>CM072220.1:71947973-71978460 GCA_036851935.1 Coregonus suidteri
ATTATACTGTCTAAATCTAATTTTGGAAAAACCTAAATAAACCTAAGCCCCCTTCATACTGTCAGATTTAATTTTGGAAGAACTGAATAAAACCCATAATACCTTTCCCCTACTGTCAGTCTTAAGGGAAAAACGGAATACAAAAGGGAGTGTGTTGACCATTAAAAATTCATGTAAAAAAACAATATTTTTCTTTGGATTCAGCATTTTTTCCCAAACTATTAAAATCATCTTTTTTTTTTGAAAAGGATTTTTAACTAACGGGAACAAAAATATAAACCAACTTTCAAAAATTTTACTGGGGTACATTTCATAAAAGGGAAATCATCAATTGAAATACAGGGGGGGAAAAAAGTTTTAAAGTCACCCCCAAATTGGGGCGGGTTCTCCCATTTAAAAAATATGAGGGGGCCCTGTTTTTTTTTCATCTTTGGGTCACGTCAACTTACAACAAAGGGAAAAAAAAAATCCAAAAAATTTACATTGTAGGGATTTTTTTATGAATTTTTGCAAATTATGGGGGAAAAATTTAAAATTTTTGGGGTCAATAAAAAAAGTTTCTCAATACTTTTTATAAAACCCTTTTTTGGGAAATTTAACACGGGTTTAAAACTTTACTGTAATTTTTCAAAAGGGTTTTCACACCTTTTTGGGGGGGGAATTTTGGGCCCCTTTCCCCTCCATGCAGTTTCCCCTCTAGAGCATTTATGTTTTGGGGCTGCCCGCGGGGAAACAGGGACTTTAAAACTCCCTCCAAAATTTTTCTTTTGGGGTTTTTGGGAGACTGGCTAGGCCACCCCAGGCCCTTTAAAATGCTTCTTAGGGAAGCCACCCTTCGTTCCCCGGGGCGGTTTGTTTTGGGTCATTGTCATGCTGAAGACCCAGCCACGTTTCTTTTCAATCCCCTTGCTGAGGGAAAAGGGGGTTTTTTCCACCCCCAAAATCTCACGATACATCCCCATTCATTCTTTCCTTTACACGGATCAGCCCGCCCTGGCCCCCTTTGCAAAAAAACGGGCCCCAAAGCAGATTTTCCACCCCCTTTGCTCCACAGTAGGTATGGTGTTTTTGGAGAAACTCAGCATTCTTTGTCCTCCAAACACGAGTTAGTTTTTTAACCAAAAAGTTATATTTGTTTCATCTGGGCCATTTACATTCCCAAACCTCCGGGGTCATCCAAAGGGCCCCCTAGCAAACTTCCGACCCGGGGGTGGACATGTACTGGCTTAAAACAGGGGGGCCGTCTGGCACTGCAGGGTTTGATCCCCGGGGGGGCGTGTGTGTTTCTGATGGTGGCTTTGTTACTTTTGGGCCCAGCTCTCTTTCAGGTCATTCCCCTAGGTCCCCCCTTTTGGGTTTTTGGGTTTTTTTCTCCCCGTTTCCCTTGGGGATCATTTTTTAACCCCTGGGTGAGTCTTGCGTGGGCCCCAGACGGGGGAGATTATCAGTGGTCCCCTTTTATGTCCTTTCCATTTCCCCAAAAATTTCTCCCCAGGGTTTTTTCTTTAAACCAACTGGGGGAACCCATTGCGATTCCGTTTTTCCCAGCCTGGGTTTCAGGGCTACAAATTTTTTTCTGGTGGGCCTTTTAACAAAGGGGGGTTTAGTCCCCCCTCCTTTAAAAAATTGAACCCCTGTGGTTCCACAATTCCTGATTTCCAAGCGTAAGTTGGGAGAGTTTTTGTTCGGGTGGTTCAGTGAAACAATTATTAGGTTTCCGGAGCTAGAAGATTTGTGAGGAGGCCTGCCTCTCCACCCATATGCTTAGGCCCATTCCATTCCGACCTCCTCATGCATTTTTGTAGCCATTGCTAACAGCCTGCACTATGCCTCTTCCTATCCCTGTTCTCTTCCTCTCTGCACAGGCTTACACAAACTCACTCACCACACGCGTGGCTGCTGCCTCTCCATTTGGTGGTCCCTGCCGCACCACCCAACGTGGAGTTCCAGGTCGCAGGCAGCCTCTGGAACTGCCGTTCTGCTGGCTGCCAACAAAGCTGACTTCATCCCAGCCCATATGCCAACCTCCAGTCCCTCGACTCCTGGCGCTGAACGGAAACATGGATCACCACTGAAAACACCGCTACTCCTACTGCTCTCCTCTCGTCCTTACCATGTGTTTTCTCGCATACCCCGAGAGCATCTGGTCAGAGGGGTGGTGGTACAGGAATCCTCATCTCTCCCAAGTGGACATTCTCAATTTTTCCCCCTAACCCATCTGTCTATCTCCTCATGTTGAATTCCATGCTGTCATCACATGTCACTAGCCCATTTAGGCTTAATATCCTTGTCATCTATCGCCCTCCAGGTTCCCTTGGAGAGTTCATCAATGAGCTTGACAGCCTTGATAAGTTCCTTCCCTGAGGATGGCTCACCCCTCACAGTTTTGGGGGATTTTTCAACCTCCCTATGTCCACATTTGACTCATTTCTCTCTGCCTCCTTCTTTCCCCTCCTCTCCTCTTTTGAACCTCACCCTCTCACCGTCCCCCCCTACTCACAAGGCAGGCAATAACGCTTGACCTCATCTTCACTAGATTGCTGCTCCTCTACTAATCTCACTGCAACTCCCCTCCAAGTCTCCGACCCACTACTTTGGGTTTCCTTTCTCTCTCACTCTCCTCCTCCAACACTACTCACTCTCCCCTACACAGATGGTAATGCGCCGCCGCACCTTCGCTCTCCTCTCTCCCACTACTCTCTCTCCTCTTCCATCCTATCATCATCTTTCCCTCTGCTCAATCCTTCTCCTTCCCATCTCCTGATTCTGCCATCCTCAACCCTCCTCTCCCTCCCCTTTCTGCATCCTTTGACTCTCTGTGTCCCCCCTATCCTCACGGCCGGCTCGGTCCTCCCCTCCAGCTCCGTGGCTTGATGACTCATTTGCGAGCTCACAGACAGAGCTCCGGGCAGCGGAGCGGAAATGGAGAAAACTAAATCCCCTGCCGACCTGGCATCTTTTTCACTCCCTTCCTCTCTCTACATTTTCTTCATCTGTTTCTGCTGCTAAGGCCACCTTCTACCACTCTAAATTCCAAGCATCTGCCTCTAACCCTAGGAAGCTCTTTGCCACATTTTCCTCCCTCCTGAATCCTCCCCCCCCCCCTCCCCCCTCCCCCCTCCCTCTCTCTCTGTGGATGACTTCGTCAACCACTTTGAAAAGAAGGTTGACGACATCCGATCCTTTTTTGTTAAGCCTAATGACACTGCTGGTCCTGCTCACACTGCCCTACCCTATGCTTTGACTTCTTCTTTCTCCCCTCTCTCTCCAGATAAGATCCTGCGACTTGTGACTGCAGGCCGCCCACAACCTGCCCGCTTGACCCCATCCCCTCCTCCCTTCTCCAGACCATCTCCGGTGACCTTCTCCCCTACCTCACCTTCGCTGATCAACTCATCCTTGACGCTGGCCATGTCCCTTCCTCTTCAAGAGCGAGAGTTACTCCCCTTCTCTCAAAAAAACAACACACTCGACCCACTGATGTCAACAACTACAGACCAGTATCCCTTCTTTCTTTTCTTTCCAAAACTATTGAGCGTGCCGTCTTTAGCCAACTCTCTTGCTATCTCTCTCAGAATGACCTTCTTGATCCAAACCAATCAGGTTTCAGGGACTGGTCATTCAACTGAGACTGCTCTTCTCTGTGTCACAGAGACCATCTCCGCACTGCTAAAGCTAACTCTCTCTCCTCTGCTCTTGTCCTTCTAGATCTGTCTGCTGCCTTTGATACTGTGAACTCAGATCCTCCTCTCCACCCTCTCCGAATGGGCATCTCCGGCGCGGCTCACTCCTGGATTGCGTCCTACCTGACGGGTCGCTCCTACCAAGTGGCGTGTGGCGGGAAGCTGTCTCCGCACCACGTGCTCTCACCACTGGTGTCCCCCAGGGATCGGTTTTTGGCCCTCTCCTTTTCTCCTATACACCAAGTCACTTGGCTCTGTCATATCCTCACATGGCCTTTCCTATCATTGCTACGCTGACGATACACAACTAATCTTCTCCTTTTCCCCCCTTCTGATCACCAGGTGGCGAATCGCATCTCTGCATGTCTGGCAGACATATCAGTATGGATGACGGATCACCACCTCAAGCTGAAACCCTGGCAGACGGAGCTGCTCTTCCTCCCCGGGAAGGACTGCCCGTTCCATGATCTCGCCATCACGGTAGAGACAACTCCGCTGTGTCCTCCTCCCAGAGTGCGAAGAGCCTAGGCGTGACCCTGGACAACACCACCCTGTCGTTCTCCGCCAACATCAAGGCGGTGACCCGCTCCTGCAGGTTCATGCTCTACAACATTCGGAGAGTGCGACCCTGCCTTACACAGGAAGCGGCGCAGGTCCTGTTCCAGGCACTTGTCATCTCCCGTATGGACTACTGCAACTCGCTGTTGGCTGGGCTCCCTGCCTGTGCCATTAAACCCCTACAACTCATTCCAGAATGCCGCAGCCCGTCTGGTGTTCAACCTTCCCAGTTCTCTCACGTCACCCCCTCCTCCGCACACTCCACTGGCTTCCAATTGAAGCTCGCATCCGCTACAAGACCATGGTGCTTGCCTTTGAGCAGTGAGGGGAACGGCACCCCTGTACCTCAGGCTCTGATCAGTCCCTACACCCAAACGAGGACATTGCGTTTCATCCACCTCTGGCCTGCTGGCTCCCCTTCCTCTGCGGAAGCACAGCTCCCCTCACCCCAGTCAAAACTGTTCGCTGCTCTGGCACCCAATGGTGGAACAAGCTCCCTCACGACGCCAGGACAGCGGAGTCACCCACCACCTTCCGGAGACCATTTGAAACCCCACCTCTTTAAGGAATACCTGGGATAGGCTAAAGTTTCCTTCTAACCCCCCCCCCCCCCCCAATTGTAAAGTGGTTATCCCACTGGCTATAGGGTGAAAAGCACCAATTTGTGAGTCGCTCTGGCTAAGAGCGTCTGCTAAATGACGTTAATGTGCCCTTGAGCAAGGCACTTAACCCTAATTGCTCCTGTAAGTCGCTCTGGTTAAGAGCGTCTGCTAAATGACTAAAATGTAAATGATGTAAATGTCCTTTGACAGCTCTTGGTCTTGGCCATAGTGGAGTTTGGAGTGTGACTGTTTGAGATTGTGGACAGGTGTCTTTTATACTGATAACAAGTTCAACAGGTGCCATTAATACAGGTAAACGAGTGGAGTTCAGAGGAGCCTCTTAAAGAAGAGTTTACAGGTCTGTGAGAGCCAGAAATCTTGCTTGTTTGTAGGTGACCAAATACTTATTTTCCACCATAATTTTGCAAATAAATTCATAAAAAATCCTACAATGTGATTTTTCTGGAATTTTTTTTCTCAATTTGTCTGTCATAGTTGACATGTACCTATGATGAAAATTACAGGCCTCTCTCATCTTTTAAGTGGGAGAACTTGCACAATTGGTGGCTGACTAAATACTTTTTTCCCCCACTGTACATTCATTAGGCCATAATCTATGGATTTCACATGAATGGGCAGGGGAGCAGCCATGGGTGGCCTGGGAAGGCATAGGCCCACACAATTTGGGAGCCAGGCCCACCCATCAGCCAATAAGAATGATTTCCCCCACTAAAGGTCTTTATTACAGATAGAAATACTCCTCAGTTTCATCAGCTGTCCCGGGTGGCTGATCTCAGATGATCCTGCAGGATAAGATGCCAGATGTGGAGGTCCTGGGCTTGCACGGTAACACGTGGTCTGTGGCTGTGAAGCCAGTTGGATGTTCTGCCAAATTCTCGGTAGAGACATTTACATTCAATTCTCTGGCAACAGCTCTGGTGAACATTCCTGCAGTCAGCATGCCAATTACGCACTCCCTCAAAATGTAGACATCTGTGGCATTGTGTTGTGTGACAAAACTTCTCATTTCAGAGTGGCCTTTTATTGTACAAGGTGCACCTGTGTAATGATCATGCTGTTTAATCAGCTTCTTGATATGCCACACCTGTCAGGTGGATGGATTATCTTGGCAAAGGGGAAATCCTCACTAACAGGGATGGAAAAAAATGTGTGCACACAAATTTGAGATTATTAAGCTTTTTATGCGTATGGAAAATTTCTGGGATCTTTTATTTCAGCTCATGAAACATGGGACCAACACTTCACATGTCAAGGTTATATTTTTGTTTAGAAGACAATTTACTAAACACGTAGTCATTTCATTTTAATTGTCACATGCTTGGTAAACAACAGGTGTAGACTAACAGTGAAATGTTGACTTCCCTACAATGGAGAACATAATACAACAATTATAATAATAGGAACAAATATTGTAGCACAAGGAATTAATACACGATGAGCAATGGTAGCTTTGTTATATACATGGGGTGCCAATACCTAGTCAATGATAGCTTGGCTATGCCTTCTGAAAGTATTCAGACCCCTTGACTTTTTCCACATTTTAATACATTACAGCCATATTCTAAAATTGATTTAACATTTTTTCCCCCTCATCAACCTACAGACAATACCCCATAATGTCAAAGCAAAAAGACAGGTTTTTAGATGTTTTTCCTAATTATTAATAAAAAACGGAAATATCAAATTTACATAAGTATTCAGACCCTTTACTCAGTACTTTCTTGAAGCACCTTTGGCAGTGATTATAGCATCAAGTCGTCTTGGGTATGACGCTACAAGCTTGGCACACCTGTATTGGGGGAGTTTCTTCAATTCTTCTCTGCAGATCCTCTCAAGCTCTGTCAGGTTGGATGGGGAGTGTTGCTGCACAGCTCTTTTCTGGTCTCTCTCCAGAGATGTTAAATTGTGTTCAAGTCTGGGCTCTGGCTGGGCCAGGTGACCATCGTCCCAGTCTGAAGTCCTGAGCGCTCTCGAGTAGGTTTTCATCAAGGATCTCTCTGTACTTTGCTCCGTTCATTATTCCCTCGATCCTGACTAGTCTCCCAGTCCCTGCCTCTGAAAAACATCTGCACAGCATGATACTGCCACGATCACATCGAGACAGCGCCGGAAGAAGATGGCTGCCGTTTTACAGCCCTCTAACCAATTGTACTATTATGTGTGTTTTTCCGCGTTATTTGTAATTTATTTTGTACATAATGTTTCTGCCATCGTCTCTTATAACCAAAGAGAGCTTCTGGATATCAGGACAGCGATTACTCACCTGGTATTGGACGAAGACTTTTTCTTCAACGAGGCGCGTTCGCGAAGGATATTCTACAGACTCCCGACAAGGCCCAGATCCCCGTCATTCGCGTGAGGAAGAGACGGAGATATCGTGGACGCAGATCCGGGTGCCTTGTAAGGATCCGACGGCGAACGAGTAAACTGCCTCTCCATCAATCCTATTAGCCAACGTTCAAGCTTTTGAGAATAAAATGGACGATTTAAGATTACGGTTATCCTACCAACGGGACATTAAAACTGTAATATCTTATGTTTCACGGAGTCGTGGCTGAACGACAACAATGACAACATTCAGCTAGCAGGCTATACGCTACATCGGCAGGACAGAACGGCAGACTCCGTAAGACGAGGGGCGGCGGTCTGTGTATATTTGTAAACAAAACAGCTGGTGCACAAAAATCAAATACTAAGGAAGTCTCAAGGTTTTGCTCGCCTGAGGTAGAGTATCTTATGATAAGCTGTAGACCACACTATTTACCAAGAGAGTTTTCATCTATATTTTTCATAGCTGTCTATTTACCACCACAAACCAATGCTGGCATTAAGATTGCACTGAATGAGTTGTACAAGGCCATTAATCAACAGGAAAAACGCTCATCCAGATGCAGCGCTCCTAGTAGCCGGGGACTTAATGCAGGGAAACTTAAATTCGTTCTACCTCATTTCTACCAGCATGTTAAATGTGCAACCAGAGGGGAAAAAACTCTAGACCACCTTTACTCCACACACAGAGACGCATACAAAGCTCTCCCTCGCCCTCCATTTGGCAAAATCTGACCATAAACTCTATCCTCCTGATTCCTGCTTATAAGCAAAAACTGAAGCAGGAAGCACCAGTGATTCGGCTAATAAAAAAGTGGTCAGATGACGCAGATGCTAAGCTACAGGACTGTTTTGCTAGCACAGACTGGAACATGTTCCGGGATTCTTAAGACAGCATTGAGGAGTACACAACATCAGTCACTGGCTTTCATCAATAAGTGCATCGATGATGTCGTCCCCACAGGACCGTACGTACATACCCCAACCAGAAGCCATGGATTACAGGAAACATCCGCACTGAGCTAAAGGGTAGAGCTGCCGCTTTCAAGGAACGGGACTCTAACCCGGACGCTTATAAGAAATCCCCTATGACCTCCGACGAACCATCAAACAGGCAAAGAGTCAATACAGGTCTAAGATTGAATCATACTACACTGGCTCTGACGCTCGTCGGATGTGGCAGGGCTTGAAAAACTATTACAGACTACAAAGGGAAGCACAGCCGCGAGCTGCCCAGTGACACAAGCTACCAGACGAGCTAAACCACTTCTATGCTCGCTTCGAGGCAAGCAACACTGAAGCATGCATGAGAGCACCAGCTGTTCCGGACGACTATGTGATCACGCTCTCCGTAGCCGATGTGAGTAAGACTTTTAAGCAGGTCAACATTCACAAGGCCGCAGGCCAGACGGATTACCAGGACGTGTACTCCGAGCATGTGCTGACCAACTGGCAAGTGTCTTCACTGACATTTTCAACATGTCCCTGACTGAGTCTGTAATACCAAACATGTTTCAAGCAGACCACCATAGTCCCCGTGCCCAAGAACTCTAAGATAACCTGCCTAAATGACTACCGACCCGTAGCACTGACGTCTGTAGCCATGAAGTGCTTTGAAAAGACTGGTCATGGCTCACATCAACAGCATAATCCCAGAAACCCTAGACCCACTCCAATTTGCATACCGCCCCCAACAGATCCACAGATGATGCAATCTCTATCGCACTCCACACTGCCCTTTCCCACCTGGACAAGAGGAACACCTACGTGAGAATGCTATTCATTGACTACAGCTCAGCATTCAACACCATAGTGCCCTCTAAGCTCATCACTAAGCTAAGGATCCTGGGACTAAACACTCCCTCTGCAACTGGATCCTGGACTTCCTGACGGGCCGCCCCCAGGTGTTAAGGGTAGGTAACAACACATCTGCCACACTGATCCTCAACACGGGGCCCCTCAGGGGTGCGTGCTCAGTCCCCTCCTGTACTCTCTGTTCACCCATGACTGCATGGCCAGGCACGACTCCAACACCATCATTAAGTTTGCCGACGACACAAACAGTGGTAGGCCTGATCACCGACAACGATGAGACAGCCTATAGGGAGGAGGTCAGAGATCTGGCCGTGTGGTGCCAGGACAACAACCTCTCCCTCAACGTGACCAAGACAAAGGAGATGATTGTGGACTACAGGAAAAAAAAGAGGACTGAGCACGCCCCCATTCTCATCGACGGGGCTGTAGTGGAACAGGTTGAGAGCTTCAAGTTCCTTGGTGTCCACATCACCAACGAACTATCTTGGTCCAAACACACCAAGACAGTCGTGAAGAGGGCACGACGAAGCCTATTCCCCCTCAGGAGACTAAAAAGATTTGGCATGGGTCCTCAGATCCTCAAAAAATTCTACAGCTGCACCATCGAGAGCATCCTGACTGGTTGCATCACCGCCTGGTATGGCAACTGCTTGGCCTCTGACCGCAAGGCACTACAGCGGGTAGTGCGTACGGCCCAGTACATCACTGGGGCACAAAGCTCCCTGCCATCCAGGACCTCTATACCAGGCGGTGTCAGAGGAAGGCCCTCAAATTGTCAAAGACTCCAGTCACCCTAGTCATAGACTGTTCTCTCTGCTACCGCACGGCAAGCGGTACCGGAGTGTGCCAAGTCTAGGTCCAAAAGACTTCTCAACAGCTTCTACCCCCAAGCCATAAGACTCCTGAACAGCTAATCATGGCTACCCGGACTATTTGCACTGCCCCCCCACCCCATCCTTTTTACGCTGCTGCTACTCTGTTAAGTATTTATGCATAGTCACTTTAACTCTACCCACATGTACATATTACCTCAACTACCTCAACTAGCCGGTGCCCCCGCACATTGACTATGCAACGGTACCCCCCTGTATATATAGCCTCCCTACTGTCACTTTATTTTATTGTATATATAGCCTCCCTACTGTCACTTTATTTTACTTCTGCTCTTTTTTTCTCAACACTTTTTTGTTGTTGTTTTATTCTTACTTTTTTGTTTAAAATAAAGCACTGTTGGTTAAGGGCTGTAAGTAAGCATTTCACTGTAATGTCTGCACCTGTTGTATTCGGCGCATGTGACCAATAAAATTTTGATTTGATTTTGATTTGATTTGATCATGCTTCAACCGTAGGCATGGTGCCTGGTTTCCTCCAGACGTGACGCTTGACATTCAGGCCAAAGAGTTCAATCTTGGTAACATCAGACCAGATAATCTTGTTTGTCATGGTCAGAGTCCTTTAGGTGCCTCTTGGCAAACTCCAAGTGGGCTGAACTCTGGAGCTCTGTCAAAGTGATCATCGGGTTCTTGGTCACCTTCCTGACCAAGGCCCTTCTCCCCCGATTGCTCAGGTTGGCCAGGCGGACAGCTCTAGGAAGAGTCTTGGTGCTTCCAAACTTCTTCCATTTAAGAATGATGGAGGCCACGGTGTTCTTGGGTACCTTCAATGCTGCAGACATTTTTTGGTACCCTTCCCCAGATCTGTGCCTCGATACAATCCTGTCTCGGAGATCTACGGTCAATTCCTTCGACCTCATGGCTTGGTTTTTGCTCTGACATGCACTGTCAACTGTGGGATGTTATATAGACAGGTGTGTGCCTTTTCAAACCATGTCCAATCAATTGCATTTATCTCAGGTGGACTCCAATCAATCAAGTTGTAGAAACATCTAAAGGAAGATCAATGGAAACAGGATGCACCTGAGCTAAATTTCGGAGATTATTTTTATTTCTAATAAATTTGCAAAAATGTCTAAACCTGTTTTCGCTTTGTCATTATGGGGTATTGTGTGAATTTTACAATAAGGCTGTAACGTCTTTTCTTGTTGAAAAAAAATCAAGGGTTCTGAATCCTTTAAGAATGCACTGTATAGACTAACTATTTCACTTTAAACACTTTGTTATATTTATGCACAAGAGAAGAGGTTGCCCAGCACAAACTCATGTACAAACATCATTTTTCATTACATATTTGTAATTTAGCAGATGCTCTTATCCAGAGCGACTTATAGGACCAATTGGGGTTAATTGCCTTGCACAAGGCCACAATGACAGATTTTGGACCTAATTGGCACGGGATTCAAACCAGCGACCTTTTAGTTACTGGCCCAACACTCTTAACCGCTAGGCTACCTCCCGCCAGATCAATTAACTTCAATACAGTTATTCAAATACATTCATCATCAATTACTAAAATAATTAATCTGGTATTAAAAGACAATTTCATAAACACAAGTAGTCGATTCATAGCCTGTTCATCATTAAACAAAAGATGTTTAGTAATAAAAAATAATCCACCCAAACTAATGCAAAAAACTTATCACACAGGCTTTATCTGATGTACACTGAGTCCACAAAACATTAGGAACACCTTCCTAATATTGAGTTGCAACCCCCTTTGAGTTTGAGTTGATTTATTCTTGCTCACCGATAAAACTGAATAAATGCAGAATTTACATGACTAATAACTACAAAACACTCATTTTAAAATACATAACACAATACGTGACATAAGTAGAATACAGAACGCTTGAAACATTACAGGACATTTTTCATGATGGAAATTGAAATATTAAAATGTGATAAAAAAAAGAGTTTTTGGGAAAACCATTGAAGAGCTGGAGTTATTATGCAGTCTGATAGCAGTGGGTAGAGTGGCGCTTCGCAGGCGGTTTGTACAGGCAGTTATACAGGACAGCTTGTGGCTGTTTCTCAGGACCCTGGTGGTGCAGTTACCTCTTCTTGGAGGGAGCAGGTCATTCAGTGGATGGTCAAGAGTGTGCATGTCCTTCACCAGGTGCACTGCAGCCTGTTCTCGCCTGCTCTGCAGTGACGGGAGCTGTGGTTGGACTGCTCCACCTCTGGAGATGATCCTCAAGGCCCTCCTCTGCACCGTGTCTAGTTGTGCCTGCTGCTTTTTACTGCATCCAACTAACAGCACTCCACCGTATTCCAGACAAGGCCTGGCCAGTGTAGTATAGACTGTGACCAGATCTTCAGTAGGACATTTCTGGCACGAACAGTCAAAAAGGCGTTTTGAGGCCTTTCTCACTGACTGCTCCACGTGTCACCACTGAGGTTAGAGTCTAGAGTCGTGGTCAAACGTTTTGAGAATGACATAAGTATTGGTCTTCACAAAGTTCGCTGCTTCAGTGTTATGAGATATTTTTGTCAGATGTTACTATGGTATACTGAAGTATAATTACAAGCATTCCATAAGTGTCAAAGATTGTATTGACAATTACATTAAGTTTATGCAAAGAGTCTATTTACAGTGTTGACCCTTCTTTTTCAAGACCTCTGCAATCCGCCCTGGCATGCTGTCAATTAACTTCTGGGCCACATCCTGACTGATGGCAGCCCATTCTTGCAAAATCAATGCTTGGAGTTTGTCAGAATTTGTGGGTTTTTGTTTGTCCACCCGCCTCTTGAGGATTGACCACAAGTTCTTAATGGGATTAAGGTCTGGGGAGTTTCCTGGCCATGGAACAACATTTTCGATGTTTTGTTCCCCGAGCCACTTAGTTATCACTTTTGCCTCATGGCAAGGTGCTCCATCATGCTGGAAAATGCATTGGTCGTCACCAAACTGTTCTTGGACGGTTGGGTGAAGTTGCTCTCTGAGGATGTGTTGGTACCATTCTTTATTCATGGCTGTGTTCTTAGGCAAAATTGTGAGTGAGCCCACTCCCTTGGCTGAGAAGCAACCCCACACATGAATGGTCTCAGGATGCTTTACTGTTGGCATGACACAGGACTGATGGTAGCGCTCACCTTGTCTTCTCCGGACAATGTGTGTTCCGGATGCCCCAAACAATCTGAAAGGGGATTCATCAGAGAAAATGACTTTACCCCAGTCCTCAGCAGTCCAATCCCTGTACCTTTTGCAGAATAGCAGTCTATCCCTGATGTTTTTCCTGGAGAGAAGTGGTTCTTTGCTGCCCTTCTTGACACCAGGCCATCCTCCAAAAGTCTTCGCCTCACTGTGTGTACAGATGCACTCACACCTGCCTGCTGCCATTCCTGAGCAAGCTCTGCACTGGTGGTGCCCCGATCCCGCAGCTGAATCAACTTTAGGAGACGGTCCTGGCGCTTGCTGGACTTTCTTGGGCGCCCTGAAGCCTTCTTCACAACAATTGAACCTCTCTCCTTGAAGTTCTTGATGATCCGATAAATGGTTGATTTAGGTGCAATCTTACTAGCAGCAATATCCTTGCCTGTGAATCCCTTTTTGTGCAAAGCAATGATGACGGCACGTGTGTCCTTGCAGGTAACCATGGTTAACAGAGAAAGAACAATGATTTCAAGCACCACCCTCCTTTTAAAGCTTCCAGTCTGTTATTCTAACTCAATCAGCACGACAGAGTGATCTCCAGTCTTGTCCTCGTCAACACTCTCACCTGTGTTAATGAGAGAATCACTGACATGATGGCAGCTGGTGCTTTTGTGGCAGGGCTGAAATGCAGTGGAAATATTTTTTGGGGATTAAGTTCATTTTCATGGCAAAGAGGGACTTTGCAATTAATTGCAATTAATCTGATAACACTTCATGACATTCTGGAGTATATGCAAATTGCCATCATCAAAACTGAGGCAGCAGACATTGTGAAAATTAGTATTTGTGTCATTCTCAAAACTTTTGACCACAACTGTAGATGACTGCTCCAGGTGTCACAACTGAGGTTAGAATCTAGATGAAAACCAAGATACTTGGTTGTTGTTACCACTGGTACTTCCTGTCCTCCTAGGATTAGTGGTGCAGGTTGTGGATGGTCTCTAGAAAAACATATCTGAATTTCCACAGACTTTTTCCCATTCAGGACCATGTTGTTGGATGTGGCCCACTCTTCCAGCTGCTGTATCTCCAAGCCCATGGAAGTGTCCTCTTGGATGCTGGTTAATGGTATGGCTCGGGACAGCCCTACATCGTCTGCATACCCAGTGTCCAGAGTGTCACTGAAGACAACTTTTCAGATGGACATGTGAAGGAGAAACAGATATGGTGAAACCACGCCACCTTGTGGCACATCAGAGGTGACCTCTGACCAAGGGCTAAATGTGCCAGTTGCCATCACCCTCTGCCCTCTTTCGGTGGTGTAGCTGTGGAGCCAGGCTAGTAACCTTGGACACAGTTCAATGTCAGAGATGCTGCAGGAACTTTGCGTGATCTACTCGATCAAAGGCTTTGGACACATCAGCCAGTAACACCCTCACCATTGTTGGTTTTATGGAGTCTGTAGCTGTCAGCCAGGAGTGTGTGGCTTTCACAAGGGCGGTATTAGTGCTGGACGTGGGAGGTAGTCATACTGATTCCTGCACTCAGATAAAACTGTCCCCTGCCAGTAGGAGGTGTTAACAATGTGTTTGATGACAGGGGCTAGATCTTCTGCATGCTCTTTAGTAGCCAGGCTGGAATGCCATCAGGCCCACATGCTTTACGTGGGCTGAGTCTGGTCAGAGCTTGCTTTAACTGGCCAATGCTGCACAGCTCAACCTGCCTTGTAGACATGGGCAGGGGGAAGATGGTAAGAGGTGTGGTGCTTGTCCATGCCTCAGCAAAGAAGCCATTCAAAACATCAGCCACGTCGTCGTCTTCAATTCCCTCGACCTGTATTCTCCCTCCTGATGTTTTCTTTGGTCCCAGTCCATTGTTAATGAAGTCCCACCATTCCTTAGGGTTTTTCTTCTTTAGGTCCTGGATTTCAGTTTTGTAGTAGTTTGTCTTTGCTTCCTTGATAAGCATTTGCACTGTGTTTCTGTATTTTCTCCATGTCATTGTTTCTCCCCATCTGTTGAAAATATTTTGTATTTTCCTGATGGCAGCCTTTATTCTTTCAGTCATCCAGGGCTTGTCCAGTGTTGTTGTTGTTTTCTTATTTCTTATTGACATGCATACATCAAGTGCAGTTTGAATGCAGGAGTTGAACGTCTCCACCTTTGCATCGATGCTCTCCACCTCATATATGCCAGACCAGTCAGTACTGGCCATACATCGTGCAAATGTCTCCTTTCTGTTCTGTGTTACCAGATGTCCTTTTTTCCACTGCACCTCGCTTCTCCCTTCCTGATGTTGTGTTTGGAGAGAACAGCAGACATTTGTGATGACTGGATCCGAGAGGAGCAAGTACAGTGGATTGTGTTGATCAGATCTAGGATGGAGTCCCCTCTGTGGTCTTGTCTTTGACCACTTGTTTCATGTCTGGATGGGAGTTTGTCAGCATCTTGATGGGCAGGTGATTTAAGTCTCCACTGCAGTAACCTGAATTCACTGTCATGTTCGTGGAACCATTCCTGGACAAGCCTTGTGGCATGGGGCATAATCCTGCTGGAAAAAATTATTTGCAGATGGATAACTGCTACCATGAAGGGATACACCTGATTGGCAATGATGTTTAGATATCCTGTGGCATTCAAACGTTGCTCCACTTTTATCAAGGGGCCCAATGTGTGCCATGAAAACATACCCCACACCACCACCACCATCCTGCAATGCTGACACACGGCATGGATGCATGTACTCATGGTTTCCTCCATACCCTAGTCCTCCCTACCAAGGTAATCTCAATACCTTTACAGTAGAAGCTATCTGTATCCAACGGGACATTAAAAACTGTAATATCTTATGTTTCACGGAGTCGTGGCTGAACGACAACAATGGCAACATTCAGCTAGCAGGCTATACGCTACATCGGCAGGACAGAACGGCAGGCTCCGGTAAGACGAGGGGTGGCGGTCTCTGTATATTTGTAAACAACAGCTGGTGCACAAAATCAAATACTAAGGAAGTCTCAAGGTTTTGCTCGCCTGAGGTAGAGTATCTTATGATAAGCTGTAGACCACACTATTTACCAAGAGAGTTTTCATCTATATTTTTCATAGCTGTCTATTTACCACCACAAACCAATGCTGGCATTAAGATTGCACTGAATGAGTTGTACAAAGCCATTAATCAACAGGAAAACGCTCATCCAGATGCAGCGCTCCTAGTAGCCGGGGACTTTAATGCAGGGAAACTTAAATCCGTTCTACCTCATTTCTACCAGCATGTTAAATGTGCAACCAGAGGGAAAAAAACTCTAGACCACCTTTACTCCACACACAGAGACGCATACAAAGCTCTCCCTCGCCCTCCATTTGGCAAATCTGACCATAACTCTATCCTCCTGATTCCTGCTTATAAGCAAAAACTGAAGCAGGAAGCACCAGTGATTCGGGCTAATAAAAAAGTGGTCAGATGACGCAGATGCTAAGCTACAGGACTGTTTTGCTAGCACAGACTGGAACATGTTCCGGGATTCTTCAGACAGCATTGAGGAGTACACCACATCAGTCACTGGCTTCATCAATAAGTGCATCGATGATGTCGTCCCCACAGTGACCGTACGTACATACCCCAACCAGAAGCCATGGATTACAGGAAACATCCGCACTGAGCTAAAGGGTAGAGCTGCCGCTTTCAAGGAACGGGACTCTAACCCGGACGCTTATAAGAAATCCCGCTATGACCTCCGACGAACCATCAAACAGGCAAAGAGTCAATACAGGTCTAAGATTGAATCATACTACACTGGCTCTGACGCTCGTCGGATGTGGCAGGGCTTGAAAACTATTACAGACTACAAAGGGAAGCACAGCCGCGAGCTGCCCAGTGACACAAGCCTACCAGACGAGCTAAACCACTTCTATGCTCGCTTCGAGGCAAGCAACACTGAAGCATGCATGAGAGCACCAGCTGTTCCGGACGACTATGTGATCACGCTCTCCGTAGCCGATGTGAGTAAGACTTTTAAGCAGGTCAACATTCACAAGGCCGCAGGGCCAGACGGATTACCAGGACGTGTACTCCGAGCATGTGCTGACCAAACTGGCAAGTGTCTTCACTGACATTTTCAACATGTCCCTGACTGAGTCTGTAATACCAACATGTTTCAAGCAGACCACCATAGTCCCCGTGCCCAAGAACTCTAAGATAACCTGCCTAAATGACTACCGACCCGTAGCACTGACGTCTGTAGCCATGAAGTGCTTTGAAAGACTGGTCATGGCTCACATCAACAGCATAATCCCAGAAACCCTAGACCCACTCCAATTTGCATACCGCCCCAACAGATCCACAGATGATGCAATCTCTATCGCACTCCACACTGCCCTTTCCCACCTGGACAAGAGGAACACCTACGTGAGAATGCTATTCATTGACTACAGCTCAGCATTCAACACCATGGTGCCCTCTAAGCTCATCACTAAGCTAAGGATCCTGGGACTAAACACCTCCCTCTGCAACTGGATCCTGGACTTCCTGACGGGCCGCCCCCAGGTGGTAAGGGTAGGTAACAACACATCTGCCACACTGATCCTCAACACGGGGGCCCCTCAGGGGTGCATGCTCAGTCCCCTCCTGTACTCTCTGTTCACCCATGACTGCATGGCCAGGCACGACTCCAACACCATCATTAAGTTTGCCGACGACACAACAGTGGTAGGCCTGATCACTGACAACGATGAGACAGCCTATAGGGAGGAGGTCAGAGATCTGGCCGTGTGGTGCCAGGACAACAACCTCTCCCTCAACGTGACCAAGACAAAGGAGATGATTGTGGACTACAGGAAAAAAAAGAGGACTGAGCACGCCCCATTCTCATCGACGGGGCTGTAGTGGAACAGGTTGAGAGCTTCAAGTTCCTTGGTGTCCACATCACCAACGAACTATCATGGTCCAAACACACCAAGACAGTCGTGAAGAGGGCACGACAAAGCCTATTCCCCCTCAGGAGACTAAAAAGATTTGGCATGGGTCCTCAGATCCTCAAAAAAATTCTACAGCTGCACCATCGAGAGCATCCTGACTGGTTGCATCACCGCCTGGTATGGCAACTGCTTGGCCTCTGACCGCAAGGCACTACAGAGGGTAGTGCGTACGGCCCAGTACATCACTGGGGCAAAGCTCCCTGCTATCCAGGACCTCTATACCAGGCGGTGTCAGAGGAAGGCCCTCAAAATTGTCAAAGACTCCAGCCACCCTAGTCATAGACTGTTCTCTCTGCTACCGCACGGCAAGCGGTACCGGAGTGCCAAGTCTAGGTCCAAAATACTTCTCAACAGCTTCTACCCCCAAGCCATAAGACTCCTGAACAGCTAATCATGGCTACCCGGACTATTTGCACTGCCCCCCCACCCCATCCTTTTTTACGCTGCTGCTACTCTGTTAAGTATTTATGCATAGTCACTTTAACTCTACCCACATGTACATATTACCTCAACTACCTCAACTAGCCGGTGCCCCGCACATTGACTATGCAACGGTACCCCCCTGTATATATAGCCTCCCTACTGTCACTTTATTTTACTTCTGCTCTTTTTTTCTCAACACTTTTTTGTTGTTGTTTTATTCTTATTTTTTTGTTTAAAATAAATGCACTGTTGGTTAAGGGCTGTAAGTAAGCATTTCACTGTAATGTCTGCACCTGTTGTATTCGGCGCATGTGACCAATAAAATTTGATTTGATTTGATCTAAGCACAGCAAAACTGACAAGGTGCACACTGATCAGTAAGGTAAAGAGATGCTAACATTCTAGAACGCTTCCTTTCCTCTGCACAGTTCTCTCACGGTGAGAAACACAAGGACTACAATAGAGTGTGCTATTACAATAGTGTTCTATGCTTTCTTCATTTGATCCAATCCACTACCACTTCTTATGTTTACCTTGGTGTCTTTTTAAATGGCCAATTTGAGAGAAAATCTTTCCAGAGTCAGAGCAGGAAAACGGCTTCTCTCCTGTATGTATACGTTGATGTTGTTTTAAGTTGCCAGGTTGAGAGAAACTTGCCCCACAGTCAGAGCAGGAGTAAGGCTTCTCTCCTGAGTGTGTTCTCTGGTGAACTTTTAGCTCAAATGATGTTTTGAAGCACTTTACACAGTCAGAGCAGGAGTAAGGCTTCTCTCCTGTATGTATACGTTCATGTATATTAAATTGGCCTAGTCGAGAGAAACATTTCCCACAGTCAGAGCAGGAGTAAGGCTTCTCTCCTGTATGTACAAGTTCATGTTGTTTTAAGTGGCCAGGTTGAGAGAAACTTGCCCCACAGTCAGAGCAGGAGTAAGGCTTCTCTCCTGTGTGTGTTCTCTGATGAACTTTTAGCTCAAATGATGTTTTGAAGCACTTTATACAGTCAGAGCAGGAGTAAGGCTTCTCTCCTGTGTGTGTTCTCTGGTGAACTTTTAGCTCAGTTGATGTTGTGAAGCATCTTACACAGTCAGAGCAGGAGTAAGGCTTCTCTCCTGTATGTATACGTTCATGTTTTTTTAAGTTGCTCAGTTGAGAGAAACTTGCCCCACATTCAGAGCAGGAGTAAGGCTTCTCTCCTGTATGTATACGTTCATGTATTTTTAAATGGCCCAGTTGAGAGAAACTCTTCCCACAGTCAGCGCAGGAGTAAGGCTTCTCTCCTGTGTGTGTTCTCTGATGAACTTTTAGCTCAAATGATGTTTTGAAGCACTTTATACAGTCAGAGCAGGAGTAAGGCTTCTCTCCTGTATGTACAAGTTCATGTGTTTCTAAGTGGCCCAGTTGAGAGAAACTTGTCCCACAATCAGAGCAGGAGTAAGGCTTCTCTCCTGTGTGTATACGTTCATGTGTTTTTAATTGGCCCAGTTGAGAGAAACTCTTTCCACAGTCAGAGCAGGAGTAAGGCTTCTCTCCTGTGTGCACTCTCTGATGAACTGTCAGAGCCTTTGATGTTGTGAAATTCTTCCCACAGTCAGTACAGGAATACAGATTCTCTCTTGTGTGTATTTGTAGGTGTATTTTTAACTTTGATAGAATTGAGAAACTCTTCTCACAATGTGGGCAGTGGTGAAACCTCTTAGCTCTGTGATCTTCCTGCTGTTGCTCGTTGGATGTAGAGAATGTCTCAACATGGTATCCTGTGTGAACAACATCAGAAGAACCAGTGAGTTGGTGGATTATACATGTCAATCAAATATATTTTATGAAGATTGTCTACTTCACATCTTTAGTCTACTCTCTGAGCACTCCAGATAGCACAGTGAATAAAACAAATGCTGGCAATACTGGTGTCAAACCAGTGGCATGAAATAATATCTACCTCTCATTGAAACAGTCATTGTGAAACAGTTCTACTGCAACTTTTCATGCACATTGGGAAATTGAATGATGATAACACAAACTTAATTAGATAGAACCTGCTCTTACCATGAGAAACAGATTTCCCAATCTTCTCCTCCTCTTCTTCATCTTTAGTGTTGACATTCAGCTCCAGTGTTTGACTGCAGTCTTCCAGCTTCACTGATGCCATCTCTGGATCCTGCAGCGCAAACTGGGCACCACTGTCACAATCAGGACCCAGTGACTGTAGGTTTGGACTCAGTGTGGAAGGAGATAGGCAGGCTGGGTTTGTCCTCACTATTGATGTTACCGGCCTCAGATTTAATTCTAGTCGTCCTGTAGTAATAATGAGAAACAGACACAAAAAGTTAGTGTCTTGACAGTTCTGGCACTTTCTTTATTCTCAAAAAATATACTCATCTTGTTAAATTATCTAATTCAGTGCTTGACTTTGACTGAAATAGGTGCAGGTACTCATTTTGGTTGCCGGTACTGTTTATATTTAGGTGCAGGAGCTCCACAATACTGTTAAGCTAACATTCTATAAGAGGAACAGCAGCTCAAGCACTAGATATTTGAGGTGCCGGTCCTTAACCTATAGCAGATTTTTCCCAAATTCACATATAGTACCAGTCAAAAGTTTTTGAACACCTACTCTTTCCAGGATTTTTATTTATTTTTACTATTTTCTACATTGTAGATTACAAAGATTCTACAAAGCTGTCATCAAGGCAAAGGGTGGCTACTTTGAAGAATCTAAAATATATTTGATTTGTTCAACACTTTTTTGGTTACTACATGACTCCATATGTGTTATTTCATAGTTTAGATGTCTTCACTATTATTCTACAATGTAGAAAATAGTAAAAATTAAGAAAAACCCTTGAATGAGTAGGTGTGTCCAAACTTTTGACTGGTACTGTAAATGCATAAATGAGAAAAAGCCATTTAGTACAAGGTCACTGTTTGTTTTAGGAAGCACTGTGTACTATTTCCTGAATAACTGTGTCTTCACTGTATTATTTCAATCAAAAACCAATTGTATTTTCCATTCACACCATAGTAACATTTATCGATAAATACAGAAACAACTGAATGTGTCTGAATATTACTACACGTCGAAAACGTATAATCATTACATTCAGCTTCAAAACAGTAGTGCAACCGTGAAATTGTCTCTCTCTGATGCACTGAAGTCCGCCGACGCTGACCGAGTGGGCGGCGCCATTTTACCAGCTTGTTAATTTTACACAAAACCAAAACAAACTCGGAAATCTAAAATAAATGGATTCTTTATGAAATCACCTTAAGGAAATGATGTACATCCATTCAGACAAACCCAAAGTATCTAGCCATGTGACTTGTAAAATAGTTACCAGGTTTACTCAGTTTGACATAAAAATAACACATCAAACCTTTACCAAACGTGATAATACCTTAACGGATTTGTTACCTAGCATTGTATGACATGTTCTTTCGATATTAGAAAGTTTAAACGTGCTATTACATAGTGATATTACGTCTTTTATAAAGTATTAGTTAATGTTTGGAATATTGAGAGCTGCATAACGATTTGGAGGATGACATACATTCCATGTATTTATTTCTGTCACTGGTGGTGCCAGAAGGTATGCGGGCCAAGATAGCTGGGAGGCCACTGGTGCTAATCTTAGAAGGAGTACATGATGGAATATCCTGACTAGGGTGCAACACGATACCATATAGGGTGATCCTATATGTGGCGAGGAGTGACACTCAATAATGGTTGGCAACTGTTGGATGGAATTAGCTCGGAAAATCATTATATAAACTAAGAGGTTTTCTATGTAAGTCATTCAGATGACAATAGGCTACGCCGGTACCGCTTGTCATGTGAATCTGGTACTGTAATATTAAATACTTTGAACCAATTCTCCATCTAACTGTTTAACTATTCTCTTGCATGCTGAATTAGTTGAAGCCAGAGAAACTCGTCATAACACATACCAGTAGTAATAAAAAGAAACGGACACAAAGGTTATCTTCTTGACATTACAGTTCTGGCGCTTTCTTTATACTGAGGAATGGTGCGTGCCTGCCTGGAACTTCCTGTTCCCCCACTACCACAGTGCAGCCACAGATAGAACAATGAGACAGATATTTCACTGGATGTATAATTGTGAAGCATCCGGTTGGTGTTTCCACTCACTACCAAATATGGTAGTGAGAGGAAGCCCACTGGCCGGCAGTGGGAGAAGATGGAAGGAGATGGATTGTGGCCGACATTCTGCAAACGTTCTAATCGGTGAAACATCTGATCTTAATACAGTTCTGTTCCCAAAACTAAAATCTGTTATGCACAGAGTGGACTAAGTTTTGTGGACTTACCTGTTGCAAATGTTTTTTTAAAATCATGTTATTTAGAAGGAACGCAAAGGCGAATTGAGTTATTGCACACGAGCGCCTCACAGAGGAGGCGTTCCCTAACAGAAATATGCAGATGTATGCTAGAATACGCCAATAGGATCTCGCTAGCTCGTGCTTGGCTCTGCCCACTATTACTCATCTGTTCCCACTGGAAACGACCAGCTTTGGTCTGTCTTGGTTTAGTTCTAAAAAAATATTTGGTGCGTTCAGGGATCATTGGGATGGCCCTACCCCATTATATGAGAAGGGTGGTGCTTAATTTGAGCTGGATCCCCCGGTACCTCTCAGTTTTGTAGTCTTTCGTTCCGGAACCCATTTGCCAGAATCACATAACCTACCTCTTGTGGCAAGAAAAATAATTTCCACTGTTTGCAATGTAAAAATACTAATAAAAGCAATCAGAGTAATTACATTTAGATTCTTCTGTAATTGTCATGCCCCCTAAAAAAACGTCATGTGAAAACGTGCATGATATTCTAAGAATTGGTTAATGTTGGGCCGTCTTGGGTTTATGGTTTGCGCAACATTGTAGCCTAGACCAAGGCGTGGCCATTGCTGTGGTGAGAGAGAGAAGCACGCCTGTATCTCTCACAGAAATACAATGACATTCACTTCCTATGATCTCTCTCCCTCTCTGTGCTGTTATAGACATAGCCCGGCAACTCTCTTCTCTCCAGCATTGCACTTCATAATTATCTCCTAATAGAATAATAGCTGAGGGAAGTGTGCTCGAGGTGCTGCAGCACTCTGCAGTCTGTTCAGAAAGATATTAAATAATTTCCAATACTACACCAGGAGGAAGCCTAGAACTTCGCCACAGAGGATCCATAGCTAATTTTAAAAAAATAGCCTAGCTGTGGATTGTGTGTAGCCAAATCACAAGGCATGCCTAACGTGTGGCAAATCTGTCAGTTAACAGCATGCAGCCAAAACAGGCCTTTCGCAAATATTTCTAATACAATCGCTGGAAAACACAGGTTGTAAAGCAAATGGATCCTGCTGAAAATAAAATACTAATGTCTGTATGTTACCAAGTTAACAACTTCCAAATAGGCCTATTGAGCGAACAGCATTGTTTTAAAAAGTAAAGCAAGAGAGAGATAAGCTTTGGCCGTGAGTGAGTGAGCTGCACATCATTGGGTGAGTCAGTGAAACTGGAAAGCTTTTTCAGGACTATATCTTCCTCCTCATATTGTACAATGTGTTTCTCTGCACACTTAGGGGCCTCGGCTATTGATGGATTCAAGACAAGGTTGTTTTTATTGATCTCAGATTCTCAGTGTCAAAGTAGCCTGTCATTTTGGTCATTTGTGAGGTATTCAAAAAGATTCTGCAAAAGTGTCGTCATCAAAACTGATGTAGAATTGCATGAAATCCATTTATAAAAAGAACACATTTTTCCCGGACTCTAGGCTACAAAAAATGTGTAACTTCTGCAAGCGGCTCCACACCACTGCTCTATGCCTATACGCGAAAGCCATGATAATGCATGCAATGCTTTATTATAAAGGTTGTTTGTTTTTATCCGCTCTGGTACCTTAGAGCCCCCCAGATCACCCCCCTCTCGGGCTCACTTTTGGTTCCGGCACCGCCCAATTTACAAATAATAATAATAATAATAATATGCCATTTAGCAGACGCTTTTATCCAAAGCGACTTACAGTCGTGCGTGCATACATTTTTGTGTATGGGTGGTCCCGGGGATCGAACCCACTACCTTGGCGTTACAAGCGCCGTGCTCTACCAGCTGAGCTACAGCTACAGCTGCCGCTGCCTCCTCCGGGACACTTCTCCGTTGCATAAAGTTAATCAGGCTGTTGATTGTGGAATGTTGTCCCACTCCTCTTCAATGGCTGTGCGAAATTCCTGGATATTGGAGGGAACTGGAACAAGCTGTGATACACGTCGATCCAGACCATCCCAAACATGCTCATAGGGTGACATGTCTGGTGAGTATGCAGGCCATGGAAGAATTGAGACATTTTCAGCATGTTCAATTGTGTACAGATACTTGCGAGATGGGGCAGTGCATTATAATGCTGAAACACGAGGTGATGGAGGTGGATTAATGGCAGGACAATGGGCCTCAGGATCTTGTCATTGCATCTCTGTGCATTCAAACTGCCATCGATAAAATGCAATTGTGTTAGTTGTCTGTAGCTTATGCCATCCCATACCATAACCCCGAAACCACCATGGGGCACTCCGTTCACAACATTGACATCAGCAAACCTCACGCCCACACAACGCCATACACGGTGGTCAGCAGTTGTGAGGCTGGTTAGGCATACTGCACAATTCTCTAAAACAACATTGGAGGCAGCTAATGGTAGAGAAATTAACCTAACATTCTCTGGCAACAGCTCTGGTGGACATTCCTGCCTGCAGTCAGCATGCCAATTGCATGCTCCCTCAAATCTTGAGACATCTGTGGCATTGTATTGAGTGAAAAAACTGCACATTTTAGAGTGCCATTTTTGTATTTGTTAGGGATCCCCATTAGATGCTGCCAAGCACCTACTCATCTACTCTTGTCCCCAGCACAAGGTGCACCTGTGTAATGATGATCATGCTATTTAATCAGCTTCTTGATATGCCACACCTGTCAGGTGGATGGATCATCTTGGCAAAGGAGAAATGCTCACTAACAGGGATGTAAACAAATTTGTGCAAAACATTTTAGAAATACGTTTTTGTCTGGAACATTTCTGGGATATTTTATTTCACCTCATGAAAGATGGGACCGAAACATTACATGTTGCATTTATATGTTTGTTCAGTGTATACAGTATATTTTTATCATACAAAATATCAATAACAACATTTAAATTAAATCAGCCTGCTTTTCTGTTCTAATCAGGTCCCTACACAGGCTCAGAAGGATCTTGTGAGGGCGGAACATTTTCTGGCAACAGTAGACCTTGCAGGGCTTCTGCCGTGAAGTCTTGGAGGCCCAAAAACTTCTCAGCTGCAGATATGATGTCCAGCTTCTTGGACTTCTTGTGCAGTACAATTAATAACTGTAACTATAAATACTAATAAATCCACCTTCAAAATAAGTGTATCCAGATCACTTGATTGACGTATAACATTTGCAACTGGTTGCAGTGCATCCACCGCCATATCTTCTTCAGAACTGTAGCCTCTTGCTACTATAACTCTCTTCACCGCCTCCACATAGGAGATTTGCTGTACAGCCCTGATCCTTGACACCTCAACCTTTTTCACCCTAACAGGGCACTCTGGGAATTCAGGAATATGACCCCAACCACAGTTACAACATTTTACATTCACATGCTCTTCAATAACATATTCCTTCCGTCTGCAAACACTTGACATGTGGCCAAACTTTTTACATTTCTTGCATTGCATCAGGTTTTACACAAACTCTCTTATGGGGTAAATTATATATCCCGGATTTACATAGGGTAGTAGATACTATTCATCAAACATCAATAATAAAGATGAACTTTGCTCCTTTTTCACATTCTCCATACGGGTCAAATGACGTGCATTTGTATCCTTCTTCTTCTTTGGGATTTGGTTGGCGGAGCGCATCCAACTTTTAGGTGCATACACCGCCACCTACTGTACTGGTGTGTGAGGCCATTCACAGCCTATATACATTACATTCATTGATACGGTAATTAATACAAAATTGCCCCGCCAAGTATTAGCCAGCTCTAAAAAATGTGAGGGAAAATGTTCTTGGTTCGTGCAGGTCACTGACCTCCTCAGACCAATTGGCAGTACGCCCAGAACATTGTTCTGGGAACCAAAAGGGATATCTCAGTTTGAAGGTCTCAGCTTGGAGAGAATAAGCCTTGTGAGGTATTGGTCGGTCACATGCAGGAACCAAATGTTAATGATTAATTAAATTATTAATAAAGCTAAATCATGCAAATATAACTTGTCTGTGTAAGCAGTATATAGGACAACTAACGGACTTCCCCGGCAGAGCTCCCGACCGACGTGTACTATGGTGCTTTTATGTTTGTTGGAACCTCTCCAGCTTGCTGATGAAAAATAATTATTCATTTAAGTTTGACTTTGAGTCCCTTCGTGGCGATTTTCCATGACAAAAAACCCACCACCCCATTCCACTATTTAACACCATCTAGTCCTACGCCAGACCACTACCACTCAACACCCCCTGCAGCTGTTGTGCAGTAAATCCTCGCAATCCCAAGTACTTCTCTGCCGCTGCCACCACAGCCTCTATTTTCTGGGACTTTTTGATCCATTTCTGCAGTACAATTGACAACCATTGCTATAAATGCTAAAAAGCCCACCTTACTGAAGCACATATTCTTCCCATCACTCTCTCTTGGTCTCTGCCTACTCACAGGAATCCTCTCAAGATCCCTCACCCTGTACCCATCTTCCTCTACCACTCTCTTTCACTGCTTCTGCATACAACACTTTCTGTACTACTGTAACCCTGGCAACCTCAATCTGCCTAATTATAATGACTAAGTCATTTTGGCATAAAAGCTTTTATCCAAAGCAACTTAGATGTGCGCAGTCACATTTTTACGTATGGGTGGTCCCGGGGATCGAACCCACTACCCGTTACAAGTAGCTCTACCAATTGGCTACAGTTGAGCTATAGAGGAACCAATCTGCTTTCTCTCACCTGACACCTCAGATCTCCAGCCCGTTTAGCACCCCCACAACTAACACACAGAACTTTCTCCACCGATACCACACATTTCTTCATCTCATGCCCTCCTGCACACTTGTCACATCTAGGCATCTCACGCCTACACACTGCTGCAACAGGCCCATAAACTTCACCCCTAAAACACTGTAATATTTACGGAACAAAATCGCTCACAGGATAACTGACACTTCCTACCTTGATCTTATCTGGCAGAGACTATGCATCAAAATCCAGCATGACAGATAATGTATTCTCTGTTTCCCCACGCTCTACACCAGATCTACATCTCACCAAACGGAGGGTGTCACAGACACCTGGAATCTTCCATTTCAACTGCACATCCTCAACACTTAAACCTAACCCCGTTATCACTCCTTTCAATGCCACCCTGTTCCGGAGAGCAATTCAAGTCACAATTCCTGTCTCTAATCACGTAATCCGGAGCGCCCGCTCCCTCTGGACAGAGGAGAAACAATAAATCATCACGAGTCCACTCCAAGTTACCTTCACCAACTCAACAGTCCCCAACCTCTTCTCCCACCTAACCTGACACCACATATGGATCCATTCTCTCTACAAAAAACTCACTCCCACTGGGCCAGAATCATCCTTATCATCCTTGGAACAAGGCCCGAACTCGGAGTTCCTCACCGCAGGTAATTCATCCTCACTCTCGCCAGGTTCCATCTCTGAGCTACTGGAGGACGTATCCCTCTTTATAGAACTAGACGATAACCTCCCTCACACTGCTTCCCTGCTACACCATAACCTCCCTCACTTTTTTTTTGAATTCAGCTCTACATCAGCTTCCTTCTCAGGCGGTCATCACTGGCACCTGCCACCACAGTTAAGTAGTTTTAAAATTGACACAATACCTGTTATCAAAGGCATCAGCTAGAGATGACGTTGCATGAGCTTGCAGTGTTGTTGTTTTGCATGATGTCTACTTTGATGATAATTAGAGTTTTAACAATGCTGAGAGGAAATAGAGCCGAATATATTGCTAAAAGTCACGCCAGGGTAGCCTACAACGAAACACAGCCATTATTTTAAGTGTTTCTAAAAATGACAAGCTTGGCATACCTGTATTTGGGAGTTTCTCTGCAGATTCGGAGGGCCTGTGTCTGGACCTATGGCAGTCTCTATGGGGGGCCACAAGGGTTCAATTCTTGGGCGACATTTCTCCGTGTATCAATGATGTCGCTCTTGCTGTGGTGACTCTCAGATCCACCTCTACGCAGACGGACACCATTTTGTATACATCTGGCCCTTCATTGGACACTGGTTAACAAACCTCCAAACGACTTCAATGCCATACAACAATCCTTCGTAGCCTCCAACTGCTCTTAAACACTAGTAAAAACTTAAATGCATGCTTTCAACAACGCTGTGGACCGCCCCACCCGACTAGAATCAAAAACTCTCGACGGGTCTGACCTAGAGTATGTGGGACAACTAAAATATCTAGGTGTCTGGGTAGACTGTAAATCAAATTCCAGACTCACATAAAGAATCTCCATCCAAAGTTAAAATCTAGAATCGGCTTCCTATTTCGAACAAAGCCTCCTTCACTCTGCTGCCAAACTGCCCTCGAAAAATAAATATCCTCCATCCTTTTTACTTGGGCGATGTATTTAAAAAATAGCCTCCCACTTACCGAAAAATTGGATGTGTCTATCACAGTCCCCTCCTTTTTTGTCCCAAAGCCCCATACACTACCCCCCCACGTGACCTGTACCCTTTTTTGGTTTTGGGCTCATAATGTTCGTCGTCAAACCCACTGGCCCGGGCCTCATAAATCACTGCTAGGCAAATCCCCCGCCTTATCTCTCATTGGTCACCATAGCAGCACCCCCCGTAGTCGCGCTCCAGGGTAATCTCATGGTCATTCCCAAAAGCACACCCCCTTTGGCCCCCATTCCTTAGGCCCTCTGCTCCCAATGACGGGAACAATTGCAAAATCTCTGGCGGAGACTCTTATTCCCTCATGTTTACCTTTTTAAATAAAGGTGAAAAAAAATAAAAAAAAAATATTGTTATTTTTTTTGCTCTTTTGCCCCCATATCTCTATTTTTACATAAAACTCTTGCCTCTAGCATTCCATGTTAATACATTGTAATTTTTCTGCACTAACCCATTTATTTCCTTTCCTCCATAACTTGCTACATTTTCACACACTGTATATATATTTTTTGTTGTATTCTGACTTTTATGTTTTTTTTCCCCCCCAGAAACTCTGTGTTGTTTTTATTGCACTACTTTGCTTTTTCTTGGCCAGGCGCAGTTGTAAAAGAAACCTGTTTTCAATGGCTTCCTGGGTTAAAAAAAGGTGCAATAAAATAAAAAAAAAAAAGATCCTCCGTTTCAGGTAAAATGGGGAGTGTCGCCGCCGCTATTTTCGTTCTCTCTGTACTTTTCTCCGTTCATCTTCCCCCGATCCTACTAGCCCCCCCAGTCCCTCCACTGAAAAAAAACCCCACACTGATGCTGCCCCCAACCCTGCTTCGCCGTTGGGATGGTGAAGGGTTTTTACGACTGAGCTTGGGGTTCAGCCAAAAAGTTCAATCTTGTTTTATCGACCAAGAATCTTTTTTTCTCTTGTCTGAGAGTCATTTGGTGTCTTTTGGGAAAACCCCCCGGGCTCATGTGCCCTTTTTTGAGGGTGGCTTCCCTCGGCCACTCTACCCTAAAACCTGATTGGTGGATGCTGCAGAGGGCTGCCCTTCGGAAGTTTCTCCCCCCTCCAGAAAAACTTGGAGCTCTGTCGGTGCCACCAGCTTCTTGGGGCCCCCCACCAAGGCCTTCCTCCCCATTGCTTAGTTTGTCCCCCGGGGGCCAGATCTAGAAAAATATTTGGGGGTTCCAAATTTCCATTTTTAAAAATGGAGGGCCTTTTGACTATCCTTGGACTAAAAAGATTGACACTAGGGGCAAGCCTAACTCATGTGCAAAGGGCCTTTGGGAACGGAAATATTCAAGATAATATTTTTTTTCACTAGGCTGTTCATTTCTGATCTTTGATACTTTTTCTGGTTTTTAAACGTATCATGGTATACTACATTTAAGCTA
>CM072220.1:71978960-72053262 GCA_036851935.1 Coregonus suidteri
TTTGGGGGGCCAGCTACTTGTGCTTTGATTAAAGGGAGGGACCCCGCTCCCCCCCTCCGCAGTATTTTTTTCCCATAATTCTCCCAGTTAAAAAATGTTTTGGAAATTAAAAATGCCCTTTTTGCCCTGGTATAGGCCTAGGGAAGGGGGGAACGATACCAAAAATTTAAATTTTTGTTTTATTTAAAATTTTTTGAAACCTATAACAAAATAAAAATTTTTTACAAACTTAAAAAGCAGCTAGCATTTAGTTTTGGGCCTGCGAGGGTTTAAAATTCCTAAATTTTCCCTTTTTAAACTCCATTATCCGTCATTGCAAATATAGAATGGGTGTGAAATTTAAAAAATACGAGGCGGGAGCCAGAAAGATCCACCTACCGTACAATTTGGGTAAAAGTAAAACAACACAGCAAACCGGGGAAGGCCGCCTTTTGACCCCAAATGCCCAAAACACAGTTAAACCTCTTGGAATTTTTTACAAAGGTAAGTTATCCGGCGTGTACTTTTTTAAACCAAGTAATTTAAATTGTATTTCCACTCCCCAAAAAATTTACTTTTGATGATGTCAGGCAAATCTAACTAGCGAGGAAGTTTCCCAGTTAGCAATTTAGCCAGTTGGTATAGATATTTTAGCCTAGTTTCCTTTTTATTTGGATGGTCCCGCTTTTAAACCCACACCCTGTTTTACGGGGTTTAGAATCGTGTTCTTGGGTCCTGATGAAAACACATGGCCCAAATTACTAGATAACACTTTTAAAAAAATTAACCCTGCTACGGTTTGTTTAAAACATACATTTTTACTAAAGGCTGACAAAAATTTAAAAAAATCCAGATAATGAAAAGTGAAAATTTTATCCGTTCTATAACCCCAAACATTTTCAAATCCCTTGCAGTGTCACGAAGCCAAAAAGCTGTAGTCATCTTTTTCCTCATTTAAGTTCTAAATTTAAAGTGGATTTAGGGATAATTTTTTAAAGTAAAGAGTTTAATGTTTTTTCCTTTCTGTACTTATTGTTCTAAAGATTAAAAAAGGGTCTTAAAAAAAGGTAAACCTTTTGTTTTGGTCTAACGGGTTTTTCTTTTTAATGGACAAGTAAGCAGCCCAATTTCATTTTTTACTGAAATTGTAACCATTGTCTTTATCTTTTTTTTAATCATTTTCAGACTTTTAAAATCCCTGGTGTAATACATGTTGAGTACTTATAAAGAGAAAAATAAAATAGAATCGGGGACAAATTTGTCAAGGGAAAACCAAACCTTAAAAAAAGGGTATAAAAAGAAAAGAAAATTGAAAATGAAAGTGGCCCATCTCATCAGCCAGTTTGACACCAAGAGTGAAGATACCATTTTTATAAATTTCTGAAAAGAAAAATTTGAGTCAGAAGTGAAGTTGGGGGCGGGGAAAGGGATCCTCCAAGACTCCCAAAACACCCCGAGAAGAGTCGGATGGTAAAACCCCAAACCCAGATTTGGTACAACCCAAAGATGCCATCACACGTAAAGGGATTAAAGAGACTGAAGCCAATGCTGGTTGTGCAATTCAGGAGGAAAATGACCCTGACAAAAATGATTTTTGAAAATATTCTACCTTCAAGAGGACCGGAAACCTGGATAAGGGGTTTCCAATTTTAAAACCCAAAATTTGCTTTTTGAGCATTTTAAAGATCGGGCATTTAAGGGGGTCACCCAGTTTTGCCTTCCACTGCAAAAACCTTTTTTTTAAAAACCACCAATGTTTTTTGGGGGAAGTCAAGTCTAATGTGGAGTTTGCCCAATTTTTAAAGGAAAGGTGGATTTTGTAAAAAACATCTAAGCTCTATCCTAAATCAGTGGTTGAAAATTTAAAATCTTTTAAAATATCCCTTAATTGGATGGTCTCCCTTTTTTTCCAAAAGTCCCAAATTTCTTTAGGGCCACTTTGTGCTCTTTTCAATCTATCACCCCCCACAGTTGTTTTTTTGGTGCAAGTCAAGGAGGTCAGTAAACCAGCTAAACCGACAAAAGGGTTTCAATTCCAAGTTTTTCTCGCAAAAACAGCGATTGGATGACCTTTACCGTTTGGGGAAAGGCCCCAGAAATTTTGACAGTTTTTTCTTTATACTGGGGAAAATAGTGCTGAGAAAAATTTTGGTCTAAAGAACAGTACACACACTTTATGGGCCCTTTAGTGGGGCCATGTGCATTTTGGTTTCTCCCCAAATTTCTTCAATCCCAGTTTCCTAGGGTCATTCTTTACTGGGAAAGTTTTGTGGAGCGGGAAGGGGTTTTTTATGGAGACACATTTCTCGGTATAAATTTTACTCCCCTTTGGGCTTTTCCCCCCACCCACGAGGAGCACACAAATGCTCCATTCAAAGAACATCTTGTTAAACAAGCTATTATTTCTTGAGGAGGACCCTGGACTCGTGTTGTGCTTTCCCAAACTTGCACAGCCGAGCAAGCCCCCCTTTTTGCTCACCCAAATTCCAAGCTGTTTTTGTTATGGGAAAATATTTTTGGCTGGTAAATCAAGAGACTGAACCTGTGGGAATTTGGGGTTTTGTTTTTCTGCCCCAAGGGGTTTTCAGCATTATTATGTTTACATTTAGTAAAAAGAGAACAATGTTGAAGTTGATACCAAGAGCAGTGGGTGGAGAGGAGAGATGGGGTGATTGATCGTAAATGTTTACCCTTTTTAGGCAAAGAGATCGGATAAATAGTTCACTTTAAACCATGTCTCATATCCTGCAGGTCCTGTGTATTGTACTGGCCGAAGAAATGCCATTAGAGAGGAGACCGGCCTGAACAAAAATATTATGGGAGTAGTACAGAATTTCCATCTTTTCATCAACTGGTTTTACTTTAAAATAAATATTTGACTGTCCAATCCATCCGTTTAATTGCCATGTATGATTGGTTGGGTGCTCTGGAGCAGGTTGGCATCCAGTTGAACATACGCCTACACGTCAAGCTAGTTACAACGTAGAATATGATTCTAAGCCAGGCGTAAACCTGTGTCACCACTTGGTTGAGAAGTAATCGCTTTTGCTACGCCAGGGAGTAAAAAACTCTAAGTGTAATGTGGGGTCGACGTATAGTATAATCCATAAACTAGTTTCCAAGGTATAAGTGTTTCATGGACTAGTCATGTCGCTATCTTGTTTAAATTTTCTAAATCATTACGTCGGTCGTAGTAGGTCCAACCTTATCTCTATCCACCTTAGCGTTCCTAACTGGTGCAACCCACTCCTGGTCAGTAGAGTCAGGAACTTCCCCCTCTTAAGTACTATATGTGTATTGGCTGAAAGTATTACTATGTGAATTCAAAATACTCCAAATAGACGGTTTGCCCAGTGTTAATAAGGAAACTATTATGACACTGTTTATTGCACGTACAGACAATTACTCTGTGGGCAGAGCAACGAGCCCAAACGTGGGGGTTGACAACGACCCAATGGGTTGAAATCTGACGAGGAACCAGTGAGAGAGCGGCGGTGACTAAACCAATCAGATTCCGTTGTAGAGCCACCTGCGTGAGGATTTCTTAAATGACTCTTATTCCATTGTGTGTATTACACGTCATCAGGAAGTAGATGAATAAAATGAGTATTTTTTTGTATTGTCCTTCGTTAGATGATGATGGAAGTGACGCACTCCAGAAAAAAGACAAATGAAACCCAGACAAGCATGCAGCGTACAGTGCCACAGCTTCCACCAGCCCCCTAGTGGTAAGATCCTGCATTAGGCTAACTAGGTCCATTTTGAATGTATAAATCAGCAAGTTGATGTAAGTTTTACACACATTCAAGTATGTTGGGGTGAAGAAAAGCTTACAGTTAATGCAAGATACTAGTCTTAAAATTGAGATGGCATGAAATCATGACTCTAATGATAAACCAGGTTGGATATGACAAGAAAGGACCCACACCCATCTGCTCTTGACATACTATGATTATTTAGTGACCAAAAAGTGTAACAGTGCTTTATTTGTTTATTTTTAGTACTTCCAAGAGCCTAGTGTATTTGAAAAAACCCTACAACAAGGTACATAAGTGTTTCCAAGCCTCTGATAAACAAGCCTACTTTCTCACAAGTTCGTGTTCCTACCGAACTGTATGGGATGTAAACAGTAAAATCTGTTAAGTGTGTACTATAAATGTGTAATACGGTCACGGTGTGGACATCTGTGATATTCTATGAAGTTGCAGATGCAGAGGACTCTGAGGCCATGTGCCAACCTCAAGCCAGAGCGACAGTAAGTGTCTGGTTTGTAGGTTTTAGGGTAAAACCAATTAGGTTTAGGGTATAACAATTGAATTGTATGAAATATATCGATAAAAAAACAAATAACAACCTACAAACCTTTCAAAGCCACTCAATAGCATACAATTACCATCATATTTTTGCTATATTAGGTTTATTTAAAGTCATATTACTACTTTGTGCATACTGTTAGAACTTTTCCAAAATACTTGTGGTGCTGTGTATGGATGGAAACTTGTCTTTACAACAGTAGTGAAAATGGAATCACACTATTTCTTCTGGGGTAAAACACAAGTGTGATGCCATGTTTGTAAATATCTGTATGGATTTGCCATCAAACTAAAGAGCATAATAAAATATATTATGCTTAAGCATTTATTTTTGTTTGGATTCATTAACATGCCTGTGGAAACATTAAAGGTAATCATTATGATAGCCTATATGTTACAACCTGTTGCTCTCTCTTGTATTGTCACCATCAATTCCAAATTGTTTTTGGCTGTCAGCAGATACATGGTAATCAATACTACTAATATATATGAAGGGTGGATATTTTGATCGAGGTATTTCCACATGGGGCCTTGATCCATGTCCTGCCTGGTATCATGGGTTGTATTGTCACAAGCACTACTTGCAGCAACAAACTGTTGAGTCTCTTTATTATTTTTTGCAGATCTTCAAGGCAGTGGAAGAGAGAGGATCACTGGTGAAACTGGAGATGATCCATACAGAGTTCAGGACTGCTCTGAACCAAAAGTTATGGAGGCCGAAGAGGATAATGATTTGAAACTGGAGCTGATCCAGTACAGAGTTCGAGGACTGCTCCTGAACCAAAGTTAGGAGGCCATAGAGGATAATGGTGGAAAAATGGAGATGATCCCGTACAGAGTGCATACGATCGAGGTATTTCACTAGTCTTAAGAAGAAACGATCAGCCCTCTGACCTGTTACACAAGTTTTAGACCATGATTAACAGTGATACACTACACAAAAATGATTACTGTCAATCAGAACTGTATGGCCAGCTGTTTTAGCTGAGGAAAACCACACAAATGAGTGTGATTTTTTTTTTACTTTTTTTATCAGATCCGATACCTGACCCTCTGCTGTGCCTGGACTCTGGCTCAGGAAATCCAGACGAATTATGGAGAAAAATTAGAACAGATGAGCTGTGGACAGGCTGACTCCCTGGAAGGGGCAGAGGGCCTTTAATGAGCTATTCAATCTATGATGCTGTCACAAAAGTAACGTAAATGCACAAGTTTAGATCCTTATTTATTATTATTTAGTAGATAGTATTATTGGTCAAGTAGTGTAAGTCAAAAATGTGTTTTTTACTAACATTTCAAATGACGTAAATCAGTAACCAGGCAGTTACAAATGAATGTGAACTCCTACACCTGTTAGCTCGGCGACGAGAGGACAAAGAAAGGTGAAGGAGAGAGGTTCATGGCCAAAAACTGCCTATGGGTGACGAGAAGGACAATACCCAATCTCTGCACCTCCCCCCCCCCCCCCAAGACAGCATAGGTGGAAACGTAATGATATGACATAGGAATGTACCAATTTACAATCTTTTTTCACAACAATAGGAGACTGTCCCTGAACGCACACCCCAAGGCTACCTACCAAGAGGGTAGATGACAAAATAGCAGACGCTCTCAAAACAGTTGCCACCAGCTCGGCTCAAGCGTAAGAGAAAGGAGTACTGATTAAAAATAACCACTTTTTGATTGTTTAGAGTTTTTTTTACTTCACTTTACTCCAGTCGGTCATATTAACTAAAAGTATTTGTGCTAGTCAAAAAGGAATGTAGTAGGGAGTCGCACGTTAGAAAACCGGCATTTGATCATATGGTTTTAACCCGGAAAATAATATGACGGCAGGTTTTGTTTTTTGTGTTTTGTGTTATTTTGACTTCCAGGAGCGGGTTGAGGAAAGGAGACCGTGGATGAGGATGGAGCAGCAGCACATGAATAAACATAACATAGTATATCCACTTTTAGTAGCTTTAAGCAGTTTTAATACAGTTCTTGATGAGTGCAGTGTTCATGTTTTTACTGACTTGTATTTTTTTGTGAGCTTATTGCTGTGGATTTTGTTTATGAATCTATTTGTGATACAGTTTAATGTAAAAAAATAACTCTATTTCTGGCATGTTGCATATTTCCGTCCTACCTCTCGCAAGGGGAGAAGTTGTGCTACAGATGCTGTTCGATACCGTGTCCATGTGTCCGCAGCCAGCCACGACCGGGAGACCCATGAGGTGAGCCATAAATTGGCCCAGCATCGTCCAAGGTGTAGCATGGGAGGGGTTTGGCCAGCCGGAAATGTCCTTGTCCCAATCACACTGTTTACGTGCCTTAGTTGGTACTATAGGTATCCCACTGAACGAAAAGTTACAAAATGGTCCCTGTGGTACCCAGAAACTGCATTCATAGGGCTTTCTCAACGTAACTTCTGACATTTAGCAACGTTATGAGGTTGACTTAAAAATACAAAATATTATAACGGTTTAAAATCACCCACATTTCTTACGTCCTGAAAGACTTGGGGACATAATGTTTTTGTCAGAGGACACCACAGCTACGTAGAAGGAACGTTTCACAATACGGTTATCATGACTTATGTACGGGACTAAAATAACTTTGGTGACATAATGGAACGTATTTTGTTAGCTGGAGAAAGCTCTACACTCTAGAAAAAAACGTATCCAGTTTTCTGCCTGCCAGCTGGAATGGAAATCTTTTGCCAGTGGGTGTGCTGTGTGGAAACTACCTGCTCCTCCCCTCTGAAGCATAGGTTACTGTATCCTAATGACAACTGTTACAAGCATGATTCGAAAATTAGGAGATATGTTTAAATTTGAGAAGACGGATTTAACCTTTTTCAATGCTAGTTAAGGATCACATATAGTCACCACGTTTCACATTGGATTTATTTAAACGACAAAAAGTTACGACCGTGTTTTATTCTAGTGTTTGCAGCTGCACAAACAGGGAAGGTTGTTAGCTAGCTAGCTAACATCTGCTCTGTTCCAACGTTAAACCAACTCCTGAAGTTCAAAGAACATTCAAAGTTCGCTCCATAGAAAAGCCGCTCCTCTGTAGGTATAATTTCTGTGGGCCATAATTCAGATTAATGCAGGTCATAACGACGATGCCCAGCTCTTTCAAATGCAGCATCCTCTAACGAGCTCTCCACAACTCGCAAAATGTCCGCACCTTACACTGTGATGTGCAGCATCAGTGTGCTCTGAATGATTTTCTTATACAGAGAACTTCTGTGGTGTACGAGTGTATAATATTCTCTCACGTGTGTGATATCACTTCCACAAGCTTTTAAATTGATGGCCAGGTTGTCAGATGGGTAATGTTTTTACTGTACACATTAAGTACAAGTATCTCTATAAGAGTTACACTTCATTTTAACTAGCTAAATCACTTTGTGTAACAACTAGTAATTACATTGTACTTGGGCCTACACATACATGTACTAGCTTTGAACTAGTGACTTGTTCTTCATCTGGAAATTTGGATTTGTAAAAATGTATTATAACATGTATTTTAAATATATGTATGATCAGGCTCCAGGTAGCATCAGGTTGTATTTTCATGCTGAGCAAAGCTGCCTAATCAAATCCAAGCCATTATAAGCGTTATAATGCTTTTGAATGACGACTTTCCGGTATTGGCGGAAATACCGGGTTACCCGGGAGAAGAGTGATCTATTCTCGTTAGGATGTGTATAATACGAGGAAAATAATAAAACCATTGATGCGCATAACCAGTGATTTCACAAAGACAAAAACTAAGTAACTTACATATACGGGATCTTCATAGGACTAATGGCATTTCATGTCCATTGATAGGAAGTTTGTTGTAGTGACTCAGTAAGGCTAATTGTAAAGTAAAACCCTCTAAAGTGCCATGTTGTACAGTTTATTATGTGGAGGGAAACATTTAGGCAGCAGGGACATACACCATGACCGCTCCGCTATGCCGACACTTGTAGGACTAGCTCTTACTGCAGTTTCCAGTGCCCATGGACGTCTTTGAAGTGTGGCCTCTAGTAACTTAGGAGGGGCAAGCTTTATGAAGGCCTCTCAAAGCCTGGTCTTATCGAACAAGGCCTCTACAGACATGTTAAAATAACAACAGGCTATTTTTATTGTTCATATTATTTGCGTTTGATTGATGTATTGAAGTCAAGTGGTTCAACATTCAAATGCGACGGTCCGGTTGGAACACTTGCGCCAACCTAAGTGACACTGCTCAGTTCCCTTGTGGCATCAACGCTACCATAGATATTTGATACAAGATCAAATGTTATGTCAATATTTATTATCTCTAAGTTGATTCCCCCAACCCGTAGTTCATATATTATTATTCAGATTTAGCTGTTAATCTTGGATTTAATCTATAAAACGCTTTCTGTCATTTCCGATTGGAGGTCAGATGACCACCACGTGACTTACGAACCTACAAATGTGTTACTTTTGTAACCAGTCAAAATGTGGGGTTATTCCCAACGTTTTGATCCAAACTCCCAATCTATGCAAGATTTTTTAAACGCATTATCTTTAAAGCATTATCCACTGTACATTTACACACCTGTATCCCTGTGCATGTGACGAATAAACCATTGATTTGAGTAGATGATTAACGCAACCATTCACATTCAGCTATCATAGTCAATATATAACAGTGACTTGACTTCACCATCACTTTCTAGCCAGCATTGACATTGAGATGAAGCATGGTCAAACGTTTGAAAATATAAAATACATCGTGATACTAATGGCATATAAACAAGAGCATTCTGTTGTCTTTGCCTGGCTTTATCTTTACAATGACAGGGGGTGCACCGTTCCTGGAGGTACTGCCACTACCAGGTCGATGCGTGGAGGGACGGAGCAGCCCCTATTCCATGTCCCTTGTTCCAAAAAATCAATTAAATATATGGTCCCCAGATAGGGGACGTATCAGATATTAAACTGATGTAAGAACATAATTTTTTTTTTTTTTTTTTTTGGAAAAATAATTTTTATTTTCAGTTCACATTCAATACAAGTACAAATTCAGTGCATAACGTTGTAACATAAACATGGATTTACAAAAACAGTACCTTAAAACCGTATAAAAATAGAAACACTCCTTAAAAAAAAGTGCGGTATCCTGAGGACCTGACCAGCTCAAAAGGCCTACAGTCAAGAGAAGCATGTAAACCAATTGCCGCTAACCAATCTCCCAAAGTGGATCTTTCAAAGGAATAAAAAACTATTATAGAATATGAAAAACATACACATATACCAAAGGGAACTCTGAATAAACCTCAGTGTATATCGAATATTTACAAAGGCTTAGCCTACATTTCAATTTTACATGACAGAATACAGTTATACATAGGCCTATATATAGGCAATATAAAAAACGTTTACAAAGAATGGTATATCCCTTTCCATCTATGTTTAAGAGATGTGATGCCCCACTTATCTATTTCGATTGTATTTTTTTCAAAAATTTCTTGTTTTATAAAATTTAACCATTCCCGTCGGTGACCACTTGAGGGTGTCATTGACGCGCACAACATCTGGCCTCCCAAAAAGTTTGGTCTTGGATAAGGGACACCAGAGTCAACTAATTCTAATAATTGCACCTTTTCCACATCGTTTTAGTTCAAATTTGGCTACCCTTCATAATCAATGGTTTAAAACATATTAAATCCCATTTTAATTTTCTTCCAAACTATTTTGGGCAAAAGAGCATTCCCATAAAACCATGGTGGAATTGTTTTCAAGTGCGAAACAGTTTGTCCACTGGGACAAATAAATTTATTCAGGAGTCAAATAATGAATCATATAATGTTGAACGGACCGGAAGACCGTTCTGTGGTAATAACAAGCCAATTAAAACTTGCAGTCTGTTTGTCTAACCTTTTAATTGTGCCCGTAGCCAGTGGAAGGGTGATATTGGTAAATCCGTCTCCTAGGACAACAATTTTCTATCAATTTCACATATAGCAGTCTGTGGTTGATTACATTTATTTTACTTTGCAGACAGGGTTTTTCCTTGCCCCATTCAATATTTTTCTTAAAATGTAATTGGATAATTTCAGCTTTTGTGGCGTACTATTATCCCACTCCACCATAAACCTTAACGGTATATGGACAGCCAGGAATTTTGATGAATATATGGACATTTATGCTACAGAAGACGACAAAAGACAACACAACGTTTGAGTTAGAACAACGCATCTAGTTTGAGAGGAATATGAGGAAAAAATCCCTTACACCAAGCATCTATAGGCTGGTACCATCCGAGTCTCTCCAGGATGTACTCCAATATCCCCCCCAAAGAAAATTAAACAGTACACGATGAAACATTTTCCTTAGAAAACACCGGCATGGAAAAACACCATATGCAAGGTGGAGTAGTAATGAGGCAAGAATGTCCGCCTTTCAGCAACTACACCTTGCCACTAAGAGATAGTCGCCTCACTTTCCACAGTCCCCATCTTTTTCTTTAGCGAAAGTATTTTTTTCTTTCCAATTAACCATGTCATCCTTTGATTTCATTTCCCGGGAAAGATATCCGAGCACGTACCATTGTACTGTGCACACAGTCAAACCCAAATAACTGATCAGATCTCCATTTACACTGTCCCATATATTTTATTTTCTGTTTTTATTCTGTGAATCCTAGACCCCGTAGGCAACAGAGAACTCATCATGACTTGTGCTACCTCTTTCAAGCTTCAGGTGTCGTCCTGTAAATTATAAAATCGTGTCGTTCCGCGTATTGTGAAAATTTTTAGAACTCATATCCCCTCACATGTAATATGATGCCTTTGGATGTTGTAATTTGCCCTAATTGCACATTCCGAAAGGTTCAATATTATAAAACATACAATAGCGCAGAGAGGAGGGTCCCCCTGTCTGACACCTCGTAATTGCTTGATTACATTTCCAATATTCCCATTAATATTTTACTCTGCTTCCCACATTTCTATAAATAATTTTTACTCATTTCATAAAAAATTATTTCTCAAAAACCACATTTTTGTTCAGAACTCATAAACAAAAACTCATGGTTTACCATGTCAAAAGGCCTTTTTCCTGGTCCAAATTTTACAGTAATAGCTGGCAGGTGCCTTTCCTCTAAATATGCTTGAACTGAACATCTCTGTGCAATTTGCCAAAGTTCAGGTTAAACTTTCTCCCTACCACACCACATGTATTTGGTCTAAACCAACAAACATTCGCCATGGCAGAAGACAGACGATAGTTAGGGCTTTACTTAATAATTTAATAGTCCTGAACACACAACATCTGTTAAAGGTCTGCCACTTTGATAGTGTATTGGGGTCTCCCTGTTTTGTAACGTTAGCGGAGATTACCCCCTCGCACATTGAACCTCCCAATCTTGCTCCAGAAACCAAAAAATAACTCCTAAATACTTCCAAAAGATGACATCCAATTAAATTCCAAAAAACTATGTAAAAACTCTTTAGAGAGCCCATCCACTCCTGGTACTTTGTTATACTTTCAATGCTCTTCAGTGCCATATATATTTCATACTAAATTCAATTCCCCTTTTAAATTGGTCCTCTAATATCTAAAAGGTATCATGCACATCCCACACCATTTTAAAAAAAGGTAGTCACCTTCTCATAATTAATTTGTTTGCTTTTGGAAGTAGATGAGAAATAGTGTGGGGTAGCGACACCAAGCATGCCATCTCCATCCCTCAACCGTCTCCCGTCTTGATTCAATAAAGCCCGAAAATGGGCCTCCGCTTTCCCCTGTGACCTAAATTGTGTTCGAAAAAAATATGCAGAGCGTTTCTCATCATATCCCCCATTTAATCTTGTTGACTCTTTAAACATGAAATCTCGAGCTTCTTTTCAATAAAAGGCCTGCCTGATTTTTCTGCAGGTTTACACAACGTGTCTGTATCTAAACCACACCATTCAAATATACCTTGGATGTGCAGATCTTCTAGTGCGTTCTGCAACCTTATAAAAGTCTTTGTAATTTATATTACGTGCTTTTAGCTTTGCAATAATTCTGATAAAAATCTTGATTCGTAATTTTGTGCCTCTCCACCAGTCTATGACAGTAGAATAAATCGATTTCATGGTTACACAGCCGCCCTGGGGGGGGGGGAGGGGACTGGAGATAACCTAATCTAGTCTCAAATGTTTTGTCATGTGTAACATACCATTATTAATTTTCCAATAATCCTTTTCCAAATTCAATTGTTTTTAATTCTACTGTCACCAGCAGAACAGGCAAGCTGTGGTCAAGAAGAAAAAACCGTAGTGTGACGCGTGCAGAGCACACACGAAAGTACACGCGGAACAACACATAATCTATGCGGCTCCTCTGCGCACCTGCGTGTTTCCCCAGGTGAAACGGGAGGATCATTTTGCATGCGCCACTCTTCTAAGGTATTCAACCCAAATTATATTTTCTCTATTAGGTTTTTTTCAAAGATGGCACGCCAAGATTACCGTGCGTCATATGATACATTAGAATCTCCCCCCAATAATCACCTGGTCTGTTTGTCATAAAAATAGAGTATTAGGTTGCTTTCAGCATTTACCTCATTTCCTTGGGTGTCGATGGTGCATATACATGAATTAAACCCGAATTACATATGCCCCACTCCAATCAATATTCTACTATTAAACCCTCCCGTGTACTGCCGAAAAAACGTTTCCACTATTATTTAAATCCCTATTTCCACATAGTCAACACAGCCAACCCCTGTAGAATGGCACCACGCCAACACTCCACCTTGACTCTCCCTGAACCCATATCCCGTCGTAAATCTCTCCACATAATTTTGATCTTTTCAATGCACTTCCTTGTAAAAACCACACAGAGAAGCAGATGGAGGACAAATGGTAAAAAAACAGTCGCCCTTTTTAACGGTGTCCTCTAGCGTATATGCTACTATGTTCAACAGGGACGACATGGGTAAAGGAGGGAAGCAGACAACTATCTAAATATGACATGAAATTGTTCAGACTCACTTTAAGTACAGTTCCTCGTTTAGAGGCCTGTCTGGGGAAACCGGTGGTCCCCAAGGGGGACGGACTGTCCACAAAGATAGTGTGTCGGGGGAAAACACTTTCCTCCTCAGTCAGTGTGGGTGCTGGAACACACGCTGGTGTGCGAGGAACCGCTGCTGTCGGTATGAGCTCGCGCCTGACAGGCGAAAAGCAGAGTCCTCCTCTGCGCTGCCCGGGTTTCCCGCGCTTTTCCTCCTCAGGTACTCCCCGCTTGCAAAACAACTGAAACGATTCCCCCCCAGGTCGGACTCCTCCGTCGGCTCCATGCTGATGAAGTGGGGAACAGGGCTCATCTGCTTCCTCTTGGACAGAGCACTTCCTCCTCTATCTCCCACCGGTGGTCCTAGCTCTCCGGAGCAGAGGGCGCGGTGGGCTCTCCCGTAGCCTCCTCCATTTGCTTGCTCCAGCTCCTGTCCCACGCTACGCTCTCCTCATGAGGTTGATTGATGGCGCGCTGCACTCGCCGCTACTCCTCAGACTCGCCGCAGTTCTCTCTCCATCACTAGCTCCTTCAGTCACGACCTCCTCATAGCGCGTTAGCTCTATAACTTGTTCCCTCATCTGCTCTTTCTCCCGCTCACCGCTATGGCGTAGGAGGGGGCTTGCCTTTTTGGTCATTGACGGAAACAGGTGCTCCTCTGAGCTGCACAGATCTGCAGCGCTTATGCACAGTGCTATCCCATCATTACATGGCCGAGGCGCACCCACAGTTTTCTAGCACCCTTGTCTGGGTGCAGGCATCAGCGACGAGTGCCCGTACGTGCTGGCACTTCATGCAAACTACGAGCTGCCCAGCATACATGAGGTTAACCACTGTCTGCCACCGAGAGAAAAGACGCAGCGAGGATGGAGGTAGCCCATCATGGCCGACTCTCGTCTTCCTTTAGCAGCACATCACGCGAAACTGACTTCTTCTTCCCTGTCCAGATTGCCTAGGGCGTCCTTAATGCTCTCTCACTCCTGGCAGAGATGGTCAACATACCGGCTGAGTAGCAGCCCCCCACTAGCGTTTCTTTCAGTGACCCATGGGGTGTGAACATGTTGCACAGTTAGCAACCCTCAGATTGGTGCCTGCCACAGGCGACTCAAACTTGAAAGCTACTGAGGGCGTGTTTCTGTCCGAGTTCGCTCGGAAGAGCCTACTCACCTCCCTCCAGCCTGGTGATGGTGTAGAACGACACATATAGGAATTTATACCGTGTGTGTTTTGTTGTCAGACAGTGCCACATCGTCTGCTGTGCAGCCGTAGAGGTCCTACAACTAACTATTTTCATCAACGTTATTTTTCCAGTTCCAATGAAAACCGCAGAAGCGTTTTCATTGTTTTTTCAGTCCGGCGGCTGGCCGGCTTGTGACTGTGGGACGATGATACATCAGATCGCTCCACCTTTAGGATCGCCTTGGTACTCGACACTTGATATTGATCATTAGCCAAAAGGCAGGACAGAGAAGCGATACCGCCAAAACGCTTTGCGGAGGAAGGTGCTGTTCTCGGGACACGTCAAATTCGGATGACGTTTTACACAAAATGTAACTCTGTAAACTGTCCGCCCAAATATCAAAGATAATGATTTAAAGAAACTCTTGGCATAGATTGGGGAGTATTGATCAACGTTGGGAATAAACCCTCTTGACTGTTCCCAAAGTATCAAATTGGGTACGATCGGAAGTCACCGTGGTCATTTTGACCCTCAACCTGTCACTACCCTAAAGTGTTTAGAAATTAAATCCAGACTTTAACAGCCTCTAAATCGGAATAATAATCTATGAAATACGTGATGGGGAATCAATTAGAGATACTAATATTTGACATAACATTTGATCTTATATCCATATCTCTGGGGAGCGTTGATGCCACAAGGGAACTGAAGCCAATTGTCACTTGGTGGCGCAAGTGTTCAACCGACCGTCGCGTTTTCCAAGCAGTCCTGTGTGGTCCATACCGACTATTTCTTGACTGTTGAACCACTTTGACTTCAATACATCATCGACGCAAATAAATGAAACGATTAAAATAGCCTGTCTATATTTTATATGTCTGTAGAGCCTTGTACGATAAGACCAGGGTGACTAGGCCTTCTAAAAGTTGCCCTCTCGAAATTACTAGCGGCCAAAACTTCAAAGGATGTGTTTTTCATGGCACTGGACTGCAGTAAGAGCCTAGGGCATACAGTGCGGCCCTACAGTGCGGCATACGGAGCCGGTCTACTGGTTGTATGGTCCCTGTGCTGCCTCAAGGTGTTTCTCCAACATAATAAACTGTGACAACATGGCACTATTAGAGGGTTACATTTTACATTAAGCCTTACTGGAGTCACTACAACAAAACGTCATATCATGGACATGAAATGCCATTAGGCCTAATGAAGATACCCGTATATGTAAGTTACTTAGTTGGTGTCTCGTGGATCAACTAGTTTTCGCATCAGGGTTTAATATTTCCCCGTGTTTTACAAATGTTCCCATCCCCGATAATTAAATCACTCTTGCTCTGGGTAACCCAGTATTTTCCGCCCCAAAACCGGAAGTGTCATTCAAAAGCATTTATAAACACTAGAAATGTCTGGATTTTGATTAGAGCTTTGATCAGAGAAAATACAAACCTGATGCTACCTGAGCTGATCAGACATATATTAAGTACATTTTAATACTACATTTTACAAATCCAAATCCCAGATGAAGAATAACGACACTATCTTCAAAGCATTTGTCATGTACATGTTAGCCAAGTACAATGTTAATTACTAGTTTGTTACACAGGATTTAGCTAGTTAAATGAAGTGTATCTTTAGGAGTACTTGTTATAATTTAATGTGTACAGTACATTACCCATCCTGACAACGCTGGCCCGCAATTTTAAAGATTTGTGGACAGTGAATCCCAGTTGGGAGAATAAATACACTAGTACAACCACAGAGTATCTGTATAAGAAAATCTTTCAGAGCACATGTGCTGCCATCCACGGTGTAAGTGTGCGCGATTTTGCGGCGATATGTGTCTGTGTGGAGTGTGGATGAGCTTGTTAGAGGATAGAGGATGCTTGCATTGAAAGAGCTGGGAATCGTGTTATAGAACTGCATTATCTGAATTAGGCCTCACCAGAATATAACCTACAGTAAGGAGCGGCGTTTATGTAGGAACTTTTGAATGTCTTGAAGAACTTCAGAGTTTGGTTTTAAAACGTTGGAAACAGAGCAGATGTTAGCGTAGCTAGCTATCTAACACCTTGTTTGTGCAGTGCAGTGCAGCACTAGAATTAACAACAGGTCTTACCTTTTGTCGTTAATAAATCCAATGTGAAACGTGGTGACTATAGTATCCTTAACTAGCAATATGAAAAAGTTGATCCATTTCTTCTCAAATTAACATATCTCCCTAATTTCTGGAATCATGGCTTGTAACGTTCGTCAGTAAGGATACAGTAACCTATGCTTCAGAGGGGAGGAGCAGGTAGTTTCCACATGCACACTCACTGTCAATGGTTTCCAATTCCAGCTGGAAGGCAGAAAACTGGAATACGTTTCTAGAGTGCGCTTTCCCAGACTAACAAAAATTAAAGTTTCCAGGATGTCACCAACGTTATTTTAGTCCCTACATAAGTCATGATAACGTTATTGTGAAACGTGCCTTCTAACTAGCTGTTGTGTCCGCTGACAAAATGTATGTCCCAAGTCGTTTCAGGACGTAGAATAATGTGGGGAATTTTAAACCGTTAAAATATGATTATTTTTAAGTCACCCTCATAATGTTGTCTAAACGTCAGAAAGTACGTTGAAGAGCCTCATAAAATGCAGTTTCATGGTAACTCACTGGAAACTAACTTTCGTACGTAACAGTGTGATGGGGACAAGGGACATTCCTGGCTGGCCAAAACCCTCCCCTAACCGCGTACTACACTGGGCAAATTGCTATATTGCATCGAACTGATTTAAAAGTGAAGTCAAAAAAGGCCATTATCCTCTCTGGGCCTCCATTAACTTTGGTTCAGAGCAGTCCTAACTCTGTACGGATCATCTCCAGTTTTCCACGATTATACTCTATTTGGGCCTCAATAACTTGGTTCAGAGCAGTCCTGAACTCTGTACGGATCATCTCCAGTTCCACCATTATCCTCTAAAGGCCTCCATAACTTTGTTCCGGTCAGAGCAGTCCTGAAACTCTGTACGGATCATTCTCAGTTCCACCATTATCCTCTATGGCCTCTCATAACTTGGTTCAGAGCAGTCCTGGACTCTGTACGGTTCATCTCCAGTTTCACCATTATTCCTCTATGGCCTCCATAACTTTTGGTTTCAGAGCAGTTCCCTGAAACTCTGTACGGATCATCTCTCAGTTCCACGCATTATCCTCTAAGGCCTCCATAACTTGGTGTTCAGAGCAGTCCTCTGAACTCTGTCAAGGATAACATCTCCGAGTTCCACCCATTATCCTCTATGGCCTCCATAACTTGGTTCAGAGCGAGTCTGGAACTCTGTAACGGGATCATAATCCAGTTTCACCCATTATAGCCTCTATGGCATCCATAACTTGGTTCAGAGCAGTCCTGAACGCTGTACGGGATCATCTCCAGTTTCACCATTATCCTCTATGGCCTCCATAACTTGTTAAGAAGCAGTCCTGAACTCTGTACGGATCATCTCCAGTTCCACCATTATCCTCTATGTGGCCTCCATAACTTGGTTCAGGAGCAGTCCTGGACGCTGTACGCGATCATCTCCAGTTTCCACCATTAATCCTATATGGCCTCCATAACTTGGTTCAGAGCAGTCCTGAACTCTGTACGGATCATCTCCAGTTTTTCACCATTATCCTCTATGGCCTCCATAACTTGTGTTCAGAGCAGTCCTGAACAGTCTGTGTACGGATCTCTGTCCAGTTCCCAACCATTATCCTCTATGGCCTCACTAACTTGGTTCAGAAGCAGTCATGAACTCTGTACGGATCATCTCCAGTTTTCACGCATATCCTCTATGGCCTCCATAACTTGGTTCAGAGCAGTCCTGAACTCTGTACGAGATCATCTTCCAGTTCCCACCATTTATCCTCTATGGCCTCGCCATACTTGGTTCAGAGCCAGTCCTGAACTATGTACCGGATCATCTTCCAGTTTCCACCATTATCCTCATCTCTCAGCTGCTTGAAGATCTGCAAAATAATAAAGACTCAACAGTACAGTTTTGCTGCAAGTAGTGTGACAATACAAGCCATGGAGTACTCAGGCAGGCATGTTAATCAAATCCATGTGAAATACCTCAATCGAAAATATCCACCCTCATATATATTAGTAGTATTGATAAACACATGTGATCTGCTGACAGCCAAACAATTTGGAATTGATGTTGACAATACAAGAGAAGCAACATGTTGTAACATATAGGCACATATAACTTGTGTGTGAACACATTGTATTGTATTCTTATGATTGGTAGGGGGTATTATGTCTGAGTGAATGGGCTGCTTCTACTTTAACATCATGCTGTGTGACTTGTCTTTCTGATCGCCCTATGCGTTTTTTACATAAAAGTCTCCTACATGGTGTGTCTGCTCCTACGTCGTCTTCTCTGTCTGCTTCTCTGTCTGCCTTATCGGTCAGGTAATCTGATTCTCTCTGTCCTGCTTTATCGGTCAGGCCGTCTGCTTCTCTGTCTGTCTTCTCTTGTCATGTTCGTCGCCTTCCTCTGTCGGCTTGCATCGGAAACATACAGAGTTGGTTTAACGTTGGAACGAGCTAATGTTAGCTAGGTAGCTAACCAACCTTGTTTGTAAAGTGCAGTGCCAGCACTATAATTAAAAACCAGGTCGTACCTTTTTGTCGTTAATAAATCCATGTGGAAACTTGTGGTGACTATAGTATCCCTTAACTAGCATTGAAAAAAAGTTCATCCATTCTTCTCAATATAAACATATCTCCCTAATTTCTGAATCATGCTTGTAACGTTGGTCAGTAGGATACAGTAACACCTAGCTTCAGAGGGGAGGAGTCATGGTAGTTTTCCACACGCACAGGCCCACTGGCAAAGGTTTCCATTCCAGCTGGCAGGCAGAAGACTGGAATTACGTTTCTAGAGTGAGACTTTGTTGCGATTTTTGTGTGGAACTGGAGAAAACTACCCGGAAAGGAAAATAAGCATGGAGATGATTCCTATGCTTGTAAAATTAACTGTGCTGTTCCTAAAACAGTATAGATCTTTCCCTGAAAACGGTTTCCACAATCCTAGAGAAAATGATTGGTGGGCTAATAACTATAAAGGGAAATAAATTGCTACAGTTACACTGTTTTTTTTAGTAATGTTAATGAATGTTGTTATCTGATCTCGGAATGCACGGACCGTAGTTAGTGGGGGAGTGGGGGGGGGGGGGGGACCGGAGTTCCGGGCAGGCGGGGGCACCAGTTCTTCACAATAAAGAGAAAGGCGCCAGAACCTGTGCATGTCAAAAGAAGATAACCTTTGTGTCAGTTTCTATTATTCACTACAGGTATGTAATAGCACGTTTAAAACTCTCTCCTGTCCCCCCCCCCTAAAGAGACATTACCATGCTAGGTAACAAATCCGTTAAGGTATTATCACGTATATGTCAAAGGTTTGATGTTTTATTTTTGTGTCAAACTGAGTGAGTGAAAGAACGTGATAAAAACGATTTTAGCAAGTCACATAGTTAGAGATGTTGGGTTTGTCTAAGTGATTGCTACATTATTTTTCTCATGTTAGTTTAGTAAATACACAACTATTTGAGATTTGAGTTCCGTTTTGGCATGTTATTGGTTTTGTGTAAAATTCCCAAGCTGTGTAAACATGCGGCCTACTCTCGGTCGCGTCAAGGACTTCAGTGAGGACAGTGCGGTGTGCATCAGAGACAATTTCACGGTCGCAACTACGTGTTTGAAGATGAATGTAATGATTATCAGATTTTCCTCATGTGTACTAATATTCAGGACACATTCTGTTGTTTCTGTCTTTATTCAATAAATGTTTGCAATGGTGTGAACATGGAAATACAATTGGTTTTTGATTGAAAGTAATACAGTGAAGACAAGGGTTAAAGGAAATTAGCACATAGTGCTGTCTAAAACAAACTGTAACCTTGTACTAAATGGATTTTGAGTCATTTATCGCGTTTAATATACTATCGGTTAGGTAATTAGCTCAAAAGTATTGTGGAGCTCCTGCCACCTTAATATAAACAGTACCCGAGCACCCAAAATGAGTATTAGCACTGTAATGATGTAATGTCATAAGGATTGTGAGGACAGGAAGAGAGTTATCGAGATGGAGTGGTTTGGGGCCATAAAGGTCTACATTCCTTATGTCAAGAGGTAGATTAGAGATGTTTAGAAATAGCATGAGTGATGGGCAGGATAGTGACTTGGGGTTAAAAAGTGATGAACATCAAAAGACAGGGATTGTTCCCATGGAGACTTGCCAGGTGTAGCGCCAGCAGAAGGGTAATGAAAGGCTATATAAGGTTAGAGGGTCGTTTCTTTGTTAGTTAGTTCGTCGTAGCATCCAAAGGGCAAAGCTCTGGTCAATTGCGTTCACGAACCCGTTACCCGATCATTAAATCATTGTATTAACTTGTCTATCACAGTGTATCAGTATAGCCTTGCATCCTTGATTCTTTGAACACCCGAGAAACCTCCAAGCATAACAAGCACCTATTTCAGTCCAAGACAAGCACTGACTTCAGATAATTGAACAAGAAAAAAAGTGAAAATATTTTTAGAGAATAAACAAAGTGCCAGAAACTGTCAGACAATAACTTTTTGTATCTGTTTCTCTTTATTACTACTGGCCGATTTCAGGTAAGTCTGAGGCCGGTAACATCAACAGTGAGGCAAAACCAGCCTGCCTCTCTCCTTCCACGCTGAGTCCCAAACCTACAGTCACTGGGTCCTGATTGTGACAGTGGAGCCCAGTTTACTGACAGGCTCCAGAGTATGGCAATTCAGTGAAGCTGGAAGACTGAATCACAACACTCGGAGCTTGAATGTCACCATTTAAGATGGAAGGAAAGGAGGAGAAGAAGATGGGAAATCGTGTTCTCACGGTAAGAGCAGGTTCTAATCTCACTAAGTTTTGTTTGGACTGAATTTGGAAAAGGCACACACACCTGTCTATATCCAGTGCATTCGGAAAGTCATTCAGACACTTGACTTTTTTCGACATTTTGTTACTTTACAGCCTTATGGTAACATTGATTAAATTGTTTTTTTCCCTCATCATCTACAACACACATACCCCTAATGGACAAACAGCAAAAACAGTGTTTTTATTCAGTTTTGTTGCAAAAACACTAGAACAACAACTGACAAATCACAGTTACATAAGTATTCGACACTTTACTCAGTACTTTGTTTAAGCACCTTTGCCAGTGATTACAGCAAAGTCTTAATGTGTATGACGCGATAACCTTGGCACACACCTGTATTTGGGGAGTTTTCTCCCATTCTACTGCTTCAAATCCTTCTCAAGCCTCTGGTCAGGTTGGATGGGGCGCGTCGCTGCACAGCTATTTTTCAGGTCTCGCAGAGATGTTCGAATTGGGTTTAAGTCCCGGCTCTGGCTGCGGCCAGTCAAGGCACATTTCAGAGACTTGTCCCGAAGCCACTCCTGCGTTGTCTTGGCTGTGTGCTTAGGGTCTTGTCCCTGTTGGAAGGTGAACATCGCCCGGTCTTTTGAGGTCCTGAGAACGCACTGGAGCAGGTTGTCAGCAAGGATCTCTCTGACTTTGCTCACAATCATCCATTTCCCTCTATCCTGACTAGGCTCCCAGTCCCCTGCCGCTAAACAACCATCCGACTCATTCCCTTCCACCACCATGCTTTCACCATAAGGAGGATGCCAATGTTTCATCTCAGAACGTGATGCGTGGCATTCAGTGACCAGAAGTTCAATCTTGTTTCATCAGACCCAGAGTAATCTGTTTTCTCATGCGTCCGAGTCCTTTAGGTGCCTGTGGCAAACTCCAAGCGGCTGTCATGTGCTTTTTGTAGGAGTGGCTTCTGTCCGGCCACTCTACCAATAAAGGCCTTGATTGGCGGAGTGCTGCAGAGGATGGTTTGGTCCCTTCTGTAAGGTTTCTCGACATATCCATAGAGGAACTCTGGAGCTCTGTCAGAGTGCACAATCAGTTCTCTGGTTACTATAGAGACGAGTTGTGTGACTTTACAAATCATATCCAATCAATTTGAATTTACCACAGGTTGGACTCCAAAGATGATCAATGGAAAACAGGATCCAACCTTGAGTCTCATTTTCGAGTCCTCATAGCAAAGGGGTGTGAATACTTATGTAAACAAGATATTTCTGCGGTTTCATTTTTAATAAACATTTGCAAATAATAATCTCTAAGGACCCTGTTTTCACTTTGTCATTTATGGGGTATTGTGTGTAGGGATTGATGAGGATATTTTTTCTTTAATCCGATTTCAGAGTAAGTCTGTAACGTAACCAAATTGTGGAAATACAGTCACGGGTCCGAATACTTTCCCGAATGCACTGGACATATCCAAAAAGTGGACCTAGAAGTTTTGTCATTAGGTGTCATTAAACCTAGCGGTCAAACAGGAACTGGTTCGTTCCTGATCATTTTCTTTTTCTTCATTTTAGAAAACGCTTAAAATAAGGGCGTGTGTTTTGTTGTAGGCTTACCCTAAGTGACTTTTAGCAATATATTCGGCTCTATTTCCTCTCAGATTATAACCCTAGCTAATTATCATCAAAGTATAGACATCATGCAAAACAACAAATCACTGCAATCCTCCTGCCACGTCAGACTCTAGCTTGACACCTTTGCTAACAGATATTGTGTCAATTTAAAAACTTGCACAAGCACAGTTCACAGAATTCGGGCCATTTTAAATAAATGGTAGCCTATTTATTAATTTACTAAAATCTAGCTAACATTAGATGGTTAACCCAGAGATCCTTACCTTTGACTCTATATCGGCAATTTTGTCCCAGATCATCATGGCATTTTGTGTTAGTTCTTTATGATAGGCCACCATTAGCAGCTAATTACCATTTCATTTTGTAGGGGTCTAGGGGTATAATACAGGGACAAAATATATTGATAAAAGTAACCTTATCCTAGAGAGATTTCACACGGTTATCAAGAACGCCAACGCCAGGATAAGCCTACACGAAACACAGCCCTTATTTTTAATGTGGGAAAAATGATTGGAAAACCATTTTCCCTGTTTGGACTGCTAGTTTTATGAGTAATAGTATGTATACTGTGCTACTCCATTGGTGTGCAGCTAACACGAAGCTGTGGGTGTGGATGAGCTGAGACACATTTGTAAGATGGCGGCAAGAAGAAAAAGTTGGAATGGGGGATTGCAGTAGGGCGGATGGCACAAACCTTCTGGAAAGATCTGATGAAGGAGAGATGGTGGACACAGGGAAAAGTTGGAATATTGTTTGAGTGAATATGGAATGAAAGATCACACAGAAACTTTTTAGAACGAGCTACAGGAGGAAAGTGAGAACGTTGACGAGAGTGGAGGATGAATTAACTGTGGTGGCAGGTGCAGTGAAATGACCGCATGAGAAGGAGCTGAGTGTAGAGGAAAGCAGTGTGGGTGAGGGAGGTTATAGTCTAGTGTATAAAGAGGGATACGTCCTCCAGTAGGCTTCAGAGATGTAGCTCAGTAGCTCAGAGATGTGCATCCTGGTGATGAGTGAGGAATGAGTTACCTGCTTGTAGGAACTCCGAGTTCGGGCCTCGTGTTTTTAGGGTGTGAGTATTTTTTGGGCCTGTTGCAGCAGTGTGTAGACGTTGTAGACCGTGGAGATGGCCTTAAATGTGACAGTGTGTGCAGGCTAGTGCATGCAGATGAAAGAAATGTGTGGTATCGGTGGGAGAAATGTTCTGTGTGTTAGTTGGGGGGTGCTAACGGGATGGAGATCTGAGTGTGCATGTGAGAGAAGGCAGATTGAGGTTGCACAGGTGTTACAAGTAGTACAGAAAGTGTTGTATGCCGAAGCAGTGAAGAGAGATAATAATAATAAGTAGTAATATTGCCACTTAGCAGACGCTTTTATCCAGAGACGACTTACAGTCATGGCGTGCATAATAAAAAAAAATTTAAAAAAAGTGTGTGTATGGGTGGTCCCGGGGCTCGAACCCACTAAGTGTGGCGTTACAAGCGCCAGTGCTATACCAGCTGAGCTACAGAGGACCACAGTAGAGAAGATGACCAGTGGCAGAGGCAGATGGGTACAGGGTGAGGATCTTGAGGAGGAGTTCCCTGTGAGTAGGCAAGGAGACAAAGAGAGAGTGATGGGAAGAATATGTGCTTCAGTAAGTGGGGCTTTTTAGCATTTTATAGCAAAACTTATTTACATAAAATAAAATTAACAATGGTTTGTCCAATAGTACTGCAGAAATGGATCAAAAGTACCAGAACATAGAGGCGTTGGTGGCAGCGGCAGAGAAGTACTTGGGATTGCGAGGATTTACTGCAGAAACCAGCTGCAGGGGTGTGTTTGAGGTTGTAGTTGTCCCTGTGCGTAGGAACTAGATGGTGTTAAAATAGTGGAATGGGTGGCTAGTGTTTTTGTCGTGGAAAGTTCATACCACAAAGGACTCAAATGTCAAACTTTAAAGAATATAATATTTTTTTATCAGCGCAGCTGGATACGGTTTCACAACAAACTTAAAAGCACCAGAGTACACGGTCGGTCGGGAGCTCCTGGGCCGGGGGCAGTCCCGATTAGTTGGTCCTATATATACTGCTTACACAGACAAGTTATATTTGCATGATTTAGCTTATATATAATTAATTCATCATTAACATTTGGTTCCTGCATGAGCAGTCCGACCATACCTCACAATGCTTCTTCTCCTCTAAGCTGAGACCTTGAAACTGAGATATCCCCTTTGGTTTCCAGACAAATGTTCTGGGGCGTACTGCAATGGGTCCTGATTGAGGTCAGTCACCCTGCACGAACCAAGAAAATTTTCCCTCCACATTTTTAGATGCGGGCTACTACTTGGGCAGGGTACATTTTGTATTACATTACTGTATCATTAATTTAATGTATGTAGTCTGTGAATGGACATCACACACGAGTACAGTAGGTGGTAGTGAGCCATTTCTCATTTGCCACAGATAATCCATCCACCTGACAGGTGTGGCATATCAAGAAGCTGAATTAAAACTAGCATGATCATCATTGACACCCCCAAAAACCCCCCCCCAGGTGCAAACGTGTGCTGGGACCAAGAGTAGCTGACTAGGTGTATGAAGCGCTAATTTGGGGATCCCTAACAAATACAAAAATGCCACCTCTAAAATGTGCAGTTTTTCACACCAACACAATGCCACAGAGATGTTTTAAAGTTTGGAGGAGGCATGCAATTGGCATGCTGACTGCAGAATGTCCACCAGAGCTGTTGCCAGATAATGTTAGGTTAATTTCTCTACATTAGGCTGCCTCCAATGTTGTTTTAGAGGATTTTGGCAGTATGCCCAACCAGCTCACAACGGTCTGATGACACCGTTGTAATGGCGTTGTGTGGGCGTGCGCTGTTTGCTGATGTGCAATGTTGTGAACAGAGTGCCCCATGGTGGTATCGGGGTTTATGGAATGGGGATGGCATAAGTACAGACAACTAACACAATTGCATTTTATCGATGGCAGTTTGAATGCACAGAGATGCCATGACAAAGGATCCTGAGGCCCATTGTCCTGCCATTAATCCACCTCCATCAGTAAAAATGTCCCAATTCTTCCATGGCCTGCATACTCACCAGACCATATCACCCTTTGGAGCATGTTTGGGATGGTCTGGTCGACGTTTTTTGTACCACAGCTTGTTCCAGTTCCCGCAAATATCCAGGATTTCGCACAGCCATTGAAGAGGAGTGGGACAAATATTCCCACAGGCCACAATCAACAGCCTGATTAACTTTATGCAAAGGAGAAGGTCCCGGAGGAGGCCAGCGGCAGCTACCCACTTCTCCAGTGCTTCATTTGTAAATTGGGTGGTGCCGGAACCAAAAGTGAGCCCGAGAGGGGGTGACCTGGGGGGCTCTGAGGTACCAGAACGGATAAAAACAAACAACTTTATAACAAAGCATTGCAATGCATATCATGGCTTTCGCGTACGGGCATAGAGCAGTGGTGTGGAGCCGCTTGCAGAGTTACACACATGGAGTACATTTTTTTGTAGCCTAGAGGTCCGGGAAAAATGTGTTCTCTTTTATAAATGGATTTCATGCATGCATTCTACTCATTTTAGATGACTGGAGACCTTTAGCAGAATCTTTTTTAATTACCTCACAAATGGCTAAAATGACAGGCTACTTTGACACTGAGAATCTGATGTCAATTAAAACAACCTTGTCTTGAATCTCTATTTGGAAGTTGATAACTTGGTAACATACAGACATTAGTATTTATTTTCAGCCGGATCCATTTGCTTTACAACCTGTGTGTTTTCACGCGATTGTATTATACATATTTGCGAAAGGCCTGTTTGGCTGCATGCTGTTTCAACTGACAGATTGTGCCACACGTTAGGCATGCCTTGTGATTATGGCTACACACAATCCCACAGCTAGGCTATCTTTTTAAATAGCTATGGAATCCTCTGTGGCGAAAATTCTAGGCTTACTCCTGGTATAGTATTGGAAATTATTTAATTAACCTCCAGCACACTTCCCTCAGCTATTATTCTATTAGGAGATAAATGATGAAGTGCAATGCTGGAGAGAAGAGAGTTGCCGACTTATGTCTCAATAACAGCACAGATAGGGAGAGAGATCATTAGAAAGTGATGTCATTTTATTTATGTGAGAGTACAGGCGTGCTTTTCTCTCTCTCACCACAGCAATGGCCATGCCTTGGTCTAGGCTACAATGTGTGCGCAAACCATAAACCCGGGACGGCCCAACAAAAAAACATTAACCAATTCTTAGAATATCATGCACGTTTCACATTACGTTTTTTTAGGGGGCATTACAATTACAGAGGAATCTAAATGGTAATTACTCCTGATTGCTTTTATTAGCGATTTTTACGATTGCAAACAGTGAAATTATTTTTCTTGCCAACAAGAGCGTAGGCTACCTGATTCTGGCAATGGGTTCCCGGAACCATAGACACAAAAACTGAGAGTTACCGGTAGGATCCTCTCAAATTAAGCACCGCCCTTCTCATATAATGGGGTAGGGCCATCCCAAAGGAGCCCTGAACGCACAGGACGGTTGCACCAAGTATTTTTTAATAACTAAACCAAGATAGACCACAGCTGGTCGTTTCCAATGGGAACAGATGAGTCATAGTGGCAGAGGCCAAGCACGCAGGTAGCGAGATCCTATTGGCGTGTTCTAGCACACAATCTGCATATTTCTGTTAGGGAAACTGTGAAGCGCTCGTGTGCAATAACGCAATTTGCCTTTGGCGTTCCTTCTAAATAACGTGATTTAAAAAAATATATTTACAAGAAGAGGTAAGTCCACAAAACTTTTGTCACTCTGTGCATAACAGATTTTTAGTTTTGGGAACAAGAACTGTATTAAGATCAGAATGTTTCACACGATTAGAACATTTGCAGAATGTCGGCCAAAATCCATCTCCTTCCATCTTCTCCCCACTGCCGGCCAGTGGGCTTCCTGTCACTACCCATATTTGGTAGTGAGTGGAAACACCCAACCGGATGCTTAACAATTATACATCCAGTGAAATATCTGTCTCATTGTTCTAATCTGTGGCTGCAACTGTGGTAGTGGGGGAACAGGAGTTCCAGGCAGGAACACACCATTCATCAGTATAAAGAAAGCGCCAGAACTGTGATGTCAAGAAGATAACCTTTGTGTCAGTTTCTATTCATTGGGGAGGTATGTGTTATGACGAGTTTCCTCAGGCATCAAGTAATTCCAGTATGCAAGAGAATAGTTAAACATGTTAGATGGAGAGTTTGGTTCAATTATATTTATATTACAGTACCAGATTCACATGACAAGCGGTACGTGGGCGTAGACTATTGTCATCTGAATGAACTACATAGAAAACTTCTTAATTGTATATAATGCTTTTCCGAGCTAATTCCATCCAATAGTTGCCAACCATTATTGAGTGTCACTCCCTCGCCACATATAGGATCACCCCTCATATGGTATCGCGTTTGCAAAACCTAGTCAGGATATTCCATCACATACTCCTTCTAATATTAGCACCAGTGGCCCCAGCTATCTTGGCCAGCATACCTTCTGGCACCCACAAGTGACAGAAATAAATACATGGAATGTATGTCATCCTCCCAATTCTTATGCAGCTCTCAATATTCCAAACATTAACTAATACTTTATAAAAGACGTAATATCACTATGTAATAGCACGTTTAAACTTTCTAAAATCGAAAGAACATGTCATACAATGCTAGGTAACAAATCCGTTAAGGTATTATCTGTCAGTGTAGCTGTAGGTGGGTGTGGTGGTGGAATCAGGTGCAGGACGCACAAAGTAAGTCCAAAAGAGTTAAGTTTGTTGGCAACAAACACCACAGCACGAAAACAAATGCCACTGAGGCGAGAAACTCCGCACGCAGGCGAAATAAAGCGGGCGCACAAAATACGTGTGACAAAATACTCCAAAACACAGAATGGAGAGCAGCTCAACCGAGCAAACTGTACATACAATAGCTAAGCGCACGACAGTGAAAACAATCACACACAACACTAGACAAACACAACGAGAACTTATAGGACACTAATTACACTAAACGGTAACAGGTGTAACAACAATCAGACAAAAGCAAACGAACATAGAAACATGCAACGGTGGCAGCTAGTATTCCGGAGACGACGAACGCCGAAGCCTGCCCGAGCAAGGAAGAGAGGCAGCCTCGGCCGAAACCGTGACATTATCACGTTTGGTAAAGGTTTGATGTTTTATTTTTATGTCAAACTGAGTAAACCTGGTAACTATTTTACAAGTCACATAGCTAGATACTTTGGGTTTGTCTGAATGGAGGTACATCATTTCCTCAAGGTGATTTCATAAAGAATCCATTTATTTTAGATTTCCGAGTTTGTTTTGGTTTTGTGTAAAATTAACAAGCTGGTAAAATGGCGCCGCCCACTCGGTCAGCGTCGGCGGACTTCAGTGCATCAGAGAGAGACAATTTAATGTTTGCACTACTGTTTTGAAGCTGAATGTAATGATTATACGTTTTTGACGTGTAGTAATATTCAGACACATTCAGTTGTTTCTGTATTTATCGATAAATGTTACTATGGTGTGACTGGAAAATACAATTGGTTTTTGATTGAAATAATACAGTGACTACAAGGTTATTCAGGAAAATAGTACATAGTGCTGCCTAAAACAAACAGTGACCTTGTACTAAATGGCTTTTTTCATTTATGCATTTACAGTACCAGTCAAAAGTTTGGACACACCTACTCATTCAAGGGTTTTTCTTAATTTTTACTATTTTCTACATTGTAGAATAATAGTGAAGACATCTAAATTATGAAATAACACATATGGAGTCATGTAGTAACCAAAAAAGGGTTGAACAAATCAAATATATTTTAGATTCTTCAAAGTAGCCACCCTTTGCCTTGATGACAGCTTTGTAGAATCTTTGTAATCTACAATGTAGAAAATAGTAAAAATAAAGAAAAATCCAGGAAAGAGTAGGTGTTCAAAAACTTTGACTGGTACTATATGTGAATTTGGGAAAAATCTGCTATAGGTTAAGTACCGGCACCTCAAATATCTAGTGCTTGAGCTCCTGTTCCTCTTATAGAATGTTAGCTCAACAGTATTGTGGAGCTCCTGCACCTAAATATAAACAGTACCGGCACCCAAAATGAGTACCGGCACCTATTTCAGTCCAAGTCAAGCACTGAATTAGATAATTTAACAAGAAGAAACATAATATATTTTTAGAGAATAAAGAAAGTGCCAGAACTGTCAAGACACTAACTTTTTGTGTCTGTTTCTCATTATTACTACAGGACGACTAGAATTAAATCTGAGGCCGGTAACATCAATAGTGAGGACAAACCCAGCCTGCCTATCTCCTTCCACACTGAGTCCAAACCTACAGTCACTGGGTCCTGATTGTGACAGTGGTGCCCAGTTTGCGCTGCAGGATCCAGAGATGGCATCAGTGAAGCTGGAAGACTGCAGTCAAACACTGGAGCTGAATGTCAACACTAAAGATGAAGAAGAGGAGGAGAAGATTGGGAAATCTGTTTCTCATGGTAAGAGCAGGTTCTATCTAATTAAGTTTGTGTTATTCATTCCAATTTCCCAGTGTGCATGAAAAGTTGCAGTAGAACTGTTTCACAATGAACTGTTTCAATGAGAAGGTAGATATTATTTCATGCCACTGGTTTGACACCAGTATTGCCAGCATTTGTTTTATTCACTGTGCTATCTGGAGTGCTCAGAGAGTAGACTAAAGATGTGAAGTAGACAATCTTCATAAAATATATTTGATTGACATGTATAATCCACCAACTCACTGGTTCTTCTGATGTTGTTCACACAGGATACCATGTTGAGACATTCTCTACATCCAATGAGCAACAGCAAGAAAGAGCTAAGAGGTTTCACCACTGCCAACATTGTGAGAAGAGTTTCTCAATTCTATCAAAGTTAAAAATACACCTGCAAATACACACAAGAGAGAATCTGTATTCCTGTACTGACTGTGGGAAGAATTTCACAACATCAAAGGCTCTGACAGTTCATCAGAGAGTGCACACAGGAGAGAAGCCTTACTCCTGCTCTGACTGTGGAAAGAGTTTCTCTCAACTGGGCCAATTAAAAACACATGAACGTATACACACAGGAGAGAAGCCTTACTCCTGCTCTGATTGTGGGACAAGTTTCTCTCAACTGGGCCACTTAGAAACACACGAACTTGTACATACAGGAGAGAAGCCTTACTCCTGCTCTGACTGTATAAAGTGCTTCAAAACATCATTTGAGCTAAAAGTTCATCAGAGAACACACACAGGAGAGAAGCCTTACTCCTGCGCTGACTGTGGGAAGAGTTTCTCTCGACTGGGCCACTTTAAAATACATGAACGCATACATACAGGAGAGAAGCCTTACTCCTGCTCTGAATGTGGTGCAAGTTTCTCTCAACTGAGCAACTTAAAAAAACATGAACGTATACATACAGGAGAGAAGCCTTACTCCTGCTTTGACTGTGTAAGATGCTTCACAACATCAACTGAGCTAAAAGTTCACCAGAGAACACACACAGGAGAGAAGCCTTACTCCTGCTCTGACTGTATAAAGTGCTTCAAAACATCATTTGAGCTAAAAGTTCATCAGAGAACACACACAGGAGAGAAGCCTTACTCCTGCTCTGACTGTGGGGCAAGTTTCTCTCAACCTGGCCACTTAAAACAACATGAACTTGTACATACAGGAGAGAAGCCTTACTCCTGCTCTGACTGTGGTAAATGTTTCTCTCGAAATTTTAAATATACATGAACGTATATACATACAGGAGAGAAGCCTTACTCCTGCTCTGACTGTATAAAGTGCTTCAAAACATCATTTGAGCTAAAAGTTCACCAGAGAACACACTCAGGAGAGAAGCCTTACTCCTGCTCTGACTGTGGGGCAAGTTTCTCTCAACCTGGCAACTTAAAACAACATCAACGTATACATACTGTGGGGCAAGTTTCTCTCAACCTGGCAACTTAAAACAACATCAACGTATACATACAGGAGACACTATTAGAGCCGTTTTCCTGTTCTGACTCTGGAAAGATTTTCTCTCAAATTGGCCATTTAAAAAGACACCAAGGTAAACATAAGAAGTGGTAGTGGATTGGATCAAATGAAGAAAGCATAGAACACTATTGTAATAGCACACTCTATTGTAGTCCTTATGTTTCTCACCGTGAGAGAACTGTGCAGAGGAAAGGAAGCATTCTAGAATGTTAGCATCTCTTTACTTTACTGATCAGTGTTCACCTTGTCAGTTTTGCTGTGCTTAGGTAGCTTCTACTGTAAAGGTATTGAGATTACCTTGGTAGGGAGGACTAGGGTACGGAGGAAACCACGAGTACATGCATCCATGCCGTGTGTCAGCATTGCAGGATGGTGGTGTGGGGTATGTTTTCATGGCACACAATGGGCCCCTTGATAAAAGTGGAGCAACGTTTGAATGCCACAGGATATCTAAACATCATTGCCAATCAGGTGTATCCCTTCCTGGTAGCAGTTATCCATCTGCAAATACATTTTTTTCAGCAGGATTATGCCCCATGCCACAAGGCTTGTCCAGGAATGGTTCCACGAACATGACAGTGAATTCAGGTTACTGCAGTGGCCTTCCGAGGCTCCAGATCTCAATCCAATTGTGCATTTGTTGTATGAGATGGAACGAGCTATTCAGAGTAGAAATACACTGCCAGCCAACTTGACACAACTGTGGGAAGCGTTGCAGTCAACATGGGCCAGCATCCCTGTGGAACGCTTTCGACACCTTGTAGAATCCATGCCCCGACGAATTAAGGCTGTTCTGATGACAGACTATCAGCTGTTCAGAAATGACAGGTCCAGAGAGGGGATGCGAGGAGGGGGTGTGGCTATGTATGTGAATCACAGTATGCAGGCAAAGAGAAGAATAACTGACCTAGAGAAAGAAGAGTTTGAGTGTCTTCAGCTCCGTTCCTAAACAACACCCCAGCTCAGTTTCATCTCTGGTAGTGGAGTGCTCTAACATCCACCATGGGCACATGACAAAACACTGCAGCAGAACACTGTGGATTATCTCATAATCACTGTCCATGTGATCAGGATGTCCTCTCCCCAAATGGGTCTCATCCTGTGTGGAGACTTAAATCACCTGCCCATCAAGATGCTGACAAACTCCCATCCAGACATGAAACAAGTGGCCAAAGACAAGACCACAGAGGGGACTCCATCCTAGATCTGATCAACACAACCCACTGTCCTTGCTCCTCTCGGATCCAGTGATCACAAATGTCTGCTGTTCTCTCCAAACACAACATCAGGAGGGAGAAGTGAGGTGCAGTGGAAAAAAGGACATCTGGTAACCCAGAACAGAAAGGAGACCTTTGCACGATGTAAGGCCAGTACTGACTGGTCTGCCATATATGAGGTGGAGAGCATCAATGCAAAGGTGGAGACGTTCAACTCCTGCATTCAAACTGCACTTGATGTATGCATGCCAATAAGAAATAAGAAAACAACAACACTGGACAAGCCCTGGATGACTGAAAGAATAAAGGCTGCCATCAGGAAAATGCAGAATATTTTCAACAGATGGGGAGAAACAATGACATGGAGAAAATACAGAAACACGGAAGCAAAGACAAGGAAGCAAAGACAAACTACTACAAAACTGAAATCCAGGACCTAAAGAAGAAAAACCCTAAGGAATGGTGGGACTTCATTAACAAAGGACTGGGACCAAAGAAAACATCAGGAGGGAGAATACAGGTCGAGGGAATTGAAGACGACGACGTGGCTGATGTTTTGAATGGCTTCTTTGCTGAGACATGGACAAGCACCACACCTCTTGCCATCTTCCCCCTGCCCATGCCTACAAGACAGGTTGAGCTGTGCAGCATTGGCCAGTTAAAGCAAGCTCTGACCAGACTCAGCCCACATAAAGCATGTGAGCCTGATGGCATTCCAGCCTGGCTACTAAAAGAGCATGCAGAAGATCTAGCCCCTGTCATCAAAACACATTGTTAACACCTCCTACTGGCAGGGGACAGTTTTATCTGAGTGCACGATTCAGTATGACTACCTCCCAAAGTCCAGCACTACTACCGCCCTTGTGAAAGCCACATACTCCTGGCTGACAGCTACAGACTCCATAAACCCAACAATGGTGAGGGTGTTACTTGCTGATGTGTCCAAAGCCTTTGATCGAGTAGATCACCCATAGTTCCTGCAACATCTGTCTGACATTGAACTGTGTCCAAGGTTACTAGCCTGACTCCACAGCTACACCACCGAAAGAGGGCAGAGGGTGATGGCAACTGGCACATTTAGCCCTTGGTCAGAGGACCATCCACAACCTGCACCACTAATCCTAGGAGGACAGGAAGTACCAGTGGTAACAACAACCAAGTATCTTGATTTTCATCTAGACTCTAACCTCAGTGGTGACACGTGGAGCAGCCAGTGAGAAAGGCCTCAAAACGCCTTTTTGACATTTCTTGCCAGTAATGTCCTACTGAAGATCTGGTCACAGTATACTACACTGGCCAGGCCTTGTCTGGAATACGGTGGAGTGCTGTTTGTTGGATGCAGTAAAAAGCAGCAGGCCCAACTAGACAGGGTGCAGAGGAGGGCCTTGAGGATCATCTCCAGAGGTGGAGCAGTCCAACCACAGCTCCCGTCACTGCAGAGCAGGCGAGAACAGGCTGAAGTGCACCTGGTGAAGAACATGCACACTCTTTACATTTTTAGTCATTTAGCAGACACTCTTATCCAGAGCGACTTACAGTTAGTGACCATCCACTGAATGACCTGCTCCCTCCAAGAAGAGGTAACTGCACCACCAGGCTCCTGAGAAACAGCCACAAACTGTCCTGTATAACTGCCTGTACAAACCGCCTGCGAAACGCCACTACCCACTGCTATCAGACTGCATAATAACTCCCGCTCTTAAATGGTTTTCCCAAAAACTTATTTTTTTTTCCAATAACATTTTAATATTTCAATTTCCATGATGAAAAATGTCCTGTAATGTTTCAAGTGTTCTGTATTCTACTTATGTCACGTATTGTGTTATGTATTTAACAGGTAGCCTAGCGGTTAAGAGTGTTGGGCCAGTAACTGAAAGGTCGCTGGTTTGAATCCCGAGCCAACTAGGTCAAAAATCTGTCATTGTGGCCTTGAGCAAGGCAATTAACCCCAATTGGTACTATAAGTCGCTCTAGATAAGAGCATCTGCTAAATTACAAATATGTAATGAAAAATCATGTTTGTACATGAATTTGTGCTGGGCAACCTCCTCTTCTCTTGTGCATAAATATAACAAACTGTTTAAAGTGAAATAGTTAGTGTCTATACAGTGCATTCTGAAAGTATTCAGACCCCTTGACTTTTTCAACAAAAAAATACGTTACAGCCTTATTGTAATATTGATTTTATTTTTATTTTGTATCCTTCAATCTACACACAATATCCCATAATGACAAACCGAAAACAGGTTTAGACATTTTTGCAAATGTATTAGGAATGAAAAACTGATACCTTATTTACATAAGTATTCCAGACCCTTTGCTATGAATCTCGAAATGTTTCTCAGGTGCATCCTGTTTCTATTGATCTTCCTTGAGATGTTTCTACAACTTGATTGGAGTCCACCTGAGATAAAATTCAATTGATTGGACATGGTTTGAAAAGGCACACACCTGTCTATATAACATCCCACAGTTAACATTGCATGTCAGAGCAAAAACCAAGCCATGAGGTCGAAGGAATTGTCCGTAGAGCTCAGAGACAGGATTGTGTTGAGGCACAGATCTGGGGAAGGGTACCAAAAAATGTCTGCAGCATTGAAGGTCCCCAAGAACACATTGGCATCCTCTATTCTCAAATTTAAGAAGTTTGGAACCACCAAGACTCTTCCTAGAGCTGTCGCACGGCCAAACTGAGCAATCGGGGAAGAAGGGCCTTGGTCAGGGAGGTGACCAAGAACCCAATGATCACTTTGACAGAGCTCCAGAGTTCAGCCCGCTTGGAGTTTTCCAAGAGGCACTTAAAGGACTCTGACCATGAGAAACAAGATTCTCTGTTCTGATGTTACCAAGATTGAACTCTTTGGCCTGAATGTCAAGCGTCACGTCTGGAGGAAACCAGGCACCTTGCCTACGGTGAAGCATGGTCGTGGCAGTATCATGCTGTGCAGATGTTTTTCAGAGGCAGGGAGACTAGTCAGGATCGAGGGAATAATGAACGGAGCAAAGTACAGAGAGATCCTTGATGGAAACCTGCTCCAGAGCGCTCAGGACTTCAGACTGGCATGATGGTTCACCTGGCCCAGCCAGAGCCCAGACTTGAACCCGATTTTAACATCTCTGGAGAGACCAGAAAAGAGCTGTGCAGCAACGCTCCCCATCCAACCTGACAGAGCTTGAGAGGATCTGCAGAGAATAATTAAAGAAACTCCCCAAATACAGGTGTGCCAAGCTTGTAGCGTCATACCCAAGACGACTCAATGCTATAATCACTGCCAAAGGTGCTTCAAGAAAGTACTGAGTAAAGGGTCTGAATACTTATGTAATTTTGATATTTCAGTTTTTTTATTAATAAATTAGGAAAAACATCTAAAAACCTGTTTTTTGCTTTGACATTATGGGGTATTGTGTGTAGATTGATAAGGGGAAAAAACGGTTAAATCAATTTTAGAATATGGCTGTAACGTAATAAAATGTGGAAAAAGTCAAGGGGTCTGAATACTTTCAGATTGCACTGTATATAGCCAAGCTATCATTGACTAGGTATTGGCATCCCATGTATATAGCCCAGCTATCATTGACTAGGTATTGGCACCCAGTATATAGCCATATCATTGACTAGGTATTGGCACCCCATGTATATAGCCAAGCTACCATTGACTAGGTATTGGCACCCCATGTATATAGCCAAGCTACCATTGACTAGGTATTGGCACCCCATGTATATAGCCAAGCTACCATTGACTAGGTATTGGCACCCCATGTATATAGCCAAGCTACCATTGACTAGGTATTGGCACCCCATGTATATAGCCAAGCTACCATTGACTAGGTATTGGCACCCCATGTATATAGCCAAGCTACCATTGCTCATCGTGTATTAATTCCTCGTGCTACAATATTTGTTCCTATTATTATAATTGTTGTATTGTGTTCTCCATTGTAGGGAAGTCAACATTTCACTGTTAGTCTACACCTGTTGTTTACCAAGCATGTGACAATTAAAATGAAATGACTACGTGTTTAGTAAATTGTCTTCTAAAAAAATATATAACCTTGACATGTAAAGTGTTGGTCCCATGTTTCATGAGCTGAAATAAAAGATCCCAGAAATTTTCCATACGCATAAAAAGCTTAATAATCTCAAATTTTGTGCACACATTTTTTTCCATCCCTGTTAGTGAGGATTTCCCCTTTGCCAAGATAATCCATCCACCTGAAAGGTGTGGCATATCAAGAAGCTGATTAAACAGCATGATCATTACACAGGTGCACCTTGTAAAATAAAAGGCCACTCTGAAATGAGAAGTTTTGTCACACAACACAATGCCACAGATGTCTACATTTTGAGGGAGTGCGCAATTGGCATGCTGACTGCAGGAATGTTCACCAGAGCTGTTGCCAGAGAATTGAATGTAAATTTCTCTACGGAGAATTTGGCAGAACGTCCAACTGGCTTCACAGCCGCTGACCACATGTAACCGTGCAAGCCCAGGACCTCCACATCTGGCTTCTTCACCTGCAGGATCATCTGAGACCAGCCACCCGGACAACTGATGAAACTGAGGAGTATTTCTATCTGTAATAAAGCCCTTTAGTGGGGGAAAATCATTCTTATTGGCTGATGGGTGGGCCTGGCTCCCAAATGGTTGGGCCTATGCCTTCCCAGGCCCACCCATGGCTACGCCCCTGCCCAGTCATGTGAAATCCATAGATTAGGGCCTAATGAATGTATTTCAATTGACTGATTTCCTTATATGAACAGTACCCTAGTAAAATTGTTGAATGTTGTGTTTATATTTTTGTTCAGTTAGTTAAAATCATACAAAAAAACTGATGATGAATATGTTTGGAAAACTGCATTGATCTGCCAATGAAAAATAACATTTGTACATGAATATGTACTGGTCAACCTCTCCTTCTCTTTTGTATTCAGTTCTTCCATATTAGATCTGACAGTATGAATGGCTCTTATGGGCTGAGTGCCTGGAGTGTTTTGGTATGACCACAGTCAGGAGTTTTCTCTGACCCTGTGATCTCACCAGGACAGAACCACATGTCTCTATCACACTCCAGCCCAGAAGGTGGCAGTGATGCACCTTTAACGTTGGTCTGAACACCACCAATAAACACCATAGAAGAAGAATGCATCCTTAGCAACAACCAAGGGGCCATGCAGCTTTCCACTGTTCCAAAGACTGTCTATTATATGGAACAGATTGGCATGTGACCACTAACAATGTAGACACGTCCTCAAAGATTGGACACGAATCTGTGTTGGTCAAACTCTTCTCTTCTCTATCATTAAATACAACAAAACTATGTTTTAAGTTAAATATTTAGTGTTTGAAGCTGGAAAAAAGACTTGAAATGAGCATCACAAAGATACATTTGACCTATGCACTAACAAGCTTTTTCAATATACGCAGCTTTGTCACCGGCTGCAGTACTGTAGCTTTATTAATCTACTGTACTTCAATCAACATGTAATCACATTGGATGGGTTGATTAGGATTCAAACCATGTCTTAAACTGCTACCTAGCAAGTTACAAGCCACAACACACATGTACAGATGCTGTAGAACTGTTTCATGGGGTGTGAAAATATATGTAATCAAAACTACTGGATATCTTTAGAAGGAAAGTTGTTCTACAATTTTCTTACACTTTGAAAATGTGAAATCGTTTTTGTATGTTGGCAAGATAAAAACTACATTTAATCTCTAAGATTTAAGCTAGCAAAATGTAAAGGGGTGTGTAGACTTTCACTGTGACTGTATACGTACCATTGTCTTGCAATGGATTTGTGCCACAAATGCTAAAAAGTTAGCAGTTATAACAATAGTAAGATAAACAATATATGCCCAGGACTATATTGAGGGACAGACTGTTGAAATGCCCAGTTGATTATGTAAACAGTATTGTAGAACTCTGGCATTGATGGTCCATCTGAGGGTGAGTCATTGATATAAATGCTCAGAGTAAAAGAGCTGTGAACTCACCTGTGATGGCCCACATCTACCACAACCTTTCCTATTGTGTTTGTAAGCACCACAGCATTTTAGGCAGCCATTGTTCAAAATGTGTTCATACATACAGTACAATGGGAGGGCGTGTGGAAGGAACAGGGGAGAACCAGGAGTTTGATCTCTGACTTCTATTTAAGCTAGCAAAATGTAAAGTGGTGTGTAGACTTTCATTGTGACTGTATACATACCATTGACTTGCAATGGATTTGTGCCACAAATGCAAAAAAGTTAGCAGACGGAGCTGCTCTTCCTCCCGGGGAAGGACTGCCCGTTCCATGATCTCGCCATCACGGTTGACAACTCCGTTGTGTCCTCCTCCCAGAGTGCGAAGAGCCTTGGCGTGACCCTGGACAACACCCTGTCGTTCTCCGCTAACATCAAGGCGGTGACCCGATCCTGTAGGTTCATGCTCTACAACATTCGGAGAGTACGACCCTGCCTTACACAGGAAGCGGCACAGGTCCTAATCCAGGCACTTGTCATCTCCCGTCTGGATTACTGCAACTCGCTGTTGGCTGGGCTCCCTGCCTGTGCCATTAAACCCCTACAACTCATCCAGAATGCCGCAGCCCGTCTGGTGTTCAACATTCCCAAGTTCTCTCACGTCACCCCGCTCCTCCGCAAACTCCACTGGCTTCCAGTTGAAGCTCGCGTCTGCTACAAGACCATGGTGCTCGCCTACGGAGCTGTGAGGGGAACCGCACCTCCTTACCTTCAGATCAGCCCCTACACCCAAACGAGGGCATTGCGTTCATCCACCTCTGGCCTGCTGGCTCCCCTACCTCTGCTGAAGCACAGTTCCCGCTCAGCCCAGTCAAAACTGTTCACTGCTCTGGCACCCCAATGGTGGAACAAGCTCCCTCACGACGCCAGGACAGCGGAGACACTCACCACCTTCCGGAGACATTTGAAACCCCACCTCTTTAAGGAATACCTGGGATAGGATAAAGTAACCCCACCCCACCCCCACCCCCCAAAAAAAAAAAAAAATAAGGATAAGAGCGTCTGCTAAATGACGTAAATGTAAAATGTAAATGTATTTAGGACTGGGATCCCTCTGTGGGCCGGCCTTTCAGAAAATCTCTCAATTCTCTTTAAAACATTCTAGAAACCTAAAGGACAGCCTAGTAAGAGCAGATGAATATGTTCCCCCTCAGCATTTCCTATCCACCCTCCCCTCAAATCATTGTGAGAACTGTAATGCAATGACCAAGGGGTATTTCTTTCTTCACCCTCATACTGGAAATAAAATGTATGTCCTGGGTAGAATTTCCTGTAAAACAAAATGTGTGGTATATTTCCTGATGTGCCCATGTGGCAATTCTAAGAGAAAATTGAAAGCTGAGAGAGCAACATCAGAACTGGTGACCAGAAGCTTTAATGTGGTCGTTTATGTTGTGTGCCAACTTGAGGTTCAAGGGCTTAGAAGTTGTACAGCCAATATAAGACAGGAGGTGATAGAGAATAGTTGTTGTTACAGAGAGAGACATATTATATCCATGACTTACAAACAGAGAGAGACATATTATATCCATGACTTACAAACAGAGAGAGACATATTATATCCATGACTTACAAACAGAGAGAGACATATTATATCCATGACTTACACACAGAGAGAGACATATTATATCCATGACTTACAAACAGAGAGAGACATATTATATCCATGACTTACAAACAGAGAGAGACATATTATATCCATGACTTACAAACAGAGAGAGACATATTATATCCATGACTTACACACAGAGAGAGACATATTATATCCATGACTTACAAACAGAGAGAGACATATTATATCCATGACTTACAAACAGAGAGAAACATATTATATCCATGACTTACAACCAGAGAGTGGCATATTATATCCATGACTTACAAACAGAGAGAGACATATTATATCCATGACTTACACACAGAGAGAGACATATTATATCCATGACTTACAAACAGAGAGAGACATATTATATCCATGACTTACAAACAGAGAGAGACATATTATATCCATGACTTACAAACAGAGAGAGACATATTATATCCATGACTTACAAACAGAGAGAGGCATATTATATCCATGACTTACAAACAGAGACCAACTGGCAGGTGTCTTCACAGACATTTTCAACCTCTCCCTGACCGAGTCTGTAATACCTACATGTTTCAAGCAGACCACCATTGTCCCTGTGCCCAAGAAAGCGAAGATAACCTGCCTAAATGGCTAACTGCCCCGTAGCACTCACGTCGGTAGCCATGAAGCGCTTCGAAAGGCTGGTCATGGCTCACATCAACACCATCATCCCGGAAACCCTAGACCCACTCCAAATCCCAGTGCTTGATTATGGTGATGTAATCTATAGTCATACGGCTGCCTCTGTTTTAAAACCTTTAGCACTGTGTTTTATCACTGGGATTTTAAACATTTTAAATGAGCCAATTTCTCTTCTATATTATTCATCTAGTCAAAACATGTCACTACACCTCTACACATCACCATTGGGACAATCCAATTTGCTAGTCCCCATTATTTTCTATAATGCATATGTGTCACACTCTGGCTCCGGGACTTGTATTTGAGCCAGGGTGTATTCGTTTTGTTGGGGTTTGTTTTGGTTAGGTTGGGAATAGGGTGTGTTCATTTGGGTGTGTGTGGTTAGTTCTTGGTTAGTCATGTGACTCCCAATCGGAGGTAACGAGTGTCAGCTGTCGGCTCGTTATCTCTGATTGGGAGCCATATTTAGTCTGTATGTTTTCCTTTGGGTGTTGTGGGTTTTTGTTTCCGTTTCGGTCGGTGTAACCGTGGACTTCATGAGTCGTCTTTTTGTTTGTAGTTCGAAACTTTAATTTAATAAAGTCATGTTTCTTGGACACGCTGCGCCTTGGTCTCCTTCGCTCCTAGACGACCGTGACAGAAAAACCCACCATTCTAGGACCAAGCGGCGTGTCAAGCGGCAACAGTATCCACCTATAAAGGATTCATGGACATGGGAGGAGATACTGGATGGAAAGGGTCCTTGGGCACAACCGGGAGAATATCGCCGTCCTCGTGAAGAGCTGGAGGCAGCTAAAGCCGAGAGGAGGCAATATGAGGAGGCAGCACGGAGGCAAGGCTGGAAGCCCGTGAGCACTAGCCAAAAATTTCTTGGGGGGGGGCCTTAAAGGGAGTGTGGCGAGGTCAGGTAGGAGACCTGCGCCTACTCCCTGTACTTACCGTGGAGAGCGAGAGTACGGGCAGACACTGTGTTACGCAGTAGAGCGCATGGTGTCTCCTGTACGCGTGCATAGCCCGGTTCGGTACATTCCAGCTCCACGTATCGGCCGGGCTAGATTGAGCGTTGAGCCGGATGTCATGAAGCCGGCCCAACGCATCAGGCCACCAGTGCGTCTCCTCGGGCCGGCTTACATGGCACCAGCCTTACGCATGGTGTCCCCGGTTCGCCTACATAGCCCGGTGCGGGTTATTCCTCCTTCCCGTACTGGTCGGGCGACGGGGAGCATACAACCAGGTAAGGTTGGGCAGGCTCAGTGCTCAAGGGAGCCAGTACGCCTGCACGGTCCGGTATTTCCGGCGCCACCTCCCCGCTCCAGCCCAGTACCACCAGTGCCTACACCACGCACCAAGCCTCCTGTGTGTCCCCAGAGTCCTGTGCGTCCTGTTGCTGCTCCCCGCACTAGCCCTGAGATGCGTGTCCTCAGCCCGGGACCACCAGTTCCGGCACCACGCAATAGGCCTTATGTGCGTCCCCAGGGTCCAGCATGCCCTGTTGCTACTCCCCGCACTAGCCCTGAGATGCGTGTCCTCAGCCCGGGACCACCAGTTCCGGCACCACGCACTAGGCCTTATGTGCGTCCCCAGGGTCCAGCATGCCCTGTTCCTTCTCCCGCACTAGCCCTGAGATGCGTGTCCTCAACCCGGGACCACCAGTTCCGGCACCACGCACCAGGCCTATAGTGCGTCTCGGCCGGCCAGAGTCTGCCGTCTGCCCAACGGCGCCTGAACTGCCCGTCTGCCCAACGGCGCCTGAACTGCCCGTCTGCCCAACGGTGCCTGAACTGCCCGTCTGCCCAACGGCGCCTGAACTGCCCGTCTGCCCAACGCCGTCTAAGCCGCCCGTCTGCCATGAGCCTTCAGAGCCATCCGCCAGACCGGAGCCGCTAGAGCCTTCCGCCAGACAGGAGCAGCCGAAGCCTTCCGCCAGACAGGAGCAGCCAGAGCCTTCCGCCAGACAGGATCAGCCAGAGCCTTCCGCCAGACAGGACCAGCCAGAGCCTTCAGCCAGCCATGAGCAGCCAGATCCGTCAGCCAGCCATGAGCAGCCAGATCCGTCAGCCAGCCATGAGCAGCCAGATCCGTCAGCCAGCCATGAGCAGCCAGATCCGTCAGCCATGCAGCCATCCCGTCAGCCAGCAGAGCAGCCAGATCCGTCAGCCAGCCATGCAGCCAGATCCGTCAGCCAGCCATGAGCAGCCAGATCCGTCAGCCAGCCATGAGCCGTCCAGCCGGGATCCGCCAGAGCCGTCCAGCCGGGATCCGCCAGAGCCGTCCAGCCGGGATCCGCCAGAGCCGTCCAGCCGGGATCCGCCAGAGCCGTCCAGCCGGGATCCGCCAGAGCCGTCCAGCCGGGATCCGCCAGAGCCGTCCAGCCGGGATCCGCCAGCCAGCCGGGATCCGCCAGAGCCGTCCAGCCGGGATCCGCCAGAGCCGTCCAGCCAGGATCCGCCAGCCAGCCAGGATCCGCCAGCCAGCCAGGATCCGCCATTCAGTCCGGTGCTGCCCCTTAGTCCGGTGCTGCCCCTTAGTCCGGTGCTGCCTCTTAGTCCGGTGCTGCCCCTTAATCCGGGTGGGTTAAGTGGAGGGTGGTCAATTGGAGGAGGCTACGGAAGCGGGTAGTGACTATGGTGGGGTGGGGACCACGACCAGAGCCAGAACCACCGCCGAAGAGGTATGCCCACCCAGCCCTCCCTTGGTTAGCCCTAGTTGAGGCGCGGTCGCAGTCCGCGCCTTTAGGGGGGGGTACTGTCACACTCTGGCTCCGGGACTTGTATTTGAGCCAGGGTGTATTCGTTTTGTTGGGGTTTGTTTTGGTTAGGTTGGGAATAGGGTGTGTTCATTTGGGTGTGTGTGGTTAGTTCTTGGTTAGTCATGTGACTCCCAATCGGAGGTAACGAGTGTCAGCTGTCGGCTCGTTATCTCTGATTGGGAGCCATATTTAGTCTGTATGTTTTCCTTTGGGTGTTGTGGGTTTTTGTTTCCGTTTCGGTCGGTGTAACCGTGGACTTCATGAGTCGTCTTTTTGTTTGTAGTTCGAAACTTTAATTTAATAAAGTCATGTTTCTTGGACACGCTGCGCCTTGGTCTCCTTCGCTGCTAGACGACCGTGACAATATGAATAGATGTTTTCAGTATAAAGGACTTAGACAGGTTTTCTTCTTTGGTAACAATTAAATAAAACAAAAATTTTTTTTTTTTTTTCATTTTTATGTGTTTTAAAATGACCCACTTACTATTGGGGAGCGGAACCAGAGAGGAAGCTTGTGTTACCTTTCTCACACCACTACAGTATTCATTTCAACAGACCCCATTGTTAGAGTTCAATATATGCCCAGGACTATATTGAGGTTCAGGCTGTTGTAATGTCCAGCTGATTATATAAATAGCATTGTAGAACTCTGGTATTGATGGTCCATTTGAGGGTGAGTCATTGATATGAATATTCAGAATGAAAGAGCTGAGAATTCATGTAACACAATATTTCCTGTTGTGTTAATAAGCACCACAGCATTTTAGGCAACAATTGTTCAAATCTGTCCAGAGTTTACAGACGCCAGGACAGCGGAGTCACTCACCACCTTCCGGAGACACTTGAAACCCCACCTCTTTAAGGAATACCTGGAATAGTATAAAGTAATCCTTCTACCCCCCCCCCCCCCCCCCCATAAAAAAAAAGTGCTTGTCCCACTGGCTATCATAAGTTGAATGCACCATTTGTAAGTCGCTCTGGATAAGAGCGTCTGCTAAATGATGTAAATGTAATTAACAGTGAGTACAAACCCAGCCTGCCTCTCTCCTTCCACACTGAGTCCAAACCTACAGTCACTGGGTCCTGATTGTGACAGTGGAGCCCAGTTTGCACTGCAGGATCCAGAGATGGCATCAGTGAAGCTGGAAGACTGCAGTCAAACACTGGAGCTGAATATCAACATTAAAGATGAAGAAGAGGAGGAGAAGATTGGGAAATCTGTTCTCTCATGGTAAGAGTAGGTTCTTTAGTGATCATATATATAGTACACCTCACCTGCTACTCATGAAAATACTTCAATTTATGTATTAACAAAGTCTACTAAAATGTTTATCTGACACCATAAAGATGATTAAAATATGCAAGCAAGTATTAGGCAATGAGTTGATGTTGACTAGCAAGAATTGGTCTGAAGTGGAAGACTAAAGGTAAATAGATTTAATGACATTGTAAAATTAACGATTCACTTATATTTCTTTATTTTTAGAGGAACTCGGGTTATGTGCCTTGCTCAAGGGCACATCGACAGATGTTTCACCTAGTCGGCTCGGGGATTCGAACCAGCAACCTTTCAGTTACCTTCCGCCCAAGGCGTAAAGCCTAAGTTACAAGTCAATACTGACATTAACAAAACATTAAGTATCTAAACATGATCAGACAGGAAGAGAAAGACAAAGAATCCATAGCTTGTGTCATGGCCCATAGCTCATGGGATAGAGAGAATCCATAGCTTGTGTCATGGTCCATAGCTCATGGGAGAGGGGTAGAGAGAAAGACAGTGAGTGTGGTCCTCTGTAGCTCAGCTGGTAGAGCACGGCGCTTGTAACACTAAGGTAGTGGGTTCGATCCCCGGGACCACCCATACACAAAACATTTATGCACGCCTGACTGCAAGTCGCTTTGGATAAAAGCGTCTGCTAAATGGCATATTATATTATTATATTAAACATTAGGAACACTTGCTTCTTTCCCTGCCTTAGACTGACCAGGTGAAAGCTATGATCCCTTATCGATGTCGCTTGTTAAATCCACTTCAGTGTAGATGACGGGTGAAAGATTTTTTTGTGTATGTGTTTCATTCAGAGGGTGAACAGGGTATGGTAGTAGGTACCAGACGTACCCGTTTTAGTGTGTCAAGAACTGCAACACAGTTTCCCCGCAGTTTCAACAGTTTCCCGTGGGTATCAAGAACTTGACACAACAGTGGAAAGCATTGCAATCAACATGGAACAGCATCCCTGTGGAAGGCTTTCAACACCTTGTAGAGTCCATGCCCTGACAAAGTTAGGCTTTTCTGAGGGCAGAAGGGGGTGCAACTCAATATTAGGAAGGTGTTCCTAATGTTTTGTTCACTCAGTATATATCTCACCACAGCAGGTCAAGAACAAAAGAGAAAGACATATTGAAGCTAAGACCATTTTATAACCATTTGACCATGTTTGGATTCAAAATCGGAGTTGTTGATCAATGGCATTACTGTTGAGTTAACTTCCAATCAGATATCAGACCTACAGCATGTTCTCACAACAGGAGCTCAGAGGTGGGACAGAATGGGGGATGGTGAGATAATGCATCATTCAGAATGGGGGATGGTGAGATAATGCATCATTCAGAATGGGGGATGGTGAGATAATGCATCATTCAGAATGGGGGATGGTGAGATATGCATCATTCAGAATGGGGGATGGTGAGATAATGCATCATTCAGAATGGGGGATGGTGAGATAATGCATCATTCAGAATGGGGGATGGTGAGATAATGCATCATTCAGAATGGGGGATGGTGAGATAATGCATCATTCAGAATGGGGGATGGTGAGATAATGCATCATTAATAATGGGGGATGGTGAGATAATGCACCATTCAGAATGGGGGATGGTGAGATAATGCATCATTCAGAATAGGGGGATGTGGGGAGCAACACAGAGAAGGCTGAATTCCTGAGAAGACAGTAAAACCTTTGGGTTGATAAAAGAGAAGTCTGGGGTTGGGCCCGCCGCTATAGTACTATCTACATCTATGAGTTATCTCCAATAGTAAGACCTCCATAAATTCCTTCTGTCATTCTGACACCCCTGAAGAACTCAACACAACAAGCTTGATTTATCATTGTGCATGAAAAGTTGTTATAGAACTGTTTCGATGATAAGATATATGTTATTTCATGCTACTGAGACTGGCATGGATGACACCAGTATTGTCAGCATTTGTTTTATTAACTGGGCTATCTGGAGTGATCAGAGAGTAGACTAAAGAAGTGAAGTAGACATACTGCCAGTGTTTTGAAGTTCTATGAAATGAGTCTGTGTAGTTGCCAGGGTTGGTGTCAATTCCATTTAAATTCCAGTCAATTCAGGAAGTACACTGTCATTCTAATTCCAATTCTATTCAATGTTTTTCAATCAGGAAAATTGGTTTACTGGAAACACCTTTCCTCTTTTGACCTCACCCCTTTCCCAGTCCCCTCCCACTGCGTGACCCTATCTTCACTAGAGGCTGTTCTCCTACTAATCTCACTGCAACCCCCCACCAAAGTCTCTGACCCCTACTTTGTTTCCTTTTCTCTCCATCTCTCCTCCAACCTACCATCTTTACGACCCTACTCTACTCGCTTTCTGCACCCTAGAAAATGTAATTGATACGATTGTGATGCGTTGTTGTCTCACCTAGCTATCTTAAGATGAATGCACTATTGTAAGTCACTCTGGATAAGAGTGTCTGCTGAATTAGTCAAATTTAAAAATGTGAATTGATGTGGAATTGACCCCAACCCTGATGGTTACTAACCCTTGTGATAGTGAGTGGAGGATGATATGGCTCGTAACACTTCAGAACAGTTTTATTCCCCTGTATTGTACAGCATACTTATATTAAGTCATTTGTCACCCAGTACAGCCAGAAGAGGACTGGCCACTGCTCAGAGCCTGGTTCCTCTCTAGGTTTCTTCCTAGGTTCCTTCCTTCTAGGGAGTTTTTCCTAGCCACTGTGCTTCTGCATTGCTTGCTCTTTGGGGTTGTAGTCTCGGTACCTGCACCCTCAGCGGAGTCAACAAACACCGGAAGCATCCGTGTTTCAGGGAAAAGGCAGAGAGGAAGGCAAAGCCTGAAATCCGGAAGCTTCTGGTTTCTGTGGACCTGGTTTAGGCGTTTCTTTTACGCCTGATACGTTAGGTTAGGGTATCTGTAAAGCACTCTGTGACAACGGCTGATGTAAAATGGGCTTTATAAATTAAATGTGATTGATGTAGATCACACCAACTGACTGGTTCTTCTAATGTTGTTCACACAGGAGACCATGTTGAGACATTCTCTACATCCAGCGAGCAACAGCAGGAAGATCACAGAGCTAAGAGGTCTCACCACTGCCCACATTGTGAGGCGAGTTTCTCAATTCTATCAAAGTTAAAAATACACCTACAAATACACACAGGAGATAATCTATTTCCCTGCTCTGATTGTGGGAAGATCTGTAAAATATCAAGTGATCTGGTACTCCTGCTCTGACTGTTGGAAGAGTTTCTCTCAACATGGCCACATACAGTGGGGGGAAAAAGTATATAGTCAGCCACCAAATTGTGCAAGTTCTCCCACTTAAAAAGATGAGAGAGGCCTGTAATTTTCATCATAGGTACACGTCAACTATGACAGACAAAATGAGAAAAAATAATCCAGAAAATCACATTGTAGGATTTTTAATGAATTTATTTGCAAATTATGGTGGAAAATAAGTATTTGGTCAATAACAAAAGTTTCTCAATACTTTGTTATATACCCTTTGTTGGCAATGACACAGGTCAAACGTTTTCTCTAAGTCTTCACAAGGTTTTCACACACTGTTGCTGGTATTTTGGCCCATTACTCCATGCAGATCTCCTCTAGAGCAGTGATGTTTTGGGGCTGTCGCTGGGCAACACGGACTTTCAACTCCCTCCAAAGATTTTCTATGGGGTTGAGATCTGGAGACTGGCTAGGCCACTCCAGGACCTTGAAATGCTTCTTACGAAGCCACTCCTTCGTTGCCCGTGCGGTGTGTTTGGGATCATTGTCATGCTGAAAGACCCAGCCACGTTTCATCTTCAAGGCCCTTGCTGATGGAAGGAGGTTTTCACTCAAAATCTCATGATACATGGCCCCATTCATTCTTTCCTTTACACAGATCAGTCGTCCTGGTCCCTTTGCAGAAAAACAGCCCCAAAGCATGATGTTTCCACACCCATGCTTCACAGTAGGTATGGTGTTCTTTGGATGAAACTCAGCATTCTTTGTCCTCCAAACACGACGAGTTTAGTTTTTACCAAAGAGTTCTATTTTGATTTCATCTGACCATATGACATTCTCCCAATCCTCTTCTGGATCATCCAAATGCACTCTAGCAAACTTCAGACGGGCCTGGACATGTACTGGATTAAGCAGGGGGACACGTCTGGCACTGCAGGATTTGAGTCTCTGGCGGCGTAGTGTGTTACTGATGGTAGGCTTTGTTACTTTGGTCCCAGCTCTCTGCAGGTCATTCACTAGGTCCCCCCGTGGGGTTCTGGGATTTTTGCTCACCGTTCTTGTGATCATTTTGACCCCACGGGTGAGATCTTGCGTGGAGCCCCAGATCGAGGGAGATTATCAGTGGTCTTGTATGTCTTCCATTTCCTAATAATTGCTCCCACAGTTGATTTCTTCAAACCAAGCTGCTTACCTATTGCAGATTCAGTCTTCCCAGCCTAGTGCAGGTCTACAATTTTGTTTCTGGTGTCCTTTGACAGCTCTTTGGTCTTGGCCATAGTGGAGTTTGGAGTGTGACTGTTTGAGGTTGTGGACAGGTGTCTTTTATACTTATAACAAGTTCAAATAGGTGCCATTAATACAGGTAACAAGTGGAGGACAGAGGAGCCTCTTAAAGAAGAAGTTACAGGTCTGTGAGAGCCAGAAATCTTGCTTGTTTGTAGGTGACCAAATACTTATTTTCCACCATAATTTGCAAATAAATTCATTAAAATCCTACAATGTGATTTTCTGGATAAAAAAAATCTCAATTTGTCTGTCATAGTTGACGTGTACCTATGATGAAAATTACAGGCCTCTCTCATCTTTTTAAGTGGGAGAACATGCACAATTGGTGGCTGACTAAATACTTTTTTTGCCCCACTGTAAATGTGAGAATCAAATCAAATCAAATCAAATCAAATTTTATTGGTCACATGCGCCGAATACAACAGGTGCAGACATTACAGTGAAATGCTTACTTACAGCCCTTAACCAACAGTGCATTTATTTTAAAACAAAAAAGTAGGAATAAAACAACAGTAAAAAAGTGTTGAGAAAAAAAGAGCAGAAGTAAAAAATAAAGTGACAGTAGGGAGGCTATATATACAATAGAATAAAGTGACAGTAGGGAGGCTATATATACAGGGGGGTACCGTTGCATAGTCAATGTGCGGGGGCACCGGCTAGTTGAGGTAGTTGAGGTAATATGTACATGTGGGTAGAGTTAAAGTGACTATGCATAAATACTTAACAGAGTAGCAGCAGCGTAAAAAGGATGGGGTGGGGGGGCAGTGCAAATAGTCCGGGTAGCCATGATTAGCTGTTCAGGAGTCTTATGGCTTGGGGGTAGAAGCTGTTGAGAAGTATTTTGGACCTAGACTTGGCACTCCGGTACCGCTTGCCGTGCGGTAGCAGAGAGAACAGTCTATGACTAGGGTGACTGGAGTCTTTGACAATTTTGAGGGCCTTCCTCTGACACTGCCTGGTATAGAGGTCCTGGATGGCAGGGAGCTTTGCCCCAGTGATGTACTGGGCCGTACGCACTACCCTCTGTAGTGCCTTTGCGGTCAGAGGCCAAGCAGTTGCCATACCAGGCGGTGATGCAACCAGTCAGGATGCTCTGGATGGTGCAGCTGTAGAATTTTTTGAGGATCTGAGGACCCATGCCAAATCTTTTTAGTCTCCTGAGGGGGAATAGGCTTTGTCGTGCCCTCTTCACGACTGTCTTGGTGTGTTTGGACCATGATAGTTCGTTGGTGATGTGGACACCAAGGAACTTGAAGCTCTCAACCTGTTCCACTACAGCCCCGTCGATGAGAATGGGGGCGTGCTCAGTCCTCTTTTTTTTTTCCTGTAGTCCACAATCATCTCCTTTGTCTTGGTCACGTTGAGGGAGAGGTTGTTGTCCTGGCACCACACGGCCAGATCTCTGACCTCCTCCCTATAGGCTGTCTCATCGTTGTCGGTGATCAGGCCTACCACTGTTGTGTCGTCGGCAAACTTAATGATGGTGTTGGAGTCGTGCCTGGCCATGCAGTCATGGGTGAACAGAGAGTACAGGAGGGGACTGAGCACGCACCCCTGAGGGGCCCCCGTGTTGAGGATCAGTGTGGCAGATGTGTTGTTACCTACCCTTACCACCTGGGGGCGGCCCGTCAGGAAGTCCAGGATCCAGTTGCAGAGGGAGGTGTTTAGTCCCAGGATCCTTAGCTTAGTGATGAGCTTTGAGGGCACTATGGTGTTGAATGCTGAGCTGTAGTCAATGAATAGCATTCTCACGTAGGTGTTCCTCTTGTCCAGGTGGGAAAGGGCAGTGTGGAGTGCGATAGAGATTGCATCATCTGTGGATCTGTTGGGGCGGTATGCAAATTGGAGTGGGTCTAGGGTTTCTGGGATTATGCTGTTGATGTGAGCCATGACCAGTCTTTCAAAGCACTTCATGGCTACAGACGTCAGTGCCACGGGTCGGTAGTCATTTAGGCAGGTTATCTTAGAGTTCTTGGGCACGGGGACTATGGTGGTCTGCTTGAAACATGTTGGTATTACAGACTCAGTCAGGGACATGTTGAAAATGTCAGTGAAGACACTTGCCAGTTGGTCAGCACATGCTCGGAGTACACGTCCTGGTAATCCTCATCAGAATCCTCATCAGTTGTCTGACTAGCTAAGATTAAAATCATTCCATCACTTAATTCTCAAGAAATCGTAGCACACTCTATTGTAATCCTATTGTTTCTCACTGTTAGAGAACTGTGCAGAGGAAAGGAACTGTTATAGAACGTTAGCCTCTCTTTACTTTATTGATCAGTGTTCACCTGGTCAGTTTTGGTGTGTTTTGTTAGCTTCTACTGTAAAGATATTGAGATGACCTTGGATTTGCCCTAAGGGTTGAATATCCTCTGTGAGGCTGGTTGACTGGGTGGCACTGATTCTCTCTGCAGTTTTCTGTGGGAATGAGCTAGTAGACACAACATGTATCAGATAGAGATGGTGTGATGATCAGTTTTCACCATTAGTTTGGGTGGATACTTTTTGTTTATTAAATTGGATTTTAAAACTAGATTAGTTATTTTAGTCATGAATAGTCATTAAGGCTTAATTCAAACCTGTTTAATTTATCTGCCAATGAAAAATAGTGTGTATATGAATTTGTACTAGTCAAGCTCTTCTCTTTTGTGTAATGAATTACCAAAAAACGATGTTTTAAGTGACATATTTACTGTTGTTCTGAAGCTGAACAAGACAGGAAGTTTAAATGAGCATCACAAAGCTAAATCTGACCTATTCACTAACATGTTTTGTCAGCATAAGCAGCTGTGAGACATGCTAGAGTACTGTAACATTGCTGATCTACTGAATCATTGTAGTTGTTGGGGGTTATATTTACAGTAAATATAATGGTGGTGGATAAGCCTTCAATGCAAGCTGCAGGGGTTGCCTTTCATCAAGATGATCCTGACATTTTAAAGGTTAAAAATGTGGACTTTGTGGCCTTTATCGCAATGGTGATTAACGGCACTGCCAAGGTGGAGAAAAGATCTAGGAAGATAGAAATCATTGTGGTTGCGGCAGAACGGTTCCTGGGGCTGAAATATTTATTGGCAAAAAAGTTACATGGAATATTGTCAAAAGCCATACTACCATCTCAGGTCCTAGAGACTGAGAAGGGAGATATGGAGATTTAAAAGAAGGAAGAAATGGGAGTTTTGTTTGTTTTGGCAATGTACTATTTTTATTAGGGTGGAGTAAGTTAGTATCACTATTAAGTATGGATTTATTTTTTATTTAATTTATTTTGTGGTTTCAAACCGTCCAGTTGGTGGCGGCAATGCAACTTTTGGATGTAGTCTGCCATACAGCCACAGAAGAAGAAGATGTCGCCATTGCTCTGTGGTAGTTGGAAACAGGAACTTCCGGGGAGGCGCGCAACATTCTTCAGAACAAAGCAAACCACATGACTGTGCTTTCCGTTTCTCTTTATTACTACAGGTATGTAATAGCACGTTTAAACTGCCTAATATCGAAATAACGTCATAACATGTTAGATAACAAATCAGTCAAGGTATTATCACGTTTGGGAAAGGTTTTGTGTAATGTTTGTGTCAGTCTGAGTGATTGAAGAACGTGATAAAATATATTTTACAAGCGCATGGCGCGGGGTCCATTACAGGTTTTTATTTGCGAGGCTTTCCAGGTTCGTATATAGGTCAGTGCGTTTCGCCTGGACATGTTCAGTACAAAAACGTTTTGGAAAGTTGCAGATAGAAATACCCCGAATATAAGTGACATGATTTATTAGAATCAGAGGCATGTTTGTTCTACATAATACGTTTGTATCTGATCGTCGCCAACGTCTCCGTCCTCCTGTTGGACGCAGCCCTGGTACCCGCTTGTCCCTATGTATGTGAAGCTAGTCATAATAATGATTAGCCACAATAGTGGAATTTGCGATTCGCCCTCAAAATAAAAGGCCCTCATTGAAAGTGATGCAAACTGATACAAAATATTGGAATCATGTCAAACGTTGTTACTTAATTTAAAATGAATTACAAAAACTAATTATTTTGAAAATAAACATTAAGAAACGGTTGAAATCCCACTGGAGGTATTAGACCACATAATTGCATTGGGGGCATTCTTATATGCACTTATGAAACGGGTTGGATTGTGCACCCATGGAACGGGTGACACCCACAGAAAACAATTCTCAAGAGTTTATACAAATATTAGCGTCTTAGCTCTTATTGCAGGACTTTGAGTGTGAAAAATCACCTTCCCAGTCAGTCTATTGCAGGGGTACTCCAGTACTATTTGAGAAGGTCCGGTCAAACAAATTTCCTAGGTGGCAAAGGTCCGGATGGATATTGTCATTTATTGGTGTAGTAACAAACCCCCAACTTGTGACCCCAAACTGTTCACAACCCTCTTGTTGGCGGAGAGAACATTTAGCAGTTTTAAAGCTAATATCCTGTAATTCTACACATTTTACGACAGGGCTGAGATGTTTTGTTGTTGCTGTTTTTAAGCAATTCTACATGTTTCCATGTCTTATGTGTGTTTATATGATACCAGGGGTTGAAGCCCAACCAAAACAGTATTATTATATAATTATTTTGTGACCTGTGGTCCATATTGACCCCGTTCTTGGTCCTTACCGCGTTACGCCAGTTGAGTATGCTGTTTGTATTGGACATTCATATTGCACTGTACAGCCCTACCTATGTATTGTTCAGCCTACTCAGTGACACCCACAGAACACAACTATGTAGAGTTTACACAAATATTAGCGTCTTCACTCTATTGTAGGACTCTGAAACCACTGTTGTCCGGGAGTTTAACCCTGTCAGCTAAATTGTCATGATAATCAGTGATTTCAAGTTTGTCTCTGTACATTTTTGACGAGATGATCATAGCAAAAAATTAAATACTTCTGCATTTCCCGCTGTGCAAATGCATTGTTTCTCATTGTAAAGAGGCTCAGGATAACTCCTGATAAAGTTGGGTAGCTGATAGGCCTTTTCAGAGCTTAACTAGCCAAAATGATTAGTCACAGGGCTCCTGAGTGGCGCAGCGGTCTAAGACACTACAGAGCCTGGTTTGATTCCAGGCTGTATCATTATCCGGCTGTGATTGGAGTCCCAATCAATTGGCCCAGCGTCGTCCGGGGTAGGCCGTCATTGTAAATAATAATTTGTTCTTAACTGACTTGGTCCAAACATTGGGTCAAACATTAGACCGGATCAAATCTGAACTAATCACTCAGACATTAGGCAGGTTTCCATTGACCCAGCTGCATTCGACAAAAGCAATGTTGCTAAAATAATCTTTGCGACGTGTAATGGAGACGGCAGAAATAGGAGAAATGTTCTAAAGCTCGACAACATTTTTAATCGTTTAACTTTTGTCAAAGTTTCTTTATTCTGAGACACAAGATAGTTACATGAAAACACACCCTAGAGGGCAATTGTTGTATCTATTTTCTATGTAAACTTTTTCTAAATGTCCAGAAAAAGATCACTGGACAAGTTATTGGAAACATAGCAACTGTTTCACAAGATTAAAAAGTACAGTACAGCAGAGTACAGGAAAGAGAAGTTTAGTTCAGTACAGTACAATAGTACAGTATAACGTAATGTATTTTATTCTACTTTAATGTACTATGTTTGGGCTGGGCTATATGGACTAAATCATACAGCTGTATCTTGAGTTTTTTTTTAAATTCAATATACAGTGAGGGAAAAAAGTATTTGATCCCCTGCTGATTTTGTATGTTTGCCCACTGACAAAGACATGATCAGTCTATAATTTTAATGGTAGGTTTATTTGAACAGTGAGAGACAGAATAACACAAAAAAATCCAGAAAAACGCATGTCAAAAATTTTATAAATTGATTTGCATTTTAATGAGGGAAATAAAGTATTTGACCCCTCTGCAAAACATGACTTAGTACTTGGTGGCAAAACCCTTGTTGGCAATCACAGAGGTCAGATGTTTCTTGTAGTTGGCCACCAGGTTTGCACACATCTCAGGAGGGCTTTTGTCCCACTCCTCTTTGCAGATTTTCTCCAAGTCATTAAGGTTTTGAGGCTGACGTTTGGCAACTCGAATCTTCAGCTCCCTCCACAGATTTTCTATGGAATTAAGGTCTGGAGACTGGCTAGGCCACTCCAGGACCTTAATGTGCTTCTTCTTGAGCCACTCCTTTGTTGCCTTGGCTGTGTGTTTTGGGTCATTGTCATGCTAGAATACCCATCCACGACCCATTTTCAATGCCCTGGCTGAGGGAAGGAGGTTCTCACCCAAGATTTGACGGTACATGGCCCCGTCCATCGTCCCTTTGATGCAGTGAAGTTGTCCTGTCCCCTTAGCAGAAAAACACCCCCAAAGCATAATGTTTCCACCTCCATGTTTGACGGTGGGGATGGTGTTCTTGGGGTCATAGGTAGCATTCCTCCTCCTCCAAACACGGCGAGTTGAGTTGATGCCAAACAGCTCAATTTTGGTCTCATCTGACCACAACACTTTCACCCAGTTCTCCTCTGAATCATTCAGATGTTCATTGGCAAACTTCAGATGGGCCTGTATATGTGCTTTCTTGAGCAGGGGGACCTTGCGGGCGCAGCAGGATTTCAGTCCTTCACAGCGTAGTGTGTTACCAATTGTTTTCTTGGTGACTATGGTCCCAACTTTTGTGTTTCTGCCATATGCGAATAATCGCACCAACTGTTGTCACCTTCTCACCAAGCTGCTTGGCGATGGTCTTGTAGCCCATTCCAGCCTTGTGTAGGTCTACAATCTTGTCCCTGACATCCTTGGAGAGCTCTTTGGTCTTGGCCATGGTGGAGAGTTTGGAATCTGATTGATTGCTTCTGTGGACAGGTGTCTTTTATACATGTAACAAACTGAGATTAGGAGCACTCCCTTTAAGAGTGTGCTCCTAATCTCAACTTGTTACCTGTATAAAAGACACCTGGGAGCCAGAAATATTTCTGATTGAGAGTGGGTCAAATACTTATTTCCCTCATTAAAATGCAAATCAATTTATAACATTTTTGACATGTGTTTTTCTGGATTTTGTTGTTGTTATTCTGTCTCACTGTTCAAATAAACCTACCATTCAAATTATAGACTGATCATTTCTTTGTCAGTGGGCAAACGTAAAAAATCAGTAGGGGATCAAATACTTTTTCCCCTCACTGTATCTTAATTTTGTTTTTCTCTAAGTAAGCATTGTACAATTATAGGTCAAATACACTGCATTTCAAACAGTCAGCTATAATCTAATGAATTCAGGGCTTTTGAAGTTATACCTAGGCTAAATATAAGCCATCCACAACCAATAAGACACACTAATTATTTTATAAAAAATAGTTTAACCTGCTTTTTTGGGGGGCATTAATCACTGATCTGGCTTTCAAGTTGGTCTCTGAAAATGCATTTTTTTTGTTACAAATTGACTAACTTATTGTAGCAGGCATTAGGCCAGGGTTTTTCAATTCCGGTCCTGGAGGGCCGAAACACCTCTGTTTTTCATTCTCTCCTTCTAATCAGGGGCTAATTTAGACCTGGGACACCAGGTGAGTCCAATTAACTACCAGGTAGAAATAAAAAACAGAAGTGTTTCGGCCCTCCAGGACTGGAATTGAAGAACCCTGCATTAGGCTATAGAAAAATGAACACAGGTCTCATCAACAATCTCTCAAGCCCACGTGCTAGTGATTAACCAGCTAATCTTTATAATTTAAGCTTAGCCAACTTGGATCTATTTGCTAACAAGGATGAACAGTTGAGTTGTTATGAACACACCATTCTGTCTGTCTCCAACTGTTTGAAAAGCATGTTAGCCTGTCCACTTTGTTCAGATGTTGAAATCAAGTGGCCTAGCTTATTTCTCAGAATGAGAACGAGTTGCCAATTCCTTACAGTGGATTCAGAAAGTATTCAGACCCCTTCCCTTTTTCCATATATTCAGACACATTCAGTTGTTTCTATCTTTATCTATAATTGTTACTATGGTGTGAACGGGAAATACAATTGGTTTGTGTTTTTTTACATTGAAGATAAGGTTATTAAGGAAAATAGCTCATAGTGCTGCCTAAAACAAACTGTAACCTTGTCCTAAATAGTTTTTGAGTCATTTATTCATTTCTGCAGTTGCTTTGTGTCATTTTTGTGCACTTGTCTAATGTGAATGAATGTTGTTTTGTCATTGAATAGCTACCTGATCTGTTGAAATTAGGTAATTGAACAAGAAGAAATATAATATATTTTTTGAGGATAAAGTTCCAGACCTGTCAAGACTGTTGTCTGTTTCTCTTTATTACTACAGGCCGACTAGGATTTAAGTCTGAGGCCTGTAACATCAACAGTGAGGACAAACCCAGCCTGCCTCTCTCCTTCCACACTGAGTCCAAACCTACAGTCACTGGGTCCTGATTGACAGTCGAGTCCAGTTTGCACCGCAGGTACCAGAGATGGCATCAGTGAAGCTGGAAGACTGCAGTCAAACACTGGAGCTGAATGTCAACATTAAAGATGAAGAAGAGGAGGAGAAGATTGGGAAATCTGTTTCTCATGGTAAGAGCAGGTTCATTCCAACTTCCCACTGTGCATGAAAAGTTGCAGTACAACTGTTTCATGATTAACTGTTTCAATGAGAAGGTAGATGTTATTTAATGCTACTGAGACTTGCATGGATGACACCAGTATAGTCTGTTTTGGAATGGGTTGCCAGTAATAAACTGGCCCTGAACATCTAAAACTAAGAGCACTGTATTTGGTACAAATCATTTCCTAAGTTCTAGACCTCAGCTGAATCTGGTAATGAATGGTGTGGTTGTTGAACAAGTTGAGGAGACTAAATTACTTGGCATTACCTTTGATTGTAAACTGTCATGGTCAAAACATATACAGTGGGGAAACAAAGTATTTAGTCAGCTACCAATTGTGCAAGTTCTCCCACTTAAACAGATGAGAGAGGCCTGTACTTTTCATCATAGGTACACGTCAACTATGACAGACAAATTGAGAGAGAAAAAAATCCAGAAAATCACATTGTAGGATTTTTAATGAATTTATTTGCAAATGATGGTGGAAAATAAGTATTTGGTCACCTACAAACAAGCAAAATTTCTGGCTCTCACAGATCTGTAACTTCTTCTTTAAGAGGCTCCTCTGTCCTCCACTCGTTACCTGTATTAATGGCACCTGTTTGAACTTGTTATCAGTATAAAAGACACCTGTCCACAACCTCAAACAGTCACACTCCAAACTCCACTATGGCCAAGACCAAAGAGCTGTCAAAGGACACCAGAAACAAAATTGTAGACCTGCACCAGGCTGGGAAGACTGAATCTGCAATAGGTAAGCAGCTTGGTTTGAAGAAATCAACTGTGGGAGCAATTATTAGGAAATGGAAGACATACAAGACCACTGATAATCTCCCTCGATCTGGGGCTCCACGCAAGATCTCACCCCGTGGGGTCAAAATGATAAAAGAATGGTGAGCAAAAATCCCAGAACCACACGGGGGGACCTAGTGAATGACCTGCAGAGAGCTGGGACCAAAGTAACAAAGCCTACCATCAGTAACACACTACGCCGCCAGGGACTCAAATCCTGCAGTGCCAGACATGTCCCCCTGCATAAGCCAGTACATGTCCAGGCCCGTCTGAAGTTTGCTAGAGTGCATTTGGATGATCCAGAAGAGGATTGGGAGAATGTCATATGGTCAGATGAAACCAAAATAGAACTCTTTGGTAAAAACTAAACTCGTCGTGTTTGGAGGACAAAGAATGCTGAGTTTCATCCAAAGAACACCATACCTACTGTGAAGCATGGGGGTGGAAACATCATGCTTTGGGGCTGTTTTTCTGCAAAGGGACCAGGACGACTGATCTGTGTAAAGGAAAGAATGAATGGGGCCATGTATCATGAGATTTTGAGTGAAAACCTCCTTCCATCAGCAAGGGCCTTGAAGATGAAACGTGGCTGGGTCTTTCAGCATGACAATGATCCCAAACACACCGCGCCCGGGCAACGAAGGAGTGGCTTCGTAAGAAGCATTTCAAGGTCCTGGAGTGGCCTAGCCAGTCTCCAGATCTCTACCCCATAGAAAATCTTTGGAGGGAGTTGAAAGTCTGTTGCCCAGCGACAGCCCCAAAACATCACTGCTCTAGAGGAGATCTGCATGGAGGAATGGGCCAAAATACCAGCAACAGTGTGTGAAGACTTACAGAAAACGTTTGACCTGTGTCATTGCCAACAAAGGGTATATAACAAAGTATTGAGAAACTTTTGTTATTGACCAAATACTTATTTTCCACCATAATTTGCAAATAAATTCATAAAAAATCCTACAATGTGATTTTCTGGATATTTTTTTCTCATTTTGTCTGTCATAGTTGACGTGTACCTATGATGAAAATTACAGGCCTCTCTCATCTTTTTAAGTGGGAAAACTTGCACAATTGGTGGCTGACTAAATACTTTTCCCCCCACTGTATATATATGTATGTGGAAAAAAATGGGGGATTGGAAGTGATGCAGGCAATTAGATTGATGGAAGTTACAATCTATCTGCAATATTAAAGCTGATCTACCCCCACATAAAATAAAAATTGTATAAAAAGAAATAAATAAAAATACCAATTTAAGCTGCAGCTGGCCCAGAACAGAGCGGCACGTCTTGCTCTTCATTGTCATCAGATGGCCAATGCATGCCAAATTGTTTGCATAATCAACTTACACACAGCTCTGACACACACACTTACCCCACCAGACATGCCACCAGGGGTCTTTTCACAGTCCCCAAATCCAGAACAAATTCAAGAAAGTGTACAGTATTATATAGAGCTGCTATTACATGGAACTCCGTTCCATCTCATATTACTCAAATAAACAGCAAACCTGCTTTCAAAAACAGATAAAGCAACACCTCATGGCACAACGCCTCTCCCCTATTTGACCTAGATCGTTTTTGTATGTATTGACAAGTAGGCTATGTGTGCCTTTTAAAAATATTTTAGGTAGTTCTGTCCTTGAGCTGTTCTTGTCTATTATTTTGATGTATTATGTCATGTTTCATTTTTTGTGTGGACCCCAGGAAGAGTAGCTGCTGCTTTTGCGACAGCTTATGGGGATCCTAATACAATACCAAATTACCCAAATACCAGTATTGCCAGCATGTGTTTTATTAACTGGGCTATCTGGAGTGATCAGAGAGTAGACTAAAGAAGTGAAGTAGACAAACTGCCAGTAATTAGAACTTCTATGAAATGAGTCTGTGTAGTAACTAGGCTTGGGTGGTATACTGGATACCAGGGAATTAGGAAAAAGCCACTGGATGGGTTTTCAATACAGCTGAAACTGTTTTCTTGAAGTTTTTCTTGATTTAATTTGAATATTTGTAGCTACTTTTTAAGTAAATACCTGCAGTCAACTTGTGCAATACGTTATGAGTTAAAGAACATTACGTCACATTATTATGTAGTTTACGGTAGTCACCAGTCAACGAGAAGAGACCGGAGCCTTGTGAGTAACTCTCTGTCGTGCATCATGTGCCAGGTGATCTAATTACAGTATGGAATTCACAACTAAATGTTTGCCAGCTAGATATCTTATAACTATTAAGTAAACTTTCTACAATGTGTTAAATGCTCTGCAGTTGCCCATTTGGTTTGCTAATTTAGTAGTTAGTTAGCTATCTAGCTAAGTGGATAGCTTCTTCCAAAATCAAGCATTCGATGTCAGGCAACTGTACATAAATTTCGCAATGCACTCGTTATCATTTAGTTATCCGTTCTCTATGATGTTTTCCTTATACTGTTAGCATTTTGTTAGTATTGCTGCTTTAATCGTTTTTTTGGTTTTTGAATATTAGTACTATTTAAATAAAGACCTGTAGTCACTTGGTTCACTAGGTAATAGATAAAGTCCTCGCGTTCATAATTTGCCCGTTAGATAATTTTTCATTATGAACCTTTTCATTATAGCATTCTGTTAAGTCTGAACAACTACAACAGACAGCTAGGAAAGCTCAAACTAAGTTTAGTTCAAGCCACTAGGTCCAGTCAGATAACAACATGATTCACAACACTAATATTAAACCTCCCATTTACTTCAACATCTGAAACACCTTGGATCTACTGAATTGGTCTCCATTTAGCTGCCCTTCCTATGTGAACTTCCTGTTGAAAGGTAATCGTTGAAAAGGCACTTTGGGGCGTGTGTGGCACTCCCCACCCCCAGAGTTACATCATCCTTTTACATCTGGTGGTAATTTCCCTGGCGACTTTTTCAGCAAAGAAAACGTTTCTCTTTTCCAAGAAAAGTTCTTTAATTCCTTGTTCCATTTTTGTTTAAAATCCTAAGCTATAAATGCACCAACAAAAGTGTTACAGACAGTAAAACCCTTATTTTCCTGTTGGTTTTAGCTGTATCATACCCCAATACGCAAGAACAGGTTTTTAATTATTGACTAAAATACAAAAGGATTCGGGTTTTGGAGCTTTACGAAAAATTTTTGGTTGCCACATGTCCCCCTCCTTATTTGGAATCTCCCCTTTCTGCAACCTTGACAGCCCTTTCGTTGATGTACCTGCTCCAGTTTTCGAATTTTCAGAGATTTACTTTAGACCGGCTGGGGCTGCTCATTAAACTTGTCCAATGCCTTTGTTTTTTTGGGTGTTAGACTTGTCCTGTTGGGGAATTGTCCACTGGGTCCGAGCTGGGCGGTTTTTAGAATGTCTCTTGTTTGATCATTTCCGTGATGGACTATTTGACCCCCCTGTAAAAACCCCTACTCCATCACCATTCCAAAATGGTAGCCTGTCCTCAACATGACTGATATAAAAAAGGAAAAATTTTTTAACCAAAGATTTTTTACTAAAATGCCTTTGGTTTTTTGGGGCAGACCAAAATTTTAGTCAAATAATGGCTTCTCTAAACACTAGACAAGAGGATAAACCCCACCTGGGTTCCCATAAATAATTAGAGAAATGCCCGATGGGGGCAAGGCTTAAGTGGTCAAAATGGAGGCGAAGAGAATTTTCAAAGTGATTAAAAGGATTGATTCGCATGAAGGAGTTTTTAAGTTTGTTTCCGTTAGGTGATAAAATTTCTTGGTTTTAAAAAATTAAAAAAAGGGATTAAAATTTTTGTTGAAGCATTTTTTGGCACGATTATAGAGTTTTTTTTTGGTATGACGCTAAAATCTTGACACATCTGTATTTGGAGATTTTTCCCCCATTCTTGTCGCAGATCCTCTGAAGCTCTGTCGGGTTTTGGATGGGACGCTGCGCGGGGTGAGAAAGGGAAAAGGCCCGGGCCGGGCTGATGACGGCACCCAGGGTTGGGGCGGGGGGGGAGGAACAGGCCGGCTGGGCTGCCCACGCGCACCCACTGGCTTGGGGCGGGGGGCAGGAACGGGGCCCGGGCCCCGGGTGATGGGCGCGCACCAAAAGGCTTGGGGGCCGGGGGGGCAGGAAAAGGCCCCCCGGGGTGGCGATGGGGCACCACAGGCTTGGTGCGAGGGAACCAAAGGAAAAAGGCCGGAACCCTACGGGAACCACAAACCCCCTTTGGCCCTTTTGCGGGTTTAGGAAAGGGGGACCGGACGGGAACACACCCCCGTACCTCCCCGTGCCTCACACTTCCCTTTTCCCCCCCAAAGCCCCAAGGCCCCCCTAACCTTTGGGGGCCTCCTCTCCTAGTCCACAAACTCGCCCGGAGCTGCCCCCAGCAGCCCCTTTGCCCTTTCCGGTCCCCCAAAAAAATGTATTGGGGGGGGGCCTCCCCCGCCTGTCCGACGACGCACGGGTTTGGGCCGTTTCCCCCCTCTTTGCCAGGGCTTTAAAATTTTGCCCCTGGCCCTTTTCCCGAAAAATGTCCCCCCCAAGACCCCCATTCGCCCCCTGGGCATCGCCAAAATTCTCCCGTTCCTTTCCGGTGTTGCCCTGAACACGCTGCTTGGGCCCTTTTTTGGTGGGGTTTTTCTGTCACGATCGTCGAAAAAACCAGACCAAGGGGAGCGTGAATCGTACATCTTTTAATTAGTTTCTTTACAAAACAAAAAAACGATACGGAAGTCCTTGGTTTACACCAACACAAAACCCCACGGAACAAGACTCCCCAATTAACTGTGCCCAAAAAGGTGCCCAAAATATGGTTCCCAACCAAAAACAACGGGGAAAAACAAACCTTTCCTTTATTGGGAAACCCCCCTGGCCCAAAATAGGTTTCCCCAAAGGAATCTAGAACATAAAAAATAGAAAACTAAACATAGAAAAAACACCCTGCCAAAATTTAAAGGGGTCCCCCAACCAGGGGGTGACAACCCCTTTTCATTTGTGTGGTCAGGGGCCCCCAAAAAAGGGGTTAAGAAAAATTTCAATTGGGTCAAAAACAGCGGGACACGGCTGTTAATAATATGGGATTTCGATCTCTCATGGCTCAAAGTTGGGGGGGGGATTGTTCATCACTCCCTTTTGTTTTTTGAGAGGTGTTGACATGTTTTGGGGGCACCGAGCTTCTGTTTTTAGCTACTGGGGCACAGAAAGGGGCCCCCCAAAGCCCACCTTACAAAAAGGGCCCCCGAGGTCCCCTTCCAGTCTCCAAATCCAGAACAACTGATCTCTCATATTTTTTTCTGGGCTTGGGGACTTTGAAGAGACCTTCTGGTGGCATGTCTTTTTGGGGGGAATACATAAACCATGCTACATGGAAAAAATGTATTCCCCCATCAAGTAAAATGATTTTCCCCCAATTTGTAAAAAAAGATTTTAAAAAACAGATTTTAAAAACACCTTATCGGAAAAGGGAGGGACTGGAAGCAAACAAATATAGGCCCCCAGAAAAATGCACACAACGATAACATACGCACCATACACATAGTAAAACATGGAATTTTTTTACTGGAAAGGGGGTAGTGGGGGAGTAAAGGGGCCTGAGGGCACCAGTGTGGGTGTGAAAAACTGGGGAATGTTTTTTTAATGTTTTTTTAAAATTTTATGAAAAAGGGCCCTTTAAATTTTTCTGGACCCCCGGAAGGTTTGCTGCGCCCTTTCAGGAAATAATGAGGATCCATTAAAAAAATACAAAAACAATTCCAATTTAAAAAGAAAAACTATTTTAAAGGCCCAAATACATGTTTTAAAGTTTGCCCAAATACAATGTTAATTTCTAGTTTTTTATACAGGAATTACTAGTTAAAATGAAGTGTAAACTTTAGGGGTACTTTTACTTTAAAAATTTCAGTACATTTCCCCTCCTGACAAAACCCCCGGGCCCCCAATTTAAAGCTTTTTGGAAATGACTCCAAGGGGAGAAAAAAATACCTATTATACCACTGAAAAAAGAATTTGGGAAAAACGTCTGCTTAAAAAGACGTAAATGTAAATTAATGCCCAATTATTAAACTTCGATTCTTTTTGGGGGAAAGTTTTTAGAAACATAAAAATACAACTGATAATGGTTTAGTTTGTTTGAAGTAAAAAAAAGGGGGTTTTTTGGGTTTTTTGTTTTATCTATGCAAGCAGAATGCCCAAATGTGAAACCCAATAAAAGAAAAGGGTGTGGGGGCTAGACACTGGGGAAGCATGTCCCCACCGTATTTGCCTTTATAAGATGCAATTAAATTTTCCCCCGCAACAAGTTTTGTCTTCTGAAACCCGTGTGAAAAAAGATCCAGGAAGAAACAATAGGTTGGGGTGTGCGCTAACAGAGGAAAAAGACAGTTTCCCAAATATGGGGGTAAGGGGCTTTTCCATTGGCCCACTTATTGGGGGTAGTAGAGGTATACAAAAAGTTGGCATTGTATGATTTTTTAGAGCTCTCAAAGGGAAAAAAGAAAAGAACCCTTGCAGTAAGGGGGGCTGTTTAATTTTTTTAAACTAAGTTTATCCCCTGGGGGAAATTTTTCAAAGATTTAAGAAGTTTTGACTTCAAACCATTGAGATAACAAAAATTTTCGTGACAACCCCAGAGTATCTGTATAGGAAAATCATTAAGAGCAAACTGTGGGTGCCAAATTTACGGGGTAGGGCGCGAATTTTGCGGGTTTAGGGGAGCCGTTAGGGATGCTTGAATTGAAGAGCTGGGGATTGTGTTTTGACCTGCATTTTTTAAAAATTTGGGCCCCCGAATTTTACCCACGGAAGGAGCGGCTTCTATGGAGGAACTTTGAATTTTCTTGGGAATTCGAGTTGGGTTTTAAAGTTGGACCCGAGCAAATGTTAGCTACTAGTAAAACCTTGTTTTTGCAGGGGAGTGCAGCACTAAATTAAAAAAAAGGGCTTACCCCTTTTTTTCGTTAATAAAACCAATGTGAAAATGGGACTATAGTATCCTTAAAATACATTGAAAAAGTTTAAACCCTTTTCTCAAATTTAAAAAATATTCCCTAATTTTTTGAAACATGCTTTTTAACATTTTTCAGTAGGGTACAGTAACCCATGCTTCAGAGGGGGGGAGCAGGTTTGTTTCCACACGCACACCCCCTGGCCAAAAGGTTTTTCCCTTCCAGCTGGGAAAGGGAGAAAAATGGGAAAACTTTCTAGAGTGAGCTTTTTTCCCAGCTAACAAAATTTCGTTCCCGGGCCCTGACCAAAAATTATTTTAGTCCACCAAAGTCCTGAAAACCCTTTTTTGAAAAGTTTCCCTTTTACGTACTGTGGTGTCCGCTTTTGTCCCCAAATCTTTTAAGGACTATTAAAATTTTTGGGGGAAATTTTTAAAACCCTTTAAAAATGTTTATTTTTTTAAGTGGGAAACCCCATAAAAGTTGCTAAACGTCAAAAGTAAATTTAGACCCCATAAAAAACAGTTTTTTGGTAAAACCCCTGGGAACGTAACTTTCGTAGTAACAGGGGGTGATGGGACAAGGGCACCGGCTGGCCAAAAAACCCCCCCCTAACCCGGAAAAATTTTTGGGTCACCTCTGGGGGTTCCCCTCCCTGGCTTTGGGTGCGACACAGACAGGTTTGAACCAGCATCGTAGCCCGCAGCTGCGAAAGGGAGTGTCTTTGACCACTGCACCACCGGGGGGAACCCTTGACCCCGTCATTTAATCTACCCTGAACATATACACAGTATCCCGTCGGTAGGGTCCAATGACGAAATATCAAAATGCCCGAAAAAAAGTTATTTTTTTTTCATAAACTGTATCACAAAAAGATTTGTGAACAAAAACCAGCCAAAAAACTCCCCAAAATAACAAATCAGTAAAAACATGAACACTGCACTCCAATCAAGGGAAATGTAAAACTGCCTTTTAAACTAAAAGTGAATAACATGTTATGGGGTTTTTCCCGGGGCTTTCTGCCCCCATCCTCATCCACAGTCTCTTCCCCGCCCGGGTTGGAAGTCAAAAAAACAAAATGGTCATTATTTCCTTAAAAAATTATCAAAATGCCCGGGTTTTAAAAAAGCGACCCCCCATACTTCCTTTTTTACTACACAAAACATTTTGCTATATTGAAACCCACTTTTGGGTTAAAATGAATTAAAAAGGCCAAATTTTCCTCTATGGCCTCCATAACTTGGTTCAGAGCAGTCCGGGAAATCTGTACGGATCATCTCCCCGTTCCCCCCTTATCCCCTATGGCCTTTCCCTAAATTTTGGGTTTAGAGCAGCCCGAACTCTGTACGGATCAATTCCAAATTCCCCCCTTACCTCTATGGGCCCCCATAACTTGGGTTTAGAAACAGTCCCGAAAAAAAATCTGTACGGAAACATCTCCAGGTTTTACCAATCCTCTATGGGGCCCCCTAACCCTTGGGTTTAGAAACAATTCCCGAACTCGTTCCGGGCATCTCCATTTTTACCATTTTCCCCTAAGGGGCCCCCATAACTTTGGGTTTAGAGCAGTCCCGAAACCCCGTAAAAGGATCATCTCAGGGGTTCCCCCCATTATCCTCTTTTGGGCCCCCATAACTTTGGGTTAGAAACATTTCCGGGGCTCTGTACGGGTCCCCTCATTTTCATCATTATATTATTATTAGTTTTGCTGCCCAAATGTTGACAATACAAGCCATTAGTTTCCAAGGGAGGAAAAGGGGTCAAGGCCATGTGAAAAACCCCAATCAAAATATCCCCCCTTCATATTATTAGTAGTATTTTAACCCGATCTTCTGACAGCCCAAAAAATTTGGGAAATTTATGTTTAAATACAAGAGAAGCACATGTTGTAACATATAGGGACAATAAAATTTGTTGTGAAAAATTGTATTTTTTATTCTTATATTGGGAGGGGGGTTTTTTATGTCTGAGTTTAATGGGGTGCTTCACTTTAACATTTATGTGTGTGAATTTCCCTTTTTGTCCCCCCTTTGCGTTTTTCATAAAGTCTCCTACATGGAGTGTCTGCTTTTTCCCCCTCGGCTTCTCGTCTGCTTATCGGTCAGGCCGTTTTTCTTCTCTGTCAGCTTCTCTTTTAGGCCATTGCTTCCTTTTTTGTCCCCGGGTTTTTCGGTTTTCAGGGCCCTCGGTTTCTGTCGGCTTATCGTCGGCCGTGCTTCTCTGTCCCGGTTTCCCGGTCTGGCCGTTTTGCTTCTCGGGGCAGCTTAAAAGTTTAGGGCCCTTTTGCTTCTCGGGGCCTTTTATCGGGCCCGGCCGTCTGCTTCTCTGTCGGCTTTTTCGAATTAAAAAGTTTTTAACGTTGGGAAAAAGCTAATGTTTTGTAGCTACTAAAAAACCTTTTTTGTAAAGTGCAGTGCAGCCCTATAATTAAAAAGAGGTGTCCTTTTTTTTCGTTAATAAATCCAAAGTGAAACAGGGGGACTATAGTACCTTAAAATAGCATTTAAAAAGGGTTTATCCCTTCTTCTCAAATTTTAAAATATCTCCCTAATTTTTGAAAACAGTTTTAACGTTGTCAGTAGGAAACATTTTCCTATGCTTCGAGGAGGGGGAGCCCGGTTTGTTTCCCCCACCCCCTCCTGGCAAAAGATTTTCCCTTCCAGCGGCAGGGAGAAACTGGAATATGTTTCTAGAGTTTACTTTGTTGCATTTTTTTGGGACTGGGAGAAAGATCCCCGGGAAAGGAAAATAAGGTTTTTTCGTAGTAAAAAAAAATGTTATGGGTTTTGGGCGACCCAAAATGGGTTTTTCATGACCCCTTCTGGTTAGGAGCTTTTTTTCAATCAAAGCTTTTTCCTTGCGAGAACAATGGACCGGGACCATCCCCTTGTCAAAGGGCAACACCCAGCCCCCAAAGGGCCCCAAAAACTATGTGGCTCCCCCCCCAGTTTTTTTTGAAAAAAAACAAATTTTCTGTGGAAAAAATATATTCTTTCTACTGGTCGGGGGGGGCCCCAGGGCAGGGACTCTGCTTTCACAAAATGGGGCTTTGCTCTGGACAGAGCAACCGCCCTCCTAGCTCGGGAAAATAATCAAGGACTAGAAGAAGGACCCCTTTCATTGTGTTTTTATTAGGTATAAAATAATGCTGAAAAAATCGGTTTTTTTTATCCCTTTTTAAAATGGCTCCCTAAAAGGCCCGAATGGGTTCCCCTGCCCGTAGCTTGACAGTACCCGCTATCTCTGTTGTTTAATAAAAATTCCTTTTTTCTTTAAAATTTTTCCTCTCTGTTTTACTTTGTTGGTTTTTATTCCTCTCCCTTTTTGGGGTTTCCCCCAACAGGTTTATTTCCTGGATTCCCTGCTTTTAAAATAACTTGGCTGTTCCTAAAAAAATAGGCCCTTTTCCGGTTTTTTCCCTTAAACCCGGGTTTCCAAAACTAAAAAATTTTGTGGAGGGAAGGTCTTTCTTAGGTAAAAACTATAAAGGGAAAAAAATTGCTACAGTTTACCTTTTTTTTTTTGCAATTTTAAAGAAAATTGTAAACTGATCTCGGGAAACACGGAACCGGGGGGTATGGGGGAAAAAGGAATTTTTTTGGGGGGCGGCAACCCTTTTTCACAATAAAAAAAGCGTCTGAACTGTTTTAATTTGAGAAGATATAACCTTTGTGTCCGTTTCTAAATTTTTTGCTAGAGGTTATTAATTTGCACCGGGTTTTAAAATTTTTAAGTCAAAGAACTACCATGCTAGGTAACAAAAATTTTAAAGGGATTTTCACGTTTTTAAAGGGGTTTGATGTGTTTTTTGGTGTCAAAAAAACCCCAGGGTGAAAAAAAAAGTGATAAAAAAATTTTACAAGTCACATAGCTAGGACTTTGGGGTTTTTCTGATTTAATGACATACTTTTCTCAGTTAGTTTAATAAAAATCAATTTTTTTAGGTTTTTTAGGGTTTGTTTTTCATGGATTGGTTTTTTGTAAAATTTCCCCAAACTTGGGAAAAAGGCGGGGGGGGCCCTCCCCGGTCAGCGTCAACGGAACTTCAGTTTAGGGCAGTGGGGGGGGGCATAGAGACAATTTTCACGGTGGGACTAATGTTTTGAAGCTGAATGTAAAGATATCCCTTTTTTTACATGTGTACTAATATTCAACCATTCGTTGTTTTTTGTCTTTATCAATAAAAGTTTCTATGGGTTGTGAACAGGAAATACAATTGTTTTTTTTAAATTTAAGTAAAAACAGTGAAAACCAAGGGTTTTAAGGGAAAAAAAGAAAAACAGTGCGTTTTAAAACAAACTTAAACCCCTTTTACTAAAGGGTTTTTTAGTCAAATTTTTGCATTTTCTACTATAGGTTTGGTATTAGCTCAAAAATATTTTGGGGCTCCTGCACCCTTTAAAATAAAAAAAGTTTTCCCGGCACCCAAAAAGAGTATTAGCACCTATTTTAAATCCAAAATAAAGGGACTAAATTTGATAATTTAACAAGAAAAAGTGAAAATTTTTTTTAAGTTTTAAAGAAAATTCAAACTGTCAAAACAAAAACTTTTGTGTCCCGGTTTCCATTTTTACTACGGCGACTAGAATTAAAAATTCTGAGGCCCTTGGTAACATCAACCCAAAATGGGAGGGTAAAAAAAAACCCAAAAATTTCTGGGCCTCTTCCCCCCCCTTCCCACTGGTCCAAACCACAAATTTTTGGGTCCTGAAATTTTGACCCGTGGAGCCCGGTTTTCTGCAGGATCCAGAGATTTGGGATCAGTGAAGGGTGGAAGACTGCAGTCAAACACTGGAGCTGAAAGTCACATTTAAAAATTTTAAGAAAGGAGGAGAAGATTGGGAAATCTTTTTTTAGGGGAAAAGAGGTTCATTCCCAAATTCCCCCTGTGCATGAAAAGTTGCAGTTTGAATGTTTCATTTTATGAACCCGTTTCAATGAGAAGGTAGATGGGTTTTTTCATGTACGAGAAATTGCTGAATGACACCAGTAAGTCTGTTTTTGGGAAAGGGTGGCCATTAAATCTGGGGCCCCTTTAACAACTAAAAAATAAGACACTGTATTTTGGTCCCAAAACATTTCCTAAATTCTAGCTTCGGGGAATCTGGTAATGAATGGTGTGGCTGTTTTAAAAGTTGAGGAGACAAATTTCTTGACATTTCCCTTTTGATTGTAAACTGTCATGGTCAAAACATTAAAATTTAATGGTTTTTAAGAATTTGGGGAGGCCGCTGTAATAGATGGGCCCCTTTTTTGACACCACACTCTAAAAGCAAGTTCTGCAGGCTCTAGATTTTTTTCTATCTGATTTTTTGTCCATCTTGGGGTCGAGTGCTGTAAAACAAAATTTAAAATTTATGGAAATTTCAAAATTATCTGCATATTTTAAGCTGATAAAACCCCTTTTTTAAGGCCCTCTGGATAAGAGCGTTTTCTAAAAGACAAAAGTAAATGAAAGAAAGGGGAAGGGAAATTGGGGAAAACTGTTTTCTCCGGGAAAAGCGGTTCATCTAACTAAGTTTTTTTGGACATGATTTGGAAAGGCACCAAAACCCGTCTATTTTCCGGGCATTCGGAAAAATATTCAGCCCCCTTGACTTTTTTTTTTACATTTTTACATTCAGCCTTTGTAAAATAATTTTTTTTTTCCCCTCCCATCCCTAACCTAAGTTTTCACAAAAATTTGTTGTCCCAAACACGAAAAAAATTGGGGGGGGTTTTTTGGGTACATAGTGGGGCCTAAACGTTGAAAGACGGGTAGGGCTCACCAAACCCCAATAGGAAAATAGACCCACCAAATGTGCTTTTTAGGTATGTAATCTACAGCATGGGCTCCTTGTTTAAAATTTTAATTTGGTTTTCACTTTCAATAAAATTTATAAAAAAGAATATAAATAAAAAAATATTTTTTTAAAACAAACCAAACCTTTTTGACTAGAAAACATTTTAAACCTTTTTCCCTTTAATTATTTATCTAGTAAAAACCCATGATACCCCTTACACATCACCTTTGGGGAAAACAATTTGCTCCCCCATTATTTCTAAATGCTTTAAAATAAGTTTTCAGTATAAAGGATTAAAAGGTTTTTTTTTATAAAAATTAAATAAAAAAAATATTTATTAGTTTTTTTTCATTTTAGGTTTTTAAAATGCCCCACTTACTATTGGGGAGGGGAAAAGAGGAATTTGGGTTACTTTCTCACACCCAAGTTTTCATTAAACAGACCCTTTCCCCCCCCCCATTTTTGAGTCAATATACCCAGGACTAATTGAGGTCAGCTGTTGAATTTTATTTTGATTATTAAATAGTAAATGTAAACCTGGTATTGTGGCCATTTGAGGGTGATTCAATTGAATTAGAAGAAAGGCTATAAATTCATGTGATGGAAAAACCAAACACAATTTCCTTTGTGTTGAAAGGGACCACAGCATTTTAGGGAGCAAAATTTTTCTTTTTAAATTTACAATTACATTTATACAAAAGGTCCTTTTTAAACGGGGCCCCTGTTTCCCCCCCTTTTCGGGGAAACCCCCGTTCAATGAACCGAAAGGGGGTCTCAAACGACAACCTGGGCAAAATTTTCCCCAAAATAAAAAAAGGGGGGGAAAAAGGGAAATTTTTTTCCAGGTAAAGTATTCTTTTCAAATTAAAACCCTCACCTCACCAAAATATTTTTATTTTTTAAAAACAAAAAAATTTTTTCACCCCAAAAAAAAATTAAAAAAAGGTTTTGAATAGGGATTTACTACAAGTTGGTTGGGGATCAAAGGTAAATGTTTAAAAGAAAATTTTTTCACAAAAATAAAAAAAAAAAGGTTTAGGGTTATTGCCTCTAAGGGCCCAAAAACCAAATTTTCCCAGGGTTTTTAACCCCTTAATTTTCCCTGAAGGGCGTGAAGCCTAAGTTAAATTTCAATACGAAAAAAAAAATTTTAAACATGTAACAAGAGAAAAAAGTCCTCTTTTTTGTCCGTCTCATTAAAAAATAGTTTTGGGGAAAGGGAAGGGGGAAAAAGGGGGTACATGATGAAAAATTGGCATTTTGCCCCAAAAATTTCCCCCAAACGAAGGGTAAAATTTGCCCCTTACAGTTTGAAACCCTTTCAGGTTAATTTTTTAAGAAGTTTTTTTTAGTTTTTCATTAATAAAATAAAACAAAATTTTTAAGTTTTGAAGGGGATTAAGGTACCAGAGCCCCTTTATTGCAAAAACCAAAATTTCCCCCAGTTTAAATTTTTTCCCGGGGATAAAACTTACCAAAAGGGGATCAAAATTCACAAAAGTAAAGCTTGGAATAAATTTAGTCCCTGGGAAGGTTTGTTTTTAACCATCCCCAAAGGGGTTTTGGGGCCAGGGGGGGTTAAACCAATTTTTAATTTTCTTTTTTTTACAAGTTTTTTTAACACAGGAAGAAAAAAGGAAACCATTAAAAAATTTTTAACCATTTCCCTTTTGGATTCAAAAAATATTTAAAAATTTTTTTTTTTAAAAGTTCCAAAAATTCAAAAAAAATTTTTAAAAGGAGCTCAAGGGGGGAATTTTGGGGGGGAGAAATTTTAAAAAACGGGGGGGGGGAAAAACATCAAACGGGGATTGTATAGCTAAAGGGGGTTTCCCCAAAACTTAGGGGGGAATGGATTGGGGGTCTTTAAATTTAAAAAATCCCCCCTAAAACAAAAAAAGTAAGCCTTTGAACAAAAACCAAAAGGGAACAAGCCAAAAAAAAGTAAAAAAAATTTTTTGGGGCTCCCAATCAAAAAGAAACGCCCGTTCCCGTTTGGTTATTACCCAAAAAAAACAAAACAAAAAACCCCCAAAAAAAAAAAGAAGAACCCCCCTCTAAAAATAAAACCCAAGCCTGATTTTAAAACCCCCCCTAAAGGCCCCCCCTAAAAAACCCCAAAAAGGGGGGGGGGTTGGGACCCCCCCGGGGGGCCCCCCCCCCT
>CM072220.1:72053762-72181628 GCA_036851935.1 Coregonus suidteri
CCCAAATAATTTGCTAAAAAAACTTTAAAAACCCCCCCTACAATTTTGTTTTCTGGATTTTTTTTTTTAAATTTGTCTGTCAAAATTTGAGTGACCTATGTGAAAATTACGGGCCCTCTCTCTTTTTTTAAGTGGGAAAACCCTTTGCCCCAATTTTTGGCTGACTAATCTTTTTTTCCCCCCCACGTATGTGTTTGTGTATCGCTTTGTCTTTGCAGTTTTTTTGACCCTGTGGGTGAATAAATTAGTTTGAGTTTTTCCCTAGATTCTTTTGGGGTTTTTTTACCCCTGTTTTTTTCAGAACCAAACAAAAATCCCTTTAAAAATGAAAAAGGTTTTATAACAAAAAAAAATCTAAGGGCAAAATTAGGTAGGGAATGTGTTTTATCTTTTACCTAGTGCACAAGTTGACTACAGGTTTTTAAAAAATTTAGACTAATATTAAAAGCCCAAAAACGTCACAAAAAGCAAATGCTAAAAAAAGGCAAAATAGTTTAAGGCATCATCAGAGAGAACGCTAACTAAATGCTACGAGTGCATTGCAAAAGTTTTCGTGACGCGTTTCTGACCTCAAACTATACAAGTAACTCAAAACGCTTCTCACAGTTTGCTGCACCTCACAAATCCTAAATATTATCCAGGCAAGGCTCTTGCATCCAGGGAGGGGATTACTTCTCTGCTGTTAGCAAGGCTCTTGATCAGGAGGGGATTTTCTCCTGCTGTTACCAAGCGAATGCTTGATTTTGGAAGAAGCGATCCACTTAGCTAGTATTAGCTAACTAAACTACCAAATTAGCAACACCACATTTTCAACGCGCAGAGCATTCGCACAATGTAGACTGTTACCTTAATCTTTATAAGATATCTAGCTGGCAAACATTTAGTTGTGAATTTCCATTACTGTTAAATTGAATCACCTGGCGCATGCTGCATGACAGAGAGTGACTCACAAGGCTCCGCTCTCTTCTCTTTGACTGGGGACATTACAGGTAAGGCTACATAATAATGTGACGTTAATGTTCTTTATCTCATAACGTATTGCAGCAAGTTGGACTGCAGGTATTTATCTTAAAAAGTAGCTACAAAAGATTCAACATGAATAAAAAAAAAATACTTCAAAGAAATAGTTTTCAGTGTATTGCAAACCCATCCAGTGGCCTTTTTTCTCACTTATCCTTGGTATACAGTATACCACCACGAAGCCTTAGTACCTTACACTGAACTAATTTCACAGAGAAGTTCTAATTACTGGCACTTTGTCTACTTCACTTCGTTAGTTTACTCTCTGAGCACTCCAGAGAAGCCCAGTTAAGAAAACACCATGCTGGCAATACTGGTATCTGTGTATTTTGGTTCTTTGGTATTTTATTAGTATCCCAATAAACTGTTGCAAAAGAATCAGCTACTCTTCCTGGGGTCCACATACAAAACAACAAAACATGACATAATACAAAAAAAAATAATAGACACGAAACAGCTCCAAGGACAGAAACTACATTATACAACATTTTAAAAAGGCACACGTAGCATAACATGTCACTACATACAAAAACTATCTAGGGTCAAAATAGGGGAGAGGCGTTGCTTTATCTGTTTCTTGAAAGCAGGTTAGCTGTTTATTTTGAGCAATATGAGATGAGAACGGAGTTCCATGTAAAAAGCAAGCTCTATATAATCCTGTACACTTTCTTGAAATTTGTTCTGGATTTAGGACTGTGAAAAGACCCCTGGTGGCATGTCTCGGGTGGGTAAGTATGTGTGTCAGAGCTGTGTGTAAGTGGGACTATGTATCAAGTAGGGATTTAACACAATGTTTCTTACATATATAGACAAAGTGATGCAGTCAGTCTCTTCTCCTCAACTCTGAGCAAAAGAGAGAACTGGCATGGCCATAGTATTTTATATTAGCCCTCTGATTACAATGAAGAGCAAGATGTGCCACTCTGTTCTGGGCCAGCTGGCAGCTTACAATAGGGTATTGTATACAATTTTTTGATATTTATGGGGGGGTTTAGATTCAGCTTTAATGTTGCAGGATAGATTGTATAACTCTCATCAATGTAAGTGTCTGCATCACTTCCAATCCCGCCAATATATATATTTTTTCACACATATATTGTTAATATCGACAGTGAGGAAAAAAAGTATTTGATCCCATGCTGATTTTGTAATGTTTGCCCCACTGAGAAACAGAAAAGATCAGTCTATAATTTAATGGTAGGTTTTACTTGCAGCTCCCTCCAAAGATGTTCTATTGGGTCAGGGGTTCCTGGGAGACTTGGCTAGGTCACTCCAGGACCATTGAGATGCTTCTACGGAGCACTCCTTAGTCTGGCCCTAGCTGTGTGTTTCGGGGCGTTTTCATGCTGGAGACGACCCAGCCACGAACCATCGTCAATGCTCTTACTGAGGGAAGGTAGGTTGGGCCACCCCAAGATCTTGCGATACCATGGGCACCAGCCATCCTCCCCCTTATACGGAGCAGTCGTCTTGTCCCCTTGCATTAAAAGCATCCCCAAAGAATGATGTTTACCACCTCCATGGCTCACGGTTGGGATGGTGTTCTTGGGGTTGTACTCATCCTTCTTCTTCCAAAAACACGGCGAGAGTGGAGTTTACCACTAAAAAGCTCTATTTTTGTCTCAACTAGACCACATTGACCTTCTCCTATTCTCCTCTGGATCCTCCAGAATGGTCATTGCAAACTTCCAGATGGGCCTGGACATGCGCTGGCTTTGAGCAGGGGGACCTTGCGTGTCGCTGCAGGATTTTAAATCCCTGACAGCGTAGGTGTGTTACTTAATGGTTTTCTTTGAGGACTGTGGTCCCCGGCTCTCTTCAGGTCATTGAACAGGGTCCTGCCGTTGTAGTTCTGGGGATGATCCCTCACCGTCCTCATGACATTGATGCCCCATGAGGTGAGAACTTGCATTGGAGCACACAGGACCGAGGGTGATTGACCGTCATCTTGAACTTCTTTTCCATTTTCTAATCATTGCGCCAACAGTTGTTGCCTCCCACCAGGCTGCTTGCCTATTGTCCTGTAGCCCATCCCGAAGCCATGGCGACAGGTCTACAAATTTATCACCTGATGTGTCCTTACACAGCTCTCTGGTCTTGGCCATTGTGGAGAGGTTGTAGTCTGTTTGAATTGAGTGTGTGGGACAGGTGTCTTTATATCAGGTAACGAGTTCAAACAGGTGACAGTTAATACAGGTAATGAGGGCAGAACAGTAGGGCTTCTAAAAGAAAAACTAAACAGGTCTGATGGAGAGCCGGAATTCTTACTGGTTGGTAGGTGACTCAAATACTTATGTCATAGCAATTAAACATGCAAATTAATTTACTTTAAAAATCAACAATGTGATTTTCGGGATTTCTGTTTTAGATTCCGTCTCTCACAGTTGAAGTGTACCTATGATAAAATTAACAGACCTCTACATGCTTTGTTAAGTATAAGGAAACTGGCAAAAAATCGGCAGTGGTATCAAATACTTGTTCTCTTCCACTGTATATGTGTACAGTGGGAAAAATACAGCCCCGCCTAAAGCGCGGGGTGGGGCTGTTTATCTCTCGATGTGTGTGTACTAAAAGATGGTCCTCTGAACTGAGATATAGGGCAGAGCGCTCTCAATGAATATAAAGGCTGACCCATTGCAGAATTGGGTCCTTGTTTAATTTATTTTAAACTATAGATTTACACCTCGGAAATTATTCAAAGATTTAAGAAGTGTTGTGACTTCTAACCCATGCGATAGACATTCTCGTGACAATTAACACTACATACTATTAAACTAAACAGATCTTTGCTTATAGCACTCAACCACACGGACCTGGACCAATAATTCAAGATAATACAAATCTAGAACCTGTAGAACTTTGCTTTAGAGTTGTGGTGTCAAAATGCAATGAGAGATCTATTGGACAGACCTCTCTCATCTTTATAACCATTGATCTATAATGTTTTGTGACATGAAGACCCAAGGTTTTTTTACAAATCTAAGGTAATGCCAATTTAATTTAGTCTCCCTAACTTGTTCAATCAACCAACACAATTCAATTACCAGATTCAGCTGAGGTCTAGAACTTAGGAAATGATTTGTACCAAATACAGTGCTCTTAGTTTTAGATGTTTGGTGCATGTTTATTACTGGCCACCCTATTCGCCCAAAACAGACTAATACTGGTGTCATCCATGCAAGTTCTCAGTAGCAATGAACATAAACATCTACCTTCTCATTGAAACAGTTCATCATGAATCAGTTCTACTGCAACGCTTCATGCACAGTGGAAAGTTGTAATGAACCTGCTCTTAGCCCATGACAGACAACGATTTCCCAATCTTACTACTCCTTTTCTTCATCTTTAAATTGTTGACATTCAGCTCCAGTGTTTGACTTGCAGTCATTCCAGCGTCACTGATGTGCCATCTCTGGTACTGCGGTGCAAGCTGGACTTCGTTACTGTCAATCATGGAGCCAGTGGCAACTGTGAGGTTTGGACTCAGTGTGGACTGAGAGAGGCAGGCTGGGTTTGTCCTACTACATGTTGTGTGTGACAAGTGCACAAAAATTTTACATCAAATCGCAAACTGCAGTGAAATGAATAACTGACTCAAAACGCTAATTTAGGCCAAGGTTAGCCAGTTTGTGTTTTATCATGCAACTCATGAGCTATTTTCCCCTTAATAACCTTATCTTCAGCTGTATTTTTTCACTTCACATCAAAAATAATAATATTCACGGACGGTCCAGCGGACACACTCCAACACTCAAACGTCATTTACAAACGCCATTGATATTTGTGTTTTATAGTGAGTTCTGCCGAGATCAGGAGCAGTAGGGGTGACAATGCGTGATATCGATAGGTGAGTGAATTCGACCATATTGCTTGTCCTGCATCAGCACTACTTAATGTAATGAAGTACTTTTGAGGTGTCAGGGAAAATGTTAGGGAGTATAAAAAGTACTAACTTTTCTTTAAGGAATGTAGTGTGAGTAAAAGTATTTTTTTTTTGTGTTGCTTAGGGCCCTTTCCGCCGGACGGCGAAAGGGTCTTCGTGGTTATATGCAGGAAGCATAAAATTGCTCGCAGTGTAAGCTAATAAATACTTTTCCAAGATCAGAAACTCATGTATAATTATGCAATAAGGCCTGAGGGAGGTATGTTATGGTCAATATACCGACGACTAAGGGCTTTAGGCACGTATGCAATGCCTCAGTCTGCCTAATTGCCTATTATAAACTTGTTTACCAACATATGTATAACGATTTTTTTTTTTTTAAAAAAAAAATATATATATATGTCATACTGATGGGTCGTACGTCTGATTTACCACGGATTCAGAACCCAATCAGCATTCAGGGCTCGGAACAAACCCCGGGGACAAAAAAAAACCCACGAATGTATATTTTACTACTGTAAAATAATATACGCACCAAAACTACATAGAATATCTGAATAGGGGCCATTAGCATTCTACGTGGACTTTAAACTAACATCAAAATGGACGCCATTTTAAACAGCTCGTAAGGATATGACATTTTTTTACACAAAACCAATACATGTCAAACGAAACCAGATAGAACATCTCAATTGATCCTTTATTAAATTACATTGACGAGGGGGGAAGTATTTACATTCACTTAGACAAAATACCAAATCTCTAGCTATGGTGACTTTGTAAACTAGTTTTATTCTATTTGTTTTATCATGTTCTTCACTCACGTCGGTTGGACACAAAAATAACAAATAACTTTTACAAAAGCGGAGATATTACCTTGACGTATTTGTTAACTAGCATGTTATGACTATTGTGCTTTTCGATATTAGAAAGTTAAAACGTGCGATACATACCATGTATAGATACCTTTAAAACAGACACAAAAGTTGTCGCCTTTACTGCCAACAGTCTTGGCGCATTCCTTTATTCTGAATAATGGGGCGCGCCAAACCGGAAACTCCTGTTAGCCCCCACTTACCACATTGCAACATTGACATCTATGGACTGATGGACTAATTACCTCGTATTATTGTTATTTAGTATAATGTCCTTTCATGTAATGTGTTCGCCGCCATGATACTGTTCGGTTAGTTTCCTGGCTAAAAAAAATTAATGTCCATTCCTGGAATAAGGGGGGAAAAACTACATCACACAAAATAAAACCATTTTAAAAAGTCACAGTCCGAATCCAAAATCACATCCCTACACAGGCCATCCCCTCCTCAGGTTAATTTTCATAAAACAAAACTAAAATGAGTGAATCATTTAAAAAAGTTTTGTTTTTAGATTTTTCTATAAAATATATATTTAATATGATCACCAAATACCAAAATGATTGATTAAACACACTGTTTTGCAAATGAAGGTCTACAATAGCCTCACAGAAACTCTGTAGGGTCAGAACCATGGTCTGTAGCCGGAGACAGCTCGCTTACCGTCCTCCTGCTGAGTAACATTGACTTCAATACAAAACCTAGGATGGGCTCATGTTCCTCACGCCCCTTCCCTAGACTAACACAGTATTTAATGACAGCTTACGCAGGAACATCCTCCAACCGAATAAGAGCTTTTGCAGCATAGAACATTGACATCGTTGTCCACACAAAAATCAAAGGATCAAGTAGAATGAAATCTAGTAATGAAAGCATAAGCTTTAAGCTAGTAAGCCATGCAGTGCATAAAATGTATGGAGAGGTTGACTCACAAGAGAGAGAAAGACAGTAGTTGAACAGTTTTGAACAAATTAGTTTCTTCAAAAAATGAAGGAGGAGCGATGAGAGATAGTATGTCCTTTTTTTAGCAAATGCAAATGGCTATTTTTAGCCTACTCAAACACCCGGCTCAAACAGAGGGATGCGATGTTAGCTAGCTGGCTATGACTATCTAACCACTGTAACTCACTTCCAAGTCCAAGGTAATCTTTTGGTTTTTAACTAATTTTTATTGGCCAACGGGGCCCGCCGGGTTATAACTGCTAAACTCGCTACTGTAGCAGTACACTGTTGCTGCATGATTCGTAGACAGGTTTACTTAACATTTTAGTTCTAATAGCTATGTTTGACTATGACTATTACTTTAGATAACATGGTGACAAATTGATAGTTGGCTGTGTTGTAGTCGTTATGATATGGGATGGTTTGGCTTGGAAAGGTTTGTTGTGTGGTTCCTTAAGTGGGAAGGGAAAAGGTGACAGAGGAGAGCGTTTAGATGCAAGAAGGAATACAACAAACCTGTTTCTTTGGCTCTGAAATTGAAACTGTTTTGCGAGTGTTTCAGGGGTGTATTCATTCCCGCCGTTCTTATGTTGCAAAACGTTTCTTAAACGGAAGCAAACGGAATGAAACGGGGGATAAACATACCTGAATATTGTCGCAATATTTACAAAGGTTTGCAAAGTTGGACTAAGGATATTACAACATAGATAAGCTAGATTGCAGGCCAAGTGTGTGTAAGGCGGTATTGAATGTGCCAATCTTCTCCTCCTCTTCTTCATCCTTTAGTGTGACATTCAAGCTCCAGTGTTTGACTGCAGTATTCAGCTTCACTGAATGCCATCTCTGGATCCTGCAGTAAACTCTGGGGCTCCACTGTCACAATCAGGACCCAGTGACTGTAGGTTTTGCGACTCAGTGTTGGAAGGGAGATAGGCCAGGCTGGGTTTGTCCTCCTATTGATTGTTACCAACGGCCTCAGATTTAATTCTAGTCCGGTCCTGTAGTAATAATGAGAAACACACCACAAAAGTTAGTCTTGACAGTTTCTGGCAACTTTCTTTATTCTCTAAAATTTGTGTTGTGACAAGGTAGGGGTGGTTTTACAGAAGATAGGTCTACTTTGGTAAAAGACCACAGTCCATATTATTGCAAGAACAGCTCAAATAAAGCACAGAGAAAAACACAGTCCATATCACTACTTTAAGACATGAAGGTCAAGTCAAATCCGGAAAAAACATTTGAATAACCTTTAAAGTTTATTACATTTACATTTACATTTTAGTCCATTTAGCAGACGCTCTTATCCAGAGCGAACTTTACAGGAGCAATTAGGGTTAGTGCCTTGCTTAGGGCACAATCGACAGATTTTTCACCTAGTCGGCTCAGGGATTAGAACCAGCGACCTTTCGGTTTTACTGGCACAGACGTGCTCTTACCCACTAAGGCTACCTGCCCGACCTGCCCCCACGAAGTGCTGTCGCACAAAACCATCAAGCGCTATGATGATAAACTGGCTCTCATGAGGACCGCCATATCAGGAAAGGAAGAATCCAGAGTTCCCTCAGCTGCAGAGGCTAAGTTCATTAGAGTTACCCAGACCTCGAGAATTGCAGCCCAAATAAATGCTTCACAGAGTCAAATAATCAGACACATCTCTACATCAACTGTTCAGAAGAGACTGCGTGAATGAGGCCTTCATGGTCGAATTGCTGCAAGGGAAACCACTAGTAAAGGACACCGAACAAGAAGAAGAGACTGCTTGGGCCAAAAAACATGAGCATGGACATTCGACCGATGGAAATCTGTCCTTTTGGTAACTGATGTTACCAATTTGAGATTTTTGGTTCAACCGCAGTGTCTTTGTGAGACACAGAGTAGGTGAACGGATGATCTCTACATGTTTGGATCCCCGTGAAAGCATGGGAGGAGGTTGTGTGATTGGTGCTTTGCTGGTGAATTTTTTAGAATTCAAGGCACACTTAACCAGCATGGCTACCACAGCCATTCTGCACCAGCGATACTCCATCCATCCATCTGGTTTGCGCTTAGTGGGATTATCATTGGTTTTCAACAGGACAATGACCCAACAACCTCCAGGCTGTGTACTGCTATTTGACCAAGAAGGAGAGTGATGGGGTCTGCATCAGGTAGACCTGTCCTCCACAGTCATCAACTGACCTCAACCCAATTGAGATTGGTTTGAGGATGAGTTGGGCCGCACAGTGGAAGCGAAAAGCCAGTCAAACAAGTGCTTCAGCTATACGTATGGGAACTTCTTCAAGGACTGTTGGAAAGTAAAATGGCATTCCAGAGTGAAACTGGTTGATGAGAATTCCAAGAGTGTGGCAAGCTGTCTTGAAGCGTTCATGGGCGCTGACAGTGAAATACTGTGTGTCAACCAGGCACAGTCTCAGTAGCATGAAAATAACCCAGTTATAGCCCAGTTGTTCAGGGACGTGGTGATGTCAGAATTTACAGAATAGATAGAGCCTGCTCTTACCATGATTAACAGATTTTCCCAATCTTCTCCTCCTCTTCTTCATCTTTAATGTTGACATTCAGCTCCAGTGTTTTGACTGCAGTCTTCCAGCTTCACTGATGCCATCTCTGGTACCTGCGGTGCAAACTGGGCTCGACTGTCAATCAGGACCCAGTGACTGTATGTTTGGACTCAGTGTGGAAGGAGAGAGGCATGCTGGGTTTGTCCTCACTGTTGATGTTACCGGCCTCAGACTTAATCTGAGTCGTCCAGTAGTAATATGAGAAAAACTCAATACAGTTACAGTTTATTCAAATACATTCATCATCAATGACTAAAATAATTAATCTAGTATTAAAGACAATTTAATAAACACAAGTAGTCGATTCATAGCCTGTTCATCATTAAACAAAATATGTTTAGTAACATAAAATAATCCATCCAAACTAATGCTGAAAACTGATCATCACACATCTTTAATTGATATACACTGAGTCCATAAAACATTAGGAACACCTTCCTAATATTGAGTTTGCAACCCCTTTTGAGTTTGAGTTGATTTATTCTTGCTCACCGATAAAATTGAAGAAATGCAGAATTTACATGACTAATAACTGCAAAACACTCATTTTAAAATACAAAACTCAATATGTGACATAAGTAGAATACAGAACACTTGAAACATTACAGGACATTTTTCATGATGGAAATTGAAATATTAAAATGTGATGATTTTTTTGGGGGGGAAAAACCATTTAAGAGCTGGAGTTATTATGCAGTCTGATAGCAGTGGGTAGAGTGGCGTTTCGCAGGCGGTTTTGTACAGGCAGTTATACAGGACAGTTTGTGGCTGTTTCTCAGGAGCCTGGTGGTGCAGTTACCTCTTCTTGGAGGGAGCATGTCATGCAGTGGATGGTCAAGAGTGTGCATGTCCTTCACCAGGTGCACTGCAGCCTGTTTCTCGCCTGCTCTGCAGTGACGGGAGCTGTGGTTGGACTGCTCCACCTTTGGAGATGATCCACAAGGCCCTCCTCTGCACCCTGTCTAGTTGGGCCTGCTGCTTTTTACTGCATCCAACTAACAGCACTCCACTGTATTCCAGACAAGGCTGGCCAGTGTAGTATAGACTGTGACCAGATCTTCAGTAGGACATTACTGGCAAGAAATGTCAAAAAGGTGCTTTGTGGCCTTTTTCACGGACTGCTCCAGGTGTCACCACTGAGATAAAGTCTAGATGAAAAACCAAGATACTTGGACTTACTTATTTTCCACCATAATTTGCAAATAAATTCATTAAAAATCCTACAATGTGATTTTCTGGATTTCTAATTTTGTCTGTCATAATTGACGTGTACCTATGATGAAAATTACAGGCCTCTCTCATCTTTTTTAAGTGGGAGAACTTGCACAATTGTGGCTGACTAAATACTTTTTTTCCCCACTGTATATGGCAGACCAGTCAGTACTGGCCATACATTGTGCAAAGGTCTCCTTTCTGTTTTCTGGTTACCAGATGTCCTTTTTTCCGCTGCACCTCTCTTCTCCCTCCTGATATTGTGTTTGGAGAGAACAGCAGACATTTTGTGATCACTGGATCCGAGAGGAGCAAGTACAGTGGGTTGTGTTGATCAGATCTAGGATGGAGACCCCTCTGTGGTCTTGTCTTTGACCATTTTGTTTCATGTCTGGATGGGAGTTTGTCAGCATCTTGATGGGCAGGTGATTAAAGTCTCCACACAGGATGAGACCCATTTGGGGAAGAGGACATCCTGATCACATGGACAGTGATTTGAGATAATCCACAGTGTTCTGCTGCAGTGTTTTGTCATGTGCCCATGGTGGATGTTAGAGCACTCCACTACCAGAGATGAAACTGAGCTGGGGTGTTGTTTAGGACGAGCTGAAGGACACACAAACTCTTCTTTCTCTAGGTCAGTTATTCTTCTCTTTGCCTGCATACTGTGATTCGCATACATAGCCACGCCCCCTTCCTCGCATCCCCTCTCTGGACCTGTCATTTCTGAACAGCTGATAGTCTTTGTCATCAGAACAGCCTCAATTTGTCAGGGCATGGACTCTACAAGGTGTCGAAAAGCGTTCCACTGGGATGCTGGCCCATGTTGACTGCAATGCTTCCCACAGTTGTGTCAAGTTGACTGGCAGTGGATTCCTACTCCGAATAGCTCGTTCCATCTCCTACAACAGATGCACATTGGATTGAGATCTGGTGACTCGGAAGGCCACTGCAGTAACCTGAAATCACTGTCAAATTCGTGGAATCATTCCTGGACAAGCCTTGTGGCATGGGGCATAAAATCTATTTGCAGATGGATAACTGCTGCCATGAAGGGATGCACCTGATTGGCAATGATGTTTAGATATCCTGTGGCATTCAAAATGTTGCTCCACTTATATCAAGGGGCCCAATGTCTGCCATGAAAACACACCCCACACCACCACCACCCACCCTGCAATGCTGACACACTGCATGGATGCATGTACTCATGGTTTCCTCCATACCCTAGTCCTCCATCCAAGGTCATCTCAATACCTTTACAGTAGAAGCTATCTAAGCACAGCAACACTGACAAGGTGCACACTGATCAGTAAAGTAAAGAGAGACTAAACATTCTAGAACGCTTCCTTTCCTCTGCACAGTTCTCTCACAGTGAGAAACATAAGGATTACAATAGAGTGTTCTATGCTTTCTTCATTTGATCCAATCCACTACCACTTCTTATGTATATGTTGATGTCTTTTTAAAATTGCCCAATCTGTAGAATCTCGTCTCCCAGTCAGTGCAGTGAAAAAGTCTTCTCTCCAGTGTGTAACCGTTGGTGTGTTTTTACGTTGCCCATCAGGAGAATCTCTTGCCGCATTAAGAGCAGTAGTAAGGCTTCTCTCCTGTGTGTGTTCTCTGATGGCCTTTTAGCTTAGCTGTTGATTCCTTTTCATCTTTTTTAGATCAGTGGTAAGGCTTCTATCCTTTATGTTTACCTTGGTGTCTTTTTAAATGGCCCATTTGAGAGAAATTCGTCCCACAGTCAGAGCAGGAGTAAGGCTTCTCCTCTCCTGGTGTGTGTTCTCTGATGACCCTTTTAGCTCAGTTTGATGTTTTGAAGCACTTTACACAGTCAGAGCAGGAGTAAGGCCTCTCTCCTGTGTGTATTCTTTGATGAATTTTTTAGCTCAGTTGATGTTTTGAAGCACTTTACACAGTCAGGCAGGAGTAAGGCTTCTCTCCTGTGTGTGTTCTCTGATGAACTTTTAGCTCAGTTGATGTAGTAAAGCATTTGACACAGTCAGAGCAGAAGTAAGGCTTCTCTCCTAGATGTTATGTATACGTTCATGTTGTTTTTAAGTGGCCCAGCCGAGAGAAACTCTTCCCACAGTCAGGGCAGGAGTAAGGCTTCTCTCCTGTGTGTGTTCTCTGATGAACTTTAAGCTCATTTGATGTTGTGTAGCATTTTACACAGTCAGAGCAGAAGTATGGCTTTCGTCCTGTATGTTGAGGTTCATGTTGTTTTAAAATGGCCCTGTTGAGAGAAACTTGCCCCACATTCAGAGCAGGAGTAAGGCTTCTCTCCTGTGTGTGTTCTCTGATGAACTTTTAGCTCATTTGATGTTGTGAAGCATTTTAAACAGTCAGAGCAGGAATAAGGCTTCTCTCCTGTGTGTATACGTTCATGTGTTTTTTAGTTGCCCAGTTGGGAGAAAACTTTGCCCCACAGTCAGAGCAGGAGTAAGGCTTCTCTCCTGAGTGTATCCGTTGGTGTGATTTTAAGCTTTCCTGTTTAGAGAAATTCTTCCCACAGTCAGAGCAGGAGTAAGGCTTCTCTCCTGTTGTGTGTTCTCCGATGAAGTTTTAGCTCAGTTGATGTTTTGAAGCACTTACACAGTCAGAGCAGGAATAAGGCTTCTCTCCTGTGTGTGTTCTCTGATGAACTTTTAGCTCAGTTGATGTTCTGAAGCACTTTACACAGTCAGAGCAGGAATAAGGCTTCTCTCCTGTGTGTGTTCTCTGATGAAACTTTAGCTCAGTTGATGTTTTGAAGCACTTTACACAGTCAGAGCAGGAGTAAGGCTTCTCTCCTGTGTGTGTTCTCTGATGAACTTTTAGCTCAGTTGATGTTTTGAAGCACTTTACACAGTCAGAGCAGGAGTAACGCTTCTCTCCTGTATGTATAGGTTCATGTTGTTTTAAGTGGGTCCAGTCGAGAGAAACTCTTCCCCACAGTACGAGCAAGAGTAAGGCTTCTCTCCTGTGTGTGTTCTCTGATGAACCTTTAGCTCAGTTGATGTTTTGAAGCATTTTACACAGTCAGAGCAGGAGTAAGGCTTCTCTCCTGTATGTATACGTTCATGTGTTTTTAAGTGGCCCAGTTGAGAGAGAAACTCTTTCCACAGTCCGAGCAGGAGTAAGACTTCTCTCCTGTGTGAACTTTCTGATGAATTGTCAGAGCCTTTGATGTTGTGAAATTCTTCGCACAGTCAGTACAGGAATACATATTCTCTCCTGTGTGTATTTGTAGGTGTAGTTCTAACTTTGATAGAATTGAGAAACTCTCCTCACAATGTGAGCAATGGTGAGACCTCTTAGCTCTGTTGATCTTCCTGCTGTTGCTCACTGGATGTAGAGAATGTCTCAACATGGTCTCCTGTGTGAACAACATCAGAAGAACCAGTCAGTTGGTGTGAAATACATGTCAATAAAATGTATTTTATGAAGCCCTTTTTTACATCAGAAGTTGTCACAAAGTGCTTTACAGAAACCCAACAACCCCAAAGAGCAAGCAATGCAGATGTAGAAGCCATATCATCCTCCACTCACTATCATAAGGGTTAGTGTCATCCTCCACTCACTATCACAAGGGTTAGTAACTACACAGACTCATTAATAGACTTTAAAAACACTGGCAGTTTGTCTACTTCACTTCTTTAGTCTACTCTCTGAGCACTCCAGATAGCCCAGTGAATAAAACAAAATGTATAGATAGATAGAACCTGCTCTTACCATGAGAAACAGATTTCCCAATCTTCTCCTCCTCTTCTTCATCTTTAATGTTGACATTCACTCCAGTGTTTGACTGCAGTCTTCCAGCTTCACTGATGCCATCTCTGGATCCTGCGGTGCAAACTGGGCTCCACTGTCGCAATCAGGACCCAGTGACTGTAGGTTTGGACTCAGTGTGGAAGGAGAGAGGCAGGCTGGGTTTGTTCTCACTATTGATGTTACCGGCCTCAGATTTAATTCTAGTTGTCCTGTAGTAACAATGAGAAACAGACACATAAAGTTATTGTCTTCACAATTCTGGCACTTTCTTTCTTTCTCTAAAAATATATTATATTTCTTCTTGTTAAATATCTAATTCAGTGCTTGACTTGGACTGAAATAGGTGCCAATACTCATTTTGGGTGCCGGTACTGTTTATATTTAGTGTGCAGGAGCTCCACAATACTGTTGAGCTAATATTCTATAAAGAGGAACATGAGCTCAAACACTAGATATTTGAGGTGCCGGTACTTAACCCTATAGCAGATTTTTCCCAAATTCACATACAGTACCATTTAAAAGTTTTAGAACACCTAATCAATCCAGGGTTTTTCTTTATTTTTATTACACTGCTCAAAAAGAATAAAGGGAACACTTAAACAACACAATGTAACTCCAAGTCAATCACACTTCTGTGAAATCAAACTGTCCACTTAGGAAGCAACACTGATTGACAATACATTTCACATGCTGTTGTGCAAATGGAATAGACAACAGGTGGAAATTATAGGCAATTAGCAAGACACCCCCAATAAATTACTGGTTTTGCAGGTGGTGACGACATACCACTTCTCAGTTCCTATGCTTCCTGGCTGATGTTTTGGTCACTTTTGAATGCTGGTGGTGCTTTTCACTCTAGTGGTAGCATGAGACGGAGCCCTACAACCCACACAAGTGGCTCAGGTAGTGCAGCTCATCCAGGATGGCACATCAATGCGAGCTGTGGCAAGAAGGTTTTGCTATGTCTGTCAGCGTAGTGTCCAGAGCATGGAGGCGCTACCAGGAGACAGGCCAGTACATCAGGAGACGTGGAGGAGGCCGTAGGAGGGCAACAACCCAGCAGCAGGACTGCTACCCTCCGCCTTTGTGCAAGGAGGAGCAGGAGGAGCACTGCCAGAGCCCTGCAAAAATGACTCCAGCAGGCCACAAATGTGCATGTGTCTGCTCAAACGGTCAGAAACAGACTCCATGAGGGTGGTATGAGGGCCCGACGTCAACACAGGTGGGGGTTGTGCTTACAGCCCAACACGTGTGCAGGACGTTTGGCATTTGCCAGAGAACACCCAAGATTGGCAAATTCGCCACTGGCGCCCTGTGCTCCTCACAGATGAAAGCAGGTTCACACTGAGCACATGTGACAGACGTGACAGAGTCTGGGGATGCTGTGGAGAACGTTCTGCTGCCTGCAACATCCTCCAGCATGACCGGTTTGGCGGTGGGTCAGTCATGGTGTGGGGTGGCATTTCTTTGGGGGGCCGCACAGCCCTCCATGTGCTCGCCAGAGGTAGCCTGACTTCCATTAGGTACCGAGATGAGACCCTCAAACCCCTTGTGAGACCATATGCTGGTGCGGTTGGGCCTGGGTTCCTCCTAATGCAAGACAATGCTAGACCTCATGTGGCTGAGTGTGTCAGCAGTTCCTGCAAGAGGAAGGCATTGATGCTATGGACTAGCCCGCCCGTTCCCATTTTTTGTGTTATTTTGTTGTCAGCACATTCAACTATGTAAAGAAACAAGTATTTAATAAGATTATTTCATTCATTCAGATCTAGGATGTGTTTATTTTAGTGTTCCCTTTTGTTGCAAATGTTTTCTTAAAATCACGTAATTTTGAAGGAACGCAAAGGCGAACTGAGTTATTGCACACGAGCGCTTCACAGAGGAGGCGTTCCCTAACAGAAATATGTAGATGTGTGCTAGAACACGCCAATAGGATCTCGCTAGCTCGTGCTTGGCTCTGCCCACTATGACTCATCTGTTCCCTTTGGAAACGACCAGCTGTGGTCTATCTTGGTTTAGTTATAAAAAATCATTGGTGCAACCGTCCGTGCGTTCAGGGATCCTTGGGATGGCCCTACCCCATTATATGAGAAGGGCGGTGCTTAATTTGAGCTGGATCCTCCGGTACCTCTCAGTTTTGTAGTCTATGGTTCCGGAACCCATTTGCCAGAATCAGGTAGCCTACCTCTTGTGGGAAGAAAAATTATTTCCACTGTTTGCAATGTAAAAATCCTAATAAAAGAAATCAGCGTAATTACATTTAGATTCTTCTGTAATTGTCATGCCCCCTAAAAAAACGTCATGTGAAAACGTGCATGATATTCTAAGAATTGGTTAATGTTGGGCCGTCTTGGGTTTATGGTTTGCGCAACATTGTAGCCTAGACCAAGGCGTGGCCATTGCTGTGGTGAGAGAGAGAAGCACGCCTGTATCTCTCACAGAAATACAATGACATTCACTTCCTATGATCTCTCTCCCTCTCTGTGCTGTTATAGACATAAGCCGGCAACTCTCTTCTCTCCAGCATTTGCACTTCATCATTTATCTCCTAATAGAATAATAGCTGTGGGGAAGTGTGCTGGAGGTGCTGCAGCACTCTGCAGTCTGTTCAGAAATAAATTAAATCATTCCCAATACTACACCAGGAGTAAGCCTAGAACTTCGCCACAGAGGATCCATAACTAATTTAAAAAATAGCCTAGCTGTGGATTGTGTGTAGCCAAATCACAAGGCATGCCTAACGTGTGGCAAATCTGTCAGTTAACAGCATGCAGCCAAAACAGGCCTTTAGCAAATATTTCTAATACAATCGCTGGAAAACACAGCTGTAAAGCAAATGGATCCTGTTGAAAATAAAATACTAATGTCTGTATGTTCCCAAGTTATCAACTTCCAAATAGGCCTATTGAGCGCGAACAGCATTGTTTAAAAAGTAAAGCAAGAGAGAGATAAGCTTTTGGCCGGTGAGTGAGCTGCACATCATTGGGTGAGTCAGTGAAACTGGAAAGCTTTTTTAGGACTATTTCTTCCTCCTCATATTATACAATGTGTTTCTCTGCACACTTAGGGGCCTCGGCTATTGATGGATTCAAGACAAGGTCATTTTTTATTGATCTCAGATTCTCAGTGTCAAAGTAGCCTGTCATTTGTGAGGTATAGAAAACGTATTGGTGGTTCCAAACTTCTTCCATTTAAGAATGATGGAGGCCTTTTTGATCATATCCTTGGACTAAAATGATTGACACTCAGGTGCAAGCCTAACATCATGTGCAAAGGCCTTTGGGTAACATAGCACATATTCAATGATATCTATTTTTTCTCACGTAGGCTGTTCATTTCTGATCTTTGATATACTTTTTCTGGTTTATAAACATATCATGGTATACTACATTAACGCTATACGTATGGGCCATATTGTTACTTGGTAGCTACTAGCAACAGACCCTGTGTTGTGGATCATCTACCACTATTTTGGACGGTCCATACTGTAACGTTAACGTTAGTCTCAGGCTTCACTAACTAGCGTTACTGTTTTTTGTTGGAGCTATTCTTTGCTACTTCTCAAACAAATACTACGTGATATTTCACATATCATCTTGCAAGATATGCCTTTTGTTTTATTCGTGAGAAGTAATGGCCGAGAGAAGGCAGGAGACACTTTGTTTTGTTTAGCGTCGCTTAGGTTAGACTGCTCTCTTTAATGGATCAGTCGTCCACCAAGCTCAGGGTGAGGTGGGAGAGGAAGCGTTGGGTGTCTCTCGGTTAGGGAGACAGTGGAATGGGGTTCAGTGTTTTACTGTTAGGAATATCTATGTTTGTGTTTCAACAGATCTTTACATATTTTCCTCACTACAAAATATTAATGCGGTCGTGTGGTTACTAAACAGATTTTAGATATGTCTTTATGCTATAGCTTATTCCATGTTTTACATCTTTGATTAAATGACTTCAAATGCAAAACTTACATATACTTTGTGGAATGTCCGTGGAGTTTGTAAACTATCCAGCTTAAAAACAGGTTATTACTAGGCTTAAACAACTTCATTCATCTATTGTGTTCCTACAAGAAACTCACTTGTTGAAGGATGAGCTACTTAAAGTATGCAGGAGATGGCAAGGGCAAGTAGTAGCATCCTGTTTCTCCTCTCATTCTCATGGTGTTATGGTTTTAATTTCACTAATCTGTTCCGTTTCAAGTGGATACTATTATAACTGATAAAGCTGGTAGATACATTTAGATACAGGGAACTCTTTTGAATGAGCATATTCATCTGGTTAATGTTTATGGTCCTAATGATGATAATCCCAATTTATTTGAGAATGTATTTCTATTGATAGCCTCCATTCCTGTTAAAGTCCTAATGGCAGGGGACTTTAATTGCACTCTTGATCCTCATCTAGATTGCTCCTCTGGTTTAGACACTTCCCACTCGCAGAGTAGAAAGAAATTACAGCATTTCATTAAGGACTTAAATCTATGTGAACGTTGGAGGACTCAGAACCCGAGTAAAAGGGAGTATTCATGTTACTCGTCAACATTTAAATCATATTCTCATGTAGACTACTTTTTAGTTTCTTGCTCATTGCTTCCCAATGTAGCAGGAAGTGGATATGATACTATTGTTTTGAATGACCATTCCCTTGTGTGATTATTCTATAGGGATACAAAACTAGTAAAAGGATCCTCTAGATGGCGTTTGCATCCCAGATGGTTACAGGACCCAGACTTCTTACATTACGTTGGAGTGCATATAGATGTTTATTTGGCATTGAACACTGACCAAACGTCAGCGAGTACCAGATGGGAGGCTTTCAAAGCACATATTTGGGGGCAAATTATACGTTTTAAACCAGTTTCAAATAAAATAAAATCAGAAAATGAGAGACGGAGAGCAAAATGAGAGAATTGGAGAGGGAAGCTTTTTTGGATAACTCAGTAGAAGTAAACAAGGAATGATTTGGTCTTAAAGCTCAGTATGATGAACTTTCCCACCTCAAAGGCTGCAAACAGCTTAACTAGGCTGAAACAGTCCTATGATCAAGGTGAAAAACCTGGTAAATTGCTGGCCTGGCACATTAAGAAGTAAAATTCAGCCTTTAATGCAATTCATAATTTACAAGGACAATTATCAATGGATCCTGTAGAAATAAACCAAAATTGGATCTGGAAAAGGAATTGGATGGTGTTGAAATATCTGATGCTATTTTCAATCTGAAGGGAGGTAAAGCAGAAGGTCCAGATGGGCTCCCAATAGATATTTAAGGACAAACTTCTAGGTCCACTTTTGGATATGTACAGTGCATTAGGAAAGTATTCAGACCCCTTGACTTTTTCCACAATTTGTTACGTTACAGCCTTATTCTGAAATTGATTAAATAAATAAAATCCTCGTCAATCTACACAGAATACCTCATAATGACAAAGTGAAAACAGGTTCTTAGACATTTTTGCAAATGTATTAAAAATAAAACAGCAGAAATACCTTGTTTACATAAGTATTCACACCCTTTGCTATGAGACTCGAAATTGAGAGCTCAGGTGGATACTGTTTCCATTGATCATCCTTGAGATGTTTCTAAAACTTAATTGGAGTCCAACTGTGGTAAATTCAATTGATTGGAGATGATTTGGAAAGTCACACAACTGTCTATATAGTTGACCAAGAACACGATGGTCACTCTGACAGAGCTCCAGAGTTCCTCTATGGAAATGTGAGAACCTTCCAGAAGGACAACCATCTCTTCAGCACTCCACCAATCAGGCCTTTATGGTAGAGTGGCCAGACGGAAGCCACTACTCAGCAAAAAGCACATGACAGCCCGCTTGGAGTTTGCCAAAAGGTACCTAAAGGACTCGGACCATGAGAAACAAGATTCTCTGGTCTGATGAAACCAAGATTGAACTTCTTGGCCTGAATGCCAAGCATCACGTCTGGAGGAAACCTGGCACCATCCTTGGTGAAGCATGGTGGTGGAAACATTATGCTGCGGGGATGTTGTTCAGCGGCAGGGACTGAGAGCCTAGTCAGGATAGAGGGAAAGAAGATTGGAGCAAAGTACTGAGAGATCCTTGATGAAAACCTCCTCCAGTGCGCTCAGGACCTCAAGACCGGGGCGAAGGTTCACCTTCCAACAGGACAACGACCCTAAGCACACAGCAAAGACAACGCAGGAGTGGCTTCGGGACAAGTCTCTGAATGTCCTTGAGTGGCCCAGCCAGAGCCGCGACTTAAACTTAATCGAACATCTCTGGAGACCTGAAAATAGCTGTGCAGCGACGCGCCCCATCCAACCTGACAGAGTTGAGGATTGAGGATCTGCAGAGAGGAATGGGATAAACTCCCCAAATACAGGTGTGCCAAGGTTATAGCGTCATACACATTAAGACTTTGGCTGTAATCACTGCCAAAGGTGCTTAAACAAAGTACTGAGTAAAGGGTCTGAATACTTATGTAAATGTGATTGTTTCAGTTGTTTTTGCAACAACTGATAAAAACCAATTTTTGCTTTGTCATTATGGGGTATTGTGTGTAGATTGATGATGGGGAAAAAAACAATTTAATCAATTTTACAATAAGGCTGTAAAGTAACAAAATGTCGAAAAAGTCAAGGGGTCTGAATACTTTCCGAATGTACTGTATATAGACAGGTGTGTGCCTTTCCAAATCATGTCCAACAAACTTAGTTAGATAGAACCTGCTCTTACCGTGACAAACAGATATCCCAATCTTCTTCTCCTCTTCTTCATCTTTAATGTTGACATTCAGCTCCAGTGTTTTGACTGCAGTCTTCCAGCTTCACTGATGCCATCTCTGGATCCTGCAGTAAACTGGGCTCCACTGTAACAATCAGGACCCAGTGACTGTAGGTTTGGACTCAGTGTGGAAGGAGAGAGGCAGGCTGGGTTTGTCCTCACTGTTGATGTTACCGGCCTCAGACTTACCTGAATCGGCCAGTAGTAATAAGAGAAACGGACACAAAAGTTATTGTCTTGACAGTTCTGGCACTTTCTTTATTCTCTAAAAGATTTTTTTTAAATTCTTGTTCAATTATCTAATTCAGTGCTTGTCTTGGACTGAAATAGGTGCTTGTTATGATGAGTTTCTCGGGTGTTCAAAGAATCAAGGATGCAAGGCTATACTGAGACACTTTGTAGAAAGTTAATACAATGATTTTAATGATCGGTACCGGGTTTCGTGACAGCAATGACCAGAGCTTTGCCCTTGATGCTACGAACTAACTAACAAAGAAGACACTCTACCTTATATAGCCTTCATTACCCTTCTGCTGGCATACATCTGGCAAGTCTCCATGGGAACTCCCTGTCTTTGATGTTCATCACACTTTTTACCCCAAGTCAGTATCCTGCCCCATCACTCATGCTATTCTAAACATCTCTAATCTACCTTGACATAAGGAATGTAGACTTTATGGCCCCAAACCACTCATCTCTTAACTCTTTCCCTGTCCTCACAATCCTATGACATGACATCATTACAGTGCCAATACTCATTTTGGGTGCCGGTACTGTTTATATTAAGGAGCAGGAGCTCCACAATACTTTGGAGCTAATACCTAACCTATAGTAGATAAATGCATAAATGACTCAAACCATTTAGTACAAGGTTACAGTTTGTTTTAGACAGCACTATGTGCTAATTTCCTGAATAACCTTGCCTTCACTGTATTACTTCAATCACAAACCAATTGTATTTCCTGTTCACACTATAGTAACATTTATTGATAAAGACAGAAACTACTGAATGTGTCTGAATATTAGTACACATGTAGAAAACTGATAATCATTACATTCAGCTTCAAAACAGTAGTGCGACCGTGAAATTGTCTCTGATGCACCCGCACTGTCCTCACTGAAGTCTGTTGACGCTGACCGAGAGGACGCCGCCATTTTCCCAGCTTGGGAATTTTACACAAACCAATAACATGCAAAACGAACTCAAAATCTCAAATAAATGATTATTTATTAAACTAACATGATAAAATAATGTACATTCACTCAGACAAACCCAACATCTCTAGCTATGTGACTTGTAAAATAGTTTTTTATCACGTTCTTTCCCTCACTCGGTTTGACACAAAAATAACACATCAAACCTTTACCAAACGTGATAATACCTTAACGGATGTGTTACCTAGCATGGTATGACAGGTTCTTTCGACATTACAAAGTTTAAACGTGCTATTACATACCTGTAGTAATAAATAGAAACGGACACAAAGGTTATCTTTTTGACTGCACAGTTCTGGCGCTTTCTTTATTGTGAAGAATGGTGCCCGCCTGCCCGGAACTTCCTGTTCCCCCACTACTAACGGTCCGTGCATTCCGAGATCAGATTACAACATTTCATTAAATTACTAAAAAAGTGTAACTGTAGCAATGTATTTCCCTTTATAGTTTATTAGCCTAAGCATGACCTACATCCAAATAATGTATCTAGGGTTGGAACCGGTTCAGGGAACAGAACTGAAAAATAACGTTAAAAAGAACCGGAAACTAAAGTGTTTCTATACTTTTCAGGAACAGCAGTTATTTTAAAAGCATGTAATCCAGGTAATAACCTTATTTTACTTTCCGGGTATTTTTCTCCAGTCCCACAAAATCGCATCAAAGCTCACTCTAGAAACATATTCCAGTTTCTGCCTGCCAGCTGGAATGGAAATCTTTGCCAGTGGGTGTGCGTGTGGAAACTACCTGCTCCTCCCCTCTGAAGCATAGGTTACTGTATCCTACTGACAACGTTACAAGCATGATTCAGAAATTAGGGAGATATGTTTAATTTGAGAAGAATGGATGAACTTTTTCAATGCTAGTTAAGGATACTATAGTCACCACGTTTCACATGGGATTTATTAACGACATAAAGGTAAGACCTGTTTTTTAATTCTAGTGCTACACTGCACTGCACAAACAAGGTTGTTAGCTAGCTAACATCTGCTCTGGTCCAACGTTAAACCAACTCTGAAGTTCAGACATTCAAAGTTCCTCCATAGAAGCCGCTCCTCCGTAGGTATAATTATGTGGGCCTAATTCAGATAATGCAGGTCATAACACGATGCCCAGCTCTTCAATGCAAGCTTTCTCTATCCTCTAACGAGCTCTCCACACCCGAAAAATGTCGCACCTTACACTGTGATTGGCAGCACAGTGTGCTCTGAAGGATTTTCTTATACAGATACTCTGTGGTGTGCTAGTGTATTTATTCTCCCACTTGGATGTCACTTCCACAAGCTTTTAATTGAGGGCCAGGTTGTCAGGATGGGTAATGTACTGTACACATTAATTACAAGTACTCCTAAAGATACACTTAATTTTAATTGGCTAAATCCTGTGTAACAACTAGTAATTACATTGTACTTGGCTAACATTCCATGTACTATGCTTTGAAATAGTGTCTTATTCTTCATCTGGGATTTGGATTTGTAAAATGTATTATAACATGTATTTAATATATGTCTGATCAGGCTCAGGTAGCATCAGGTTTGTATTTTCATGCTGATCAAAGCTCTAATCAAATCCAGACATTTATAAGCATTATAATGCTTTTGAATGACACTTCCGGTTTTGGCGGAAAATACCGGGTTACCCGGGAGAAGAGGTGATTTATTCTCGGGATGGAACATTTGTATAATATCGAGGAAATATTAAACCCGATGCGCATACCAGTTGATTCACAAGACACCAACTAAGTAACTTACACGTACGGTATCTTCATTAGGCCTAATGGCATTTCATGTCCATGATAGGAAGTTTGTTGTAGTGACTCAGTAAGGCTAATTGTAAAAGTAACCCTCTAAAGTGCCATGTTTGTACAGTTTATTATGTGGAGGAAACATTTAGGCAGCCAGGACCATACACCAGGACCGCTCCGTAGGCCGCACTGTAGGCCTAGCTCTTACTGCAGTCCAGTGCCATGGACATCTTTGAAGTTTGGCCTCTAGTAATTTAGGAGGGCAACTTTATGAAGGCCTCTTCAACGTTGTCTTATCGTACAAGGCTCTACAGACATGTAAAATAAAAACAGGCTATTTGTATTGTTCATATTATTTGCGTTGATTATGTATTGAACAAGTGGTTCAACATTCAAATGCGACGGTCAGTGGAACACTTGCGCCACCAAGTGGACACATTGCTCAGTTCCCTTGTGGCATCAACGCTACCAGAGATATTTGATATAAGATCAAATGTTATGTCAATATTATTATCTCCAAATTGATTCCCCCACCCGTATTTCATATATTATTATTCCGATTTAGCTGTTAATCTGGATTTAATTTATAAACGCTTTCTGTCATTTCCGATTGGAGGTCAGATGACCACGTGACTTCCGATCCTACCAATTTGTTACTTTGTAACAGTCAAAGTGGTTATTCCCAACGTTGATCAACTCCCAATCTGTGCCAAGATTTTTTTTAAAGCATTATCTTTAAAGCATTATCACTGTACCATTTACACCCTGTATCCTGTGCATGTGACGAATAAACATTGATTTGATTAGATGATTAACGCACCATTCACATCAGCTATCATAGTCAATATAACAGTGACTGACTTCACCATCACTTTCTAGCCATCATTGAGATTGAGATGAAGATGGTCAAACGTGAAAATATAAAATACATCGTGATCCTAATGGAATATAACAAAGTAATTCTGTTGTCTTTGCCTGCTTTATCTTTACAATGACAGGGGGTGCACCGTTCCTGGAGGTACTGCAATACCAGGTCGATGCGTGGAGTGGACGGAGCAAGCCCCTATTCCATCTCCCTGTTCCAAAAATCAATTTAATATATGGTCCCCAGATAGGGGACGTATCAGATATTAAACTGATAAGAACAGATTTTTTTTTTTTTTTTTTGTGGAAAAATAATTTTTATTTTCATTTCACATTCAAATACAAGTACAAATTCAGTGCATAACGTTGTACATAACATGGATTTACAAAAACAGTACGTACCTTAACCGTATCAAAATAGCAAAAATCAAAAAAAAAGTGCTGTTCTGAGGAACCTGACCAGCTAAAAGGCCTACATTCAAGAGAAGCATGTAACAATTGCCTCTAACAATCTCCCAAAGCTGATCTTTCAAAGGAATAAAAACTATTATAAAAATAAAAACATACACATATACCAAAGGGAACTCTGAATAAAACTCAGTATATCGAATATTTACAAAGGCTTAGCCTACATTTCAATTTAAACGACAGAATACAGTTATACATACCCCTGTAGAATGCACCCCGCCGACACTCCACCAGCAAATGGAGGACAAATGGGAAAAAACAGTCGCCCTTTTAACGGGGTTCCTAAGCCCTCTAGCGTTTATGCTAGCTATGTTAAAAAGGGACGACATGGGGAAAGGAGGGAAGCAGACAACTATCTAAATATGACATGAATTTCCAGACTCACTTTAAGTACAGTTCCTCGTTAGGAGGCCTGTCTGGGAAACGGTGGTCCCCAGGGGGAGGACTGTCCACAAAGATAGGGGTCGGGGGAAAAACCCTTTCCTCCTCAGTCAGTGTGGGTGCTGGAACACCGCTGGGTGCGAGACCGCTGCTGTCGGTAGAGCTCCCGCCTGACAGGGAAAGCAGAGTCTCCTCTGCGCTGCCCGGGTTTCCCGCGCTTTTCTCCTCAGACTCCCCGCTTGCAAAACAACTGAAACGATTCCCCCCCAGGGCGGACTCTCCTCCGTCGCCTCCATGCGGATGAGTGGGGAAACAGGGCTCATCTGCTTCCTCTTGATAGAGCACTTCCTACTCTCTCCCACCGTGGTCCAGCTCTCCGGAGCAGAGGGCGCGGTGGGCTCTCCCGTAGCCTCCTCCTATATGGTCCCCAGATAGGGGACGTATCAGATATTTAACTGATAAGAACAGATTATTATTATTATTTTTAGATACTGAAATGTATTAGGAAAACATTTATCCCTATTGCATACACTTTGCATTTTAAACAGCGGTTCCACACAAACACATATATAGTGTACAGCCTGGCTCAGTACATGCCCCTCCTTGAACAAACATCTGTTGTACTCAGTATATCAACTTCACACACACTATAATGTCACTGGGCGTGCCAGGTTAGATCTCACACATTTACATTTACATTTTAGTCGTTTAGCAGACGCTCTTATCCAGATCGACTTACAGTCAGTGAATACATATTTTTTTATACTGGCCCCCCGTGGGAATCGAACCCACAACCCTGGCATTGCAAATGCCATGCTCTATCAACTGAGCTACATCCCTGCCGGCCATTCCCTCCCCTACCCTGGACGACGCTGGGCCAATTGTGCGCCGCCCATGAGTCTCCCGGTCGCGGCCGGCTGCGACCGGCTGCCTGCTAGACACCATGGCTGCCTGCTAAACCAAATACACTGGCACCAGAGATCAGCTGCATCTGGAATTCTCCTTTGATTGAATTCTCAATTTCAAGTCTGTACTGTAGCATCTTCTAGGCTGCTGAGACATAGACCTGGCTAGCCAGGATGCTAGCTAGTCTCCTCCAGCTTTGGGCAAGCTGATCTTGTTCCTCAGTGGCTGGACCCCCAAACCCCTGTGTGTCGGCCAGGCTGTCTGACTCCACCTCGATAGAGACCACGTGGTGACCGGGAATCATGGCTAACCCCAGCACTCTGGGCTCACCCTGGGAGAAGGAGTCTGAGGATTTGAGGAACTCCTGAGCGGACCCCAGGATGACGTTGCAGTCTCTGTCTGTGCACAGGAACAGTCCCACCAGTGTCCGTCCATCAGTCATTCTGATTCTCATGTTTTTGTTCAGCAGGCTCAAGTGTAGTATCTGTTCTTATGGGTTTCTACCAACTGCTGGAACCCAAAGTGAAAATTCGCTGCCGGCAGCAGGACATTGCCATGGTGCAGGCTGCTGTACATAAAAACATCCCCATCTATAAAGATGCTGTGAAGAGCAACATTGAGGTCGGCATTGACAAAGACCGGCACCTTTCACCAGACATCTCTGGAGGTATTGAGATGTACAACGCTAATGGGAAGATCAAGGTAGCCAACACCCTGGAGAGCAGGCTAGACCTCATGGCCCAGCAGATGATGCCTGAGGTCAGAACGGCTCTGTTCGGTGCCAACCCGAACCGTACGTTTTTGGACTAAAAGATGATGCTGATGGAGACAAAGGTTAAGGGATCATTGGATGTGTTACTGCAAACAAGCCTCTTATTTGGATTGGATATGTGGAAAGTTGAGCAGAGCCTAAGAACACCCTGTCTCTGTGCTGGTTAAAAATGCCTCTCTATGATCTTCCCAACTTTAAGCACTTATCTCTATGATCTTCCAAAGTAAGAAACAGTTTGAGACACGATGTGAGGGAGAATGTGTGTTGACTGGTGTTAAGGGTAGGTGGCTTTCCCAAGTGTTTTATACTACTGCCTCAGTTTACCACTGCTCCCCTCCCATCACTAAGGGTTGTCTGATTGTCCCTTTACTTTCCCTTGAGGAATAATTAAGGTATTGCTTGTTTACTGTAAGGTATCCAAACACCTGACAGGGTGGCTACCGCTGTATTCCTTTTGATGTTTATGTTTGTATTTTGTGTTGAATGGGAATATATTGGATTGGCGAATGGATGTCTTTTATTGTTACTTACCCATGTGATTAACAATACATATGCAACACAGAAACATGAATATTCACACTCTTTATTCAGTTTGTAAACAGATTGATCATTTAATTCAGATTATGTTCTCTAATGAAGAATAAAATGGTTATTCCAACCTCAAAATGTAAAAATTAAAAATTAAATAATTAAAATCTGTTCTTATGGGTGCCGGTGGAGGAGCTGCACCTGCTGCAGAAGCACCAGCCAAGGAGGAGGAGAAGAAGAAGGAGGAGAAGGAGGAGGGTTCCGATGACGACATGGGCTTCGGTCTTTTCGACTAAACCGGTTTTTGTAACAAATAAAATCAAAGAAACTGAACTGGCAAAAAAATAAATAATAATAATAATAATAATAATAATCTGTTCTTATCAGTTTAATATCTGATACGTCCCCTATCTGGGGACCATATATTAAAATTGATTTTTGGAACAGGGAGATGGAATAGGGGCTTGCTCCGTCCACTCCACGCATCGACCTGGTATTGCAGTACCTCCAGGAACGGTGCACCCCCTGTCATTGTAAAGATAAAGCAGGCAAAGACAACAGAATTGCTTTGTTGTATTCCATTAGGATCACGATGTATTTTATATTTTCACGTTTGACCATCTTCATCTCAATGTCAATGATGGCTAGAAAGTGATGGTGAAGTCAGTCACTGTTATATTGACTATGATAGCTGATGTGAATGGTGCGTTAATCATCTAATCAAATCAATGTTTATTCATCACATGCACAGGATACAGGGTGTAAATGGTACAGTGATAATGCTTTAAAGATAATGCTTTAAAAAAATCTTGGCATAGATTGGGAGTTGATCAACGTTGGGAATAACCACTTTTGACTGTTACAAAGTAACAAATTTGTAGGTTCGTAAGTCACGTGGTCATCTGCCCTCCAATCGGAAATGACAGAAAGCGTTTATAAATGAAATCCAGATTAACAGTTAAATCGGAATAATAATATATGAAATACGGGTGGGGGAATCAATTTGGAGATAATAATATTGACATAACATTTGATCTTATATCAAATATCTCTGGTAGCGTTGATGCCACAAGGGAACTGAGCAATTGTCCACTTGGTGGCGCAAGTGTTCCACTGACCGTCGCATTTGAATGTTGAACCACTTGACTTCAATACATCATCAACGCAAATAATATGAACAATAAAAATAGCCTGTCTTTATTTTACATGTCTGTAGAGCCTTGTACGATAAGACCACGGTGAAGAGGCCTTCATAAAGTTGCTGTCCTAAATTACTAGAGGCCAAACTTCAAAGATGTCCATGGCACTGGACTGCAGTAAGAGCTAGGCCTACAGTGCGGCCTACGGAGCGGTCCTGGCTTATGCTCCTGACTGCCTAAATGTTTCCTCCACATAATAAACTGTACAAAAATGGCACTTTAGAGGGTTACTTTTACAATTAGCCTTACTGAGTCACTACAACAAACGTCCTATCATGGACATGAAATGCCATTAGACCTAATGAAGATACCGTATATGTAACTTACTTAGTTGGTGTCTTGTGAATCAACTGGTATGCGCATCAGGGTTTAATATTTCCTCGATATTATACAAATGTTCCATCCCGAGAATAAATCACTCTTCTCCCGGGTAACCCGGTATTTTCCGCCAAAACCGGAAGTGTCATTCAAAAGCATTATAACGCTTATAAATGTCTGGATTTGATTAGAGCTTTGATCAGCATGAAAATACAAACCTGATGCTACCTGAGCCTGATCAGACATATATTAAATACATTTTATAATACATTTTACAAATCCAAATCCCAGATGAAGAATAAGACACTATTTCAAAGCATAGTACATGTAATGTTAGCCAAGTACAATGTAATTACTAGTTGTTACACAGGATTTAGCTAGTTAAAATGAAGTGTATCTTTAGGAGTACTTGTAATTAATGTGTACAGTACATTACCCATCCTGACAACCTGGCCCTCAATTTAAAGCTTGTGGAAGTGACATCCAAGTGGGAGAATAAATACACTAGTACACCACAGAGTATCTGTATAAGAAAATCATTCAGAGCACACTGTGCTGCCAATCACAGTGTAAGGTGCGACATTTTGCGGGTGTGGAGAGCTCGTTAGAGGATAGAGAAAGCTTGCATTGAAGAGCTGGGCATCGTGTTATGACCTGCATTATCTGAATTAGGCCCACAGAATTATACCTACGGAGGAGCGGCTTCTATGGAGGAACTTTGAATGTCTGAACTTCAGAGTTGGTTTAACGTTGGACCAGAGCAGATGTTAGCTAGCTAGCTAACAACCTTGTTTGTGCAGTGCAGTGCAGCACTAGAATTAAAAACAGGTCCTACCTTTATGTCGTTAATAAATCCAATGTGAAACGTGGTGACTATAGTATCCTTAACTAGCATTGAAAAAGTTCATCCATTCTTCTCAAATTAAACATATCTCCCTAATTTCTGAATCATGCTTGTAACGTTGTCAGTAGGATACAGTAACCTATGCTTCAGAGGGGAGGAGCAGGTAGTTTCCACACGCACACCCACTGGCAAAGATTTCCATTCCAGCTGGCAGGCAGAAACTGGAATACGTTTCTAGAGTGAGCTTTGTTGCGATTTTTGTGGGACTGGAGAAAAATACCCGGAAAGTAAAATAAGGTTATTACCTGGATACATGCTTTTAAAATAACTGCTGTTCCTGAAAAGTATAGAACACTTTAGTTTCCGGTTCTTTTTAACGTTATTTTTCAGTTCTGTTCCCTGAACCGGTTCCAACCCTAGAGACATTATTTGGATGAAGGTCATGCTTAGCCTAATAAACTATAAAGGGAAATAAATTGCTACAGTTTACACTTTTTTAGTAATTTAATGAAATGTTGTAATCTGATCTCGGAATGCACGGACCGTTAGTAGTGGGGGAACAGGAAGTTCCGGGCAGGCGGGCACCATTCTTCACAATAAAGAAAGCGCCAGAACTGTGCAGTCAAGAAGATAACCTTTGTGTCCGTTTCTATTTATTACTAGAGGTATGTAATAGCACGTTTAAACTTTCTAATGTCGAAAGAACATGTCATACCATGCTAGGTAACACATCCGTTAAGGTATTATCACGTTTGGTAAAGGTTTGATGTGTTATTTTTGTGTCAAACCGAGTGAGTGAAAGAACGTGATAAAAACTATTTTACAAGTCACATAGCTAGAGACTTTGGGTTTGTCTGAGTGGATGTACATAATTTTCTCAAGGTAATTTCATAAATAATCAATTTATTTGAGATTTCTGTGTTCGTTTAGCATATTATTGGTTTTGTGTGTAAATTCCCAAGCTGGTAAAAAATGGCGGCTACTCTCGGTCAGCGTCAACGGACTTCAGTGAGGACAGTGCGGGTGCATCAGATAGAGACAATTTCACGGTCGCACTACTGTTTTGAAGCAGAATGTAATGATTATCAGTTTTCTACATGTGTACTAATATTCAGACACATTCTGTTGTTTCTGTCTTTATCAATAAATGTTGCTATGGTGTGAACAGGAAATACAATTGGTTTTTGATTGAAGTAATACAGTGAAGACAAGGTTTAAGGAAATTAGCACACAGTGCTGTCTAAAACAACTGTAACCTTGTACTAAATGGATTTTGAGTCATTTATGCATTTATCTACTATAGGTTAGGTATTAGCTCAAAAGTATTGTGGAGCTCCTGCACCTTAATATAAACAGTACCGGCACCCAAAATGAGTATTAGCACCTATTTCAGTCCAAGTCAAGCACTGAATTAGATAATTGAACAAGAAAAAAGTGAAAATATTTTTAGAGAATAAAGAAAATGCCAGAACTGTCAAGACAATAACTTTTGTGTCCGTTTCTCTTTATTACTACTGGCCGATTCAGGTAAGTCTGAGGCCGGTAACATCAACAGTGAGGACAACACCCAGCCTGCCTCTCTCCTTCCACGCTGAGTCCAAACCTACAGTCACTGGGTCCTGATTGTGACAGTGGAGCCCAATTTACTGCAGGATCCAGAGATGGCATCAGTGAAGCTGGAAGACTGCAGTCAAACACTGGAGCTGAATGTCAACATTAAAGATGAAGAAGAGGAGGAGAAGATTGGGAAATCTGTGTTTTTTCTCATGGTAAGAGCAGGTTCTATCTAATTAAGTTTGTTGGACATGATTTGGAAAGGCACACACCTGTCTATATACAGTGCATTCGGAAAGTCTTCAGACCCTTTGACTTTTTCAACATTTTGTTACGTTACAGCCTTATTGTAGAATTGATTAAATTGTTTTTTTTCCCTCATCAATCTACACACAATACCCCATAATGACAAAGCAAAAACAGGTTTTTATCAGTTGTTACTAAAACAACAACTGAACAATCACATTTACATAAGTATTCAGACCCTTTACTCAGTACTTTGTTTAAGCACCTTTGGCAGTGATTACAGCCAAAGTCTTAATGTGTATGACGCTACAAGCTTGGCACACCTGTATTTGGGGAGTTTCTCCCATTCCTCTCTGCAGATCCTCTCAAGCTCTGTCAGGTTGGATGGGGCGCGTCACTGCACAGCTATTTTCAGGTCTCCAGAGATGTTTCGATTGGGTTTAAGTCCCGGCTCTGGCTGGGCCACTCAAGGACATTCAGAGACTTGTCCCGAAGCCACTCCTGCGTTGTCTTGGCTGTGTGCTTAGGGTCGTTGTCTTGTTGGAAGGTGAACCTTCGCCCCGGTCTTGAGGTCCTGAGCGCACTGGAGCAGGTTTTCATCAAGGATCTCTCTGTACTTTGCTCCAATCATCTTTCCCTCTATCCTGACTAGGCTCCCAGTCCCTGCCGCTGAACAACATCCCCGCAGCATGATGCTTCCACCACCATGCTTCACCATAAGGATGGTGCCAGGTTTCCTCCAGACGTGATGCTTGGCATTCAAGCCAAGAAGTTCAATCTTGGTTTCATCAGACCAGAGAATCTTGTTTCTCATGGTCCGAGTCCTTTAGGTGCCTTTTGGCAAACTCCAAGCGGGCTGTCATGTGCCTTTTGCTGAGGAGTGGCTTCCCGCCTGGCCACTCTACCATAAAGGCCTGATTGGTGGAGTGCTGAAGAGATGGTTGTCCTTCTGGAAGGTTCTCTCCATATCCATAGAGGAACTCTGGAGCTCTGTCAGTGACCATCATGTTCTTGGTCAACTATATAGACAGCTGTGTGACTTTCCAAATCATCTCCAATCAATTGAATTTACCACAGTTGGACTCCAATTAAGTTTTAGAAACATCTCAAGGATGATCAATGGAAACAGGATCCACCTGAGCTCAATTTCTAGTCTCATAGCAAAGGGTGTGAATACTTATTTTTTTTTTTTACATTTTTAGTCATTTAGCAGACGCTCTTATCCAGAGCGACTTACAGTAGTTAGTGAATAATATATATATATATATATTTTTTTTTTATACTGGCCCCCCGTGGGAATCAAACCCACAACCCTGGCGTTGCAAACGCCATGCTCTATCAACTGAGCTACATCCCTGCCGGCCATTCCCTCCCCTACCCTGGACGACGCTGGGCCAATTGTGCGCCGCCCATGAGTCTCCCGGTGCTGCGACAGAGCCTGGATTCGAACCAGGATCTCTAGTGACACAGTTAGCACTGCGATGCAGTGCCTTAGACCACTGCGCCACTCAGGAGACAATTGTGCGCCGCCCATGACTTATGTAAACAAGGTATTTCTGCTGTTTTTATTTTTAATACATTTTCAAAAATGTCTAAGAACCTCTTCACTTTGTCATTATGAGGTATTGTGTGTAGATTGATGATTTTTTTTTTTAATTAATCAATTTCAGAATAAGGCTGTAACGTAACAAATTGTGGAAAATGTCAAGGGGTCTGAATACTTTCCTAATGCACTGTACATATCCAAAAGTGGACCTAGAAGTTTGTCCTTAAATATCTATTCGGAGCCCATCTGGACCTTCTGCTTTACCTCCCTTCAGATTGAAAATAGCATCAGATATTTCAACACCATCCAATTCCTTTTCCAGATCCAATTTAGTGTCTTCTGAAGTAGAGGGAAAATCAAGACCTGACTAGTTCAGTTCTCAGGAGATTCAGAGTTGTAAAGTGTGTTGTAGTAGGAAGCAAATGTTTTGGTTTTATTTCTACAGGATCCATTGATAATTGTCCTTGTAAATTGAATTGCATTAAAGGCTGAATTTTACTTCTTAATGTGCCAGGCCAGCAATTTACCAGGTTTTTCACCTTGATCATAGAAGGACTGTTTCAGCCTAGTTAAGCTGTTTGCAGCCTTTGAGGTGGGAAGTTCTTCATACTGAGCTTTAAGACCAAATCATTCCTTGTTTACTTCTACTGAGTTATCCAAAAAAGCTTCCCTCTCCAATTCTCTCATTTTGCTGTCCATCTCTCATTTTCTGATTTTATTTTATTTTAAACTGGTAAAACGTTTAATTTGCTCCCAAATATGTGCTTTGAAAGCCTCCCATCTGGTACTCGCTGACGTTTGGTCAGTGTTCAATGTCAAATAAACATCTATATGCACTCCAACGTAATGTAAGAAGTCTGGGTCCTGTAACCATCTGGGATGCAAACGCCATCAAGAGGATCCTTTTACTAGTTTTGTATACCTATAGAATAATGACACATGGGAATGGTCATTCAAAACAATAGTATCATATCCATTTCCTGCTACATTGGGAAGCAATGAGCAAGAAACTAAAAAGTAGTCTACATGAGAATATGATTTAAATGTTGACGAGTAACATGAATACTCCCTTTTACTCGGGTTCTGAGTCCTCCAAGGTTCACATAGATTTAAGTCCTTAATGAAATGCTGTAATTTCTTTCTACTCTGCGAGTGGGAAGTGTCTAAACCAGAGGAGCGATCTAGATGAGGATCAAGAGTGCAATTAAAGTCCCCTGCCATTAGGACCTTACCAGGAATGGAGGCTATCAATAGAAATACATTCTCATAGAATTTGGGATTATCATCATTAGGACCATAAACATTAACCAGATTAATATGCTCATTCAAAAGAGTTTCCTGTATCAAAATATATCTACCAGCTGTATCAGTTATAATAGTATCCACTTGAAACGGAACAGATTAGTGAATTAAAACCATAACACCATGAGAATGAGAGGAGAAAACAGATGCTATTACTTGCCCTGGCCATCTCCTGCATACTTTAAGTAGCTCATCCTTCAACAAGTGAGTTTCTTGTAGGAATACAATAGATGAATGAAGTTGTTTAAGCCTAGTAATAACCTGTTTTAAGCTTGGATAGTTTACAAACTCCACAGACATTCCACAAAGTACATTTAAGTTTAGCATTTGAAGTCATTTAACCAAAGATGTAAAGATGGAATAAGCTAAAGCATAAAGGCATATCTAAAATCTTTTTCCATTTCCATTTTAGTCATTTAGCAGACGCTCTTATCCAGAGCGACTTAAAGTTAGTGAGTGCATACATATACAGTGGGGGAAAAAAGTATTTAGTCAGCCACCAATTGTGCAAGTTCTCCCACTTAAAAAGATGAGAGGCCTGTAATTTTCATCATAGGTACACGTCAACTATGACAGACAAATTGAGAGAGAAAAATCCAGAAAATCACATTGTAGGATTTTTAATGAATTTATTTGCAAATTATGGTGGAAAAAATAAGTATTTGGTCACCTACAAACAAGCAAGATTTCTGGCTCTCACAGACCTGTAACTTCTTCTTTAAGAGGCTCCTCTGTCCTCCACTCGTTACCTGTATTAATGGCACCTGTTTGAACTTGTTATCAGCATAAAAGACACCTGTCCACAACCTCAAACAGTCACACTCCAAACTCCACTATGGCCAAGCCCAAAGAGCTGTCAAAGGACACCAGAAACAAATTGTAGACCTGCACCAGGCTGGGAACACTGAATCTGCAATAGGTAAGCAGCTTGGTTTGAAGAAATCAACTGGGAGCAATTATTAGGAAATGGAAGACATACAAGACCACTGATAATCTCCCTCGATCTGGGGCTCCACGCAAGATCTCACCCCGTGGGGTCAAAATGATCACAAAAATCCCAGAACCACACGGGGGGACCTAGTGAATGACCTGCAGAGAGCTGGGACCAAAGGAACAAAGCCTACCACCAGTAACACACTACGCCGCCAGGGACTCAAATCATGCAGTGCCAGACGTGTCCCCCTGCTTAAGCCAGTACATGTCCAGGCCCGTCTGAAGTTTGCTAGAGTGCATTTTTGGATGATCCAGAAGAGGATTGGGAGAATGTCATATGGTCAGATGAAACCAAAATACAACTTTTTGGTAAAAACTCAACTCGTCGTGTTTGGAGGACAAAGAATGCTGAGTTGCATCCAAAGAACACCATACCTACTGTGAAGCATGGGGGTGGAAACATCATGCTTTGGGGCTGTTTTTCTGCAAAGAGACCAGGACGACTGATCCGTGTAAAGGAAAGAATGAATGGGGCCATGTATCGTGAGATTTTGAGTGAAAACCTCCTTCCATCAGCAAGGGCATTGAAGATGAAACGTGGCTGGGTCTTTCAGCATGACAATGATCCCAAACACACCGCCCGGGCAACAAAGGAGTGGCTTCGTAAGAAGCATTTCAAGGTCCTGGAGTGGCCTAGCCAGTCTCCAGATCTCAACCCCATAGAAAATCTTTGGAGGGAGTTGAAAGTCCGTGTTGCCCAGCGACAGCCCCAAAACATCACTTCTCTAGAGGAGATCTGCATGGAGGCATGGGCCAAAATACCAGCAACAGTGTGTGAAAACCTTGTGAAGACTTACAGAAAACGTTTGACCTGTGTCATTGCCAACAGAGTATATAACAAAGTATTGAGAAACTTTTGTTATTGACCAAATACTTATTTTCCACCATAATTTGCAAATAAATTCATTAAAAATCCTACAATGTGATTTTCTGGATTTTTCTTTTCTCATTTTGTTTGTCATAGTTGACGTGTACCTATGATGAAAATTACAGGCATCTCTCATCTTTTTAGGTCGGAGAACTTGCACAATTGGTGGCTGACTAAATACTTTTTTCCCCCACTGTATATATTTTTTTCATACTGGCCCCCCCGTGGGAATCGAACCCACAACCCTGGCGTTGCAAACGCCATGCTCTACCAACTGAGCTACACATGGTTTAGTAACCACAAGGACAGCATGAATATTTTGTAGTGAGGAAAATATGTAAAGATCTGTTGAAACAAATATTTCCTAACAGTAAAACACTGAACCCCATTCCTCTGTCTTCCTAACTGAGACAATCAACGCTTCCTCCCACCTCCCCCTGATCGTAGAGTGTAGCCTGGTGGACGACTGATCCATTAAAGAGAGCAGTCTAACCTAAGTGACGCTAAACAAAACAAAGTATCTCCTGCCTTCTCTCAGCCATTACTTCTCACGAACAAAACAAAAGGCATATCTTGCAAGATTTTATGTTAAATATCACGTAGTATTTGTTTGAAAAGTAGCAAAGAATAGCTCCACCTAAAACAGTAACGCTAGTTAGTGAAGCCTGAGACTAACGTTAACGTTACAGTATGGACCGTCCAAAATAGTGGTAGATGATCCACAACACAGGGTCTGCTGCTAGTAGCTACCAAGTAACAATATGGCCCATACGTATAGCGTTAACGTAGTATACCATGATACGTTTATAAACCAGAAAAAGTATCAAAGATCAGAAATGAACAGCCTACGTGAGAAAAATATATATAATTGAATATGTGCTACATTACCCAAAGGCCCTTTGCACATGATGTTAGGCTTGCACCTGAATGTCAATCATTTTAGTCCAAGGATATGATTCAAAGGCCTCCATCATTCTTAAATGGAAAAAGTGTGGAACCACCAATACTTTTTCTAGAGCTGGCTGCCTGGACAAACTAAGCAATCGGGGGAGAAGGGCCTTGGTCAGGGAGGTCACCAGGAAGCCGGTGGTCACTCTGACAGAGCTCCAGAGTTCTGTGGCGATAGGAGAACCTTCCAGAAGGACAACCATCTCTGCAGCACTCCACCAATCAGGCCTTTATGGGTAGAGTGGCTCGACGGAAGCCACTCCTCATGAAAAGGCACATGACTGCCTGCTGGGAGTTTGCCAAAAGACACCTAAAGGACTCTCAGACCATGAGAAACAAGATTCTCTGGTCTGATGAAACCAAGATTGAACTCTTTGGCCTGAATGCCAAGCGTCACTTCTGGAGGAATCCTGGCACCATCCCAAAGGTGAAGCATGGTGGGGGCAGCATCATGCTGTGGTGGTGTTTTTCAGTGGCAGGGACTGGGAGACTAGTCAGGATCGAGGGAAAGATGAACGGAGCAAAGTACAGAGAGACCTGAAAATAGCTGTGTGGCGATACTCCCCATCTAACCTGACAATCTTCAGAGGATCTGCAGAGAAACTCCTCAAATACAGGTATGCCAAGCTTGTAGCGTCATACCCAAGAAGACTTGAGGCTGTAATCACTGCCAAAGGTGCTTCAACAAAGTACTGAGTAAAGTCAATGCGGTCGGACCATCATATAATAGGCATATACATTACTCTTACTGAATTTCCACGTGGGCGAGGATATTGGAAATTTAATCAAAGCCTATTGGATGATAATTTATTTATAATTAGAACAAAGGAATTTATAACTGACTTTTTCCAACATAACATAGGTACAGCGAATCCCCTTATTGTATGGGACACCTTTAAATGTGCCTTTAGAGGCCATGCAATTCAGTACTCATCTCGAAAACAAAAGCAATTTAGGTCAAAAGAGTTTATACTAAGAAAGGAAATAGAAAGTCTAACAGAACAGATAGATGGCAATAAAAACTGTAACATAGAGGCTCAGAATAAATTAGAGGAAAAACAAAAAGAAATGGAGAAACTTATTCAAGAAAGATCAAGTGTAATATATTATAAAAATAAAGCAAACTGGATGGAATATGGGGAAAAATGCACAAAATTATTTTTTAATCTTCAACATAGGAATGCTACCAAAAAGAACTTAATGAAACTGGTTACAATTGACGGAGTCACCCATAATTCACCAAATGATATTTTGAAGGAAGAAACAAAGTACTTTAAGCATATGTTTTCTTTTCAGTCGCCTCCATCTCCTCTAACTGAAGCTAATTGTAGAGATTTTTTTCTATTGATAATGTCAAATTAACAGCCACACAGAAAGACTCATGTGAAGGTGAAATTACAGAGGAGGAACTTCTGGATGCAATTAAATACTTTAAGTCTGGGAAAACTCCAGGGTTGGATGGCATACCAGTCGAGGTTTACCAAACCTTTTTTGATATACTAAGAGGACCGTTATTAGCATGTTTTAACTACTCCTATTTAAATGGTAGATTATCTGACACTCAAGAAGAAGGTCTGATCTCATTATTACTGAAACAGGATACAAGTGGAAAATATAAAGATCCAGTCCATTTACAAAATTGGAGGCCCCTTACACTTCAGTGTTGTGATGCAAAAATCCTAGCAAAATGTATAGCGCATAGAATTAAAAAGGTATTGTCGGATATTATTCATTCTAATCAGACAGGTTTTTTACATGGAAGATACATTGGAGATAATATAAGGCAAGTACTGGAAACAATAGAACACTATGGAAAATATGGGAAACCAGGCCTGCTATTCATAGCAGACTTCGAAAAGGCATTTGATAAAGTTCGACTGGGGTTTATATATAAATGCCTGGAGCATTTCAATTTTGGAGAATCTCTTATAAAATGGGTCAAAATCATGTATAGTAACCCTAGGTGTAAAATAGTAAATAATGGCTATTTCTCAGAAAGTTTTAAACTGTCAAGAGGAGTGAAACAAGGTTGTCCAGTATCGGCATATCTATTTATTGTGGCCATCGAGATGTTAGCTATTAAAATCAGATCCAATAATAATATCAGAGGATTAGAAATACAGGGCTTAAAAACAAAGGTGTCATTGTACGCTGATGATTCATGTTTTCTTTTAAATCCACAACTAGAATCCCTCCACAGCCTCATAGAGGATCTAGATCTTTTCTAACCTCTCTGGATTACAACCAAATTATGACAAATGTACTATATTACGTATTGGATCACTAAAAAATAAAAAAATTACATTACCATGTAGTTTACCAATAAAATGGTCTGATGGTGATGTGGATATACTCGGAATACATATCCCAAAGGAAATAAATGATCTCACTTCAATAAATTTTAATAGAAAGTTAGCAAAAATAGATAAGATCTTACTACCATGGAAAGGAAAATACCTGTCAATTTGTGGAAAAATCACCCTGATTAACTCTTTAGTATTATCCCAGTTTACCTATTTGCTTATGGTCTTGCCTACGCCTAGCGAACAGTTTTTTAAATTATATGAGAAAAAAATATTCAATTTTATTTGGAACGGCAAGCCAGACAAAATTAAAAGAGCATATTTATATAATGAATATGAATTCGGAGGACAGAAATTATTAAATATTAAAGCATTAGACCTATCACTAAAAGCTTCAGTCATACAAAAGTTATACTTAAATCCGAACTGGTTCTCAAGCAAATTAGGAAGATTGTCTCACCCAATGTTCAAGAAAGGCCTTTTTCACTTTATTCTGATTACAACCTCTCACTTTCAGTTATTTGAAAAGGAAATAATCTCCAAAATGTCACTATTTCTAAAACAAGCCATAGAAAGTTGGTTGCAATTTCAATTTAATCCTCCAGAAACGACAGAACAAATAATGCAACAAATATTGTGGTTAAATTCAAATATACTAATTGACAAAAAAACTTTATTTTTTGACAATGTTTAAAAAAGGTTTAATCTTCATAAATGATATCATCGGTAGGACTGGTGGAGTTATGTCGCACATGCAGCTAACAAAAACATATGGAAATGTCTGCTCTACCCAAAATTACAACCAAATAATTGCAGCCTTACCGCAAAAGTGGAAGAGGAAAGTGGAAGGGGGAGAAAGTAAGGAACTTGTCTGTCGGCCTTGCATTAAAGAACATAATTGGTTAAGGAAAACTGTGATAAATAAAAAAGTATATCAGTTTCACTTAAGGACCAAAGGATTGACAGCCGTCCCATATAGATTGCAAAATAGTTGGGAAGAGATCTTTGACGTACCGATCCCATGGCATAGTGTTTATGAACTGACACGCAAAACGACACCGGATTCAAAAATTTGAATCTTTCAATTTAAATTATTATATCAAATTCTTGCTACCAATAGAATGTTATTTATATGGGGGATACAATCTTCCCAGCTCTGCTGATTTTGCTGTGAAGAGACAGAATCATTAGATCATTTGTTTTGGTTCTGTCCATTTGTAGCTTGTTTTTGGACACAGGTCCAGGAATGGCTAAAGGATTGCAATATTTACCTGGAACTAACCTTGCAGATAGCATTACTGGGTGATCTGAAAAGTCATAGTCAATCAATCAATAATATAATAATACTTTTAGCAAAATTGTTTATTTTTAATTCACAATCTGTAGAAGCAATGAGAATAGAAAGGTTCAGAACTTTTGTAAAACATCACAGTACGGTTGAAATATATATGGCAAATAGAAATCCTATATGGATGGTGTTAAGAGATAGATGGGAGGTATTGAATAGAGTTGAAGGATGGGACTAATAACAAATAACAACAAATAATAACAAAGATAGCTAATGATGTAAGCATACTGTGTCCATAATAAGTATATAGGTTGTATGTTGGGAGCTTTTGGGAAAGAGCACAGTTAGAAAGATATGGCATATAGAAGCAAACCGGATGGACATCATGAAAATGATCGGAGAGGTTGAGAGTAGAAGAAGTTCAGGAGCAAAAAAAATAAAAAAAAAAAAAAATGATTAAATAAAATATATATATATATATATATATATATATATATATATATATATATATATATATATATATATATATAGTGGGGGAAAAAAAGTTTGCAGAAAAACAGCCCCAAAGCATGATGTTTCCACCCCCATGCTTCACAGTAGGTATGGTGTTCTTTGGATGCAACTCAGCATTCTTTGTACTCCAAACACGACGAGTTGAGTTTTTACCAAAAAGTTATATTTTGGTTTCATCTGACCATATGATATTCTCCCAATCCTCTTCTGGATCATCCAAATGCACTCTAGCAAACTTCAGACGGGCCTGGACATGTACTGGCTTAAGCAGGGGGACACAGCAGGATTTGAGTCCCTGGTGGCGTAGTGTGTTACTGATGGTAGGCTTTGTTACTTTGGTCCCAGCTCTCTGCAGGTCATTCACTAGGTCCCCCCGTGTGGTTCTGGGATTTTTGCTCACCGTTCTTGTGATCATTTTGACCCCACGGGGTGAGATCTTGCGTGGAGCCCCAGATCGAGGGAGATTATCAGTGGTGTTGTATGTCTTCCATTTCCTAATAATTGCTCCCACAGTTGATTTCTTCAAACCAAGCTGCTTACCTATTGCAGATTCAGTCTTCCCAGCCTGGTGCAGGTCTACAATTTTGTTTCTGGTGTCCTTTGACAGCTCTTTGGTCTTGGCCATAGTGGAGTTTGGAGTGTGACTGTTTGAGGTTGTGGACAGGTGTATTTTATACTGATAACAAGTTCAAACAGGTGCCATTAATACAGGAAATGAGGGGAGGACAGAGGAGCCTCTTAAAGAAGAAGTTACAGGTCTGTGAGAGCCAGAAACCTTGCTTGTTTGTAGGTGACCAAATACTTATTTTCCACCATAATTTGCAAATAAATTCATTAAAAATCCTACAATGTGATTTTCTGGATTTTTTTTTCTCAATTTGTCTGTCATAGTTGACGTGTACCTATGATGAAAATTACAGGCATCTCTCATCTTTTTAAGTGGGAGAACTTGCACAATTGGTGGCTGACTAAATACTTTTTTCCCCCACTGTATATAAAAACATGGGGGATTGGAAGTGATGCAGACAATTACATTGATAGAAGATACAATCTATCTACAATATTAAGCTGATCCATTCCCCCCCAAAAACATTTTTTTTGTACTGAGTAAAGTCTGAATACTGTTTTTTTTATTATTGTTATTTTTGCAAAAAATGGTGTCTTAAAACGTAGCGGTCAAACAGGAAATGCTTCAATCATTTTTCCTTTTTATTCATTTTAGAAACACTTAAAATGAGGGCTGTTTTGTGTAGGCTTACCCTGGCGTGACTTTTAGCAATATATTCGGCTCTATTTCCTCTCAGATTATAAAACTCTAATTATCATTAAAGTAGACATCATGCAAAACAACAAATCACTGCAATCTCCTGCACGTCATCTCTAGCTGACACCTTTGCTAACAGGTATTGTGTCAATTTAAAACTTGCACATGACAGTTCACAGAATTGACCATTTAAATAAATGTAGCCTATTTATTCATTACTAAATTTAGCTAACATTAGATAGTTAACCCAGAGATCCTTACCTTTGACTCGATTCGGCAGAAAACCTCTTAGTTTATATAATGCTTTTCCGAGCTAATTCCATCCAACAGTTGCCAACCATTATTGAGTGTCACTCCTCACCACATATAGGATCACCCTATATGGTATCGTGTTGCACCCTAGTCAGGATATTCCATCACGTACTCCTTCTAAGATTAGCACCAGTGGCCCCCCAGCTATCTTGGCCCGCATACCTTCTGGCACCCACCAGTGACAGAAATAAATACATGGAATGTATGTCATCTTTCAAATCCTTATGCAGCTCTCAATATTCCAAACATTAACTAATACTTTATAAAATACATAATATCAGTATGTAATAGCACGTTTAAACTTTCTTTTATCGAAAGAACATGTCATACCTTGCTAGGTAACAAATCCGTTAAGGTATTATCACGTTTGGTAAAGGTTTGATGTGTTATTTTTATGTCAGACTGAGTAAACCTGGTAACTATTTTACAAGTCACATAGTGTTGTGGAAAATAACCACTATCCTTTATTACAAATAAGGTCTTAGAGTTTTTGTTGCATCAAGATGACTTTATTAGAGTTTCAACAAAGCCGATACCAGTCTGAATGGCACACCCCTTACGCTCTCCCCCCCTCTTATATTGTCCCCTCTTCAGTTTTCCCACTCTTTTATTGCTCCGCCCACTTCCTTTGTCTCTGAGAGCGGCTAAACTCGACTTTCATTAAGTTCAGAGTACTACAATCAATCAATCCTTATCTTGCAAAAACACTCATGTTTAGTTTAAACTCTGTTCAACCCCGGCTCTTTTCACTGTGTTTGAAGACAGAAACAAAAGGCCCAAGCCAGTTTCAGTCTTTGATATGATAAGACAACCATGGATCTAAGTAAGAGCAAGCAATCTGACCCTAGGTCAGATTCCCTCTTTACCACCACACACACAGTGAAATGACCCAATTACATTCCTGGCCCAGTAACAAATAATTCTAACTCTATGTTCGTGATTAACCCAGTTTTATCTGATAATCCATTAAAAAATACACATCAATAGCTAGATACTTTGAGTTTGTCTGAATGGATGTACATAATTTCCACAAGGTGATTTCATTAAGAATCTGTTTATTTTAGATTTCCGAGTTTTTGGTTTTGTGTAAAATTAACAAGCTGGTAAAATGGTGCCGCCCACTCAGTCAGCGTCAACGGACTTCAGTGCAGCAGAGAGAGACAATTTCACGGTCGCACTACTGTTTTTGAAGCTGAATGTAATGATAATCAATTTTCTACATCTGTACTAATATTCAGACACATTCAGTTGTTTCTGTATTTATCGATAAATGTTACTATGGTGTGAACGGAAAATACAATTGGTTTTTGATTGAAAGATTACAGTGAAGACAAGGTTATTCAGGAAAATAGTACATAGTGCTGCCTAAAACAAACAGTGACCTTGTACTAAATGGCTTTTTTCATTTATGCATTTACAGTACCAGTCAAAAGTTTGGACACACCTACTCATTCAAGGGTTTTTCTTAATTTTTTACTATTTTCTACATTGTAGAATAATAGTGAAGACATTTTAAACTATGAAATAACACATATGGAATCATGTAGTAACCAAAAAAGTGTAAAACAAATCAAATATATTTTAGATTCTTCAAAGTAGCCACCCTTTGCCTTGATGACAGCTTTGTAGAATCTTTATAATCTACAATGTAGAAAATAGTAAAAATAAAGAAAACCCCTGGAGTGAGTAGGTGTTCTAAAACGTTTGACTGGTACTGTATGTGAATTTGTGAAAATCTGCTATAGGTTAAGGACCGGCACCTCAAATATCTAGTGCTTGAGCTGCTGTTCCTCTTATAGAATGTTAGCTCAACAGTATTGTGGAGCTCCTGCACCTAAATATAAACAGTACCGGCACCTATTTCAGTCCAAGTCAAGCACTGAAATAGATAATTTAACAAGAAGAGTATATTTTTTAGAGAATAAAAGCAAGTGCCAGAACTGTCAAGACAATAACCTTTTGTGTCTGTTTCTCATTGTTACTACAGGACGACTAGAATTAAATCTGAGGCCGGTAACATCAACAGTGAGGACAAACCCAAACTGCCTCTCTCCTTCCACACTGAGTCCAAACCTACAGTCACTGGGTCCTGATTGTGACAGTGGTGCCCAGTTTGCTAAGCAGGATCCAGAGATGGCATCAGTGAAGCTGGAAGACTGCAGTCAAAACACTGGAGTTGAATGTCAACATTAAAGATGAAGAAGAGGAGGAGAAGATTGGGAAATCTGTTTCTCATGGTAAGAGCAGGTTCGTTCCAACTTCCCACTGTGCATGAAAAAGTTGCAGTAGAACTGTTTCATGATGAACTGTTTTCAATGAGAAGGTAGATATTATTTCATGCTACTGATACTTACATGGTTTGACACCAGTATTGTCAACATTTGTTTTATTCACTGGGCTATCTGGAGTGATCAGAGAGTAGACTAAAGAAGTGAAGTAGACAAACTGCCAATGTTTTAAAGTTCTATTAAATGAGTCTGTGTAGTTACTAACCCTTGTGATAGTGAGTGGAGGATGACACTAACCCTTGTGATAGTGAGTGGAGGATGATATGGCTTCTACATCTGCATTGCTTGCTCTTTGGGGTTTTAGGCTGGGTTTCTGTAAAGCACTTTGTGACAACTTCTGATGTAAAAAGGGCTTCATAAAATACATTTGATTGACACCAACTGACTGGTTCTTCTGTTGTTGTTCACACAGGAGACCATGTTGAGACATTCTCTACATCCAGAGAGCAACAGCAAGAATATCACAGAGCTAATAGGTCTCACCACTGCCCACATTGTGAGAAGATTTTCCCATTTCTATCAAAGCTAAAAATACACCTACAAATACACACAGGAGAGAAGCCTTATTCCTGCTCTGACTGTGGAAAGAGTTTCTCTCGACTGGACCACTTAAAACAACATGAACGTATACATACAGGAGAGAAGCCTTACTCCTGCTCTGACTGTGTAAAATGCTTCACAACATCATCTGAGCTAAAATTCCATCAGAGAACACACACAGGAGAGAAGCCTTACTCCTGCTCTGACTGTGGGGCAAGTTTTCTCTCTACCTGGCAACTTAAAACAACATGAACGTATACACACAGGAGAGAAGCCTTACTTCTGCTCTGACTGTGGGGCAAGTTTCTCTCTACCTGGCAACTTAAAACAACATAAACGTATACATACAGGAGAGAAGCCTTACTCCTGCTCGGACTGTGTAAAGCGCTTCACAACATCAAGTCAGCTAAAACTTCATCAGAAAAACACACACGGGAGAGAAGCCTTACTCCTGCTCTGACTGTGTAAAATGTTTCACAACATCAAGTGAGCTAAAACTTCATCATAAAACACACACAGGAGAGAAGCCTTACTCCTGCTCTGACTGTGGGGCAAGTTTCTCTCAACTGGGCAGCTTAAAAAAAACATGAACGTATACACACAGGGGAGAAGCCTTACTTCTGCTCTGACTGTGGGGCAAGTTTCTCTCTACCTGGCAACTTAAAACAACATAAACGTATACATACAGGAGAGAAGCCTTACTCCTGCTCGGACTGTGTAAAGCGCTTCACAACATCAAGTCAGCTAAAACTTCATCAGAAAACACACACAGGAGAGAAGCCTTACTCCTGCTCTGACTGTGTAAAATGTTTCACAACATCAAGTGAGCTAAAACTTCATCATAAAACACACACAGGAGAGAAGCCTTACTCCTGCTCTGACTGTGGGGCAAGTTTCTCTCAACTGGGCAGCTTAAAAAAACATGAACGTATACACACAGGGGAGAAGCCTTTCTCCTGCTCTGACTGTGGAAAGATTTTCTCTCAAATAGGCCAAGCCTAACTCCTGCTCTGGATGTGGAAAAAACACATGAACGTATACACACAGGAGAGAAGCCTTACTCCTGCTCTGACTGTGGGAAGAATTTCTCTCTCAACTGGGCAGCTAAAAAAATCATGAACGTATACACACAGGAGAGAAGCCTAACTCCTGCTCTGGATGTGGGAAGAGTTTCTCTCAACTGGGCAACTTAAAACAACATGAACGTATACACACAGGAGAGAAGCCTTACTCCTGCTCTGACTGTGGGGCAAGTTTCTCTCATCTGGGCAGCTTAAAAAATCATGAACGTAGACACACAGGAGAGAAGCCTTACTCCTGCTCTGGCTGTGGGAAGAGTTTCTCTCAACTGGCCAACTTAAAACAACATGAACGTATACATTCAGGAGAGAAGCCTTACTCCTGCTCTGACTGTGGGTCAAGTTTCTCTCAACTGGGCAGCTTAAAAAAACATGAACGTATACACACAGGGGAGAAGCCTTTCTCCTGCTCTGACTGTGGAAAGATTTTCTCTCAAATAGGCCATTTAAAAACACATGAACGTATATACACACAGGAGAGAAGCCTTACTCCTGCTCTGACTGTGGGAAGAACTTCTCTCAAATAGGCCATTTAAAAAGACACCAAGATAAAACATGAAGGAAAGAAGCCATACTCCTGCTCTGACTGTGGGGCAAGTTTCTCTCATCTGGGCAGCTTAAAAAATCATGAACGTATACACACAGGAGAGAAGCCTAACTCCTGCTCTGGATGTGGGAAGAGTTTCTCTCAACTGGGCAACTTAAAACAACATGAACGTATACACACAGGAGAGAAGCCTTACTCCTGCTCTGACTGTGGGGCAAGTTTCTCTCATCTGGGCAGCTTAAAAAATCATGAACGTAGACACACAGGAGAGAAGCCTTACTCCTGCTCTGGCTGTGGGAAGAGTTTCTCTCAACTGGCCAACTTAAAACAACATGAACGTATACATTCAGGAGAGAAGCCTTACTCCTGCTCTGACTGTGGGTCAAGTTTCTCTCAACTTGGCCACTTAAAACAACATGAACATATACATGCAGGAGAGAAGATCTACCACTGATCTAAAAACAACAGATTAGCTGCAATGTCATCAGAGAACACACACAGGAGAGAATCCTTACTTCTGCTCTTAATATGGCAAGAGTTTCTCCCGATTGGCAACGTAAAAAACACACCAACGGTTTACACACTGGAGAGAAGACTTATTACTGCACTGACTGTGAGACGAGATTCTACAGATTGGGCAATTTAAAAGACACCAACGTATATACATAAGAAGTGTGGTAGTGGTCAAAGACAAGACCACAGAGGGGACTCCATTCTAGATCTGATCAACACAACCCACTGACTTGCTCCTCTCAGATCCAGTGATCACAAATGTCTGCTGTTCTCTCCAAACACAACATCAGGAGGGAGAAGTGAGGTGCAGTGGAAACAAGGACATCTGGTAACCCAGAACAGAAAGGAGACCTTTGCACGATGTATGGCCAGTACTGACTGGTCTGCCATATATGAGGTGGAGAGCATCGATGCAAAGGTGGAGACGTTCAACTACTGCATTCAAACTGCACTTGATGTATGCATGTCAATAAGAAATAAGAAAACAACAACACTGGATCAGCCCGGGATGACTGAAATAATAAAGGCTGCCATCAGGAAAAATACAGAATATTTTCAACAGATGGGGAGAAACAATGACATGGAGAAAATACAGAAACACAGTGCAAATGCTTATCAAGGAAGCAAAGACAAGCTACTACAAAACTGAAATCCAGGACCTAAAGAAGAAAAACCCTAAGGAATGGTGGGACTTCATTAACAAAGGACTGGGACCACAAAAGAAAACATCAGGAGGGAGAATATAGGTTGAGGGAATTGAAGACGACAACGTGGCTGACGTTTTTCAATGGCTTCTTTGCTGAGGCATGGACAAGCACCACACCTCTTGCCATCTTCCCCCTGCCCATGTCTACAAGCAGGTTGAGCTGTGCAGCATTGGCCAGTTAAAGCAAGCTCTGAACAGACTCAGAGCACGTAAAGCATGTGGGCCTGATGGCATTCCAGCCTGGCTACTAAAGAGCATGCAGAAGATCTAGCCCCTGTCATCAAACACACATTATTAAAACTGTCCCCTGCCTGTAGGAGGTGTTATCTGAGTGCACGAATCAGTATGACTACCTCCCAAAAGTCCAGCACTACTACCGCCCTTGTGAAAGCCACACACTTCTGGCTGACAGCTACAGACTCTATAAAACCAACAACGGTGAGGGTGTTACTTGCTGATGTGTCCAAAGCCTTTGATCGAGTAGATCACACAAAGTTCCTGCAACATCTTTCTGACATTGAACTGTGTCCAAGGTTACTAGCCTGGCTCCACAGCTACACCACCGAAAGAGGGCAGAGGGTGATGGCAACTGGCACATTTAGCCCTTGGTCAGAGGTCACCTCTGGTGTTCCACAAGGTGACGTGGTTTCACCATATCTGTTTTCTCCTTCACATGTCCACCCCGAAAAGTTGTCTTCAGTGACACTCTGGACACACTGGGTATGCAGACGATGTAGGGCTGTCCCGAGCCATTACCATTAACCAGCATCCAAGAGGACACTTCCATGGGCTTGGAGATACAGCAGCTGGAAGAGTGGGGCCACATCCAACAACATGGTCCTGAATGGGAAAAAGTCTGTGGAAATTCAGATATGTTTTTATAAAGACCATCCACAACCTGCACCACTAATCCTAGGAGGACAGGAAGTACCAGTGGTAACAACATCCAAGTATCTTGGTTTTCATCTAGACTCTAACCTCAGTAGTGACACGTGGAGTAGTCAGTGAAAAAGGCCTCAAAAAGCCTTTTTTGACATTTCTTGCCTGTAATGTCCTACTGAAGATCTGGTCACAGTCTATACTACACTGGCCAGGCCTTGTCTGGAATACGGTGGAGTGCTGTTACTTGGATGCAGTAAAAATCAGCAGGCCCAACTAGACAGGGTGCAGAGGAGGGCCTTGAGGATCATCTCCAGAGGTGGAGCAGTCCAACCACAGCACCCGTCACTGCAGAGCAGGCGAGAGAACAGGCTGCAGTGCACCTGGTGAAGGACATGCACACTCTTGACCATCCACTGAATGACCTGCTCCCTCCAAGAAGAGGTAACTGCACCAACAGGCTCCTAAGAAACAGCCACAAACTGTCCTGTCTAACTGCCCGTACAAACCGCCTGCGAAACGCCACTCTACCCACTGATATCAGACTGCATAATAACTCCCAAAATCTTTTTTTTAAAATCACATTTTAATATTTCAATTTCCATCAAGCGTTCTGTATTCTACTTATGTCACGTATTGTGTTATGTATTTTAAAACGAGTGTTTTGTAGTTATTAGTCATGTAAATTCTGCATTTTATTCCGTTTTATCGGTGAGCAAGAATAAATCAACTCAAACTCAAAGGGGGTTTTGCAACTCAATATTAGAAGGTGTTCCTAATGTTTTGTGGACTCAGTGTACATCAGATAAAGACTGTGTGATCAGTTTGGGTGGATTATTTTTTATTACTAAACATCTTTTGTTTAATGATAAACAGGCTATGAATCGACTACTTGTGTTTATGAAATTGTCTTTTAATACCAGATTAATTATTTTAGTAATTGATGATGAATGTATTTTGAATAACTGTATTGAAGTTAATTGATCTGGCGGGAGGTAGCCTAGCGGGTTAAGAGTGTTGGGCCAGTAACTAAAAGGTCGCTGGTTTGAATCCCGTGCCAATTAGGTCCAAAATCTGTCCATTGTGGCCTTGTGCATGGCAAATTAACCCCAATTGGTCCTATAAGTCGCTCTGGATAAGAGCATCTGCTAAATTACAAATATGTAATGAAAATGCATGTTTGTACATGAGTTTGTGCTGGGCAACCTCTTCTTCTCTTGTGCATAAATATAACAAACTGTTTAAAAGTGAAATAGTTAGTGTCTATACAGTGCATTCTGAAAGTATTCAGACCCCTTGACTTTTCAACAAGAAAATACGTTACAGCCTTATTGTAAAATTGATTTAAAAAATAAAAATTCCCTCATTAATCTACACACAATACTCCATAATGACAAAGCGAAAACAGGTTTAGACATTTTTGCAAATTTATTAGAAATAAAATGAATCTCAAAATTTAGCTCAGGTGCATCCTGTTTCCATTCATCTTCCTTTAGATGTTTCTACAACTTGATTGGAGTCCACCTGAGATAAATTCAATTGATTGGACATGGTTTTGGAAAGGCACACACCTGTCTATATAACATCCCACAGTTGACAGTGCATGTCAGAGCAAAAACCAAAGCCATGAGGTCGAAGGAATTGACCGTAAATCTCAGAGACAGGATTGTATCAAGGCACAGATCTGGGGAAGGGTACCAAAACATTTCTGCAGCATTGAAGGTCCCCAAGAGCACTGTGGCCTCCATCATTCTTAAATGGAAGAAGGTTGGAACCACCAAGACTCTTCCTAGAGCTGTCCGCCCGGCCAACCTGAGCAATCGGGGGAGAAGGGCCTTGGTCAGGAAGGTGACCAAGAACCCGATGATCACTTTGACAGAGCTCCAGAGTTCAGCCCGCTTGGAGTTTGCCAAGAGGCACCTAAAGGACTCTGACCGTGACAAACAAGATTCTCTGGTCTGATGTTACCAAGATTGAACTCTTTGGCCTGAATGTCAAGCGTCACGTCTGGGAGGAAACCAGGCACCATGCCTACGGTGAAGCATGATCGTGGCAGTATCATGCTGTGCAGATGTTTTTCAGAGGCAGGGAGACTAGTCAGGATCGAGGGAATAATGAACGGAGCAAAGTACAGAGAGATCCTTGATGAAAACCTACTCGAGAGCGCTCAGGACTTCAGACTGGGACGAAGGTTCACCTGGCCCAGCCAGAGCCCAGACTTGAACACAATTTAATATCTCTGGAGAGACCAAAAAAAGAGCTGTGCAGCAACGCTCCCCATCCAACCTGACAGAGCTTGAGAGGATCTGCAGAGAAGAATTGAAGAAACTCCCCAAATACAGGTGTGCCAAGCTTGTAGCGTCATACCCAAGACGACTCGATGCTATAATCACTGCCAAAGGGTGCTTCAAGAAAGTACTGAGTAAAGGGTCTGAATACTTATGTAAATGTGATATTTCCGTTTTTTATTAATAAATTAGGAAAAACAACTAAAAACCTTTCTTTTGCTTTGACATTATGGGGTATTGTGTATAGGTTGATGAGGGGAAAAAACTGTTAAATCAATTTAGTATATGGCTGTAACGTAATAAAATGTGGAAAAAGTCAAGGGGTCTGAATACTTTCAGAAGGCATAGCCAAGCTATCATTGACTAGGTATTGGCAACCCCATGTACATATAGCCAAGCTATCATTGACTAGGTATTGGCACCCCATGTATATAGCCAAGCTACCATTGACTAGGTATTGGCACCCATGCATATAGCCAAGCTACCATTGACTAGGTATTGGCACCCCATGTATATAGCCAAGCTACCATTGACTAGGTATTGGCACCCCATGTATATAGCCAAGCTACCCATTGACTAGGTATGGCACCCCATGTATATAGCCAAGCTACCATTGCTCATCGTGTATTAATTCCTTGTGCTACAATATTTGTTCCTATTATAAGTGTTGTATTATGTTCTCCATTGTTGGTCAACATTTCACTGTTATTCTACACCTGTTTGTTTACCAAGCATGTGACAATTAAAATGAAATGACTACGTGTTTAGTAAATTGTCTTCTAAACAAAAATATAACCTTGACATGTGAAGTGTTGGTCCCATGTTTCATGAGCTGAAATAAAAGATCCCAGAAAATTTCCATACGCATAAAAAGCTTAATAATCTCAAATGTTGTGCACACATTTTTTTCCATCCCTGTTAGTGAGGATTCCCCTTTGCCAAGATAATCCATCCACCTGACAGGTGTGGCATATCAAGAAGCTGATTAAACAGCATGATCATTACACAGGTGCACCTTGTACAATAAAAGGCCACTCTGAAATTAGAAGTTTTGTCACACAACACAATGCCACAGATGTCTACATTTTGAGGGAGTGCGTAATTGGCATGCTGACTGCAGGAATGTTCACCAGAGCTGTTGCCAGAGAATGTAATGTAAATTTCTCTACCGAGAATTTGGCAGAACGTCCAACTGGCTTCCCAGCCACAGACCACACGTGTTACCGTGCAAGCCCAGGACCTCCACATCTGGCTTCTTCACCTGCAGGATCATCTGAGACCAGCCACCCGGACAGCTGATGAAACTGAGGAGTATTTATATCTGTAATAAAGCCCTTTAGTGGGGAAAAATCCATAGATTAGGGCTAATGAATGTATTTCAATTGACTGATTTCCTTATATGAACTGTACCCTTGTAAAATTGTTGAATGTTTTATATTTTTGTTCAGTTAGTTAAAATCTTACAAAAAAAACTGATGATGATTATGTTTGGAAAACTGCATTGATCTGCCAATGAAAAATAACGTTTTGTACATGAATATGTACTGGTCAACCTCTCCTTCTCTTTTGTATTCAGTTCTTCCATATTAGATCTGACAGTATGAATGGTTCTTTATGGTTGTATTCAGTTCTTCCATATTATATCTGACAGTATGAATGGTTCTTATGGTTGTATTCAGTTCTTCCATATTAGATCTGACAGTATGAATGGTTTCTTATGGTTGTATTCAGTTCTTCCATATTAGATCTGACCGTATTAATGGTTCTTATGGGCTGAGTGCCTGGAGTGACTACAGTCATACCAAGTTTTCTTTGACCCTGTGATCTCACCAGGACAGAACCACATGTCTCTATCACACTCAGCCCAGAAGGTGGCAGTGATGTACCTTTGACGTTGGTCTGAACACCACCAATAAACACCATAGAAGAAGAATGCATGCTTAGCAACAAACCAAGGGGCCATGCAGCTTTCCACAGTTCCAAAGACTGTCTATTATATGGAACAGATTGGCATGTGACCACTCTAACAATGTAGACACGTCCTCAAAGATTGGACATGAATCTGTGTTGGTCAAACTCTTCTCTATCATTAAATACAACAAAACAATGTTTAAGTGAAATATTTAGTGTTTGTCTGAAACTGGAAGAAATACCTGAAATGAGTATCACAAAGATACATTTGACCTATGCACTAACAAGCTTTTCAATATACGCAGCTTTTGTCACCAGCTGCAGTACTGTAGCTTTATTAATCTACTGTACTTCAATCAATTGACTTGCAATGGATGTGTGCCACAAATGCTAAAAAGTTAGCATTAATATAAGATGAACAATATATGACCAGAACTATATTGAGCGACAGACTGTTGAAATGCCCAGTTGATTATGTAAACAGTTTTGTAGAACTCTGGCATTGATGGTCCATCAGAGGGTGAGGCAAAAGTCTCACAGCGTTTAAGTTTTCGCTTACAAGACCTATAATTTGCTCAGTTCCCAAAAAAACTATTTTATATAAATCAATCCTGCGTCACTTTGGAAAGTAGAAGGAAGATTGTTCAAGCAACGCTTGAGTGCTTGATTATGGTGATGTAATCTACAGTCATACAGCAGCCTCTGTTTTAAAACCTTTAGCACTGTGTTGTATCACTGGGGAAAATGTTCATATAAAACTTAAATAAAAAAATGCAATATAAATACAAAATATGGCTTTTGAACACGGCACCCAAATATACATTTTTGACTAGAAACATTTTTAAATGAGCCATTTTCTCTCTATATTATTTATCTAGTCAAAACATGTCACTACATCTCTACACATCACCATTGGGGACAATCCAATTTGCTAGTCCCCATTATTTTCTATAATGCATATTAATAGATCTTTACAGAATAAAGGATTTAGACAGGTTTTCTTCTTAGGTAACAATTAAATAAAACAACAAATATATTATTAGTATTTTTTTTCATTTTTTAAGTGTTTTAAAATGACCCACTTACTATTGGGGAGTGGAACCAGAGAGGAAGCTTGTGTTTACCTTTCAGTATCTTTCACACCACTACAGTATTCATTTTCAACAGACCCTTTCCATCCCCCAGGATGATATTGAGGTTCAGGCTGTTGAAATGTCCAGTTGATTATATAAATAGTATTGTAGAACTCTGGTATTGATGGTCCATTTGAGGGTGAGTCATTGAAGTCAGTGGAAGAAACTTGCCAGTTGGTCAGCACATGCTCGGAGTACACGTCCTGTTAATCCATCTGGCCCTGCGGCCTTGTGAATGTTGACCTGTTTAAAGGTCTTACTCACATCGGCTACAGAGAGCAGGATCACACAGACGTCCCGAACAGCTGATGCTCTCGTGTATGTTTCAGTGTTCCTTGCCTCGAAGCGAGCATAGAAGTAATTTAGCTCGTCTGGTAGGCTCGTGTCACTGTGGAGCTCGCGGCTGTGTTCGCCCCCCAAGGATGAACCAGACTTGTGGAGGTCTACTTAGATAGCCCGGTGAAGCATGAGGCTAGCTAACCCACTACCTGGACTAGCTAGCGGGTAGCTACTGGTAACTATTAGCAACTGTGGATAGTTGTTTCACGCTTAAGAGTGCCTGTAATTACGCCAGCTAGCTGCCTACAATAATTACATACAATAATGCCTACCATTCAGCTATTTTTCTAACCTCATTGTCTGAAGCGTTAACGTTAGCGTTAAACGTAGGTAGTAAGTAGCTACTGTACTCAAAATTGTTGCTACCTGGATAGCTAACTAAACAATAGCTGGAACGACCTAGCGAACAGACGCGAACTGGCTGAGTCGATTCAGTGGCTAGCTTTGCACTTGGCTAGCTAACAGTAGCTGCTAGTGTTTCAGTGAAACGTGAGGGAGGCCCCGCTTCTCGCTTTCCCAGATGTTTAGTTTCATTTCATTCTGATCGCCTTTGCATTATTGTAGCCAATTTCTGTAGCCTGTCAACTATGCCTCTGTCTATCCCTGTTCTCTCCTCTCCACACAGAAGATACAAACACCCCTCACACCGCGTGGCTGCTGCCTCTCTCTAACCTGGTGGTCCCTGCACGCACGACCCACGTGGAGTTCCAGGTCTCCGGCAGCCTCTGGAACTGCCGTTCAGCCGCCAACAAGGCAGAGTTAATTTCAGCCTATGCTACCCTCCAGTCCCTCGACTTCTTGGCGCTGACGGAAACATGGATTACCACTGAAAACACTGCTACTCCTACTGCTCTCTCCTCGTCTGACCATGTGTTCTCGCATACCCCGAGAGCATCTGGTCAGCGGGGTGGTGGCACAGGAATCTTCATCTCTCCCAAGTGGACATTCTCTCTTTTTCCCCTGACCCATCTGTCTATCTCCTCATTTGAATTCCATGCTGTCACAGTCACTAGCCCATTCAAGCTTAACATCCTTGTCATTTATCGCCTTCCAGGTTCCCTTGGAGAGTTAATCAATGAGATTGACGCCTTGATAAGTTCCTTTCCTGAGGATGACTCACCCCTCACAGTTCTGGGTGACTTTAACCTCCCTACGTCTACCTTTGACTAATTTCCCTCTGCCTCCTTCTTTCCACTCCTCTACTCTTTTGACCTCACCCTCTCACCGTCCCCCCCTACTCACAAGGCAGGCAATACGCTTGACCTCATCTTTACTAGATGCTGTTCTTCTACTAATCTCACTGCAACTCCCCTCCAAGTCTCCGACCACTACTTTGTATCCTTCTCTCTCTCGCTCTCCTCCAACACTACTCACTCTTGCCCCTACTCAGATGTAATGCGCCCCGTCGCAACCTTCGCTCTCTCTCTCTCCCACTACTCTCTCCTCTTCCATCCTATCATCTCTTCCCTCTGCTCAATCCTTCTCCCTCCCAATCTCCTGATTTCTGCCTCCTCAAACCCTCCTCTCCTCCCTTTCTGCATCCTTTGACTCTCTATGTCCCCTATCCTCCCGGCTGGCTCGGTTTCTCCCTCCTGCTCCGTGGCTTGACGACTCATTGCGAGCTCACAGAACAGGGCTCCGGGCAGCCGAGCGGAAATGGAGGAAAACTAGACTCCCTGCAGACCTGGCATCTTTTCACTCCCTCCTCTCTACATTTTCTTCATCTGTTTCTGCTGCTAAAGCCACTTTCTACACTAAATTCAAAGCATCTGCTTCAAACCCTAGGAAGGCTCTTTGCCACTTTCTCCTCCCTGCTGAATCTCTCTCCCCCCCCTCTCTGTGGATGACTTCGTCAACCATTTTGAAAAGAAGGTTGACGACATCCGATCCTCGTTTGTTAAGTCAAATGACACTGCTGGTCCTGCTCACACTGCCCTACCCTATGCTTTTTGACTTCTTTCTCCCCTCTCTCTCCAGATGAAATCTTGCGACTTGTGACGGCCGGCCGCCCCAACAACCTGCCAGCTTGACCCTATCCCCTCCTTTCTTCCCAGACCATCTCCGGTGACCTTCTCCCTTACCTCACCTCGCTCATCAACTCATCCTTGACCGCTGGCCAATGTCCCTTCCTTCTTCAAGAGAGCGAGAGTTGCACCCCTTCTCAAAAAACCTACACTCGATCCCTCCGATGTCAACAACTACAGACCAGTATCCCTTCTTTCTTTTCTCTCCAAAACTCTTGAGCGCGCCGTCTTTAGCCAACTCTCTTGCTATCTCTCTCAGAATTACCTTCTTGATCCAAACCAGTCAGGTGTCAAGACTGGTCATTCAACTGAGATGCTCTTCTCTGTGTCACAGAGGCTCTCCGCACTGCTAAAGCTAAACTCTCTCTCCTCTGCTCTTGTCCTTCTAGACCTGTCTGCTGCCTTTGATACTGTGTGAACCATCAGATCCTACTCTCCACCCTCTCCGAGTTGGGCATCTCCGGCGCAGCTCAGTCTTGGATTGAGTCCTACCTGACCGGTCGCTCCTACTAAGTGGCGTGGCGAGAATCTGTCTCCGCACCACGTGCTCTCACCACTGGTGTCTTCCAGGGCTCAGTTCTAGGCCCATTACCATTCTCGCTATACACCAAGTCGCTTGGCTCTGTCATATCCTCACATGGCCTCTCCTATCATTGCTACGCAGACGACACACAACTAATCTTCTCCTTTCCCCCCTTCTGATAACCAGGTGGCGAATCGCATCTCTGCATGTCTGGCAGACATATCAGTGTGGATGATGGATCACCACCTCAAGCTGAACCTCGGCAAGACGGAGCTGCTCTTCCTCCTGGGGAAGGACTGCCCGTTCCATGATCTCGCCATCACAGTTGACAACTCCGTTGTGTCCACCTCCCAGAGTGCGAAGAGCCTTGGTGTGACCCTGGACAACACCCTGTCATTCTCCGCTAACATCAAGGCGCGGTGACCTGATCCTGTAGGTTCATGCTCTACAACATTCGGAGAGTACGACCCTGCCTTACACAGGAAGCGGCACAGATCCTAATCCAGGCACTTGTCATCTCCCGTCTGGATTACTGCAACTCGCTGTTGGCTGGGCTCCCTGCCTGTGTTAGGCCTACTGCTGCTAGGTGTAGCTCTCTCTCTGCTCTCTCTCTCTCCCCTCTGTCTGTCCTTGATTGCAGGAGTGAAAGTCTGGTGTGCGGGAGTCAGGGTTCCAGCTGCAGCTCATTCACCATAATCACCTCAGCCTTTAAGACCCGGTCAAACTTACCACTCATCGTCAGATCATAGTCAAGACAACCATGTTAGTCTCGCTGCCGACTCAACCTGTCTGTTTTCGCTCCTTGTGGTTTTTTGGCCTGTCTATTTACTTTTTCTCCTGTGCCACAGATATTTGGAACCTGACTCCTGCCTCCGCTTCACTCCTGCCACCACCATCCTGCTCTCCACTACCGGACCTCTCTTTTGGACTCACCACGGACACTAGGACATTACGGTACCACACCTGCCCTGACCTGGATCTGTTTACCCTCCCTGTAACCTGGACTTGCTCTTCCCCTATTTATTGGAAACCTGGACTATTGAACATTGTAATAAACCTGTTAAATATTCTCTGGCTTGGTGTACTTGTCTGCATTTGGGTTCTCATCCAGTTAAATCATAACAGTATGATCTGACCCATATGAACCCAGCAGACAGTAACTCGGATACCACCCCAGAGTGCACTCAAATTTGGACTGCCATAGCCAATCAGGGCATTTTACTTGGCCAACATGATACCCTGTTTAAGACGATTGCTGAGGACAGTCAGGTGCTGCTTAATCAGGTTCAATTACTCACCAATCAAGTGTCTGCCCTTACTACCCCTTCAGCTCAGATCAGAGAGCCTTTTGTTCCTGCTCCAGAGCGCTATGACGGGAACATGGGAACCTGTGGCGATTTTTTGACTCAATGCTCGTTAGTGTTTGAACAACAGCCCCTCACCTACGCCTCAGAGAAAGAGCCCGTATTGCCTACCTTATCAACTCTACTAGCGGTTCCGCTCGTGCCGGGGATCCGCGGTCTGGGAGAGTCAGTCGGACATTTGCAACGCTTACGTTGCCTTCACCACTGAGATGAGGAAGGTTTTTGACCACCCCGTACGAGGCAAGGAGGCTGCGAAACGGTTGTTTTCTCTTCAGCAGGGGGCTCGCAGTGTGGCGGAGATGGCAGTGGAGTTTCGGACTTTAGCGGCAGTGAGTGGTTTGGAATGACGTGGCATTACAAGGAGTGTTCATCAATGCTTTGTCTGAGACTTTAAAAGATGAATTGGTGTCATATGATGAATCGCCTACGCTGGATAATCTTATTTCACTCACCATCAGGTTGGATAATCGGATTCGGGAGCGCCGCCGGGAGAGGAGTGTTAGTTCCAAGCAACCTGTCTGTCGTCAACAAACTCCTCCCCGCATCTTCCCTACGGAGAAAGCCGTGTCTTCCCGAGCCGATACGAGGAGCACTGAACCCGAAGCCATGGAGGTGGGTCGTGCACGGTTGTCCTCAGAGGAGCGTGCACGTCGTATTCAGGCTCGGGTCTGCCTGTATTGTGGAGAGGCTGGTCATTTCGTTCCTTCCTGCCCAGTTCGTCGGGAAAAGGGCCGGCTCATCATTAATGGGAGAAGTTTTGGTGAGCCGAGCAGCGGATTCTTCCTCTTCTCCCCGCATTCTGCTCCAGGCATCCCTCCAGTGGCAGTCCCAGAATTTCTCTGTTAGTGCGCTGGTTGACTCTGGTGCCGACGAAAGCTTTTTGGATAGAGAGTGGGCTCAACAAATGGATTTGGAGACTGTTCCTATGGACTGTCCGCTGCAGGCTAAGGGTCTAAAATGGACAATTGTTGACCCGTATTACCATCAGACTGTTTCCTGTTTTTGTCTTAGAGTGTCGGGAAATCATCAGGAGAACATTCAATTCCATATTATCGACTGCCCACAGACCCCCTGGTCCTTGGTATCCCCTGGCTCATAAGACACAATCCACACATCGATTGGGTGACAGGTAGAATTGTTTCATGGAGCACATTTTGTCATGTGAATTGTTTGTGTTCTGCTCAGACTCCTGCCAGTACTGTGCCTCAACCTCCACTGGAGTCCATGGATCTTTCTGCTGTCCCTGACGTGTATCATGACCTGGCATCCGTTTTCTGCAAACACAGAGCTACTTCCCTTCCTCCTCACCGGCCTTACGACTGCGCCATTGACCTCCAGCCAGGAGCCCCGCTCCCCAGCAGTCGCCTGTACAATCTCTCCCGCCCCGGAGACGGAGGCTATGGAGAACTACATTCGGGACTCCTTGGGGGCAGGTATTATTCGTCCTTCCTCGTCACCTGTAGGAGGAGCGGGATTCTTTTTTGTTGCTAAAAAAGATAAGACCCTCAGACCCTGTATTGATTACCGTGGACTTAACAACATCACCATTAAGAACAAGTATTCTCTGCCTTTGATTAATTCTGCTTTTCCCCTCCTTCATGGTGCTACCATATTTACGAAACTGGATTTACGAAATGCTTATCACCTGGCGCGCATTCGTAAAGGTGATGAATGGAAGACTGCCTTCAACACCACCCTTGGGACATTTGAGTATCTGGTTATGCCTTTTGGGTTGTCCAATGTCCCTGCTGTTTTTCAGGCACTAGTCAATGATGTCCTTCGGGACATGTTGAATCGGTTTGTTTTTGTCTATCTGGATGATATCTTGATATTCTCAGAGTCCTCCCAGGAACATGAACTGCATGTGCGCCAGGTGTTGCAAAGGTTGTTGGAGAACAAACTGTTTGTGAAGATGGAGAAATGTGAATTTCATGTGTCTGAGACCTCTTTTTTGGGTTACATCATAGCTCAGGGGGAGTTGCGGATGGACCCAGCTAAGATCTCTGCTGTCACGGACTGGCCAGCCCCCTCCACCCGCAAACAACTTCAACGATTCCTGGGGTTTGCGAAACTTCTATAGGAGGTTCATCAAGGACTACAGCCGCATTGCGGCGCCACTCACCGCTCTCACCTCCATCTCACGACCGTTCGCTTGGAATGAAGGGGCCGAATCAGCGTTCGAAGAACTGAAACATCGCTTCGCCTCGGCTCCCATTCTGATGCAGCCGGACCCCGACCGCCAGTTTGTCGTGGAGGTGGATGCATCCGACACTGGGGTAGGTGCGGTGTTGTCACAACGTTCACCTGAAGATAAACAAACTGCATCCCTGTGCATTTCTCTCAAGGAAACTTTCTCAGGCAGAGAGGAATTATGATGTTGGCAATCGTGAACTGCTCGCCGTTAAGCTGGCTCTCGAGGAGTGGCGACATTGGTTGGAGGGGGCGGAACAACCCTTCATCGTTTTGGACGGAATCATAAGAATCTAGCTTACCTCCAGTCAGCGAAGCAGCTCAACCCCCGTCAAGCCAGGTGGGAACTATTTTTTGGGAGATTCAATTTTTCTGTCTTACCGTCCTGGGTCACGCAACGTCAAGCCTGACGCCCTGTCTCGTGTTCATTCGGCTGTTGATACTGGTAGTAACCCTGAACCCATTTTGCCTCCTACCTGCAGTATTGCGGCCATCACATGTGACATCGAGGGGATTGTTAGACAGGCTCAACATCATCAAGCTGACCCTGGGAGGGGGTCCTCCTAACCGGATGTTTGTCCCTGAGTCTACTCGCTCCCAGGTACTTCAGTGGGCTCACTCGTCTCCCCTTACCTGTCACCCTGGAGTTTTGCGGACCCTTGACTTTGTGCGACGGAAGTTCTGGTGGGCCACGATGGAGGCGGACACTCGAGCCTTCATTGCTGCTTGTACGGTATGTGCACGAAGTAAGAACTCCACCCAGGCCAGCGCTGGTCATCTACGACCTCTACCTATACCCAGCCGGCCCTGGTCGCACATCGCTATGGATTTTGTCACTGGACTTCCCCCCTCGTCTGGAAAGACTGTCATTCTTACGGTGATTGATCGTTTTTCTAAGTTCGCTAATTTTTTGGCCCTACCTAAACTGCCCACTGCCAGAGAGACGGCTGATATTTTGGTTGAACATGTGTTCCGCTCTCATGGTCTACCCACGGATATTGTCTCTGACAGGGGTCCCCAGTTTGTCTCCCAGGTGTGGAAAGCTTTCTGTAAAGCTTTGGGCATCACATCCAGCCTGTCCTCTGGATATCACCCCCAGACCAACGGGCAAGCCGAGAGAGCGAACCAGGAGATGGAGACCGCTCTCCGCTGTGTCACAGGGTCTAACCCTGGGTCATGGAGCTCCATGCTCCCCTGGGTGGAATATGCTCATAACACCTTGACTAACGCTTCCTCTGGTTTGTCTCCTTTTCTGTGTGCTCTGGTTATCAACCTCCCCTGTTCCCTTCTCAAGAGAGGGAACTGGCAGTACCCTCGGTGCAGTCCCACATGCGCCGCTGCTTCAAGGTCTGGAGGAAGGCCAGGGTAGCTCTGTCCCGAGCTTCGGCGTACATGCAGAGGCAAGCCAACCGCCACCGGTCCCAGGCTCCCGGTTACTCTCCTGGTCAAGAGGTATGGCTTAAGTCACGTGACCTTCCATTGAAGGTGGAGTCTAAGAAGATGGCGCCTCGTTTTATAGGACCGTTCAAGATACTGTCTATTGTTAACCCCTGCGCAGTTAAGCTACAGCTTCCTGCCTCCCTACGGGTTCATTCCACCTTTCATGTTTCCCAGATTAAGCCTGTGTCGGTTAGCCCTCTGTGCCCGCCCTCTCGTCGTCCCCCTCCTCCGCCCAGGATCGTGGTGGGGGTCCCGGTCTACACTGTCCGGCGACTTCTGGATGTTCGCCGCCGGGGTCGTGGTTTCCAGTACCTGGTGGATTGGGAGGGTTATGGTCCTGAGGAACGTTCTTGGGTGCCCAGGAGCTTCATTGTGGATCCTGCTCTGGTCCGAGAGTTTCATAGGTTACATCCCGATGAACCCCGTCGGCCGCCAGGTGGGTCCGTAGAGGGGGGGTAACTGTTAGGCCTACTGCTGCTAGGTAGCTCTCTCTCTGCTCTCTCTCTCTCCCCTCTGTCTGTCCTTGATTGCAGGAGTGAAGTCTGGTGTGCGGGAGTCAGGGTTCCAGCTGCAGCTCATTCACCATAATCACCTCAGCCTTTAAGACCGGTCAAACTTACCACTCATCGTCAGATCATAGTCAAGACAACCATGTTAGTCTCGCTGCCGACTCAACCTGTCTGTTTTCGCTCCTTGTGTTTTTGGCCTGTCTATTTACTTTTTCTCCTGTGCCACAGATATTTGGAACCTGACTCCTGCCTCCGCTTCACTCCTGCCACCACCATCCTGCTCTCCACTACCGGACCTCTCTTTTGGACTCACCACGGACACTAGGACATTACGGTACCACACCTGCCCTGACCTGGATCTGTTACCCTCCCTGTAACCTGGACTTGCTCTTCCCCTATTATTGGAAACCTGGACTATTGAACATTGTAATAAACCTGTTAAAATCTTCTCTGGCTTGGTGTACTTGTCTGCATTTGGGTTCTCATCCAGTTAAATCATAACAGCCTGTGCCATTAAACCCTACAACTCATCCAGAATGCCGCAGCCCGTCTGGTGTTCAACCTTCCATGTTCTCTCACGTCACCCCGCTCCTCCGCACTCTCCACTGGCTTCCAGTTGAAGCTCGCATCTGCTACAAGACCATGGTGCTTGCCTACGGAGCTGTGAGGGGAACGGCACCTCCGTACCTTCAGGCTCTGATCAGTCCCTACACCCAAATGAGGGCATTGCGTTCATCCACCTCTGGCCTGCTGGCCCCCCTACCTCTGCGGAAGCACAGTTCCCGCTCAGCCCAGTCAAAAACTATTCGCTGCTCTGGCACCCCAATGGTGGAACAAGCTCCCTCACGACGCCAGGACAGCGGAGACACTCACCACCTTCCGGAGACACTTGAAACCCACCTCTTTAAGGAATACCTGGGATAGGATAAAGTAATCCTTCTACCCCACTGGCTATAAGGTGAATGTACCAATTTGTAAGTCGCTCTGGATAAGAGCATCTGTTAAATGACATAAATGTAAATTTAGTCTGTAATAGTTTGAAAGCCCTGCAACCTCTGCTTGTTCAGTGTATACAGTATTTCAAAAAAAAAATCAGCCTGCTTTTCTGTTCTAATCAGAAGGATCCTGTGAGGCGGAACATTTTCTGGCTACAGTAGTCCTTGCAGGGCTTCTGCCATGAAGTCTTGGAGACCCAAAAACTTCTCAGCTACAGATATAATGATGTCCAGCATCTTGGACTTCTTGTGCAGTACAATTAATAACTGTGGCTGTAAATACTAAAAAATCCACCTTCAAAATTAGTGTATCCAGATCGCTTGATTGACGTATAACATTTGCAACTGGTTGCAGTGCATCCACCGCCATATCTTCTTCAGAACTGTGGCCTCTTGCTACTATAACTCTCTTCACCGCCTCCACATAGGAGATTTGCTGTACAGCCCTGATCCTTGAGACCTCAACCTCTTTCACCCTAACAGGGCACTCTGGGAATTCAGAAATATGACCCCCACCACAGTTACAACATTTTACATTCACATGCTCTTCAATAACATATTCCTTCCGTCTGCAAACATGTGGCCAAACGTTTTACATTTCTTGCATTGCATCAGGTTTTACACAAACTCTCTTATGGGGTATATTATATATCCCAACTTTACATAGGGTGGTAGATACTCTTCATCAAACATCAATAATAAAGATGAACTTTGCTCCTTTTTCACATTCTCCATACGGGTCAAGCGACGTGCATTTGCATCCTTCTTCTTTGGGATTTGGGTGGCGGAGCGCATTCAACTTTTAGGTGCATACACCGCCACCTACTGTACTGGTGTGTGAGGCCATTCACAGCCTATATACATTAAATTCATTGATACGGTAATTAATACAAAAATTGCACCTGCCAAGTATTAGCCTGCTCTAAAAAATTTGAGGGTAAATGTTCTTGGTTCATGCAGATGACTGACCTCAGACCAATGGGCAGTACGCCCAGAACATTGTTCTGGGATCCAAAAGGGATATCTCAGTTTCAAGGTCTCAGCTTGGAAAAAAGAAGCCTTGTGAGGTATTGGTCGGTCAATGCAGGAACCAAATGTTAACGATGAATTCATTATTAATAAAGCTAAAATCATGCAAATATAACTTGTCTGTGTAAGCAGTATATAGGGACAACTAACGGGACTGCCCCGGCAGAGCTCCCGACCGACGTGTACTATGGTGCTGCTTTTAAGTTTGTTGGAACCTCTCCAGCTTGCTGATAAAAAATTATGATTCATTGAAGTTTAACTTTGAGTCCCTTCGTGGCGATTTTTCCACGACAAAAACCCACCACCCCATTCCACTATTTAACACCATCTAGTCCAACGCCAGACCACTAACACTCAACACCCCCTGCAGCTGTTCTGCAGTAAATCCTCGCTATCCCAAGTACTTCTCTGCCGCTGCCACCACAGCCTCTATTTTCTGGGACTTTTTGATCCATTTCTGCAGTACATTTGAAAACCATTACTATAAATGCTAAAAAGCCCACCTTACTGAAGCACATATTCTTCCCATCGCTCTCTCTTGGTCTCTGCCTACTCACAGGAATCCTCTCAAGATCCCTCACCCTGTACCCATCTTCCTCTACCACCCCCTTCACTGCTTCTGCTACACAACACTTTCTGTACTACTGTAACCCTGGCAACCTCAATCTAATAATAATAATAATAATAATAATAATAAGCCATTTAGTCATTGTGCCCATACATTTTTTACGTATGGGTGGTCCCGGGGATCGAACCCACTACCCGTTACAGGTGCCATGCTCTACCAATTGAGCTACAGAGGACCACAATCTGCCTTTCTCTCACCTGACACCTCAGATCTCCAGCCCGTTAGCACCCCCACAACTAACACACAGAACTTTCTCCAACGATACCACACATTTCTTCATCTCATACCCTCCTGCACACTTGTCACATCTAGGGCATCTCACGCCTACAAACCGCTGCAACAGGCCCATAAACTTCACCCCTAAAACACTGTAATATTTACGGAACAAAATCGCTCACGGGATACTGACACTTCCTACCTTGATCTTATCTGGCAGAGACTATGCATCAAAATCCAGCATGACTGATAATGTATTCTCTGTTTCCCCCACGCTCTACACCGGATCTACGTCTTACCAAAATGGAGGGTGTCACAGACACCTGGAATCTTCCATTTCAACTGCACATCCTCAACACTTAAACCTAACCCCGTTATCACTCCTTTCAATGCCACCCTGTTCCGGAGAGCATTCAAGTCACAATTCCTGTCTCTAATCACGTAATCCGCAGCGCCCGCTCCCTCTGGACAGAGGAGAAAACAATAAATCATCACGAGTCCACTCCAAGTTACCTTCACAAACTCAACAGTCCCCAACATCTTCTCCACCTAACCTGACAACCACATATGGATCCATTCTCTCTACAAATCTCACTCCCACTGGGCCAGAATCATCCTTATCATCTTTGGAACAAGGCCGAACTCGGTGTTCCTCACCGCAGGTAATTCATCCTCACTCTCACCAGGTTCCATCTCTGAGCTACTGGAGGACGTATCCTCTTTATACACTAGAAGATAACCTCCCTCACCACACTGCTTCCCTCTACACTCAGCTCCTTCTCGGCGTTCATCACTGCACCTGCCACCACAGTTAAGTAGTTTTAAATTGACACAATACCTGTTATCAAAGGTTACAGCTAGAGATGACGTGCAGGAGCTTGCAGTGTTGTTGTTTTGCATGATGTCTACTTTGATGATAATTAGAGTTTTATAATCGGAGAGGAAAATAGAGCCAAATATTGCTAAAAGTCACGCCAGGGTAAGCCTACACGAAACACAGCCATTATTCTAAGTGTTTCTAAAATGAATAAAAAGGAAAAATGATTGGAACCATTTCCCTGTTTGACCGCTAGGATTTATGACACCATTTTTGCAAAAAATAATAATAATAAAAAAAACTGTATTCAGACTTTAATCAGTACTTTGTTGAAGCTCCTTTGGCAGTGATTACAGCCTCAAGTCTTCTTGGGTATGACTTTACAAGCTTGGCATACCTGTATTTGGGGAGTTTCTCTGCGGATCCTCTCAAGCTTGTCAGGTAATATGGGTAGTGTCGCCGCACAGCTATTTTCAGTTCTCTCTGTACTTTGCTCCGTTCATCTTTTCCCTCGATCCTGACTAGTCTCCCAGTCCCTGCCACTGAAAAAGATCCCCACAGCATGATGCTGCCACCACCATGCTTTGCCGTTGGGATGGTGCCAGGATTCCTACAGACGTGACGCTTGATATTCAGGCCAAAGAGTTCAATTTTGGTTTCATCAGACCAGAGAATCTTGTTTCTCATGGTCTGAGAGTCTTTTAGGTGTCTTTGGCAAACTCCCAGCGGGCAGTCATGTGCCTTTTCATGAGGAGTGGCTTCTGTCTGGCCACTCTACCATAAAGGCCTGATTGGTGGAGTGCTGCAGAGATGGCTGTCCTTCTGGAAGGTTCTCCCATCTCCAGAGGAACTCTGGAGCTCTGTCAGAGTGACCACCGGCTTCTTGGTGACCTCCCTGACCAAGGCCTTTCTCCCCCGATTGCTTAGTTTGTCCGGGCGGCCAGATCTAGAAAAAATATTGGTGGTTCCACACTCCTTCCATTTAAGAATGATGGAGGCCTTTTGATCATATCCTTGGACTAAAATGATTGACACTCAGGTGCAAGCCTAACATCATGTGCAAAGGGCCTTTGGGTAACGTAGCACATATTCAATGATATCTCTTTTTCTCACGTAGGCTGTTCATTTCTGATCTTTGATACTTTTTCTGGTTTATAAATGTATCATGGTATCCTACATTAACGCTATACGTATGGGCCATGTTGTTACTTGGTAGCTACTAGCAACAGACCCTGTGTTGTGGATCATCTACCACTATTTTTGGACGGTCCATACTGTAACGTTAACGTTAGTCTCAGGCTTCACTAACTAGCGTTACTGTTTTAGGTGGAGCTATTTCTTTGCTACTTTTCAAATAAATACTACGTGACATTTCACATATCATCTTGCTAGATAGGCTACTAGCAAAATACCCTGTGTTGTTAGGATATATTTATGTTTGTTTCTTCCAACAGATCTTTACATATTTTCCTCAATACAAAATATTCCTGCGGTCCTTGTGGTTACTAAACATATTTTAGATATGCCTTTATGCTATAGCTTATTCCATGTTTACATCTTTGGTTAAATGACTTCACATGCAAAACTTATTCTTATTCTTACCAAAATCTTTTGAGAATGTATTTCTATTGATAGCCTCCATTTCCTGGTAAGGTCCTAATGGCAGGAGACTTTAATTGCACTCTTGATCCTCATCTAGATCACTCCTCTAGTTTAGACACTTCCCACTCGCAGAGTAGAAAGAAATTACAGCATTTCATTAAGGACTTAAATCTATGTGAACCTTGGAGGACTCAGAACCCGAGTAAAAGGGAGAATTCATGTTCACATTTAAATCATATTCTCATGTAGACTACTTTTTAGTTTCTTGCTCATTGCTTCCCAATGTAGCAGGAAAGTGGATATGATACTATTGTTCTGAGTGACCATTCCCTTGTGTGATTATTCTATAGGGATACAAAACTAGTAAAAGGATCCTCTAGATAGCGCTTGCATCCCAGATGGTTACAGGACCCAGACTTCTTACATTACGTTGGAGTGCATATACATTTACATTTACATTTTAGTCATTTAGCAGACGCTCTTATCCAGAGCGACTTACAGGAGCAATTAGGGTTAAGTGCCTTGCTCAAGGGCACATTAACGTCATTTAGCAGACGCTCTTAGCCAGAGCGACTCACAAATTGGTGCGTTCACCCTATAGCCAGTGGGATAACCACTTTACAATTTGGTGGGGGGGGGGGGGGGGGGGGTAGAAGGATATTACTTTATCCTATCCCAGGTATTCCTTAAAGAGGTGGGGTTTCAAATGTCTCCGGAAGGTGGTGAGTGACTCCGCTGTCCTGGCGTCGTGAGGGAGCTTGTTCCACCATTGGGGTGCCAGAGCAGCGAACAGTTTTGACTGGGCTGAGCGGGAGCTATGCTTCCGCCGAGGAAGGGGAGCCAGCAGGCCAGAGGTGGATGAACGCAATGCCCTCGTTTGGGTGTAGGGACTGATCAGAGCCTGAAGGTACAGAGGTGCCGTTCCCCTCACTGCTCCATAGGCAAGCACCATGGTCTTGTAGCGGATGCGAGCTTCAACTGGAAGCCAGTGGAGTGTGCGGAGGAGGGGGGTGACGTGAGAGAACTTGGGAAGGTTGAACACCAGACGGGCTGCGGCATTCTGGATGAGTTGTAGGGGTTTAATGGCACAGGCAGGGAGGCCAGCCAACAGCGAGTTGCAGTAGTCCAGACGGGAGATGACAAGTGCCTGGATTAGGACCTGTGCCGCTTCCTGTGTAAGGCAGGGTCGTACTCTCCGAATGTTGTAGAGCATGAACCTGCAGGAGCGGGTCACCGCCTTGATGTTGGCGGAGAACGACAGGGTGTTGTCCAGGGTCACGCCTAGGCTCTTCGCACTCTGGGAGGAGGACACAGCGGAGTTGTCAACCGTGATGGCGAGATCATGGAACGGGCAGTCCTTCCCCGGGAGGAAGAGCAGCTCCGTCTTGCCAGGGTTCAGCTTGAGGTGGTGATCCGTCATCCATACTGATATGTCTGCCAGACATGCAGAGATGCGATTCGCCACCTGGTTATCAGAAGGGGGAAAGGAGAAGATTAGTTGTGTATCGTCAGCGTAGCAATGATAGGAAAGGCCATGTGAGGATATGACAGAGCCAAGTGACTTGGTGTATAGGGAGAAAAGGAGAGGGCCTAGAACTGAGCCCTGGGGGACACCAGTGGTGAGAGCACGTGGTGCGGAGACAGCTTCTCGCCACGCCACTTGGTAGGAGCGACCCCGGTCAGGTAGGACGCAATCCAGGAGTGAGCCGCGCCGGAGATGCCCAGCTCGGAGAGGGTGGAGAGGAGGATCTGATGGTTCACAGTATCAAAGGCAGCAGACAGGTCTAGAAGGACAAGAGCAGAGGAGAGAGAGTTAGCTTTAGCAGTGCGGAGAGTCTCCGTGACACAGAGAAGAGCAGTCTCAGTTGAATGACCAGTCCTGAAACCTGATTGGTTTGGATCAAGAAGGTCATTCTGAGAGAGATAGCAAGAGAGTTGGCTAAAGACGGCACGCTCAATAGTTTTGGAAAGAAAAGAAAGAAGGGATACTGGTCTGTAGTTGTTGACATCAGTGGGGTCGAGTGTTGGTTTTTGAGAAGGGGAGCAACTCTCGCTCTCTTGAAGACGGAAGGGACATGGCCAGCGGTCAAGGATGAGTTGATCAGCGAGGTGAGGTAGGGGAGAAGGTCTGGAGAAGGGAGGAGGGGATGGGGTCAAGCGGGCAGGTTGTTGGGCGGCCTGCAGTCACAAGTCGCAGGATTTTATCTGGAGAGAGAGGGGAGAAAGAAGTCAAAGCATAGGGTAGGGCAGTGTGAGCAGGACCAGCAGTGTCATTAGACTTAACAAACGAGGATCGGATGTCGTCAACCTTCTTTTCAAAGTGGTTGACGAAGTCATCCACAGAGAGAGAGGAGGGGGGGGGGGGGGATTCAGGAGGGAGGAAAATGTGGCAAAGAGCTTCCTAGGGTTAGAGGCAGATGCTTGGAATTTAGAGTGGTAGAAGGTGGCCTTAGCAGCAGAAACAGATGAAGAAAATGTTTAGAGGAGGGAGTGAAAAGATGCCAGGTCGGCAGGGAGTTTAGTTTTCTTCCATTTCCGCTCCGCTGCCCGGAGCTCTGTTCTGTGAGCTCGCAATGAGTCATCAAGCCACGGAGCTGGAGGGGAGGACCGAGCCGGCCGGGAGGATAGGGGACACAGAGAGTCAAAGGATGCAGAAAGGGAGGAGAGGAGGGTTGAGGAGGCAGAATCAGGAGATTGGAGGGAGAAGGATTGAGCAGAGGGAAGAGATGATAGGATGGAAGAGGAGAGAGTAGTGGGAGAGAGAGAGCGAAGGTTGCGGCGGCGCATTACCATCTGTGTAGGGGCAGAGTGAGTAGTGTGGGAGGAGAGTGAGAGAGAAAAGGAAACAAAGTAGTGGTCGGAGACATGGAGGGGAGTTGCAGTGAGATTAGTAGAGGAGCAGCATCTAGTGAAGATGAGGTCAAGCGTATTGCCTGCCTTGTGAGTAGGGGGGGACGGTGAGAGGGTGAGGTCAAAAGAGGAGAGGAGTGGAAAGAAGGAGGCAGAGAGAAATGAGTCAAATGTGGACATAGGGAGGTTGAAATCCCCAAAACTGTGAGGGGTGAGCCATCCTCAGGGAAGGAACTTATCAAGGCGTCAAGCTCATTGATGAACTCTCCAAGGGAACCTGGAGGGCGATAGATGACAAGGATATTAAGCTTAAATGGGCTAGTGACTGTGACAGCATGGAATTCAAATGAGGAGATAGACAGATGGGTTAGGGGAAAAATTGAGAATGTCCACTTGGGAGAGATGAGGATTCCTGTACCACCACCCCTCTGACCAGATGCTCTCGGGGTATGCGAGAACACATGGTCAGACGAGGAGAGAGCAGTAGGAGTAGCAGTGTTTTCAGTGGTGATCCATGTTTCCGTCAGCGCCAGGAAGTCGAGGGACTGGAGGTTGGCATAGGCTGGGATGAAGTCAGCTTTGTTGGCAGCAGAACGGCAGTTCCAGAGGCTGCCTGCGACCTGGAACTCCAGGTGTGGGGTGCGTGCAGGGACCACCAGGTTAGAGAGGCAGCAGCCACGCGGTGTGGTGCGTTTGTGTAGCCTGTGCAGAGAGGAGAGAACAGGGATAGGCAGAGGCATAGTTGACAGGCTGTAGCAAATGGCTACAAAAATAGATGTTTATTTGACATTGAACACTGACCAAACGTCAGCGAGTACCAGATGGGAGGCTTTCAAAGCACATATTTGTGGGCAAATTATACGTTTTACCAGTTTCAAATAAAATAAAATCAGAAAATGAGAGACGGAGAGCAAAATGAGAGAATTGGAGAGGGAAGCTTTTTTGGATAACTCAGTAGAAGTAAACAAGGAATGATTTGGTCTTGAAGCTCAGTATGAAGAACTTCCCACCTCAAAGGCTGCAAACAGCTTAACTAGGCAGAAACAGTCCTTCTATGATCAAGGTGAAAAACCTGGTAAATTGCTGGCCTGGCACATTAAGAAGTAAAATTCAGCCTTTAATGCAATTCATAATTTACAAGGACAATTATCAATGGATCCTGTAGAAATAAACCAAAATTGGATCTGGAAAAGGAATTGGATGGTGTTGAAATATCTGATGCTATTTTCGATATGAAGGGAGGTAAAGTGGAAGGTCCAGATGGGCTCCCAATAGATATTTAAGGACAAACTTCTAGGTCCACTTTTGGATATGTACAGTGCATTAGGAAAGTATTCAGACCCCTTGACATTTTCCACAATTTGTTACGTTACAGCCTTATTCTGAAATTGATTAAATTAAAAAAATCCTCATCAATCTATACACAATACCTCATAATGACAAAGTGAAAACAGGTTCTTAGACATTTTTGCAAATGTATTAAAAATAAAAACAGCAGAAATACCTTGTTTACATAAGTATTCACACCCTTTGCTATGAGACTCGAAATTGAGCTCAGGTGGATCCTGTTTCCATTGATCATCCTTGAGATGTTTCTAAAACTTAATTGGTGTCCAACTGTGGTAAATTCAATTGATTGGAGATGATTTGGAAAGTCACACAACTGTCTATATAGGTGACCAAGAACACGATGGTCACTCTGACAGAGCTCCAGAGTTCCTCTATGGAAATGTGTGAACCTTCCAGAAGGACAACCATCTCTTCAGCACTCCACCAATCAGGCCTTTATGGTAGAGTGGCCAGACGGAAGCCACTCCTCAGCAAAAGGCACATGGCAGCCCACTTGGAGTTTGCCAAAAGGCACCTAAAGGACTCGGACCATGAGAAACAAGATTCTCTGGTCTGATGAAACCAAGATTGAACTTCATGGCCTGAATGACAACCATCATGTCTGGAGGAAACCTGGCACCATCCTTATGGTAAAGCATGGTGGTGGAAGCATATTGCTGCGGGGATGTTGTTCAGCGGCAGGGACTGGGAGCCTAGTCAGGATAGAGGGAAAGATGATTGGAGCAAAGTACAGAGAGATCCTTGATGAAAACCTGCTCCAGTGCGTTGAGGACCTCAAGACCGGGGCGAATGTTCACCTTCCAACAGGACAACGACCCTAAGCACACAGCCAAGACAACGCAGGAGTGGCTTCGGGACAAGTCTCTGAATGTCCTTGAGTGGCCCAGCCAGATTCGTGACTTAAACCCAAAAGAACATCTCTGGAGACCTGAAAATAGCTGTGCAGCGACGCGCCCCATCCAACCTGACAGAGCTTGAGATGATTTGCAGAGAAGAATGGGAGAAACTCCCCAAATACAGGTGTGCCAAGGTTATAGCGTCATACACATTAAGACTTTGGCTGTAATCACTGCCAAAGGTGCTTAAACAAAGTACTGAGTAAAGGGTCTGAATACTTATGTAAATGTGATTGTTCAGTTGTTGTTGTTTTTGCAACAACTGATAAACAACACGTTTTTGCTTTGTCATTATGGGGTATTGTGCGTAGATTGATGAGGGGGAAAAACAATTTAATCAATTTTACAATAAGGCTGTAAAGTAACAAAATGTCGAAAAAGTCAAGGGGTCTGAATACTTTTCGAATGCACTGTATATAGACAGGTGTGTGCCTTTCCAAATCATGTCCAACAAACTTAGTTAGATAGAACCTGCTCTTACCCTGAGAAACAGATTTCCCAATCTTCTTCTCCTCTTCTTCATCTTTAATGTTGACATTCAGCTCCAGTGTTTGACTGCAGTCTTCCAGCTTCACTGATGCCATCTCTGGATCCTGCAGTAAACTGGGCTCCACTGTCACAATCAGGACCCAGTGACTGTAGGTTTGGACTCAGCGTGGAAGGAGAGAGGCAGGCTGGGTGTTGTGTCCTCACTGTTGATGTTACCGGCCTCAGACTTATCTGAATCGGCCAGTAGTAATAAAGAGAAACAGATACAAAAAGTTATTGTCTTCACAGTTCTGGCACTTTCTTTATTCTCTAAAAATATTTTCACTTTTTTCTTGTTCAATTATTTAATTCAGTGCTTGTCTTGGACTGAAATAGGTGCTAATACTCATTTTGGGTGCCGGTACTGTTTATATTAAGGTGCAGGAGCTCAACAATACTTTTGAGCTAATACCTAACCTATAGTAGATCAACGCATAAATGACTCAAAAACCATTTAGTACAAGGTTACAGATTGTTTTAGACAGCACTGTGTGCTAATTTCCTGAATAACCTTGTCTTCACTGTATTACTTCAATCAAAAAACTATTGTATTTCCTGTTCACACCATAGCAACATTTATTGATAAAAACAGAAACTACTGAATGTGTCTGAATATTAGTACACATGTAGAAAACTGATAATCATTACATTCAGCTTCAAAACAGTAGTGCGACCGTGAAATTGTCTCTATCTGATGCACCCGCACTGTCCTCACTGAAGTCTGTTGACGCTGACCGAGAGTAGCCGCCATTTTACCAGCTTGGGAATTTTACACAAAACCAATAACATGCTAAACGAACTCAGAAATCTCAAATAAACTGATTATTTATAACTAAAAATGAGAAAATTATGTACATCCACTCAGACAAACCCAAAATCTCTAGCTATGTGACTTGTAAAATAGTTTTTATCACGTTCTTTCACTCACTCGGTTTGACACAAAAATCACACATCAAACGTTTACCAAACGTGATAATACCTTAACGGATGTGTTAACTAGCATGTTATGACATGTTCTTTCGACATTAGAAAGTTTAAACGTGCTATTACATACCTGTAGTAATAAATAGAAACGGACACAAAGGTTATCTTCTTGACTGCACAGTTCTGGCGCTTTCTTTATTGTGAAGAACGTGGGATGGGCGCGCCTGCCGGAACTTCCTGTTCCCCCACTACTACTGTGCAACGGTCCGTGCATTTCGGGATCCTTGGGACGGCCCTACCAGTGTTGCCAACTCATTTTCAGGGGAAGTTGCTAGAGGCAGGTCGATTTGTTGCTAAAAGTTGCTATATAACTTTGTGATGTCATTGCGTGATGAAGTCATTACGTAATAACGTAAAACTGCATAATTACGTAGAATACACAATAATGTTAATCAAATTGACTGGCCATCTCGGCGACAAATATGTGGCTATCCTAAAAAACTACAAATGCCATGATGATCTGGACAAGGCTGCCGAATCGAGGCAAATGTAAGGATCTCTGGATTAACTATATAATGTTAGCTAAATGTAGTAATGAATAAATAGGCTACATTTATTTAAATATACAATTCTGATGGGGAGCACTTACCCTGTGACTTTAAAAAAACGCCCCTTTTCTAAAAACAACATTTCATTAAATAACTCAAAAGTGTAAACTGTAGCAATTTATTTCCCTTTATAGTTTATTGGCCTAAGCATGACCTTCATCCACATAACCCCCCCCCCCAAAAAAAAAATGTTGCATTTTTGTGTCAGCAATTAGACATTGTTCTTAGGGGGGGGGGCGAGTTACCCCCTAGTACCCTACCGCCAGCCTCCTCTAGGTACATAGGATGGCTATTTCCCCACCAGAACCCTGGCCTGATGCGAACGTGAGTAGATTACGTTGAAAACAACGTTCGGCCATCTTGGAGACCGTCTCTACCTCTTGTACCTCAGTGGTCAGGCGGGCACCATTCTTCAGATAATGAAAAAAGAGCTAAAACTGTGCTGTCAAGACAATAGCTGTTGTGTCCGTTTCAAATGTATTACTACCAGGGGTGGTGTGTTCATTAGGGCGATATGGGCGACGCACTGCCAAACGGGAAAAGGAAGGGATTTTCTTTCTAATCAATTATATCACGGCAACAGTAGTTATCAGTGTTCTAATCTAGACGTCTGATCTGCCACTAAATGTCCAATCAGGCTAAAGTCGTGCTTCAAATGCCCCCCCCCCCCCTTTTGGGGCGATTTCAGTCAGGTTGAAAATCACCCCAGAAGTCTCTCATAGACTCTCATGTAAAAAAAAATTTTTTTTAAATATCAGAGTTTTCAATACAATCTCTATGGGTTTCTGAGGGCTTGCACTTACGCGCTTTCGTCATACGTAACATAACCATGAACGTAACTAAGAAAAGAGCGGGTAGCAGCGTCAATCAATTCACGTACTACTATCAAGATGGCTAACGTTCAGTGCAACTCGATTGTCTCTTTGAAAGAAGTTCACATCAAAGACCATTCAAACGAGCTACTGGAGTGTATGCTAGCGGTCATGAGGGAACATATTGTGGAGGAGGTGAAGTCGGCGAACTTCGTAGCTATCCAAGCTGACGAGACCACGGACGTTTCTACACAGACACAGCTGGTGCTTGTGCTGAGGTACATAGATAGCAACCACAAAGTGCAGGAGCGCTTTTTTGAGTTCCTTCCATCTCGGAATCAACCTCAGTCTCAATCGCCAGTGTGCTTTTGGAGAGACTGAACGGTATTTTTTGCCGACGACGAGAAAGTCAAACTGTGGTGCACTGGCACTGTACCAGGTTCTCATGAGCTACAACCTCCAGGAGACGTTCTCTGAGACTGTGACTCTGTTGAACATCCTCATAACTACTCCCATGACAACAGCTGAAGCTGAGAGATGTTTTCTCAACTTTGACACGAGTTAAGACATTCCTGCGAAATTCAATGGGCCAGGAACGTCTGAATGCACTGGCCATGCTTTCCATGGAGAGGGAACTAGTCCTCAGCATGCCTGATTTCAATGAGAAAGTCATTGACCGCTTTGCTGCATTGAAAGAGAGAAGAGAACAGTTTCAGTACAAGTAATGTAGCCTCTCTCTCTCTTTGTCCCTCCCTGTTTGTCTCTTTAACACACACACGCCCAAATCAGTTCACAGTTGATGTTGTTTAAAATAGTTATTTTTCATTTTTTAAAAAGTTTAAAAAAAAAAAAAATCTGTTCATGTTCATTTTTACAAATATATACAATTGGCCAGAATATGGTTTGTTCATATTTACAAATCTATACAATTGGCCAGAATATGGTTGTTCATTTTTACAAAGCCATACAGATAGCTGTGTTTACCTTTTCTAGAAATTATTTTCAAATTCTGTTTTCAGGAAAAATGTCTATCACTGTTCATTTTCACAAATATATACAAGAGGGCAGAATATGGAAGTGTATAAAAATTTCTTATTACCAATAACTTGCATCAATGTTTTCAGTAGCCTCTATCAAAAGCTCCTGCTTGCTTGTTGTGAATTATGCTCAGGTGCACATATTTCCAATTCAACCATGAGGCAAAAAATGTGGTAAAAGCTCTTGTTGATCCTGCAATCTGAACAAATACCAAGATGCTGTATTTTCAGCTGATATTTCATGTTGTTTATGGAAATGCATATTGTTTATGCAGTGTTGAGGAATGTGAAAGAACACCCTTGATTATTTTTACTGTGATAACTTATTTTGCTTTTGTAAGCCCACACTTTTGAGATCAGTCAATAAATGCTTCTGGCATTGACTTATATGCTGCCCCTGTCTTCATGTTGTTGCTGGACATATCTTTTTAAAATGTGTGTAGGTCACCTAAATCATCAGAAAAATTGCCCCCCCTTGAGAATTTTTTCAGGAGCCGCCACTGATTACTACAGTTATGTAATAGCACGTTTCAACTTTCTAATTTAGAAAGAACATTTCATAACATGCTAGGTCACAAATACGTCAAAGTATTATCACGTTTTGTAAAGGTTTTAGCTATGTGTTTTTTTGTGTCAAACCGAGTGAGTGTGAGTGAAGAACGTGATAAAAACTATTTTACAAGTCACATAGCTAACTAGAGACTTTGGGTTTGTCTGCGTGATTGAATGTACATCATTTCGTCAAGATATTTTAATAAATAGTTAATTTATTTGAGATTTCTGAGTTCGTTTACATCAACGGACTTCACTGCAGACAGTGCGAATGCATTAGAGAGAAAGTTTGACGGTTGCACTACTATTTTTGAAGCTGCCTGAATGTAATGTCCAGCAGTTTTTCTACATGTGTTGTAATCTAGGGTTGGAGCCGGTTCAGGGACAGAACAGAAAAATAACCTAAAAATGAACGGACCGGAAACTAAAGTGTTCTATACATTTCAGGACAGCAGTTATTTTAAAAGCATGTAATCCAGGTAATAACCTATTTTACTTTCGGGTATTTTTCTCCAGTCCACAAAAATCGCAACAAAGCTCACATCTAGAAACGTATTTCCAGTTTCTGCCTGCCAGCTGGAATGGAAATCTTTTGCAGTGGGGGTGTGCGTGTGGAAACTACCTGCTCCTCCCCTCTGAAGCATAGGTTACCGAGGAAATATTAAACCCTGATACGGTACTTCATTAGGTAAGGCATTTATGTCCAGATTGAAGTTTTTTGTAGTGATCAGTAAGGCTAATTGTAAAAAATAACCCTTTTAAAGTGCCATGTTTGGGACAGTTTATTATGTGGGGGAAATTTAGGCAATCAGGACCAAAAGGCCGGCCGCTCCGTAGGGGCACGTGGGCCCAGCTCTTACTGCAGTGGGGGTGCCTTTGGACTCTTTAAATTTTGGGCCCTCTATTAATTTGGGAGGGCAACTTTATGAAGGCCTCTTCACGTGGTTTTTATCGTAAAAAGGCTCTACCGCCCATAAAAAAAAAGACGGGCTTTTTTTTATTGTTCATTTTATTTCGTTGATGATGTATTAAGTCAAGTTTTCCCAACTTAAAATGTATTTGGGGGGGGCCCACACAGGCTGTTTGGGGAAAATGCGAGGGTCGGGGAACACTTCCGCCCCAAGTGGAAAATTTTGGTTCACCCCCCTTGTGGCATAAACCGCTTCCCGAAAATATGTATTAAGCTAAAAATGTTAGGGTTCAAATTATTTTTTAAAATTTGATTCCCCCCCGGGATTTAAATTTTTTAAATTATTCCGTTTTTAGTGTTCATCCGATTTAATTTAAAAACGTTTTCCCTGTCATTTCCATTGGGGGGCCCAGATAAACCACGGGGATTCCGATCCTCCCAAATTTTGGAAATTTGAAACAGCCCAAAAGGGGTTTTTCCCATTTTTGATCAACCCCAATGTATGCCAATTTTTTTAAAGCTTTATCTGTGAAAATTTGGGCGGACATTTTCCCAGAGAAACGTTTTGTGTAAACGTAAAACAATTTTGGGGTTTTTCCGAGAACGGCCCCTTTTCCTCCCGAAATAAATTGCAGTATCGCTTTTTTTCGGCCTTTGGCTAAGTTCAAGATAAAGGGGCAGTACCCGGGCGATCCTGAAGGGGGCGATGTCGTCATCGCCCAAAGTCACAGTGGGCGGGCCGGGCCGGACTGAAAAACACGCTGAGTTTTAAATGGAGGGAAAAAGAAAATTTGGGTGGAAAGATTTTTTTTGGAAAGGACGTTCTTTTTGGACCTCTACCCTGACAGCAGCCATGTGCACTTTTGGGCAAAAAAAACACACCGGATAAGTTTTAGGTTTGTGTCGTTCTACACCATAAACCGGCGGGAGGGGTGAAAGGGCCCCTTTTCCCCGAGCAAACCTCGACAGCACCCGCCCTCGTAGCCCCCCAATTTGGTCCCTGTGCGGGCCCACAATCTGGGGGTTGCAAAAGGGTTGCACATGTTAAACCCCCCCTGGGTCACTGAAAAAAAACTTTTTAGTGTGTTTACCTCACCCCGGTATGGGGCCCCATCTTGCCAGGAGTGAAGACTTAAGGACCCCCTAGGCATTGGAGGGGGAAAGGGGCATTTTTTCCGGGGCTGCAAAAGGGGAAGACGAAAAGGCCATAAATGGTTTCCCCTCCATCCTCCCGCTTTTTTTTTCTATTTTTTGCGGGAGGGGGGTTTTACCTAAATTTTGGGGCGGGGGCACCTTTTTTTGCAGGAATTTGCAGCACGTAGGGAAACCTCGTGATGCCTCCCAACCCAGCCCAAGGTGCAAAAAAAACTGGGGGCCCCTCGGCCTGAAAGGGGGGTTTTGCCCCCGTCCCTTAAGCCCCTGCAGTCTGTGCAGCTCAGGGGAAAACCTGTTCCGTCACCCCCCAAGGGCAGCCCCCTCCTACGCCAGAGCGGGGGGGGGGGGAAAAGACCGATGGGGAAAATTTTAGAGCCGCGCAAATTGAGGAGGTCGTGGGGAGCTTTGAGGGAGAGAAAAGGGCGAGGTTGGGAAGAGCGGGAGGGAGGCGCCATCCACCTAATGGGGAGAGCGGAGGGGGGGAAAACAGGACGGGAGCAAGCAAATGGGGGGGAAGGCTACGGGAGAGCCCCCCCGCGCCCTTGCTCGGGAGGGTGGACCCACGGGGGGGGAGAGGGGGAATGCTCTGTAAGGGGAAGGGAGATGACCCTTTTTCCCCACTCACCCGCTTTGAGGCGAGGGGGGAGTTCCGCCCGGGGGGGGGAATCGTTTCAGTTTTTTTGCAAGGGGGGAGCCCTGGGGGAAAAAAAGCGGGGGAAACCCCGGGCAGCGCAAGGGACTCTCTTTCCCTGTCAGGCCCCCGAGCTTTTACCGACAGCAGCGGTCTGGCCCCAGGGGTGTTCCAGCACCCACACGGGAATTAGGGAAAAAGGGGTTTCCCCCGGACCCAAATCTTTTTTGGACAGTCCCCCCGGGGGAGGGCCCGTTTCCCAACAGGCCTCCTAACGGGGGGAAAACCGATTTAAAGTGGGGTCTGAAATTTCATGTCATATTTAGAAGTTGTCTGCTTCCCCCCTTTTCCCCATGCCGCCCTTTTTAAAAAAAGGCTGCATAAACTTTAAGGGCTTGGGAAACCCCCTTTTAAAAGGGCGACGGGTTTTTTTCCCTTTTTCCCTTCTTTCGCTTCTCTGTGTTTTTTTTTTTTACAAGAAGTACTTTTAAAAGATAAAAAATGATGTGGGGGAAAATTTTAAACCGGGAAGGGGTTTTAGAGAGACCCAAGGGGGAGTTTTGGCGGGTGCATTCAAACCGGGGGTTGGTGTTATGTGGAAATAGGGATTTAAAAAAGTGGGAAGTTTTTTGGCCCGTACACGGGGGGTTTTAATAGTAGTTTTTGATTGGGGGGGTTAAGGGCTTTCTTTTAAATTAAGGGATAGGCCCCAATCAAACCCCCAAAAGGAAAGGAGGGAAATGCTGAACAACCAGACCTTTTTTATGACAAACAACAGGTTTTTTTTGGGGGGAGTTTTTAAAAGTATCATATGCCCGGGGAATATGGGGGGGCATCTTGTAAAAAACCCAAAATAGAAAAATTTATAATTTTTTTGGAAAATTTATAGAGGGGTGCAAATGACCCCGGGGTTTCCCCGGGGGAAACGGGGGGGGCGCGGGGAAAGCCGAAGATTATTTTGTTTGTTCCGCGTGGACTCGGTGGGGCCTCGGGAAAGGCGTCACCCCGGGTTTTTTATTTTTACCACAGTTGCCTGTCTTTTGGACGTAAAATTTAAAAAACCAATTTTTGGAATTTGGAAAAGGATTTTGGGAAAAATTAAATTTAATGGTTTTTTCCAGGGAAAAAACCCTTTGAACTAGTTTTTAGGTTTTTTTTCCGGGGCGGGGGAACCATAAAATTTCTTTTTATTCTCTGTCAAAACTGGGGGGGAGGGGCAAAAAAATTAACAAAATAAAGATTTTAATTCAAAATTAAATTGAAAAAGGGATAAAAGCACGAAATAAATACAAAGATTTTTATAATTTTGCGGGAACAAATAAAAGTCTGCACACCCAAAAGGAAAATTTGAAGGTGGGGGGTTTGGGAAAAAAGAAAACATTGTGTAACCCAGAAAAAGCAGCGGGCCTTTTTTGAAAAAAAAGCCAGTTTTCATGTTTAAAAGTCAAAAAGGGATAAATGGGATAATGTGAAAATTTTTTTCCCCCTTTTCTGCATTTTTTTTTCAAAAAAAATTAAAGGGTCAGGGGGAAAAGAGGAGGCCTTTTTGGGCTTTTTTAAATCAAGGGGGGAGACGGTTGGGGAGGGGATGGCTTTCTTGGTGTGGGCTCCCCCCAGCACTTTTCTCAGCTATTAAAAAAAACCCAAAAAAAAAAACCAATTTTTAATTATGAAAGGGGACTATTTTTTTAAAAATGTGTGGATGTGCAGATCCCCTTTTAAATATTAGAGCCCAAATTAGAAGGGGTTTGGGTTTAGAGGAAATTTTATTGAAATGAAAAAGGCATGAAAGATAACAAAGTACCGGATTTTGGATGGGCTTCTAAAAGTTTTACATAGTTTTTGGGGTTTAATTGGATGCATTTTTTGGAAAAGTATTTAGAGTTATTTTTTTTTGGAGCATATGGGGTTCCCAATGTCGAGGGGGGAAATCTCGCTACTTTACAAAAAGGGAGACCCCAAGAAAATAGCAAATTGGGTTTTTTAAACAATGTTGTGGGAGACTATAAATTTTTGGGTTAAAGCCAAAAACAATCGTTGTCTTCTGCCTGGAATATGTTTTTGGGTTTTAAAGCCCCAAACATTTTGGTGTGGAGGGGGGGGGGAAAATTTAAAACCGGGAAACTTGAAATTTGGGCACAAAACTTTAAAGCTATTTAGAAAAGGGGGCCCACCTGCCAGCTTTTCTGAAAATTTTGGGACCAGGAAAAAACCTTTGACAGGGAAAACCATGAGTTTTTGTTTAATTTTTGAAAAAAGGGGTTTTTTTAAAAATAATTTTTTTAAAATGGGAAAAAAAATTATTTATAGAAATGGGGAAAAGCAGGTAAAATTTTAAATTTGGGGAATATTGGAAAGAAATTTCAACCCTTAGGGAGGTGTCAGACGGGGGGAAACCCTTTCCTCGGGCGCTTTGTATTTTTTTAAAAATTTTGGCCCCTTTCGCAGTCCCTTAGGAAAATTACAACAAAAAAGGCATTTTTTACCGGGAGGGGTATTCAAAAAATTTCACAATAGGGGAAACACCATTTTTTTATTTACAAGACCCCCTGAGCTTTGAAAGAGGTTATCAAAGTCTCGAGGGATTTTTTTGCCTCCGGGTCAGGTTTAAACAAAAATAAAAAAAAAATAAAATATATGGGACGGGTGGAAATGGGATCTAAATCGGGTTATGTGGTTTGCTGGTGTCCCACAGGCCCAAAGGGTAGTGCTCGGGATTTTTGGGAAAAAAATTTAAAGAAAAACAGGGTTTAAATTTGGGAAAAAAAAACTACTTTGCTTAATAAAAGTTTGGGACTGTAAAAGTGAGGGGAACTACTTTTGGGGCAAGGTGTTAGTGCTGAAGGCGGACATTCCTTTCCCATTACTCCCCTTGCATATGTGTTTCCCATGCCGGTGTCTCAAAAGGAAAATTTTCATACTGTACTTTTTTTAATTTTTTTTTGGGGGGGGATATGAGTAAAAATCCGGAGAGATCGGATGTCCGCCTATAGAGGCTGGGGGAAGGGATTTCCCTCATATTCCTCTCAAACTGGGATGCGTTGTTCTACTAAAAAACGTTTGTTGTTTTTTTGTCGTTTTTCTGACAAAAATGAAATTTATATTAATAAAATTTCTGGCTGCCCAATCCCGTTAAGGTTTATGGGGGAGGGGGGGAAAATAGTAACCCAAAAGCTGAAAAAATTCCCCATTACTTTTTTAAAAAAAATAGTTGAAGGGGCAAAAAAAACCCTGTCTCCCAAGTAAAAAAAATGTAACAACCAGACTGCTAATTTTAAAAAATTGATAAAAAATTTGGGTTTCCCTAGAGCCCGTTTACCAATATCACCTTCCCCTGGCTACGGGAAAATTAAAAGGTTTAGAAAACAGACTAAAAGGGTTTTTAATTGGGTTTGTTTTACAAACGTTTTCCCCGGGTTCCTTTTCAACTTATATGATCATTTTTGCCCCTGAAAAAATTTTGCCCGGGGACCCTTTTTTCGCAATTGAAAAAAAAATTCCCCATGTTTTATGGGAAGGCTTTTTTGCCCAAATGGGTTTGGAAAAAAAATTTTTAAAATAGATTTTAATTTTTTTAAAACATTGATTATGAAGGGGTGCCAATTTGAACAAAAAATGGGGAAAAAAGGTGCATTTTTAGAATTAGTGACCCCTGGGGCCTTTTTCCCAAAGCCCAAAATTTTGGGGGGCCCGGGTGTGGTGCGGTCAATGACCCCCCCAATGGTCCCCGACGGGTTGGGTTAAAAATTTATAAAACAAAAATCTGGAAAAAAAATTAAAATTTCGAAATAGAAAATGGGGCAACATCTTTTAAATAGAGGGAAAGGGGATTTTACCCTTTTTTGGAAAACTTTTTTTTAATACCCTATATATAGGAAAATTTTGTATAACTGTATTCTGTCTTTTAAAATTAAAAATTTTGGTTTGTAAATATTCGATATACACTAGGTTTTTTCAAAATTTCCCCTTTTAAATATTGAAATTTTTTTATTTCTATAAATTTTTTAATTCCTTTGAAAGATCACTTTGGGGGAGATTGTTAGAGGCAATTTTTTTTACATGCTTCTTTTGGGGAGGGCCTTTTTGGGTGGTCGGGTTCCCTCAGAACCATTTTTTTTTAGGAGTTTTTTTAAATTTTAAAGGGTTTAAGGTACTTTTTTGTAAATCCATGTTATGTACAACTTTATGCCAAAATTGTACTTGTATTTAAATTTGAAATGAAAAAAAACATTTTTTTTTCCAAAAAAAAAAAAAAACCGTTTTACCCTTTTTTTATCATTTTGGGGGGATTCCCCCTGGCCCCCCGGGACGGACAGGTCGGGGGGGGTTTGTTTTCGGGAAAGAAAAGAGGAGGTTTTTTTTGAAAAGGGACCCCCCTTTTTTTGTCCCAAAGGGGCCCCAAAGGGCCAGCTTTTTTAAAAAATTCCTTTTTGAAAAGCTTTTTATGTCTTAAAATGTTTTTAAATTTGTTACATTTTATGCACTTTTTAAAAGGGCTTTTAGTAATGGCTTTTTAAAAGAATGGGTCCTTTTATGAAAGGTTTGTTTTTTTTTTTAAAAAAAACAAAATGTCCCTTTTTAAAAGGAATTGTAATTTAAGGGCTGGTTTTTTATCCCCATTTTTATGCCTTTTTTTTATGTGTGTGAAGGGAATTTAAAAATTGTGGTGTTTTAAAGGAAATTATAAATAAAAACTTTTCCAAAAAAAAAAAAATCTGTTCTTATCAGTTTAATATTGATACCCCCTATCGGGGGACCTTTATTTTAAAATTGTTTTTTTGGAAAAAGGGAAGGGAAATGGGGGTTTGCTCCGTCCATCCACGCACCCGCCTGGAAATTGCGTACCTCCGGAACGGTGCCCCCCCCCTGCCCTTTGGTAAAAAATAAAGGGGAAAAAAGGACAACAGAATTGCTTTTTTAAAATATTCCATTAATCACGATGTTTTTATTTTTTCCCAGTTTGACCATTTTCATCTAAATGTCAATGAGGGCTAGAAAGGAGGGGGTTAAAGTCAGTAAACTGTTATATTAAACTTGAAAAGCTTTTGAAGGGTTGCGTTAATCATCTAATCCAAATAAATGTTTATTCTTTCAAAAGGGCACAGGATACAGGTAAATGGTACGTGATAATGTTTAAAGATAATTTTTAAAAAAATCTGGCAAGTTTGGGGTTTGATCAACGTTGGGAATAACCATTTTTGATTTTTACAAATTAAAAAAATTGGGGGTTTCGAAATCACGTGGTCATCTGCCCCCCAAATTGGGAAAAATGACGGGAAAGGTTTATAAAAAAATTTCCAAAAACGCAAAGGGGGAAATAAATTAAAATAGGGGGGGGGGAATTTTTGGGTTTAATAATATTGCCCTAAAATTTTTATTTTATATCAAAATCCGGGTACTTTGATGCCCGGAAAAGGGGGCAATTGCCCATTGGTGGCGCAAGTTTCCCAAATTCCCCCGTCCATTTGAATTTTAAAAACCACTTGATTTCCCATACATCATCAACGAAAAATAATATGCCCCAAAAAAAATTTTTAGCCTTTTTTATTTTCCTGCTGTAGAGCCTTGTACGTTTAAAAACCACGGTGAAGGGCCCTTCTAAATTTCCCGGGCCCCTAAATTACTAGAGCCAAACTTAAAAGATTCCAGGGCACGGGGATTTGCATTAAAGTAGGCCTACAGTGCGGTCCTGGTGTAGGGCCCCGGGCTGCCTAAATGTTTCCTCCCATAAAAAACTGTAAAAAACAGGGAAAATTTTAAGGGTTACTTTACAATTACCCTTTTACTGATTCACACAAAAAACTTCCTATCAGGACTTTAAATGCCATTGGCCTAATGAAGTTTACCGTAAAATGAAAGGGTATTTTAGTTGGTGTTTTGGGGAATCAACTGGATGGCATCGGGTTTAATTTTTTCCCCTGGATTTTACAAAGTTCCCCCCGGGGAGAATAAATCATCTTCCCCCGGGGGGTAACCCGGTATTTTCCAAAAAAACCCGGAAGTTTCATTCAAAAGCTTAAACCCCTTAAAAATTTCTGGTTTTTATTAAGCTTACCAATTTAAAATTTAAATTTACTTTTTTTTACCCAGGATTTTAGCTATTTAAAAAATGAATGTTTTTTTGGGAGTATTGAAATTTAAAGTGTAAAAGTACATTCCCCACCTGAAAACCTGGCCCCTAAATTTTAAACTTGGGGAAAAGGACTTTCCGGGGGGGGAAAGAATAAATACACTAGTACCCACAAGTATATGTTTAAAAAAATCATTCAGCCCACACTGTGCTGCCAATACAGTGAAAGGTGGGGACTTTTTTGGGGGTTTTTGGCCAGCTCGTTAGAGGATAGGAAAGCTTGCTTTGAAGAGCTGGGCATCGGGGGTTAGACCTGCCTTATCTGAATTGGGCCCCGCAGAATTATACCTACGGAGGAGGGGGCTTCATGGGGGAAATTTTAAATGTTTTGAATTCAAAAAATTGGTTTAAACTTTGGAACAGAGCAAAATTTTAGCTAGCTAGCTAACAAGGCAGTGCAGTGTAGCACTGATTAAAAACGGGCTTCCCTTTTGTCGTTTTTAAATCCAATGTAAACGTGGTGACTTAGTATCCTTAACTAGCTTAAAAAAAGTTCATCCATTCTTCGAAAATTAAAACCATATTCCCAAATTTTCTAAATCATGTTTGGGTAACGTTGTCAGTAGGTTTACAGAAACCTATGCTTCAGGGGGGAGGAGCGGTAGTTTCCACACCCCCCCCCCTTTGAAAAAGTTTTTTCCTTTCCAGCGGGCAGGCAGAAACTGGAATACGTTTCTGAGTGAGCTTTTGCGTTTTTTGGGACTGGAAAAAAACCCCGGAAAAGAAAATTTAAGGTTATTCCCTGGTTTCCCATGCTTTTAAAAAACGCTGTTCCTGAAAAGAAATAAAAACCTTTAGTTTCCGGTTCTTTTTACGTTTTTTTTTCAGTTTTTCCCCTGAACCGGTTCCAACCCTAAGAAATTTTTTGGGATGAAGGCCCATGCTAACCCTAATAAAAATTAAAAAGGGGAAAAAAAATTGCTTGTTACACTTTTTTTTAGTTTTTAAAATAAAATGTTGAAATTTTGATCTCGAATGCCGGCCTTTAAATAGTGGGGGGACGGGAAATTTCCGGGCAGGGGGGAACCCCATTTTTCAAAATAAAAAAAGCGCCAGAACTTGCGTAAAGGGAAAAAAACTTTGTTTTCTTTTCTATATATTACTCAAGGTATGTAATAGCAGTTTAAATTTTCAAATGCCCCGAAAAAACATGCCCCAAAATCTTTGCTGGGTAAAAAATCCGTTAAGTATTATAAAAATTTTTTAAAAGGGTTTTTGATGTTTTTTTTGTGAAAAACCCAAAGGGGAAGAACATGATAAAAACTATTTTACAAGTCCATGGGTTTGAAAATTTTTGGTTTGTCTGAGGGGAACATAATTTTCTCAGGGAAATTTCAAAAAACCCTTTTATTTTGATTTTCTGATTTGGGTTTTTAGCATATTGGGGGTTTTTGTGAAAAAATTCACTTTGGGGGGTTTAAAATGGCAGCGCCCCTTTTCGGTGCATCAGATAGATACAATTTCCCCGGTCGCCCCTACTTTTTTTGAAGTGAATTAATGATTATCAGTTTTTTACATGTGTACAATTTTCGGGACACACCGGGTTTTTTCTGTCCATCAAAAAAGTTGCTATGGGGGTAAACCCGGAAATACAAAATTGGGTTTTTTGTTTGAAGAAATAAAAAGTGAAAAAAAGGGTTTTAAAAAATTTACCCAACACAGTGCTGTTTTAAAAAAAAACCTGAAACCCTTGTACTAAAGGTTTTTGAGCATTTATGTGTTTATCTACTATAGGTTAGTATTAGCTCAAAATATTGTGGGTCCTCCCCCCCAAAATATAAACATTACCGGCACCCAAAATGAGTTTTGGGGAACATTTAAAGCCAAGGAAGTAAATTTAGAAAATTTTAAACCCAAAAAAAAGTAAAAATATTTTAAAATAAAGAAAATGCCAAACGGAAAGGGCCCAAAATTTTTTGGGGCCCCGTTTCCTTTTTATCGGGCCGTTTCGGGATAATCTGAAAACGGTAACATAAACGGAGAACAAACCTAGCCTTCCTCTCCCCTTCCACCTAGCCCAAACCCTTACAGTAAACGGGTTTCCTGATTGTGCCCGGGGAGCCCATTTGCACGAAAGGGTCCAGGAGGGCCCTAAAGGGGAAGCTGGAAGACTGCAGTCAAACACTGGAGCTGAATTAAAACATTAAAGATAAAAGGGAAAGGAGGAGAAGATTGGGAAAATCGGGTTTCTCATGTAAGAGCGGGTTTCTATCTAATTAATTTTGGGGGGGGGGGGAACATGATTTGGAAGGAAAAACACCTGTCTATATAAGTGCATTTGGAAATATTCAAAACCCCGGGGCCCTTTTTTGACTTTTTGTTATTTTTACAGCCTGTTTAATTTTTCCCCCCTCATAACACACAATCCCCCATAATGACAAAGCAAAAACTGTTTTTTTTTTAAAATTTGTTGAAAAAACAAAAACCCTGAACTATCACATTTACATAAGTTTAAACCCCTTTTCCCTTCATACTTTTTTAAGGGCCCCTTTTGGCATGATTACGCCAAAGTCTTAATGGGTATGACGCTAAAAATTTTGGGCAAACCCGGGTTTTTTGGGAATTTTCTCCCTCCCCTTTGGGCGATCCTCTCAATTTTTTTGTCAGGTTGGATGGGGCGGTAAAACTGCACAGCTTTTTTCCCAGGTCTCCAGAGTGTTCGTTTGGGTTTTAGGGCCCGGGTTTGGGTTTGGGCCACTAAAGGACCCCAAGACTTTTCCCGAAGCCACTCCTGCGTTGCCCTTTGGGTTTTGTGCGGGGGTCGTTTTTCCTGGGGGAAGGGTTTAACCCTTCGCCCCGGTTTTGGAGGCCCTAGTGCCCCCGGGGAGCAGGTTTTCATAAGGATCTCTCGGTCTTTGCCCCAAATTAAACTTTCGCTCTATCCGACTAGGCTCCCCCCCCCCTGCCGGGGGAAAAAACATCCCTGCCCAGATGCTTCCACCCACCATGTTTCACCGAAAGGGAATGGTGCCGGGTTTTTCCTCCAGACGTGATGCTTGTCATTAAAGGCCAAAAAGGGGTTCAATTTGGGTTTTCATCAGACCGAGAATTTTGTTTCTCATGGCCCGAGTCCTTAGGTCCCTTTGGGCAAACTCCAACGGGCGGGTCGTGTGCCATTTGCTAGGGGTTTCCTTTGGGGCCCCTCTACCTAAAAGGCCTGTTTTGGGGGAGTGCTGCGAGAGGGTTGTCCTTTTGAAGGTTGCCCCCATCCCTAGGGGAAAACTCTGGAGCTCGGTCAGAGGGGAACTCAGGGTTTTGGCCCACCTCCCGGGCCCAAGGCCTTCCCCCCCAATTGCTCAGTTGGGGGGCGGCCCCCTTAGGAAGAGTTTTGTTTTTTTCCAAACTTCTTCCTTTTTAAGAATGATTGACCCACTGTGTTTTTGGGGACCTTAAAGGGCTTGTATTGTTCCCCAATTGTGCCCGCCCAAACCTTTCTTGGAGCGTTTAGGGAAAATTCCCTTTGACCTCATGGTTCTTTTTTAGCTTTTGCATGCACGTCAACTCTGGGACCCTTTTTATTTGGGACAGTTGTGGGAAATTTCCAAAACACCCCAAAATAAATTTGAATTTACCACATTTGGGACTCCAAATTAAAATTTTTAGAAAACATCTCAAGGTGATTAAAGGGGGAAAAAGGATCCCCCTGAGCTCAGTTCGGGGTCTCAAAAGAAAAGGGTGTGAATCTTAGTTAAAAAAGGGTTATTGCTTTTTTTCTTTTTTAATACTTTTGAAAACATTTCTAAGAACCTTTTTTTACTTAGAAATTGGGGGTATTGTGATAGTTTGGGATGGGGTTTTTTTTGTTTTAAACCCATTTTAGAAAAAAGCTGTAAGTAACAAATTTTTGGAAAATGTAAAAGGCGGTTTTGAATACTTTCCTAATGCCCCTGTACATATCCAAAAGTGGCCCTAAAAATTTTGTCCTTAAAAAATCTGGGGGAAAGCCCATCGGGGCCCTTTCCGTTTTACCCCCCTTCAGATTAAAAAACATCAGTTTTTTTTTCAACACCACCAAATTTCCCTTTTTTACCAGATCCAATTTAGTGTCTTTTTAAAATTTAGAGGGAAAATCAAAAACCTGTTTTATTCAGTTCTCAGGAGTTTCGAGTTGAAAAGGGGGTTTTTGTAGTGGGAAGCAATTTTTGGGTTTATTTCTACAGGATCCTTTATAATTGCCTTGTAAATTATAAATTGCAAAAAGGATGAATTTTGCTTTTAATGTGCCAGGCCCAGAAATTTTTACCGGGTTTTTTCCCCTTGATCATGGGACTTTTTCGCCTATTTAAAAGCTGTTTGCACCCTTTTGAGGTGGGAATTTATCATACGAGTTTTAAGCCCAAAAATCTTTTCCTTGTTTACTTCTACTGATTACCCAAAAAAAGTTTTTCCCCTTTTTCGTGATTGAGCCAGGAATTGTGATTTGTTGCTCTCCAACGGGGTGGCTTGAAAGGATTGAAAAACGGGTTAGGTTTAAGGGTTTAGGATGAGCAGTTGAAGGGAAGTTTCCATTTTTCTGGCGCCCTCCTTTGGTGAGACGTAAACCCGGGTGTAGAGCGGGGGGAACAGGAAAAATTATTTTGGATTCCTGTAATTAGGCAAGACCAAAAGGGGAAGTGAGGGGAAGAATATGTGCTTCATTTAAGGTGGTTTTTTTTGCTTTTATTACCAGGTTTTTTTAAATTTTGTATTTCGGAAATGGATCGAAAGTCCCAGAAAATGAGGCGGTGGTGGGCGCGGAAAAGAAAAGTATTTGGGGATTGCGAGGATTTTTTCGCACAACAGCGCGGGGGTTTTAGGGAAAGGTTGGGTTTTTAGGACAGAGGGTTTTTAAAATAGGGGAAATGGGGTGGGGGGTTTTTGTCAGGGGAAAATCGAACAAGGGATAAAAGTAAAAATTAAAATTTAAAAATTTTTTTTATCAGCAAGCTAGAGAGGTTCCAAAAAAACTTAAAAGCACCAAAAGAAACACGGGGTTCGGAGCTCTGCCGGGGGAAAGCCCCCGTTATTTGCCCTATATCCCTGCTTACACAGACAAGTTGTATTTGCATAAATTTAGCTTGTTTAATAAAAAATTTAATTCTCTTTAACTTTTTGGTTCCTGCATGTGACCCGACCAAACCCCCAAAGGGTTCTTCTCTCCAAGCTGAGACCTTCAAACTGAGATACCCCTTTGGTTCCCAGAAAAAAGTTCGGGCCGTCCCTGCCAATTGCCCTAAAGGGGGTTTCCAGTAAAAACCTGCACAAAAACCAAGAACTTTTTCCCCTCATTTTTTTTGGGGCCCTGGCAATTTTACTTGGCGGGGAAATTTTTGTATTAATTACCGTATCAATAAATTTTAATGTATATGGGCTGTAAATGGCCTCACCCCACCAGTACAGTAGGGGGGGGAAAAATGAAACCAAAAAAATTTTAATGCGCTCCCCCAACCAAACCCAAAAGAAGAAAAAGGATGAAAATGAAAGTCATTTGACCCTTTTATGGGGGAAATGTAAAAAAAGGAAGCAAAAGTTCATTTTTATTATTGATGTTTGATGAATGGATCTCTACCCTATGAAAATCCGGAATAATAACCCCAAAAGAAAGTTTGTTTTAAACCCCTGAGGCAAAAGAAATGAAAAAATTTGGGCCAAAAAAAAAAAAAATTTCCCCGTTTTTGGGCAAACGGAAGGGAATATGTTATTGAAGAGCATGTAAATTTAAAATGTTTAACTGTTTTTTGGGGCCCATTTTCCTGAATTCCCAGAAGGGCCCTTTTTAGGGTAAAAAAGGGTTGAGGTGTCAAGGATCAGGTTTGTACGCAAATCTCCTATTTGAGGGGTGAAGAGGTTATAGTAGCAAGAGGCCACTTTCTGAAAAATATGGGGGTGGATGCCTCCCAACCATTTTGAAAAATTTTTAAAACGCCCAATCAAGGGGATTGGTACACTTATTTTGAAGGGGGATTTATTAGTAAAATATGTCACATTTTTAAATTTGAAACTAAAAAGAATTCAAGAACCCGGCCCATCATATCTGCGCTGGAATTTTTTGGGCCCCCAAGACTTCACGGCAAAAGGGCCCTGCAAGGTCAAACTTTTCCCCAGAAAATTTCCCGGGCCCTCACAAGATCCTTTTTAGCCTGTGTAGGGACCTGATTGGGAACAAAAAGCGGGTGTTTTTAATTTAAATTTTGGGTTTTTGGGATAGTTTGTATGATAAAAAAAAAATACTTATAAAACCGAAAAAAACTTTTAAAAGGGCAACAGGAAATGTTTCGGCCCCCATCTTTCATGGGGGTGAAAAAAAATATCCAAAAATTTTCCCCGAAAAAAGATTTCTAAAGGGTTTTCCCAAAAATTTTTTTTACATCCCTTTTGTGAGCATTTCTCCTTTGCCAAGATGATCCATCCACCTGACAGGTGTGGCCTATCAAAAGCTGTTAAAAAAGCATGATCACCCAAAACAGGTGACCTTGTGCTGGGGGCAAGATTTTAAAGAGTAGGGGCTTGGGACAATTTAATGGGGGTCCTTAACAAATCCAAAAAAGGCCCCTCTAAAATGTGCAGTTTTGCACACAAATACAATGCCACAGATGTCTCAAGATTTAGGGGGGGCAGCAAATTTGGGAGTGACCCCCCCGGCAGGAAAAGTCCACCAAACTGTGCCAGAGAATATTAGGGTTTAATTTTTTTACCATTACCTTTCCTCCAAAGTTTTTTTAGAGAAATTTTGGGGAGTATCCCAACCAGCCCTTTCCAAAGCTGACCACCTGGTTTTGGCGTTGTGGGGGGGTGCGGTTTTCGATGTCCAATGTTTTGAAAAAGGGGCCCCCAAAGGTGGATTTGGGTTTAAGGGATTTGGATGGGTGTACACAATTGAACATGCTGAAATTGGCCCAATTCTCAGGCCTGCATACTCACCTAGTACATGTCACCCTTGAATATGTTTGGGGTGGTCTGGATGGATCGATGTTATCACATGCTTGTTCGCAGTTTCCCAGCCATATCCAGGAATGTTTCACAGCCATTGAGAGGAGTGGGACACATCCACAGTCCACACATCAACAGCCTGATTAACGTTATGCAAAGGAGAAGTGTCACGGGAGGCATCGGGGAAAAAAAAGGCAGCTAATCCCACTTCTCCATGTGCTTCATTTGTATATTTGGTAGTGCCGGAACCAGAAGTGATCCCGATAGGGTTGTGACCTGGGGGGCTCTTGAGTTACCAGACGGATTAAAAATAAAAAACTTTATCACAAAGCATTGCATGCCTTATAATTAACTTTCGCGTACGGGCAGAGCGCAGTGGGTGTGGAGCCCGCTTGCAGAAGTTACCAGCGACATTTCCATTGCAATTCTAATTCATTTTAGATTACAAGACTTTTGCAGAATCTTTTTGAATACCTCTCAAATTGGCCAAATGACCAGTTTACTTTGACACTGAAAATCTGAGATCAATATAAACGACCTTGTCTTGAATCCATCAATTAGCCTAGTGCGCCCTAAGGTGTGCAGAGAAACACATGGTACAATATGAATGCGGAAGCTATAGTCCCTAAAATGCTTTCCTCTCAGTTTTCATCACTGCCTCACCCAATGATGTTTAGGCTCACTTCACCGGCCAAAATCCTTATCTCTCTCTTTGCTTTTTTAAACAGATGCTTTTGCGACTCAATAGGCTATTTGGAAAGTGATAACTTGGTAACTTACAGACATTATCATTTTATTTTTCAGCAGGATCCTTTGCCTTACCACACCTCTGTTTTCCCTCGACTGTATTAGAAATATTGCGAAATGCCTCTTTTTGGCTGCATGCTGGTTAACTCACAGATTTTGCCACAACGTTAGGCGTGCCTTGTGATTTTGCTACCGCACAATCCCACATCTTAGGCTATTTTAAATTAGCTATGGATCCCTCTGTGGTGAATTCTAGTCTTAACTCCTAGGTAGTATTGGGTATCATTTAATTTACTTTCTGGACAGACTGGAAAATGCTGCAGCACCATCCAGCAACACTTTCCTCCCATTAGCTATTTATTCTATTAGGATAAAATGCTGAAGTGCAATGCTGGAGAGAGAGAGTTTTCCTCCGGCTTATGTCTATAACGCACAGATGCAGGGAGAGAGATTCATATGAATGTGACCTGTCATTTTATTTTCTCTGTGAGAGATACAGGCGGGCTTCTCTCTCTCACTGCGCAGCAATGGCCACGCCTTGATCTAGCTTCTCAATGTTTTGCTCAAACCATAAACCCAGGAGACGGCCCAACATTACCCAATTTCTTAGATATCACTCTACTGTTTTCACATTATGTTTTTTTTTAGGGGGCATTACAATTATAGTAATCGAATGTCATTACTCTGAATTGCTTTTTTATTGGGATTTTTATATGCAAACAGTGGACTTATTTTTACTTTTCCACAAAAGTGAGCTACCTGATTCCCTGGCAATTCTTTCCGGAACGAACAGCCTACACAACTGAGGCGTACCGGAGGATCCAGCTCAAATTTTAAGCACCCGCCCTTCTCATATAATGATGGTTAGGCCATCCCAAGGGATCCCCTGAACGCACGGACTGGTTTGCCAACCAATGATTTCTTGAGAGCTAAACCAAGATAGACACAACAAGCTTGTTCGTTTCCATGGGAACAGATTAGTCATAGTGGCAGAGCCCCAGCACGAGCTATCGATATCCTATTGGTGTGTTCTAGCACACATCTAACATATTTTCGTTAGGGAACGCCTCCTCTGGTGGAAGCGCTCGTGTGCAATAACTCAATTCGCCTTGGCGTTTCCTTCGAAATAACGTGATTTAAAAAAAGGTATTTACACTAACAGGTAAGTCCACAAAACTTTGTCCCCTCTGTTGCATAACCGATTTTAGTTTTTTGGAACAGAAATTCTGTATTAAGATCAGATGCTTTCACCGAGTTAGAACATGTGCAAGACTGTCGGCCGACAATCCATCTCCTTCCATCTTCTCCCACTGTCCGCCCACAGAACGTCCTCGATCATTTGGTAGTGAGTGGAAACGCCAACACGCATGCTTCACAATTAATACCTCCAGTTGAATATCTGTCTCATTGTTCCATCTGTGGATGCACTGTGGTAGTAGGGGAACAGGAAGTTCCGGGCAAGGCACGCACTCATTCCTTCAGTATAAAGAAAGCTCCAACAACTGAAATGTTCAAGACAGATAACCTTTGTGTCAGTTTCTATTTATATTACGACTGGTATGTGTTTATGACGAGTTTTCTCCTGGCATCCCAAGTAATTCAGTGTGCAGGCTAATGTTAAACACTTAGATGGAGATTGGTGTCAAAATATTCAAAGTAATATTACAGTACCAGATTCACATGACATAAGCGGATACGGGCGTATAGCCTATTGTCATACTGCATGACTTACATAGAAAACCGCTTAGTTTATATACTGCTTTCCCGAGCTAATTCCATCCAACAGTTGCCAACCATTATTGAGTGTCACGCCTCGCCACCTATAGGATCACCCTATATGGTATCGTGTTGCACCCTAACGTCAGGATGTTTTTCCATCACATACTCCTTCTAAGATTAGACCACGTGGCCCCCCAGCTAGTCTTGGCCCGCATACCTTCTGGCACCCACCAGTGACAGAAATAATACATGAATGTATGTCCATCCTCCAAATCCTTAGGCCAGCTCTCAATATCCAAACATTCAACTAATACTTTATAAGACGTATTATCAGTATGTAATTAGCACGTTTACATGGTCCTAATAGCGAAAGAACATGTCATAAAATGCTAGGTAAACAAGTCCGTTAAGGTATTATCACTTTGTTGGTGTGTTTTTTTATGTCCAACTGAGTAAACCTGGTAACTATTTTGACAATTCACATTGCTATATACTTTGGGTTTGGTCTGAAATGGATGTACTCAGTTCCTCAAGTGAATTTCCATACAGACTCAATTTATTTTAGATTTCCGAGTTTGTTTATCATTTTTGGATTTTGGGTCAAATTAACGAGCTGGTAAAATGGCGCCCACAGCTCCTTCAGCATCAATGGATTTAAGTGTAGCAAAGAGACAATTTCACACTGTCGGACTACTGTTTTGAATCATGAATGTAATGATTATCTGTTTCCTACGTGGTATCTAATATTCAGACCATTCAGTGTTTCTGTATTTATCGATAATTTTACTATGGTGTGCGATGGAAAGATACAATTGGGTTTTTGATTGAAATAATTATCAGTGACTACAAGGTTATATTCATGACAATAGTACATCGGTGCTGCCTAAAAACAAACAGTGACCTTGTACTAAATGTCTTTTTTTCATTTATGCATTTACTGTAGCCAAGTCAAAAGTTTTGGACACACCTACTCATTCAAGGGTTTCTCTTAAATTTTACTGTTTTCTACATTGTAGAATAATAGTGAAGAGACATCTAAAGTATGAAATAACACATATGGAATCATGTAGTAACCAAAAAAAGTGTTAAACAAAATCAAATATATTTTAGATTCCTCCTCAAGTAGCCACCCTTTGCCTTGATTTTACATTTACCATTACATTTTAGTCATTTAGCAGACGCTCTTATCCAAAGCGACTTACAGTTAGTGGGCCCCCGTGGGGGAAACGAACCCACAACCCCTGGCGTTGCAAGCTCTACCAACTGAGCTACAGGAGGGCCTTGATGACAGCTTTGTAGGAATTCTTTTATAATATACAATGTAGAAAATAGTAAAAATAAAGAAAAACCCCTGGAGTGAGTAGGTATTCTAAAACTTTTGACTGGTACTGTATGTGAATTTGTGAAAATCTACTATAGGTTAAGTACCGACACCTCAAATATCTAGTGCTTGAGCTCCTGTTTCCTCTTATAGAATTTAGCTCAACAGTATTGTGGAGCTCCTGCACCTAAATATACACAGTACCCGGCACCCAACATGAAGTACTGGCACCTATTTCAGTCCAAGTCAAGCACTGAAATAGATAATTTAACAAGAAGAAAATATAATATATTTTTAGAGAATAAAGAAAGTGTGCAAGAACTGTCAAGACATTAACTTTTTGTGTCTGTTTCTCATTGTTACTACAGGAGACGACTAGAATTAAAATCTGAGGCCGTAACATCAATAGTGAGGACAAATCCAGCCAGCCTCTCTCCTCTCCACACTGAGTCCAACCTACAGTCACTGGGTCCTGATTGTGACAGTGGAGCCCATTTTGCTATGCAGGATCCAGAGATGGCATCAGTGAAGCTGGAAGACTGCAGTCAAACACTGGAGCTGAATGTCAACATTAAAGATGAAGAAGAGGAGGAGAAGATTGGAAATATTTTTCTCATGGTAAAGAGCAGGTTCTATCTAACTAAGTTTGTGTTATTCATTCCGACTTCCCAAGGTGCATGAAAAGTTGCAGTAGAAACTGTTTCATGATGAACCTGTTTCAATGAGAAGGTAGATAGTATTTTCATGCTACTGGACACTTACAATGGTTTGACACCAGTACTGCCAGCATTTTTTTTATTCACTGGTCTATCTGGAGTGATCAGAGAGTAGACTAAAGAAGTGAAGTAGATAAACTGCCAATGTTTTAAAGTTCTATTAAATGAGTCTGTGTAGTTACTAACCCTTGTGATAGTGAGTGGAGGATGACACTAACCCTTGTGATAGGTGAGTGGAGGATGTATATGCTTCTAAATCTGCATTGCTTGCTCTTTGGGGGTTTAGGCTGGGTTTCTATAAGCACTTTGTGACAACTTCTGATGTAAAAAGGGCTTCATAAAAATACATTTGATTGACATGTATATCACAACCAACTGACTGGTTCTTCTGATGTTGTTCACACCAGGAGATCATGTTGAGACATTCTCTACATCCAGAGGAGCAACAGCAGGAAGATCACAGAGGCTAAGAGGTCTCACCACTGCCCACGATTGTGAGGAGATTTTCTCAATTCTATCAAAGTTAAAATACACCTACAAATACACACAGGAGGAGAGATCTGTATTCCTGTACTGACTGTGTGAAAGATTTCACAACATCAAAGGCTCTGACAGTTCATCAGAGATTGCACACAGGAGAGAAGCCTTACTCCTGCTCTAACTGTGGAAAGAGTTTCTCTCAACTGGGCCACTTAAAAAACCACATGACTTAGACATACATGAGAGAAACCTTACTCCTGCTCTGACTGTGTAAAATGCTTCAAAACATCAACTGATCTAAAAGTTCATCAGAGAACACACACAGGAGAGAAGCCTTACTCCTGCTCTGACTGTGGTGCAAGTTTCTCTCAACTGGGCAGCTTAAAACAACATGAACCTATACACACAGGAGAGAAGCCTTACTCCTGCTCTGACTGTGGGGAAGAGTTTCTCTCGACTGGGCAACTTAAAAAAACATGAACCTATACATACAGGAGAAAAGCCGTACTCCTGCTATTGACTGTGGGGCAAGTTTCTCTCAACCTGGCAACTTAAAACAACATCAACTATACATACAGGAGAGAAGTCCCCTTACTCCTGCTCTGACTGCGTAAAATGCTTCACAACATCAACTGCGCTAAAGTTCATTCAGAGAATACATTTTACAGGAAGAGGAAAGCGCCTTACTCCTGCTCTGACTGTGGGAAGAATTTCTCCTCGAAGGAAAGCTTAAAATCGCACCAAGGATACACACAGGAGAGAAGCCTTACTCCTGCTTTGACTGTGGGGCAAGTTTCTCTCAACTGGGCACATTAAAAAAACATGAACGTATACACACAGGAGAGAAGCCTCTACTCCTGTTCTGACTGTAGTGAAATGCTTCACAACATCAACTGAGCTAAAAAAAAAGTTCATCAGAGGACACACACAGGAAGAGAAGCCTTACTCCTGCTCTGACTGTGGGGCAAGTTTCTCTCAACTGGGCCACTTAAAACAACATCAACGTATACATACAGGAGAGAAGCCTTACTCCGCTTTGACTGTGGGGCAAGTTTTCTCTCAACCTGGGCAACTTAAAACAACATCCAACGTATACATACAGGAGAGAAGCCTTACTCCTGCTCTGACTGTGTAAACCACTTCACAACATCAACTGAGCTAAAAGTTCATCAAGAGAACACACACAGGGAGTGAGCCTTACTCTTGCTCTGACTGTGGGAAGAGTTTCTCTCAACTGAGCCACTTTTAAAAGACATTAACGGATACATACATGAGAGAAGCCTTACTCCTGCTCTGATTGTGGGAAAGATTTTCTCTTACTCTTTTCTCTTTCTCTTACCACTGATCTAAAAACAAACAGCTGAGTCTGCAAGGTCGTCAGAGAACACACACAGGAGAGAAGCCTTACTTCTGCTATTAATATGGCAAGAGTTTCTCCTGATTGGGCAACGTAAAAACACACCTATGGTTACACACTGGAGTGAAGCCTTACTCCTGCTCTGACTGTGAGACGAGATTCTACAGATTGGGCAATTTAAAAAGACACCAACGTATACATAAGAAGTGGTAGTGGATTGGATCAAATGAAGAAAGCTTAGAACACTCTATTGTAATCCTATTGTTTCTCACTGTGAGAGAATTGTGCAGAGGAAAGGGAGCGTTGTAGAATGTTAGCATCTCTTTACTTTACTGATCAGTTTGCACCTTGTCAACTTTTTGCTGTGCTTAGATAGCTTCTATTGTAAAGATATTGAGAGGACTAGGGTATGGAGGAAACCATGAGTACAGCATCCATGCTGTGTGTCAGCATTGCAGGCCTGGTGGTGGGTGTGGGTGTGTTTTCATGGCACACATTGGGCCCCTTGATAAAGTGGAGCAACATTTGAATGCCACAGGATTATCTAAACATCTTGCCAATCAGGTGCATCCCTTCATGGCAGCAGTGTATCCATCTGCAAATAGATTTTTTCAGCAGGATTATGCCCCCATGCAACAAGGCTTGTCCAGGAATTGGGGTTCCATGAACATGACAGTGAATTCAGGTTACTACAGTGGCCTTCGAGGCACCAGATCTCAATCCAATTGTGCATCTGTTGTAGGAAATGGAACAAGCTATTCGGAAGTAGAAAATCCACTGTCAGTCAACTTGACACAACTGTGGGAAGCATTGCAGTCAACTGGGCCAGCATCCCCTGTGGAACGCTTTCGACACCTTGTAGAGTCCATGTCCCGACGAATTTGAGGGCTGTTCTGATGACAGACTATCAGCTGTTCAGAAATGACCCGGTCCAGAGAGGGGATGCGATGAGGGGGCGTGGCTATGTATGTGATTCACAGTATGCAGGCAAAGAGAAGAATAAACTGACCTAGAGAAAGAAGAGTTTGAGTGTCTTCAGCTCCGTCCTAAACAACACCCCAGCTCAGTTTTCATCTCAGCAGTCGGTGAGAAGGCCCTCAAAACGCCTTTTTGACTGTTCGTGCCAGAAATGTCCTACCCACTGAAGACTCTGGTCACAGTCTATACTACACTGGCCAGGGCCTTATCTGGAATATGGTGGAGTGCTGTTAGTTGGATGCAGTAAAAAGCAGCAGGCCCAACTAGAAAGGTGCAGAGGAGGGCCTTGAGGATCATCTCCAGAGGTGGAGCAGTCCAACCACAGCTCCCGTCACTGCAGCAGCAGGCGAGAACAGGCTGCAGTGCACCTGGTGAAGGGCATGCACACTCTTGACCATCCACCTGAATGACCTGCTCCCCCCTCCAAAAAGAGGTAACTGCACCACCAGGCTCCTGAGAAACAGCCACAAACTGTCCTGTCTAACTGCCCATACAAACCGCCTGCGAAAACGGCACTCTAACCCACTGCTATCAGACTGCATAACAACTCCCACTCTTAATGGTTTTCCAAAAATTTTCTGTTTTTTTAAATCACATTTTAATATTTCAATTTCCATCATGAAAAATGTAAATGTTTCAAGTGTTCTGCATTCTACTTATGTCACGTATTGTGTTATGTATTTTTAAATGAGTGTTTTTGCAGTTATTAGTCATGTAAATCTGCATTTTTCTTCAGTTTTATCAGTGAGCAAGAATAAATCAACTCAAACTCAAAAGGGTTGCAACTCAATATTAGGAAGGTTGTTCCTAATGTTTTGTGCACTCAGTGTATATCAAATAAAAGATGTGTGATGATCAGTTTTCAGCATCAGTTTCGGCTGCAGGTAGCCTAGCGGTTTAGAGTGTTGGGCCAGTAACTGAAAGGTCGCTGGTTTGAATCATGAGCAAACTAGGTCAAAATCTGTTGTTTTGGCCTTGAGCAAGGCAATTAACCCCAATTGGTCCCTATAAGTCGCTCTGGATAAAGCATCTGCTAAATTACAAATATGGAATGAAAAATCATGTTTGTACATGAATTTGTGCTGGGCAACCTCTTCTCTCATGCATAATATTACAAAGTGTTTAAAAGTGAAATAGTTAGTGTCTATACAGTGCATTCTGAAAGTATGACTTAAAAAATAAATAATAATACGTTACAGCCTTATTGTAAAATTGATTTAAAAAAATTCCCCTCATCAATCTACACACAATACCCCATAATGTCAAAGCGAAAACAGGTTTAGACATTTTTGCAAATGTATTAGAAATTAAAAACAGATACCTTATTTACATAAGTATTCCAGACCCTTTGCTATGAATTTCGAATGTAGCTCAGGTGCATCCTGTTTCCATTTATCATCCTTGAGATGTTTCTACATCTTGATTGGAGTCCATCTGAGATAAAGTAAATTGATTGGACATGGTTTGGAAAGGCACAACACCTTTCTATATAACATCCCACAGTTGACAGTGCATGTCAGAGCAAAAACCCCAAGCCATGAGGTCGAAGGAATTGTCTGTAGAGCTCCGAGACAGGATTGTGTCGAGGCACAGATCTGGGGAAGGGTAGCAAAAAAAATTCTGCAGCATTGAAAGGTCCCCAAGAACACAGTGGCCTCCATCATTCTTAAATGGAAGAAGTTTGGAACCACCAAGACTCTTCCTAGAGCTGTGCCGCCGGCCAAACTGAGCAATCGGGGAGAAGGCCTTGGTCAGGAAGGTGACCAAGAACACGATGATCACTTTGAAAGAGCTCCAGAGTTCAGAAGTCCACCCCCCGCTTGGAGTTTGCCAAGAGGCCCCTAAAGGACTCTGACCATGAGAAACAAGATTCTCTCTGTGTCTGATTTTACCAAGATTTAACTCTTTGGCCTGAATGCCCAAGCGTCACGTCTGGAGGAAACCTGGCACCATGCCTACGGTGAAGCATGGTCATGGCAGTATCATGCTGTGCAGATGTTTTTCAGAGGCAGGGACTGGGAGACTAGTCGGATCAAAGGGAATAATGAATGGAGCAAAGTACAGAGAGATCCTTGATGAAAACCTGCTCAGGACTTCAGACTGGGCAAAAAGGTTCACCTGGCCCAGCCAGAGCCCAGATTTTAACCCGATTTAACATCTCTGGAGAGACCAGAAAATAGCTGTGCAGCAACGCTCCCCATCCAACCTGACAGAGAAGAATTGAAGAACTCCCCTAATACAGGTGTGCCAAGCTTGTAGCGTCAAACCAAAGAAGACTCGATGCTGTAATCGCTGCCAAAGGTTGCGTCAAGAAAGTACTGAGTAAAGGGTCTGAATACTTATGTAAATTTAATATTTCAGTTTTTTTATTAATAAATTAGGAAAAAACTTCTAAAAAACCTGTCTTTTTCTTTGACATTATGGGTTATTGTGTGTAGCTTGATGAGGGGGGAAAAAACAATTTAATCAATTTTAGAATATGGCTGTAATGTAATGAAATGTAGAAAAAGTCAAGGGATCTGAATACTTTCAGAAGGCACTGTATATAGCCAAGCTATCATTGAGTAGGTATGTACACCCCATGTATATAGCCAAGCTACCATTGCTCATCATGTATTAATTCCTCATGCTACAATATTTTTCCTATTATTATAATTGTTGTATTGTGTTCTCCATTGTTGGTCAACATTTCACTGTTAGTCTACACCTGTTGTTTACCAAACATGTGACAATTAAAATGAAATGACTACGTGTTTAGTAAATTGTATCTCTACCAAGAATTTGGCAGAACGTCCAACTGGCTTCACAGCCACAGACCACGTGTAACCGTGCAAGCCCAGGACCTCCACATCTGGCTTCTTCACCTGCAGGATCATCTGAGACCAGCCACCGGACAGCTGATGAAACTGAGGAGTATTTCTATCTGTAATAAAGCCCTTTAGTGGGGAAAAATTATTCTTATTGCCTGATGGGTGGGCCCCTGTCATGTGAAATCCATAGATTAGGGCCTAATAAATGTATTTCAATTGACTGATTTCCTTATATGAACTGTACCCCAGTAAAATTGTTGAATGTTGTGTTCATATTTTTGTTCAGTTAGTTAAAATCTTACAAAAAAACTGATGATGAATATGTTTGGAAAACTGCATTGATCTGCCAATGAAAAATAACATTAGTACATGAATTCGTACTAGTCAACCTCTCCTTCTCTTTTGTATTCAGTTCTTCCATATTAGTTCTAGCGTATCAACCTCTAGTTCGCTACTTACAGTGAGGAAAAAAGTATTTGATCCCCTGCTGATTTTGTAAGTTTGCCCACTGACAAAGACATGATCAGTCTATAATTTTAATGGTAGGTTTATTTGAACAGTGAGACAGAATAACAACAACAAAATCCAGAAAAACGCATGTCAAAAATGTTATAAATTGATTTGCATTTTAATGAGGGAAATAAGTATTTGAACCCCTCTCAATCAGAAAGATTTCTGGCTCCCAGGTGTCTTTTATACAGGTAACGAGCTGAGATTAGGAACACACTCTTAAAGGGAGTGCTCCTAATCTCAGTTTGTTACCTGTATAAAAGACACCTGTCCACACAAGCAATCAATCAATCACATTCCAAACTCTCCACCATGGCCAGGGGAAGTTGTTAGAGGCAGGTCAATTTTTTGCTAAAAGTTGCTAAATGACGTTGTGATGTCATTGCGTGATGACATCATTTACATTTACATTCACATAATTTAGCAGATGCTCTTATCCAGAGCGACTTACAAATTGGTGCATTCACCTAATGATAGCCAGTGGGACAACCACTTTACAATATTTTTTTTAATTTTTTTTTGTGGCGTAAGGGGGGGTAGAAGGATTACTTTATCCTATCCCAGGTATTTCTTAAAGAGGTGGGGTTTCAAGTGTCTCCGGAAGGTGGTGAGTGACTCCGCTGTCCTGGCGTCGTGAGGGAGCTTGTTCCACCATTGGGGTGCCAGAGCAGCGAACAGTTTTGACTGGGCTGAGCGGGAACTATGCTTCCGCAGAGGTAGGGGGGCCAGCAGGCCAGAGGTGGATGAACGCAATGCCCTCGTTTGAGTGTAGGGACTGATCAGAGCCTGAAGGTACGGAGGTGCCGTTCCCCTAACAGCTCCGTAGGCAAGCACCATGGTCTTGTAGCAGATGCGAGCTTCAACTGGAAGCCAGTGGAGTGTGCGGAGGAGCGGGGTGACGTGAGAGAACTTGGGAAGGTTGAACACCAGACGGGCTGCTGCGTTCTGGATGAGTTGTAGGGGTTTAATGGCACAGGCAGGGAGCCCAGCCAACAGCGAGTTGCAGTAATCCAGGCGGGAGATGACAAGTGCCTGGATTAGGACCTGTGCCGCTTCCTGTCTAAGGCAGGGTCGCACTCTGCGAATGTTGTAGAGCATGAACCTACAGGATCGGGTCACCGCCTTGATGTTAGCGGAGAACGACAGGGTGTTGTCCAGGGTCACACCAAGGCTCTTTGCACTCTGGGAGGAGGACACAACGGAGTTGTCAACCGTGATGGCGAGATCATGGAACGGGCAGTCCTTGCTAGGTGCTGTTTGAAAAAAAAGTTGCCAGGTAGTCTGAAAAATTGCTACATCTAGCAACAAAATAGCTAAGTTGGCATCACTGGGCCCTACCCCATTACATGAGAACAGGGTATCTGCCGCTGCCTCCTCCTCCTCCAGGACACTTCTACTTTGCATAGAGTTGATCAATCTGTTGATTGTGGCCTGTGGAATGTTGTCCCATTCCTCTTCAGTGGCTGTGCGAAGTGCTGTATATTGGTAGGAACTGGAACAAGCTGTGGTACACGTCGATCCAGCCCTCCCAAACATGCTCAATGGGTGACATGTCTGGTGAGTATGCAGGAAATGGAAGAACTGGGACATTTTCAGCCTCCAGGAATTGTGTACAGATCCTTGCGACATTGGGCCCTGCATTATCATGCTGAAACATGACGTGATGTCGGCAGGACAATGGGCCTCAGGATCTTGTCATGGTATCTCTGTGCATTACATTTTCCATTGATAAATGCAATTTTGTTCCTTCTCTGTAGCTTATGCCTGCCCATACCATAACCCTGACTCTAACATGGGGTACTGTGTTCACGACATTGACATCAGCAAACCGCTCGCCAACACACCACCATACACTTGGTCTGCAGTTGTGAGGGTGGTTGGGCATACTGCCAATTTCACAAAACAAAGTTGGAGGCGGCTTATGGTAGAGAAATTACCATTAAATTATCTGGCAACAGCTCTGGTGGACATTCCTGCAGTCAGCATGCCAGTTGCATGCTCCCTCAAAACTTGTCACATCTGTGGTTTGTCAGTGGTAGAAAAAGCACCCAATTGTCATACTTGAGTAAAAGTAAAGATACTTTAATAGAAAATGACTCAAGTAAAACTGAAAGTCACCCAGTAAAATACTACTTGAGTAAAAGTCTATAAGTATTTGGTTTTAAATATATACTTCACTATCAAAAGTAAAAGTAAACGTATGAATCATTTCAAATTCCTTATATTAAGTAAACCAGATGACACCATTTTTTATTTAATTTTTTATTAATGGATAGACAGGCACACTCCAACACTCAGACATCATTTACAAATAAACGTGTTTAGTGAGTCCGCCAGATCAGAGGCAGTAGGGATGACCAGGGATGTATGTCCCATGTAGCTCAGTTGGTACAGCATGGCGTTTGCAACGCCAGGGTTGTGGGTTCGTTTCCCACGGGGGATAGTATGAAAATGTATGCAATCACTAACTGTAAATGACTAAAATGTAAATGTAATAATTTTTTTTTTCGGAATGTAGTGAAGTAAAAGTTGTCAAAAATATAAATAGTAAAGTACAGATACCCCAAAAAAAAGACTTAAGTAGTACTTTAAATTATTTTTACTTAAGTACTTTAACACCACTGGGCATTGTGTTTTTTTACGGGGTATCTTATATATCCCAGCTTTACATAGGGTGGAAGATAGGCTTACCCTGGCGTAACGTTTTGATAACAGTGTAAATCTCTCTAGGACAAGGTGACTTTGATCAATATATTCACCTGCATTTACCCCCCAAAAATGAAACGCTAATTAGCTGCTAATGTGGCTATCCTAAAAAACTACAAATGCCATGATGATCTGGACAAGACTGCCGAATCGAGGCAAAGGTAAGGATCTCTGGATAACTATATAATGTTAGCTAAATGTAGTAATGAATAAATAGGCTACATTTATTTAAATGGACAATTATGAAGGGGGGCACTTACCCCGCTACTTTAAAAAACGGCCCTTTTCTAAAAACAACATTTCATTAAATAACTAAAAAAGTGTAAACTGTAGCAATTTATTTCCCTTTATAGTTTATTAGCCTAAGCATGACCTTCATCCACATAATCCCCCCCCCCCCCCCCCCCCAGAAAATGTAGCTTTTTTGTGTCAGCAATTAGACATTGTTCTTAGGGGGGGGCGAGTTACCCCCTAGTACCCTACCGCCAGTCTCCTCTAGGTACATAGGATGGCTACTTCCCAACCAGAACCCTGGCCTGTTGCGAACTTGAGTAGATTACGTTGAAAACAACGGTCGGCCATCTTGGAGACAGTCTCTACCTCTTATACCTCAGTGGTCAGGCCGGCACCATTCTTCAGATAAAGAGAAAAAAAGAGCTAAAACTGTGCTGTCAAGACAATAGCTGTTGTGTCCGTTTCAAATGTATTACTACAGTTATGTAATAGCACGTTTCAACTTTCTAATTTAGAAAGAACATTTCATAACATGCTAGGTCACAAATACGTCAAGGTATTATCAAGTTTGGTAAAGGTTTTAGCTACGTGTTATTTTTGTGTCAAAACCGAGTGAAGAACGTGATATAAAAAACTATTTTACAAGTCACATAGCTAACTAGAGACTTTGGGTTTGTCTGCGTGATTGAATGTACATAATTTCATCAAGATAATTTAATAAATAATCAATTTATTTGAGATTTCTGAGGTCGTTTACATCAACATACTTCACTGCAGACAGTACGGATGCATTAGAGAGAGAGAGAAGTTGACGGTTGCACTACTATTTTGAAGCTGCCTGAATGTAATGTCCAGCAGTTTTCTACATGTGTTGTAATCTAGGGTTGGAACCGGTTCAACCGAAAAAGAAAGTCAAAATGAACCGGAAAACTAAAGTGTTCTATACTTTTCAGGAATAGCAGTCATTTTAAAAGCATGGAATCCAGGTAATAACGTTATTTTACTTTCCTGGCATAAAATGTAAATGTAAAATTGTTCTCCAGTCCCACAAAAATCGCAACAACCCAGGTAACAAGGACCGTAACTGAGACATTTGTAACATTCCCCTTATGTCTTCCAGAGGTACTGCATGTCATAGCCTGTTTGGGACATTACAGGCACATTCATAACGTTTCTAATAAGTATTATAGAGGTTATAAATATCTGGTCGCTATACGGACATCATGGGAACTTTAAAAACATTCCTTGATAGTCCATGAAAGGTTCTGAATATCATGTTATTTTGGAGATATCCTAGGAACATTTCATAACGTTACATTTAGAGCTATGGTTTTTGTCTTCATATAACGTTACAATCAGAATGATTTCAATGCATTTTGGAACGTTGTCTTTAAGTCAAGTGGTGGTACACTTGTAACGTTGTCTTTCTAAGTGTGTAGGAACATTTGTTACGATCTAAATAAGTACTTTAGATCCCAAGATATTGGGACCAGCATACTTGTGCTTTGAGTAAAGGAAGTGGATCCAGCTCTTCCCCTCCGCATATATTTTTCAATAATTCTACCGATGTAATAAATGTATGGAAATTAATATTGTCATTTTGACCTCAGTATAGGCCTATGGAAGAGGGAACGATACCTAAAAATAATATTTTTTTATTATATTAATTTATGAATGTAGCCTATAACAATAATAATAATTTTTACAAATCATTATAAAGCAGCTAGCAGTAGTGGTGGCCTGACGACGGTTCATCCTGAATATTCCTTTTGACTCCATTATCCGTCATTGCAAATATAGAAGTGGGTGTGGCAACTAACAATACTGAGGCTGGAGCCAGAAAGAAACACCTACCGTACTAATTGGTAAAAGTGAAACAACACAGCTGAACAGCGAAGACGCCATTGACTCCGACTGACCGAACACAGTTCACCTCTTGGAAGTTTTTTTACGAAAGGTAAGTTATCCGGCGTGTACTATTTAAACCAAGTAACTTAGTGTACTCCCATCTCCCCAGATAAATACATTTTGATGATGTCAGGCTATCTAACTAGCGAGGAAGCTTGCCAGTTAGCTAATTAGCCAGTTGGCTAATAGATAGTTTAGCCTAGCTACGTTACTTGGATAGTGCTGCGTGTAACCACAGCCTGTGTTACAGGGTTGAGTAATCGTGTTCTTAGGTCCTGATGAAGAACAACATCGGTCTATTACTAGCATAAGCACGTAAAAATATATAATGCATGCTACGGCTTGATACATACATTTTTACTAAAGGGCTGACTAAATTTAAACAATCCAGATAATAAGAAGTGCAATTTATCCGTTCTATAACACCAACATTCTCCAAATGCCTTGCAGTGTCACGATAGCCTGAGAAGCTGTAGTCATCTCTTTCCTCATTTAAGTTCTGATTCAAGATGGATATTATGGATAACGTCTTGGGTAGTAGAGATTCATGTTCTTTTCCATTTCTTTACTTAGTGTTCTAAAGATTGAAAATGTCTTCAAAAAAGGTTAAACCTATGTGTTGTCTGACTGGTTATTCATTTTAAATGGACAAGTAAGGCAGTCCAATTTCATTTTGTACTGTATGTGTAGAGCAGGGACGGCCTGTTCAATAGGGCGATATGGGCGACGCACTGCCAAACGGGAAAAGGAAGGGATTTTTTTTTTCTAATGTCAATTATATCACGGCAACAGTAGTTATCAGTGTTCAGTCTGATCTGCCAGCCATAAATGTCAAATCAGGCTAAAGTCGTGCTTCAAATGGCCCCGCCCGTTTTTGGGGGCGATTTCAGTCAGGTTGAAAATCGCCCAGAAGTCTCTCATAGCCTGTCATGTAAAATCTATTTTTTTTCAAATTTCAAAGCTTTCAATACATCCTCTATGTGGTGTCTGTGGGCTTGCACTTACGCGCTTTCGTCATACGTGACGTAACCATGAACGTAACTAAGACAATAGCGGCTAGCAGCGTCTCTGTTGCGACCTGCAGTGTGGCGTTATTTTATGTTTTTAATTTGTAGACTTAGTTTACAAACATTCTGCCAACCATGGATTTCCAGTGTTGGGTTTTGGACTGATCTTGTTGATCGTGTACATACCCGCTACGAACGGACTAAATAATGAAAACGCTGCTGGCAGCGGAATCCAATACAGCTGGGAGACTTGGCTGGATGACAGAGTCCCGGACAGAGAAGTGGAGCCGGCCGGCTTCACCCTGGTCAGAGCAGACCGCGATCCTGGTAAGAGAGCGACTCTGTACCCCGACATTGAACTGCTTTCTGTGTCATTGCGACCTTACTATCTGCCCCGTGAGTTCCCCCAATTGTTTGTTACCGTTGTGTACTGTTGATAATCACAAGTTTACTGGAGAACTGAGACCAAGTAGAGACTTTGGACAGGGTGGATATGGTATAATAAAGGCAGTTTATTCAGAGGTAAAGATATCTGGAATCGCGTGCACGGACTCGTTCGTCAAACTCTTAGGGAGAAGAGAGCCCCGAAAACATTGTGTGCAGACATTTTATACAATAAATGATGTAGGTTGAATCTAGTAGTTCTGATCTTCTGATTGGTCCTGATGAGTTTGGGCGAGGTCCCCTCCACTGTTGCATTGGCTCTGAGTCGGGTTCTCTGTCTTCAAATGTTCAGCCTAAAGAGAGGGGATTTTTGTGTGTGTGTGTGTGTGTCCTCAGAGCAAGAACTCGTGAGTTGGAAGAACTGAGAGACCTATGGCGTGGGTGTTGTCCTTGGCCACCTGCTGACAAGGCTGACAAGATAGGACTCTTTTGTCCATTGTTATAGGATAGGAACAGCATTGATTGAAAACAAACGCCCAACACAAAATGGGTCATGCACAAGATTTTAGTCAGACCAAGCTATAACATTATATATTTACTACGACAGTACATTCAACCAAAAGCTAATATAACAAAGGCATCAGAGATTATTTATAATCTGTCACAGAAACTGGAATCCATCTCCCCAGATCAGTCAATAAATGCTTCTGGTATTGACTTATATGCTGCCCCTGTCTTCATGTTGTTGCTGGACATATCTTTTTTAAAATGTGTGTAGGTCACCTAAATCATCAGAAAAATTGCCCCTCCTGAGAATTTTTTTCAGGAGCCGCCACTGGTGTAGAGCCATTGTCATATCATTGTTTCATCATTTTCAGACTGTTAAATCTTCTGGTGTAATACGAATGTCGAGTACTTCAAGAAAGAGAGAATACAATAGAATCTGGACTAAATTGTCAAGGGAGAAAACCAACTTTAAGAAAAAAAAAAGGGTAGAGAAGGAAGTCAATGACAATGAAAGTGGATCTAGTCTCATCAACCAGTCTGACACCAAGAGTGAAGATACCAGTTCTACTGAATCTGACAGCAAAATTGAGTCAGATAGTGAAGTTGAGGCAGTGGAAGGTACTCCTCCAAGACTGCCAACACACGCTGAGGAAGAGTCAGATGGTGAACTCCAGACAGTAGGTGGTACTAAGCCAAGACTGCCATCACACAGTGACATAGATTCAGAGACTGAAGTCAATGCTGGTTGTGCAATTCAGGAGACAACTGACTCTGACAATGATGATGTTGAAAAGATTATACCTTCAGAGAGGACCTGGCAACCTGGATAAGTGATTCCCAAGTGAAACACAATGCTGTTGATGCACTTCTGAAGATGCTGCAGTCTAATGGTCACCCAGATTTGCCTTCCACTGCTAGAACTCTCCTAGAAACCACCAATGTTTTTGTTGAAGTCAAGTCTAATGTGGAGTTTGTCAGATTTAAAGTGAAGGTGGAGTTAGTGAAACATCTAAGCATCTATCCTAAATCTGGGGTTGGAGATTTGAATCTTTTAGAAATATCCCTTAATCTGGATGGTCTCCCTTTGTTCAAAAGTACCAATATGTCGTTATGGCCACTTTTGTGCTCTATCAATCTATCACCACCCACAGTGTTTCCTCTGTCACTTGCAATGGCATCATGGAAACCAAGCTCCCTGGAATTCCTCAATGACACTTTGCTGGAGCTTAAAGAGTTGATGCAGACCGGCTTGAAGTGGGGAGACACAACACTGCAAGTGAAAGTTTTGTTCTGTAACGTGATGCCCCTGCAAAAGCCATGGTAAAATGCATAAAGATGTATTCTGGCTACTATGGCTGTGACGGGTGCACTCGTGTTGTGCTTACCATCTTGCACAGCCTGTAGCAAGACCCATTTAGCTACAGCCAAGTTCACAAGCTGTATTAGTTATGCAAACTATCTTGGCTGGTAAATCAAGAGACTGAACAGTGTGGAATTGGTGTTTTGTTTTTCTGCACAGGGCATACAGCATTATTATGTTGTACATTTTGTCAAAGAGAACAATGTTGAAGTTGTACCAGAGCAGTGGGTGGAGAAGAGAGATTGGGGTGAGTTGATCAGTGAAATGGTTTACCCTTTTTAGGCAAAGAGATGGATAAATAGTTCACTTTAAACAGTGTCTCATATCCTGCAGGTCCTGTGTTGCTACTGGCCAAGAAATGCCATTAATAGAGGAGACCGGCCTGACAAAATATTATGGGAGTAGTACAGAATTTCCATCTTTTCATCAACTGGTAAAATAATATTTGACTGTCCATCCACTCCCGTTTATATTGCCATGTATGCTTGGTTGTGTGGCTCTGGAGCAGTTGCATCAGTTGAACATACTCCTACACGTAAGGCTAGTTACAACGTAGAATATGTTCTAAGCCAGGCGTAAACCTGTGTCACCACCTGGTTGTAAGTAATAGCTTTTGCTACGCCAGAGTGTAAAAACGAAGTGTAATGTAGGGGTAGACGTATAGTATATATCTATATCTATAACTAGTTTCCAGGCTCTGTTGCAGCCGGCAGTGACCGGAGAGACTCATGGGCGGTGCACAATTGGCCCAGCGTCGTCCAGGGTAGGGGAGGGAATGGCCGGCAGGGATGTAGCTCAGTTGGTGGAGCATGGCGTTTGCAACGCCAGCGTTGTGGGTTTGATTCCCACGGGGGGCCAGTATAAAAATATATATATATGTATTCACTAACTGTAAGTCGCTCTGGATAAGAGCGTCTGCTAAATGACTAAAATGTAATGACTAGTCATGTCGCATCTTGTTCAATTTTCTAAATCATTACGTCGGGGCGTAGGTAGGTCCAACTTATCTCTTACACCTTATCGTCTAACTGGTGCAACCCACTCCTGGTCAGTAGAGTCAGGAACTTCCCCCTCTTAAGTACTATATGTATTGGCTGAAAGTATTACAATGTGAATTACAAATACTCAATAGCCGGTTTGCCAGTGTTAATAGGAAACTATTTATGACAATGTTTATTGCACGTACAGACAATTACTCTGTGGCAGAGCAACGAGCCAAACGGGGGGTTGACACCTCCAATGTTGAATCTGACGAGGAACCAGTGAAGAGGGCGGTGACTAAACCAATCAGATTCCGTGTAGAGCCACCTGGTGAGGATTCTTAACTGCTCTTATTCCATTGTGTGTATTACATGCATCAGGAAGTAGATGAAATAAATGAGTATTTTTTTTGTATTGTCCTTCGTAAGATGATGATAGAAGTGAAGCACTCCAGAAAAAGACAAATGAACCCAGACAAGCCCAGCGTACAGTGCCACAGCTTCCACCAGCCCCTAGTGGTAAGATCCTGCATTAGGCTACTAGGTCATTGAATGTATAATCAGCAAGTTGATGGTAAGTTTTACACACATTCAAGTATGTGGGTGAAGAAAAGCTTACAGTTAATGCAAGTACTAGTCTTACATTGAGACGGAATGAAATCATGACCTAATGACAGTTGATATGACAAGAAATTACCACACCCATCTGATCTTGACATACTTGATTATTTAGTGACCAAAAGTGTAACAGTTCTTAATTTTTTTTATTTTGAGTAACTTCAAGAGCCAGTGTCTTTGAAAATGACCCTACAACAAGGTACATAATGTTTCAAGTCTGATAAACAAGCCTACTTTCTCAAAGTTCTGTTCCTACCAACTGTATGGGATGAACAGGAAAATCTGATAAGTGTGTACTATAAATGTGGTAACGGTTTGACATCTGTGATATTCTCTGAAATTGCAGATGCAGAGGACTTGAGGCCATGTGCCACCTCAAGCCAAAGCGACAGTAAGTGTCTGGTTGTAGTTTTAGGGTAAAACAATTAGTTTTAGGGTAAACAATTGAATTGTATGAAGTATTATAACTTTACAAACCTTTCAAAGCCACTCAATAGAATACAATTACCATCATATTTTTGCATATTAGGTTATTTAAAGTCTTATTACTACTTTGTGCATACGGTTAGAACTTTCCAAATACTTCTGGTGCTGTGTATGGGTGAAACTTGTATTTACAGTGGGGGAAAAAAAGTATTTAGTCAGCCACCAATTGTGCAAGTTCTCCCACTTAAAAAGATGAGAGAGGCCTGTAATTTTCATCATAGGTACACGTCAACTATGACAGACAAAATGAGCATTTTTTTTCCAGAAAATCACATTGTAGGATTTTTAATGAATTTATTTGCAAATTATAGTGGAAAATAAGTATTTGGTCACCTACAAACAAGCAAGATTTCTGGCTCTCACAGACCTGTAACTTCTTCTTTAAGAGGCTCCTCTGTCCTCCACTCGTTACCTGTATTAATGGCACCTGTTTGAACTTGTTATCAGTAAATTATGCTTAGCATTTATTTTTGTTGGGATTCATTAACCTTCCCACTGAGCTCCTGACTGACATCCCTTCACGTTTGGTTCTGTGCCAGTTTCAAAAGCAAAGTATTCATGTTTTTCCTTCTGTTTTCTCAGTTAGTCCAAGTGGCAGCCAGGAAGAAGCTGGCCAAGACAGAGCATCAGAATCAGGTTTCTTTAGCCATCAAGATATTGATCTCGAAATTGTAAATGTAGAAAGTTTAAATAACAGCATGATTTGTTCTTATATTTTAGACCAAGAGCTGCCATCCCTGCTTGATGAGCCTGTGGCTTCTGAGATGCCTGCTGGATACATTAAAGGTATATTATGCTAGCCTATATGTTACAACATATTGCTTCTCTTGTATTGTCAACATCAATTCCAAATTGTTTGGCTGTCAGCAGATACATGGTTACCAATACTACTAATATATATGAAGGGTTGATATTTTGATCGAGGTATTTCACATGGCCTTGATCCATGTCCTGCCTGGTACTCATGGCTTGTATTGTCACACTACTTGCAGCAAAACTGTTGAGTCGTTATTATTTTGCAGATCTTCAAGCAGTGGAGATGAGGATAATGGTGGAACTGGAGATGATCCGTACAGAGTTCAGGACTGCTCTGAACCAAGTTATGGAGGCCATAGAGGATAATGGTGAAACTGGAGATGATCCGTACAGAGTTCAGGACTGCTCTGAACCAAGTTATGGAGGCCACAGAGGATAATGGTGAAACTGGAGATGATCCGTACAGAGTTCAGGACTGCTCTGAACCAAGTTATGGAGGCCATAGAGGGATAATGGTGGAACTGGAGATGATCCGTACAGAGTTCAGGACTGCTTTGAACCAAGTTATTAAATTAACCAAGTTTAATTATTTATTAACCAAGTTACTCAAGTCGCAGGGTAAGTGCCCCCCTTGGGGCAGAAATCTTTCTGATTGAGAGGGGGTCAAATACTTATTTTCCTCATTAAAATGCAAATCAATTTATAACATTTTTTACATGCGTTTTTCTGGATTTTTTTCTGCTAAATGACTAAAATGTAATGATGTCATCACGTAATGACATCACAACGTCATTTAGCGACTTTTAGCAACAAATTGACCTGCCTCTAACAACTTCCCCTGAAAATTAGTTGGCAACCCTGCAGGGGAGTTGCTCTTTCAACTTTCAAATTTCTCTTAGACTTTCCAACATAATAATAGCCACATGGGCACATCAGGAAATATACCACACATTTTGTTTTACAGGAAATTCTACCCAGGACATACATTTTATTTCCAGTATGAGGGTGAAGAAAGAAATCCCCCTTTGGTCATCACATTACAGTTCTCACAATGATTTGAGGGGAGGGTGGATAGGAAATGCTGAGGGGGAACATATTCATCTGCTCTTATTAGGCTGTCCTTTATGTTTCCAGCATGTTTAAAAGAGAATGGAGAGATATTGTGAAAAGGCCCACAGAGGGATCCCAGTCCTAAATAGAAGGCAGGATCAAACTCCTGGTTCTCCCCTGTTCCTTCCACACGACCTCCCATTGTACTGTATGTATGAACACATTTTGAACAATGGCTCCCTAAAATGCTGTGGTGCTTACAAACACAATAGGAAAGGTTGTGGTAGACGTGGGCCATCACAGGTGAGTTCACAGCTCTTTTACTCTGAGCATTCATATCAATGACTCACCCTCAGATGGACCATCAATGCCAGAGTTCTACAAGACTGTTTTCCATAATCAACTGGGCATTTCAACAGTCTGTCCCTCAATATAGTCCTGAGAATATATTGTTTTATCTTACTATTGTTTAAAATACTAACTTTTTAGCATTTGTGGCACAAATCCATTGCAAGTCAATGGTACATACAGTATTTAGTCAGCCACCAATTGTGCAAGTTCTCCCACTTAAAAAGATGAGAGAGGCCTGTAATTTTCATCATAGGTACACGTCAACTATGACAGACAAATTGAGAATTTTCTTCCCCCGAAAATCACATTGTAGGATTTTTAATGAATTTATTTGCAAATTATGGTGGAAAATAAGTATTTGGTCACCTACAAACAAGCAAGATTTCTGGCTCTCACAGACCTGTAACTTCTTCTTTAAGAGGCTCCTCTGTCCTCCACTCGTTACCTGTATTAATGGCACCTGTTTGAACTTGTTATCAGTATAAAAGACACCTGTCCACAACCTCAAACAGTCACACTCCAAACTCCACTATGGCCAAGACCAAAGAGCTGTCAAAGGACACCAGAAACAAAATTGTAGACCTGCACCAGGCTGGGAAGACTGAATCTGCAATAGGTAAGCAGCTTGGTTTGAAGAAATCAACTGTGGGAGCAATTATTAGGAAATGGAAGACATACAAGACCACTGACAATCTCCCTCGATCTGGGGCTCCACGCAAGATCTCACCCCGTGGGGTCAAAATGATCACAAGAACAGTGAGCAAAAATCCCAGAACCACACAGGGGAACCTAGTGAATGACCTGCAGAGAGCTGGGACCAAAGTAACAAAGCCTACCATCAGTAACACACTACGCCGCCAGGGACTCAAATCCTGCAGTGCCAGACGTGTCCCCCTGCTTAAGCCAGTACATGTCCAGGCCCGTCTGAAGTTTGCTAGAGTGCATTTGGATGATCCAGAAGAGGATTGGGAGAATGTCATATGGTCAGATGAAACCAAAATATAACTTTTTTTGGTAAAAACTCAACTCGTCGTGTTTGGAGGACAAAGAATGCTGAGTTGCATCCAAAGAACACCATACCTACTGTGAAGCATGGGGGTGGAAACATCATGCTTTGGGGCTGTTTTTCTGCAAAGGGGACCAGGACGACTGATCCGTGTAAAGGAAAGAATGAATGGGGCCATGTATCGTGAGATTTTGAGTGAAAACCTCCTTCCATCAGCAAGGGCATTGAAGATGAAACGTGGCTGGGTCTTTCAGCATGACAATGATCCCAAACACACTGCCTGGGCAACGAAGGAGTGGCTTTGTAAGAAGCATTTCAAGGTCCTGGAGTGGCCTAGCCAGTCTCCAGATCTCAACCCCATAGAAAATCTTTGGAGGGAGTTGAAAGTCCGTGTTGCCCAGCGACAGCCCCAAAACATCACTGCTCTAGAGGAGATCTGCATGGAGGAATGGGCCAAAATACCAGCAACGGTGTGTGAAAACCTTGTGAAGACTTACAGAAAACGTTTGACCTGTGTTATTGCCAACAAAGGGTATATAAAAAAGTATTGAGAAACGTTTGTTATTGACCAAATACTTATTTTCCACCATAATTTGCAAATAAATTCATAAAAAATCCTACAATGTGATTTTCTGGATTTTTTTCCCTCATTTTGTCTGTCATAGTTGACGTGTACCTATGATGAAAATTACAGGCCTCTCTCATATTTTTAAGTGGGAGAACTTGCACAATTGGTGGCTGACTAACTACTTTTTTTCCCCACTGTAAGTGAAACTGAAAAAAAAATGACAAAATATCTCTCTCGCTCCTCCTTCGTTTTTTGAAGAAATTCATTTGTTCAAAACTGTTCAACTATTGTCTCTTTCTCTCTCTTTGAGTCAACTACTCACCACATTTTATGCACTGCAGTGCTAGCTAGCTGTAGCTTATGCTTTCAGTACTAGATTCATTCTCTGATCCTTTGATTTGGTGGACAACATGTCAGTTCATGCTGTAAAAGCTCTTATAGGTTGGAGGATGTCCTGCGGAAGCTGTCATAATTACTGTGTAAGTCTATGGAAGGGGGTGAGAACCATGAGGCTCCTAGGTTTTGTATTGAAGTCAATGTACTCAGAGGAGGACGGAAGCTAGCTGTCATCCGGCTACACCATGGTGCTACCCTACAGAGTTCTGTTGAGGCTATTGTTTACCTTCATTGCAAAACAGTGTGTTTTAATCAATTATTTGGTGACATATTAATATATATATATATTTATAGTTTTATTTAAAAACCAACACTTTTTAAATGATTCACTATTTTTTTTTTTTTAATGAAATTACCTGAGGAGGATGGCCTGTGTAGGGATGTGATTTGGATTGGACTGTGACTTTTTTAAATGTGTTTATTTTGTGTGATGTAGTTTTTCCCCCCCTTTTCCTCAATGGACATTCATTTTTTTAAATCCAGGATACAAACCGAACAGTAGCTGGCTATGGAGGACTAAAAGTGCCACAATTAAATAAATAAATACACCATTAAATAATTACTTAAATGTGTCATTAATTAATTAAAATTAGAATTAAATACATAAATGTGTAATTAAATGTATCATTAATTAATTCAAATACCGATTCATTTTATGTAAAATACATATATAATTATTTCACTATTTACATTTACATTTCATGATCCTGCATTGCAGTGATTCATGAATTACTTAAAACTGTCAAACTGACCCATCAAAAGTTGGTAGGCGGAACCTAACGCCTGATTGGTTACCCTCTGCATCAAGCCAAGACAAATCAATTCCGGATAATGGATTGATGCAGAGCTACTGAACACATTCCAATACACTGGGTGGCGCTATTCACCTTCAATAAGTTCCTCTGCTTTACTAGCTACATGCTCTGGGTCAGCAGGTCCTGCTTCTACATCCTCTGCTAAGTTTAAAATGTCTCTAACCAACTCCCTGGAAAGTTCACGGAGATCCTCCATTGTCTCTATCCAGGTTGGCCTACTCTACTTCAGACCAAAGCAATGGATCAGACTAGATTCGCGTTAGCCCCGCCCACTGACTTTGATGGGTCAGTTTGACAGTTTTAAGTAATTCATGAATCACTGCAATGCAGGATCATGAAATGTAAATGTAAATAGTGAAATAATTATATATGTATTTTACATAAAATGAATCGGTATTTGAATTAATTAATGATACATTTAATTACACATTTATGTATTTAATTCTAATTTTAATTAATTAATGACACATTTAAGTAATTATTTAATGGTGTATTTATTTATTTAATTGTGGCACTTTTAGTCCTCCATAGCTGGCGGCATACACATTACGTGAAAGTCATTATACTAAATAATAATAAGAAGAGGTATTTAGTCCATCAGTCCAATAGATGTCGATGTTGCACTGTGGTAGTGGGGAACAGGAAGTTCCGGATTGGCGCGCCCCATTATTCAGAATAAAGAATGCGCCGTCAAGACGACAACTTTGTGTCTGTTTCAAATGTATTACTACAGGTATGTAATCGCACGTTTAAACTTTCTAATATCGAAAGAACATGTCATAACATGCTAGTTAACAAATACGTCAAGGTATTCTCCCATTTGGTAAAGTTATGTGTTATTTTTGTGTCAAAACCGAGTGAGTGAAAGAACATGATAAAAACTATTTTACAAGTCACATAGCTAGAGATTTGGTGTTTGTCTGAGTGAATGTAAATACTTTCGTCAATGTAATTTAATAAAGGATCAATTTGAGATTTCTGTGTTCGTTTGACATGTTATTGGTTTTGTGTAATAATGTATAATCTTACGAGCTGTTAAAATGGCGTCGTCCATTTTGATGTTCGTTTAAAAGTCCACGTAGAAAGATAATGGCCCCTATCAGATGGTAGTATAGTATTTATATAGTTGGTGCAGTATATTATTTTACTGTAGTAAATATACATTGGTTGGTCGGGGTTGTCCGAGCCCTGAATGCTGATTGGCTGAAAACCGTGGTATATCAGACGTACACCACAGGTATGACAAATATATATATATATTTTTTTACTGTTCTACATATGTTGGTAACCAGTTTATAATAGCAATTAGGCGACTGAGGCATTGCATCGTGCCCTAACAGCCCTTAGCCGTGGTATATTGACCATATACCACACCTCCTCTGGCCTTATTGTATAAATATACATGAGTTCTATCTTGGAAAAGTATTTATTAGCTTACAATTGTACAATTTATGCTTCCTGCATATATAACCACGAAGACGGCCGGAAAGGCCCTAAAGCAAGATCGTAAACGGTGAGCCTGCTGTAGCCTACAGTCCATGGTAAACTGGTGCGCACCAAGTTGGACTATACGTTTTTAGTATTTGATTTGGAGAACCTCAAACCCAACTTTTTAGAACAATATTACAGTATTATAAATATGGATTTATGAGTTTGTAATTTGGGAATGTTTTCTGGGGGTGCTCAAGTTAATATTATATGCATTTCAAGTATTGAGAAATAGCTACTATATGCCCATTAACGGACTTCAGTGCAGTAGCTCTCTAAATCCCTTCTCTGTATGTAGGGTTTTCAGCCATTACATTCGTCCACATTTGGCTCTGTGTAAACTACAATTCCTATGCTCTGTTTTAACATTGAGAAACGTCAATACTCATCACTTTCACAAACATACAGTGAGGGAAAAAAGTATTTGATCCCTGCTGATTTTGTACGTTTGCCCACTGACAAAGAAATGATCAGTCTAATTTTAATGGTAGGTTTATTTGAACAGTGAGAGACAGAATAACAAAATAAATCCAGAAAAACGCATGTCAAAAATGTTATAAATTGGGAAATAAGTATTTGACCCCCCCTCAATCTGAAAGACTTCTGGCTCCCAGGTGTCTTTTATACAGGTAACGAGCTGAGATTAGGAGCACACTCTTAAAGGGAGTGCTCCTAATCTCAGCTTGTTACCTGTATAAAAGACACCTGTCCACAGAAGCAATCAATCAATCAGATTCCAAACTCTCCACCATGGCCAAGACCAAAGAGCTCTCCAAGGATGTCAGGGACAAGATTGTAGACCTACACAAGGCTGGAATGGGCTACAAGACCATCGGCAAGCAGCTTGGTGAGAAGGTGACAACAGTTGGTGCGATTATTCGCAAATGGAAGAAACACAAAATAACTGTCAATCTCCCTCGGCCTGGGGCTCTTGGGCTCCATGCAAGATCTCACCTCGTGGAGTTGTAATGATCATGAGAACGGTGAGGAATCAGCCCAGAACTACACGGGAGGATCTTGTCAATGATCTCAAGGCAGCTGGGGACCATAGTCACCAAGAAAACAATTGGTAACAACACTACGCCGTGAAGGACTGAAATCCTGCAGCGCCCGCAAGGTCCCCCTGCTCAAGAAAGCACATATACAGGGCCGTCTGAAGTTTGCCAATGAACATCTGAATGATTCAGAGGAGAACTGGGTGAAAGTGTTGTGGTCAGATGAGACCAAAATGGAGCTCTTTGGCATCAACTCAACTCGCCGTGTTTGGAGGAGGAGGAATGCTGCCTATGACCCCAAGAACACCATCCCCACCGTCAAACATGGAGGTGGAAACATTATGCTTTGGGGGTGTTTTTCTGCTAAGGGGACAGGACAACTTCACTGCATCAAAGGGACGATGGACGGGGCCATGTACCATCAAATCTTGGGTGAGAACCTCCTTCCTCAGCCAGGGCATTGAAAATGGGTCGTGGATGGGTATTCCAGCATGACAATGACCCAAAACACAAGGCCAAGGCAACAAAGGAGTGGCTCAAGAAGAAGCACATTAAGGTCCTGGAGTGGCCTAGTCAGTCTCCAGACCTTAATCCCATAGAAAATCTGTGGATTGAGCTGATGGTTCGAGTTGCCAAACGTCAGCCTCGAAACCTTAATGACTGGGAGAAGATCTGCAAAGAGGAGTGGAACAAAATCCCTCCTGAGATGTGTGCAAACCTGGGTGGCCAACTACAAGAAACGTCTGACCTCTGTGATTGCCAACAAGGGTTTTTGCCACCAAGTACTAAGTCATGTTTTGCAGAGGGGTCAAATACTTATTTCCCTCATTAAAATGCAAATCAATTCATAACACATTTTTGACATGCGTTTTTCTGGATTTTTGTTGTTGTTATTCTGTCTCTCACTGTCCAAATAAACCTACCATTAAAATGATAGACTGATCATGTCTTTGTCAGTGGGCAAACTTACAAAATCAGCAGGGGATCAAATACTTTTTTCCCTCACTGTATGCTAATATTGCCCTTATCTTTCATGTCAGCCAGAACTAATCTTTCAAATAACGATACACTTACTGTAGCAGTTTTACACAGATCCATACACTGTGTGTGCCTCCAGTTGACAAACTACACTTCCTCCCCAGTTAGCTTACACACAGGTGTTGGGAGCACGCTAGATAGCTAATTAGCACAGGGCCTATGGCTTCCGTCTGTCTCCCGTTAACAAGTGCTGTAACATGGAGATAGGACCATGTGGGAACACTAACCCTAGGAAGGTGTGTCGAAATGTAACCTTTTTGTTTTTCGAAAAATTATATTTAGCTGATATGAAAGATACGTTCCTTATGTTTCCAAAAACGTACCGCAAGCGATTTTCCAGTTAAGCATAGTTAATTACATCATGACAAGCTAACAATGTATGGTTAAATAGTTAATCACAACATGAGAAGAAGAGGCCTGAAACAGAGCAAGGAAATAGCTCAGGGAACTATGAAACAGAGCCAGGAAATGACTCTGTTAGTTTTTAACCATATGATGAGGATTTTTTCAGTGGACTATGGGATGGACATGGTTAATCAACAAACACAGAGCCATGGTTAAACATTGATAAATCCCTGTTGCTAGGCAAGAACGTCATTGGTTTCTCATTGGATTTATGTGTTTTGTTCTCTGGTCATCTGACCTGTCTTCGGTTGTCTTCTCTTATCAGTGACTGAAACCAGGCTGAACCCTTTGTCTCTCCTTGAGTGTCTTCCTGATTAAATTACAGTGTGATGGGGTGGGACAGAGGGGTTAGGCTTGGGTATGTTTGAGAGATTGATTGTGGGCCTGCCATGTGCATAATCAATCTCCAGGTCAAGCAAGGGTGAGCCAGGGTTGAACAAAGTTCAACTGAAAATGAAAATGTTTACATGACAGAGCGGTTAGTTGTGCAGTGGTCTAAGACACTGCATCGCAGTGCTAGCTGTGCCAATAGAGATCCTGGTTCGAATCCAGGCACTGTCGTAGCCAGCCGCGACCGGGAGGCCCAGCGTCGTCCAGGATAGGGGAGGGAATGGCCAGCAGGGATGTAGCTCAGTTGGTAGAGCATGGCGTTTGCAACGCCAGGGTTGTGGGTTCGATTCCCACGGGGGGCCAGTATGAAAAATAAAAATAAAAATAATGTATGCACTCACTAACTGTAAGTCGTTCTGGATAAAAGCGTCTGCTAAATGACTAAAATGTATGTAAATGTAAAATGTAATGACAAAGCTTGATGGTCACACCACCATTGGTTCCAAACTGAATACATAGAGGAGAAGTCAGATTTCGCCTCTATCATAAACTAAGGGAAGTGGGCGGAGCGGTCAAGAGGTGGAAACTGGAGACAGTCGTGGGGGAACCCAGGAGGTAGGGGTTCAGCTACAATGTATGTAAAATGACTATATAAACTGAGAGCTGGAGATGGAAAATCAAATGCTTTGCAAACGACCTTGGCTCTATTGCTTATGTAATAAAGTCTATCCTAATTCAACAAAAACTCTGAAATACTTTGGTTCTTTGATCAGTATAAGGATGAATTTGCCACAACAATGTTTATCAGTTTTCTACATTTGTAATAATATTCAGACACATTCAGTAGTTTCTATCTTTTATCTATAGTTGTTACTATGGTGTGAACAGGAAATACAATTGGCAGTGGTGTAAAGTAACTAAGTAGTCCTTGTGGCTCAGTTAGTAGAGCATGGTGCTTGCAACGCCAGGGTTGTGGGTTCGATTCCCCTGGGGACCAGTATGAATAAATTTATGCACTCATTACTGTAAGTCACTCTGGATAAGAGCACCTGCTAAATGACTGAAATGTAAAAGTAAAAAGGCTTTTGAAGTACTACTGAAGTAGTTTTTGGGGGTATTGTACTTTACTATTTATATGTTCTGGCAACTTTTACTCCACTACATTCCTAAAGACAATTTTGTACTTTTCACTCCTATACACAGTTTCCCTGAGACCCAAAAGTACTCGTTACATTTCGAATGCTGAGGCAGGACAGCAATATGGTCCAATTCACTCACCTATCAATATCACGCATTGTCACCCCTACTGCCCTGCTGATCTGGCGGACTCACTAAACACAAATACTGCGTTTGTAAATGACGTTTGATGTTGTTGGAGTGTGTCCCTGGCCGTCCGTGAATAATATTATTTTGTGAGTGAAAAAATACAGTGAAGATAAGGTTATTAAGGAAAATAGCTCATAGTGCTGCCTAAAACAAACTGAAACATTGTACTAAAGGGTTTTTGAGTCATTTATTAATTTCTGTGAATTTTAGGAAATCTACTATAGGTTAAGTGCACTTGCGTTGTGTAATTTGTGTGCACTTGTCTAATGTGAATTAATGTTTTTTGTTGTCAATGTTTAGCTACCTGATCTGTTGAAAATTAGGTAATTGAATAAGAAGAAATATAATATATGTTTTGAGGATAAAAGAAAAGTTCCAGAGAACTGTCAAGACTGTTGTCTGTTTCTCTTTATTACTACAGGCCGACTAGGATTAAGTCTGAGGCCTGTAACATCAACAGTGAGGACAAACTCAGCCTGCCTCTCTCCTTCCACACTGAGTCCAAACCTACAGTCACTGGGTCCTGATTGACAGTCGAGCCAAGTTTTGCACTGCAGGTACCAGAGATGGCATCAGTGAAGCTGAAGACTGCAGTCAAACACTGGAGCTGAATGTCAACATTAAAGATGAAGAAAAAGGAGGAGAAGATTGGGAAATCTGTTTCTCATGGTAAGAGCAGGTTCATTCCAACTTTCCACTGTGCATGAAAAGTTTGCAGTACAACTGTTTCATGATGAACGGTTTCAATGGGAAGTGTAGATGTTATTTCATGCTACTTGAGACTTGCATGGATGATGCCAGTATAGTCTGTTTTGGAATGGGTGGCCAGTAATAAACTGGCCCCTGAACATCTAAAACTAAGAGCACTGTATTTGGTACAAATCATTTCCTAAGTTCTAGACCTCAGGTGAATCTGGTAATGAATGGGTGTGGTTGTTGAACAAGTTGAGGAGACTAAATTACTTGGCATTACCTTAGATTGTAACTGTCATGGTCAAAACATATAGATTCAATGGTTATAAAGATGGGGAGAGGTCCTGTCCAGAATAGATGCTCTGCATTTTTGACACCACACTCTAAAAAAAAGCAAGTTCTACAGGTTCGAGATTTTGTCCTTATCTTGAATTATTGTCCAGTCGTGTGGTTGAGTGGCTATAAGGAAAGATCTAGTTAAGTTAATAAGTATGTAGGTTATTGTCACGAGGAGAATTGTTATCGCAATGGTTGAAGTCAAACACTTCTTAAATCTTTTGAATAATTCCAGAGGTGTAAAATCTCTAGTTTAAATAAATTAAACAATGACCCAATTCTGCAATGGTCAGCCTTTATTCATTGAGAGCGCTCTGCCCTCTCAAGTTTCAGAGTCAATCTTTTATACACACACATCAGAGTAAAAGCCCCACCCCGCTTTAGGCCGCAGCTGTATTTTTTCCACTGTACACATATACAGTGGGGAGAACAAGTATTTGATACACGCCGATTATTGCAGTTTCCTACTTACAAATGCAAATGTAGAGGTCTGTAATTTTTATCATAGGTACACTTAAACTGTGAGAAACGGAATCTAAAACAGAAAATCTCAGAATCACATTGTATATTTTTAAGTAATAAATTTTGCATTTTATTGCTGACATAAGTATTTGATCACCTACCACCATTAATAATTTCCGGCTCTCACAGACCTGTTAGTTTCTTTAAGAAGCCCTCCTGTTCTCCACTCATTACCTGTATTAACTGCACCTGTTGAACTCGTTACCTGTATAAAGACACCTGTCCACACACTCAATCAAACAGACTCCAACCTCTCCACAATGGCCAAGACCAGAGAGCTGTGTAAGGACATCAGGGATAAAATTGTAGACCTGCACAAGGCTGGGATGGGCTACAGGACAATAGGCAAGCAGCCTGGTGAGAAGGCAACAACTGTTGGCGCAATTATTAGAAAATGGAAGAAGTTCAAGATGACGGTCAATCATCCTCGGTCTGGGGCTCCATGCAAGTTCTCACCTCGTGGGGCATCAATGTTCATGAGGAAGGTGAGGATCAGCCCAGAACTACACGGCAGGACCTGTTCAATGACCTGAAGAGAGCTGGGACCACAGTCTCAAAGAAAACCATTAGTAACACACTACGCCGTCATGGATTAAAATCCTGCAGCGCACGCAAGGTCCCCCTGCTCAAGCCAGCGCATGTCCAGGCCCATCTGAAGTTTGCCAATGACCATCTGGATGATCCAGAGGAGGAATGGGGAGAAGGTAATGTGGTCTGTTGAGACAAAATAGAGCT
>CM072220.1:72182128-72216011 GCA_036851935.1 Coregonus suidteri
GGGCCCGGGGGGGAAATGGAAACCTTTCCCAGTGGGTGGGGCGTGGGGAAAACCCTCCCCTCTCCCCCCCTTAAAAGCATGGGTTTACTGTATCCAAAGGGCCCCGGGTTACAACCCTTTATTCAAAAATTAGGGAAAAATTTTGTTTTTTTTGAGAAGAATGCATGAACTTTTTCAATGCTATTTTAAGGATACTATAGCACACGTTTCCCCTTTGGATTTATTAACGCCCAAAAAAATTTAAGGGAAAAGAGAGTGGAGATCATAAGGAAAGGCCTAAACCTTACATCAAAGAAGACCCTTCCCTTTTTTGTTTCAGCTCCTTCACTGTTTTCCCCAAGAGTTCCCCCGCCATGTTGGGATGCCAGTCAATATTTCCTCTCGCAACGAAGTTTCCGGGACTTCGGGCCTTTAAAATCCTTTTTTTTTTTCCCACTGCCCCCCCGGGGTTTGTCAACTTTTCAAGTTGTGTATGGTTCACCCCCTGCAGCTTTTTAAACCAAACTTTTAAACCCCCTCCCGTCCAAAGGTGACCATATAATGTTCCCGGGGAAAACAAAAGCAAATGTTTGGGTTTCCCACAATGCATACATTTTTTTGCCCCCTGCTTGTGTTTTAATCTTTAAAAATAATGGAAAATGGAATCCCTTTGAATATAAAACCTGCCTTTTGACGCAAAAAACCTCCCATTTGATCTCGGGTTTTTAAACCCCAAAGGGGGTCAAAATGGGGCTTTATTTTCGGGGTTTTTTACTTTTTGCTCTTTCTACGGGTTAATAACAAACCTGACGTCCCCTGTAAAGGGAATTGAGAAAGGGTTTTTTTTGAACTTTCTTTTTTTTTTCTCCAAAAACATGCTTCAAATTTTGAGATGGGATAATTTTGGGAAAGGGTTCGAATATTTGCATCTCTCACAATGCCAGCTTTGACATTGATGACCCACCAAGCTTATACGGCCCCCAAAAAACTTTCGGGTTTCTCCCAAGCCGGGACACGTCCCCAAAGGGGCCACATTTGTTTTGGCTTTGGGGCCCACTTAATCCTCAAAAAACAGGTTAGGTCCAGCCACTAAATCCATTTTCCTCCAAACCATTTAATTTCCGCTTAAAAATGACTTTTAAAACCATTTGTAAAATTTAGTCTTCAAACTCAAATTTTCCCTAAGTCCCCCCTGGGTCCTGCCCTTTTCCAAGCAGAAAAAAATTTTGATTTTTCCTTGCGCCCTTCAGTCCTTAAAGGGGCCTTTCTCAATTTTGGGAAAAAGGGCTGCGGGTGTGAACCATACACAACTTGAAAACCCACCTACGGGCTTCAAGCTCCCCATCGGACTCTTCCTCAACGGGGTTTTTGCAGCCCTTTGGAGGAGTACCCCCCTTACTGTCTGGATTTTCACCATCTGACTTTCCCCAAGCGTGTTTTGGGCAAGTCTTGGAGTACCCCCCTACTGCCCCCCTAAAAAGTATAAAAAAACCCCTTTAGTTTCCGTTCTTTTTGACGTTTTTTTTCCCGGTTTGAAACCGGTTCCAACCCTAGATTACAACCATGTGGGAAAACTGCGGACTTTACATTCGGGTTCCCTTCAAAATAGTAAAAAAACCGTAAAACTTCTCTCTCTAATGCATCCGCACGTCTCCCGTAAAAGTATTTTGATGTAAAGGGAACTCAGAAAACTCAAATTTAAATTGATTATTAAAGAAAATTATCTTGACGAAAAATGTACATTAAAACACGCAGAAAAACCCCAAAAGTCTCTATTTAGCTAGGGACTTGTAAAATATTTTTTTATCACTTTTCTTCACCCCCCGGGTTTTTGACACAAAAATAACACATAGAAAAAACCTTTCCCAAGGAAGTAGCCATCCTATGAAACCTAGAGGGGGACGGCGGTAGGGTATAGGGGTAACCCTTCCCCCCCCCCCTAAGAACAATGGCTAATTGCTGACAAAAAAAAGCAAACATTTGGGGGGGGGGGGGGGAATTAGTGAATAAAGGGTATGTTTAGGCAAAATAAAAAAAAAGGGAAAATACTTGGGCTACATTTTAACACTTTTTGAAATATTTAATGAAATGTTTTTTTTTAAAAAAAAAGGGGGGCGTTTTTTTTTAAGTCGCGGGGTAAGTGCCCTCCTTTCGGGAATGACCTTTAAATAAAGACCTATTTATTAATTGCTACTTTTTACCAAACTTTATTAAAAAGGGTTTTTGTGGTTCTAACCCCCAGCTGATAGGTGAAAAACCCTGTCGATTTTCCCTTGGGGGGAAAGGCACAAAACCCCTTTAATTGAAAAATGAAGCGTCTGGATAAGAGCGTTGCAAAATGACAAAATGTAAATGTAAATATTTAACCCAGCCGGGTATATATTTAAACCTTTGCCTCGATTCGGCATTCTTGTCCTGATCATCTTTGGTTTTTTGTATTTTTTTTGGAAAAGCCCTTTTGGGCGTTTTTGGGTTTTTCTTTTTTGGGGGGAAAAAATGCGGGTGAATATTTTGGATAAAACCCCTTGTCCTTTAAAAAAGATTTACACTGTAATCAAAACTTTCAAAGGGAAAGCCTTTCTTCCACCGTATGTAAAGCTGGGATAATAAATACCCCGTTAAAAAAAAAACCCACTAACATGTGAAGTTTTGTCACACAACCCCCATTTTTGCCCATTTGGTGAAAAAATATTTAAAGGGAAAAAATTTTTAAAAGTACTACTTAAGTCATTTTTTTGGGTATCTGTATTTTACTTTTTAAATTTTGACAATTTTTATCACTACATTCCAAAAAGAAAAAAATTTTACTTTTTACCCCCATAAAATTTTCCTGACACCCAAAAGTACTCTTTACATTTTGAAGGTTGGGAAACGAAAAAATGGTCAAATTCACGCAATTTCAAGAGAAAATCCCGGGTCCACCCTACTGCCTCGGGATCTGGTGGACCCCCAAACACTTTTTTTTAGTTTGAAAATGAGGGTCTGAGTGTTGGATTTTTGCCCCTGGTACCCAAAATAAATTTTTTAAAATAAAAAAAGGGTGTCATCGGGTTTACTTAATTTTAAGGGAATTTGAAAATGTTTCCCATATTTTTTTTTACTTTTTGATAGTGAAGTATTTTTAAAAAACCCAAATACTTATAGACTTTACCTCAATTAGTATTTTATTTGGGTGACTTTCATTTAAAACTTGTCTTTTTCTTTTTGGGTTATTTTTACTTTACGCAAGTTTTGAAAATTTGGGGTTGCTTTTTTTTACCACTGAAAATGCCCAGAGGGTTCCCCGTTTTGGGGAGCATCCCAACGGGCATGCTGACTCCCGGGAATGCCCAAACCAGAGTGTTGCTAGAAAATTTTTAAGGAAATTTTTCATCCCAAAAAGGCTGCCCCCAATTTTTGTTTTTGTAAAATTTGGGGCAGTATGCCCAACCACCCTCACAACTGCAGCCCAAAGGTATGGTGGTTGGGGGGCGAGGGGTTTTTGCTGTTTGTCTTTTCCCCCCCCCGTGAACAGAGTCCCCCAATGTTAGTGTCAGGGTTATGGTTTTGGGCAGGCAAAAGCTACAGAAAATGGGAACAAAATTGCATTTTCTTAATGGAAAATTTAAGCACAGAGATACCATGACAAGATCCTGAGGCCCCTTGTCCTGCCGAATCACTAATTTTTTCCGCATGATAATTTTCGGGGCCCAATTCGAAATGATTGTACACAATTCCAGGAAGCTAAAAATGTCCCATTTTTTCCATGTCCGGGCATACTCAAAAGACATGTAAAACCATTAGCATGTTTGGGAGGGTTTGGGATCGACGTGAAACCACAGTTTTTCCCAAGTTCCCCCCAATATAAAAGGCAACTTACACACCCATGAAGAGGAAAGGGGGAAAACTTTCCCACAGGCCAAACAACAGATTGATCAACTTAGAAAAGTGGGAAGGGCCCAGCGGGACGGGGGCCAGCGGCAAAATACCCGTTCCCCCTGTAATGGGGTAGGGCCCAGTGAGCCAACTTAGCTATTTTTTGCTAGTTTTACAATTTTTTTAAAATACCCTGGCAACTTTTTTTTAAACGGGCCCCTAGAAACCCAAATTTAGCTACTTTTAAAAAACTTTTTTGGGAAATTTTTAAAAAAACTTTTGAAAATTGACTCAAACACCAAATGCACAATTTTCCCTAAAAAAATGACACTAAAACGATTTTTTCTGCACACACTCGTCACAACACACATGGCGGGCTGCAAAAGGGAAATTGTGAGTGACGTCAGCAGCAGGCGCTCAGCTCGTGCACGGGCAGCAGCAGGCCCCCCAAAGCAGACAACAAACCTGGAGAGAGCTGGAGAGAGATCCCTGCGCAAACAAAATTATTTAAGTTAATTTGGTTTGTTCTTTAAGATAGCATATTTTCCCTTTGTTATTAGCTTGTACCTATAATTGTTGACCCGGTGCATGTTTTACTAAAACCAATACCCTTACTAGAATAAAAAAAATTAAAACAAATGAAATTTTTTAAAATAATGTTGTAATGTTTAATTGTTTTCAATAATTCTTTGGTAAATAAAAATATCTGATCTTTAAAAAATGTTTGTTTTTATATTATTTTTAAAAATACAAAATGTGATAAAAAACTAAAAAACCCTAAAAAAACCCAAATGCCCAAATCAAAATTTTTCGCGGAGGTGGGGGGCCGCCCCCAAGGATCCCGGAAAGCAGGGGACCGTTCACTGGGGTAGTGGGGAACAAAATTTCCCGGGGCGCGGGCCCCCCAACCCTTCAGAAATAAAGAAAGCGCCAAAACTGTGCAGTAAAAAGAAAACCCCTTTGTGTCCGTTTCTATTTTTTATAGAGGTATGAATAAACTTTTAAAATTTTCCTAATGTGAAAGAACATGTCATACCATGTTAGCAACACATCCGTTAAGGATTATCCCTTTTGGGTAAAGGTTTGATGTGTTTTTTTGTGCCCAAACCGTTTGAGTAAAAGAACGTGGAAAAAAAAACTATTTTACTTCACTTTAGCTAGAGTTTTGGGGTTTGTTGAGGGGATGTACAGAATTTTCCCCATGTTATTTTAATAAATAATAAAATTTCTTTGAGTTTTTGGGAGTTGGGTTTAGCATGTTTTTGGTTTTTGGGTTTTAAAATTCCCGGTTGGAAAAAATGGCGGTTTACTCTCGGTCAGCGTCAACGGACTTCAGTGAGGACAGTGCGGGTGCATCAATAGAGACAATTTCCTTTTTTTGCATTTCCCTTTTTTGGGAGAAAAGAATGTAATTTTTACCCATTTTTCTACATGTGTAAAATTTTTTCAGACCTTCTGTTGTTTCTTTTTTTTATCAAAAAAATGTTTGCTTGGTGTGAACAGAAATAAAATTTTGGTTTTTGTTTTGAAAAAAACCCAGTGAAGCCCGGGTTATTGGGGGAAAAATTAGACACTTAACTTAAATTAACCTCAAAATGATTGTTAGCCCCTTTTATTTCAGTCCAAGTCAAGCCTAAAATTAAGAAAATTTGAACAAAAAAAAAAGTAAAAATTTTTGGGTAGAGAAAAAGAAGGCCAAAATTTTCAAGACTAACTTTTTGTACTGTTTCTCTTTATTAAAACTGGCCGATTCGTTTAAGTTTTGCCCCCGGGTTTAAAAACAAATTTGAGGAAAAAACCCACCTGCCTCTCTCCTTCCACACTGAGTCAAAAACCTACAGTCATTTGGGGTCCTGATTGGGGACGGGGGGAGCCCAGTTTGCTAAGGGGACCCCATAGATGGAAATCATTTAAACGGGAAAAGACTGCGGTAAAACACTTTTGAGCTGAATGTCAACATAAAAAAATAAAGGGAAGAGGAGAAGAAATTGGGAAATTTGTTTTCAGGGTAAAAGAAGGTTCTATTTAATTGCGTTTGTTTGGACATGTTTTTGGAAAAGGGCACACCCTTTTCTTTTATAAGTGCATTGGGAAATTTATTTCGGGCCCCTTTGTTTTGGGACATTTTGTTACGTTACAGCCTTATTTTTAAAATTGATTAAAAAAATTTTTTTTTTCCTCTAAAACCTTTACAAAAAAAATCCCCATAATGAAAAAGGGCCAAAAACTGGTTTTTTTTCAATTGTTGCAAAAAAAACCCAAACTGAACAGTCACTTTTCAAATTTCAACCCTTTACTCTACTTTTTTAATTCCCTTTTGGGAAAGGATTAAGGGAAAAATTTTTAAGTGTTGACGCTACAAAAATGCACCCCGGGCTTTTTGTAAATTTTTTGCCCCATTCTTCTCTGCAGATTCCATTTTAAAGTTTTGTCGGGGTTGGAGGGGGGCCCTTTCGCTGAAACAGCTTTTTTTAGGTCTCCGGGAGATGTTCGGGGGGTTTAATCCCGGCTCTGGCGGGGGCCAAACTAAAGGGCCATTAGAGACTTTTTCCCGAACCCACTCCTGTTTTTGTCTTGGAAGGTGAACCTTCCCCCCTTTCTTGAGTCCTAAAGTTTCCCACCCCTGCCGTTTAAAAAAATTTCCCCGCGGGCATGTTTCCCTTCCCCACCATGCTTCACCGGGGGGGATGGGCCAGGATTCATCAGACGTAAACGCTTGGCTTTCCCGGCCCAAAGATTTAAAATCTCGGCTTCATCACACCAGATAATCTTTTTTTCCTCAGGGGCCGAGCCCTTTAGGTGCCTTTTGGAAAACCTCCAAGGGGGGGCTGCCCCATGTCCCTTTTTTTGGCTGGGGAGTGGCTTCGTCGGGCCCAAATCTACCAAAAAGGGCCTGATTGGTGGAGTGCTGAAAAGAGGGTTTTGTCCTTCGGGAAAGGGTTTTCTCCCTTTTCCTAGGGGGAAATCGGGCCCCTTTTCCCCCTTGTCAGAGTGACATCATTTTTCTTGGTCCCCTTTGGGAAACCTGTTTTTATTTTGGTCATTATAGGTATTGGGTGTAGATTGATGAGGAATTTGTTTTTTTTAATTTTTTTCAGAAAAAAGGGCTGAAACCGAAACCCAAATTGTGGGAAAAAGCAAGGGGTCTGAAACTTTCCTAATGCACTGTACATACCCAAAAGTGGACCTAGAATTTTTGTTTTAAATATCTATTGGGGGCCAAATCTGGCCCTTCCGTTTAACCCTCCCTTCATAGGGAAAAAAGCATAAAAATATTTCAACACCACCCAAATTCCTTTCCCAGATCCAATTTAGTTTTCTTTTAAAGGGAGGGGGAAAAATCAAGACCTGACTAGTTCGGGTTTCCAGGAGATCAGATTTGTAAATTTTGGGGTTTGTAGTGGGAAGCAAATTTTTGGGGTTTCCCTTTCTACGGGAAACCCAAATTGATAATTTTTCCTTGTAAATTAGAATTGCTTTAAAAGGCCCTGAATTTTCTTTTTAAGGGCCCCGGCCAGCAATTTACCAGGTTTTTAAACCTTGCATAGAAGGACTGTTTTACCCTAGTTAAGCTTTTTGCAGCCTTTGGGGGGGGAATTTCTTCATCTGGGGTTTTAAAAGACCAAATAAATTCCTTGTTTTTTAGGATTTTTCCAAAAAAGCCCCTTCCCCAAATTTCCCTTTTGATTTTGCTGTCCCACGCTCTAATTTTTGTTTTTATTTGTTTTGAAACGGGTTTTAAAACTTTAAAAACCCCCCAAAATTAGTGCTTTGAAAAGCCCCCCCATTTTTTTTACTGGGTTTGATGTTTTTCAGTGTTTAATTTTCAAAAAAACCAAAATCTATTGCCTCCAACGTTTTGTAAGAACCCTGGGTCCGGTAACCATCTGGGAGAAAAACGCCTTTCAGGGGGAAATCCTTTTCCCTATTTTTGTATCCCTATAAAAAAATACAAAAAGGGGAAGGGTTTCACTCAGAACAATAGAAAATTTTTACCCCACTTCCGGCTACTTTTGGGGAAGAAATGACAAAAAAACAAAAAAATTTATCTAATGAGAAAAAGTTTTAAAAGTTTGCCCCAAGTAACGTGAATATCCCTTTTCCCCGGGGTTCTGAGTCCTCAAAGGTTCCATAGTTTTAAAGGGCCCTTTAAATAAAAATGCTGTAATTTCTTTCTACCTGCGAGTGGAAAGGTCTAAACAGCGGAGAAAAATCTAGATGAGGATAAAGGGAAGTGAAATTTAAAAGCCCCCTTTGCCTTTAGGACCTTAAGGAAGGAGGGCAAATTAAATAAAATAACAGCAACCTTTGTACAAAGGGCCCTTTTGTCATTTATGTTTTTTTTTACAGTACCGGGTAAAAATTTTGGGCAAACTTCATTAAAGGGTTTTTTTTTTAATTTGTACTTTTTCCCACATTAAAAATCCCAACTTTTAAAGGGAGACAAACTGCCAATTTTTTTTAAAATTTCTATAAAGGGTTTCTTTCAGTTATTTACCTTGTGATAGTGAGTGGAGGATGCTATGGTTTTCCTACATCTGCTTTGTTTGTCTTTGGGGTTTTAGGCGGGTTTTCTGTAAAGCATTTTTGGGACATCATCTGAGAAAAAAGAATACGGGGGGGGAAAAACGATTTAAAGTCACCACCAATTGTGAAAAGTTTTTCCCATTTAAAAAAGGATGGAGGGGCCCTGTTTTTTCTTTATAGGTAAAACGAAAACTATGACAGAAAAATTTGTTTTTTTTCCCCCCCCAAAAAACACTTTGGTGGTTTTTTAATGAATTTATTTGAAAATTATGGTAAAAAATAAGTATTTGGTCCCCTACAAAAAAGAAAGATTTCTGGCTCTCACAGACCTGAAAACCCTTTCTTTTAAGGGCTCCCTGTCCTCCACTCGTTACCTTTTATTTAAAGGCACCTGTTTGGGAAATTGTTATCCCTATAAAAGGGCACCTGTCCACAACCTTTTTAAAAGTCACCTCCAAACTCCAATATGGCCCCGACCCCCAAAAAGCTGTCCCCAAAAACACCAGGAAAAAAATTGTAGACCTGCACCCGGCGGAAAACCTTTTAATCTGCAATAGGTTAAAACCCGCTTGGTTTTGGAAAAAATCAACTTGGGGGCAATTATTAGGAAATTTTAAAAACATACAAGACCACCCGATAACTCCCCCCGTCTGGGGCTCCCCGCAAAATCTCACCCCGTTTGGGTTTTAAAAAGATCAAAAAAGAACGGTGAGCAAAAAAACCCAGAAACCCCCAAAGGGGGGACCTAGTGAATGACCCCAGAGAGCTGGGAACCCCAAAAATAAAAAAAACCCCACCATCAAGGGAACAAAACTACGCGCCAGGGACTCAAACCCGCAGTGCCAGACGGTCCCTCTGCTTTAAGCCAAATACATGTCCAGGGGCCCCCCTGAAGTTTTTCTAGAGTGGGATTTGGATGATCCAGAAAAGGGTTGGGAGAATGTCATATGGTCAGATGAAAACCAAAAAAGAACTTTTTGGTAAAGGGGCTCAACTCGTCGTGGGTTTTGGGGGATAAAGACCGCTTTAAATTGCATCCAAAAAACCATACCTACTGTGAAGCATGGGGGGGGAAACGTCATGTTTTTGGGGCTTTTTTTTTGCAAAGGGGCCAGGACGACTGATTTCCCGGTTTAAAGGGAAAAAATTAATTTGGGGCCCTTTATCGTGGGGATTTTTTAGTGAAAACCCTCCTTCCATCACAAGGGGATTGAAATGAAACTTGGGGTGGGTCCCTTTTAGCATGACAATGAATCCCCAAAAACCCCCCGCCCCGGGGGCAACGAAGGGGTTGGGTTTTTTAAAAGGATTTCCCAAATCCTGGAGTGGCCTAGCCAGGGCTTCCCAAACCCCAAACCCATAGAAAAACTTTTGGGGGGGAATTGAAATTTGGGGTTTCCCACGACACCCCCAAAAAAATCACTGGGTCTAGAGGAGATACATGGAGGGGAAAGGGCCAAAATACCCCCCCAAACCCTTTTGAAGGGTTAAAGAAAAAGTTTTTTTACCCCTTTTTCCCCTTGCCAAAAAAGGGGTAATAACAAAGTATTGAGAAACTTTTTTTTATTGACCAAATACCCTTTTTTTTTCCCCAAATTTTTCAAATAAATTCATAAAAATCCTAAAAATTGATTTTCTGGGGAAATTTAAATTTCCCCATTTTTTCTGTCATAGTTGGCTGTACCTATGATGAAAAATTTCAGGGCCCCTTCATCTTTTTAAGTGGGGAGAACATCACCAAAATTTGGGGGGCTCACTAAATACTTTTTTCCCCCCTGTAATTTGATTGACATGCTTATCCCCACCAAATGAAATTTTTTTGATTTGTTCTCACAGGTTTACATTGAGGGCATTTCTATCTCCAGAGAGCAAAAAAACAGGAAGATCACCGAGCAGAGGTTCACCACGCCCCCCATTTTTTAGGAGAGTTTTCAGTTCTATCAAAGTTAAAAAAAACACACCGGAGAAATCTTATTCCTGTACTGACTGGGGAAAGCGTTTTTTCTCAACTGGGCCACTTTAAAAAAAACATGAACGTATCCACAGGAGAGAAAGGGCCTTAAATCCCCGGGTCTGACTGTTGGGGAAAAAAATTTCTCTCAAAATTGGGGAACTTTAAAAATACATTAAAAGTATACACACAGGAGAGGGAAACCCTTTCTCCCCCCCCTACTGTTTAAAATGCTTTACAAAATTGATAAACTAAAAAAGTCATCAGAGAACACACCCCAGGAGAAAAGCCTTTCTCCTTCTCTGACTGTGGGGGGGAGTTTTTCTAAAAGGGGCCCCTTAAAAAAAACCTGAACTATAATACAGGGAAAAAGAAGCCCACTTCTTTGGGTCCTGATTGTGGGGGTAGTTTCTCTCAACTGGGCACCCTTTAAAACCCCAAAAGGGAAAGTAAACACACAGGGGAGAACCTTTCTCCTGCTCTGACTGTGGGGCAGGGTTTTTCTCAACTGGGCAACTTAAAAAACCATGAAAGTTTTACACACAGGAAGAAGCCTTACTCCTGCTCTGACCGTTTAAAGCTTCACAACATTAAAAGGGGCTAAAACGTCACAGGAACCCCACACAGGAAAAGCCTTACTCCTGCTTTGACTGTGGGAAAATTTCTTTTCGAATTTCGAATCCCCTTTAAAAAACATGAAGATACTTCAGGAGATAAACCTTAAATTTTCTCTGATTTTGGAATAATTTTCTTCAACTGGGGCCCCCTTTAAAAAAACATGAACGTATACACACAGGAGAGAAGCCTTACTCCTGCATGACTTTTGGGGCAAGTTTCTCTCAACTGGGCCTTAAAAAAAACATGAAAGGGGAACACAGGATTTAAACCTTCCCCCTGCTCTGACTTGAGGGTGAGATTCTACATATTGTGCCCAAATTTTAAAAAAACACCCAAAGTTTACATAAAAAAATGGTAGTGGATTGGATCAAAGAAGAAAGGTAGAACACTTTATTGTAAACCCTTTTTGGGTTTCTAACTGTGGGGGAACTGTGCAGAGGAAAAGGGAGCGTTTTAAAGTTTTGCCTCTCTTTACTTTACTTTATCAGTGTTGGGAAAACCCGGGCAGTTTTTGAGTGCTTTGAAACTTTACTGGTTTTAAAATATTGGGGAGGACTAGGGTTTTTGAGGGAAACCCCCCAAGTACATTCATCCATGCCATGTATCAGCCTTGCAGGATGGTGGGGATGGTTGGGGTGTGTTTTCCCTGGAAAATATTGGGCCCCTTGAAAAAAAGGGAGAAAAGTTTGAAAAGCCACAGGATATCTAAACCCTCATTTTCAATCAGGGGCATCCCTTTAGGCAGCAGGGATCCATCTGCAAATAGATTTTTTCAGCAGGAAATTTTGCCCCTGCCACAAAAGGTTGTTTCCCGGGGCTTTTCCCCAACATGCAGGGAATTCAGGTTTTTCGCGTGGGCCTTTCCGATTGGGACCCGATCTCAATTTCCCCTTGTACATCGTTGTAGGAGAAAGGAAAGAGCAAATTTGGGGTAGGGAATCCACTTCCCGTCAACTTTTACACAAAGGGGGGAAGCATTGCAGTCAACATGGCCAGCCTCCCGTGGAGACGTTCCCAAATCCTTTTCCTTAAAAAGCACTTGATGTATGCAATGCCAAAAAAGGAAATAAAAAAAAAAACCAAAACTTGGGCCCGCCCCCGGGTGACTGAAAGAAGAAAGGGTTTTTCCCCCTCAGGGAAAAAAAACAGAAAATTTTTTAAAAAGATGGGGGGAAACCCTTTACATGGAAAAAAATACAGAAACAAAGTGCAAATGATTTTAAACAAGGAAACAAGGGGCAATTTTTCTACAAAACTGAAAAACCCGGACCTCAAAAAAAAAAAAAACCCCAAAAGGGGAAAGGGGGATTTCCCCTTAACCCAAAAGGGCTGGGACCAAAAGAAAAAAATCAGGAGGGGGAATAACAGGTCGGGGAATTGTGAAGACGAAAGACGTGGCCCGATGTTTTTGAATGGCTTCTTTTTTGAGGCGGAAAGCACCACCAAAACCCCTTTTCCAATTTTTCCCCCCCCCCATGTCTAAAGGCAGGTTGACCCGTTCCCGCCTTGGCCAGTTAAAGAAGCCTGACCAAACTCACCCACTAAAAGCATGTGGGCCTGATGGCATTCCAGCCTGGCTACTAAAAAAGGGGAGCAAAAAAACAGGGCCCCTGTCCCCCCAAAACATTTTTAAAACCTCCACTGGCAGGGGGCAGTTTTTTACTGGGGTGCAACGAAAAAAAGTATGAATTAACTCCAAAGTCCAGGAAAAAACTTTTCCGCCCTTTTTTTGAAAGGCAAACACTACGGGCTACCGCTACAGGGGCAAAAAAACCAAAAAAGGGGGAGGGGGGTTACTTGCGGTGTGTCCAAAGCCTTTTTATCGGGGTAGACACGCAAAATTCCTGCAACTCTGTCCCGACATTAAAGGGATCCCAAAGGGTTTCAGCCCGGCTCCCCAGCTACAAACCCCGAAAGGGGCCCCCGAGGGGGATTGGGAACTGGACATTAGCCCCTTTTTTTAGGAAAGGGCACCTCGGTTTTCCACAAGGTGACCCGGGGGTTTTACCATATCTGTTTTTCCTTTACATGTCCACCCCAAAAATTTTTCTTCCCGGGACAACTCCCGGGACACTGGGGATGCAGGACGAAGTAGGGCTGTCCCGAGCCCATACACATTAACATGCTCCAAGAGTACACTTCAGAGGGCTGGAGATACAGCAGCTGGAAGAGTGGGCCACTCCAACAATATGGTCCTGAATGGGAAAAAGTATGTGGAAATTCGAGACCAATCCACAACCCGCACCACTTAATCTTAGAAGGACAGGAAGTACCGGTATGGTACCCTCTCCAAACAACCAAGTATCTGGTTTTCACTAGACTATAACCTCAGTGGTGAAACATGGAGCAGTCAGTGAGAATGGCCTCAAAAACGCCTTAACTGCACCAGCACAGGCTCCTGAGAAACAGCCAATAACTGTACTGTATAACTCGCCCGTACAAAACCGCCATGAGCCCTGTTAACCTCGATTTACCACCCTCTTGCAAAAACATTTAATATTTCAATTTCTCATGAAAAATGTCCTGTAATGCTTCAAAGTTTTCTGTATTCTACTTTACAGTGAAGAAGTCGGAAGTTTACATACACTTAGGTTGGAGTCATTAAAACGTGTTTTTCAATCACTCCACAAAGTTCCGTGATACAAACTATAGTTTTGGACAACTCTACTTTGTGTCATGACACAAGTACTTTTTCCAACAATTGTTTACAGACAGATTTTTATTTAATTTATAATTTCACTGTATCACCAATTCCAGTGGGTCATAAGCTTTACATACACTAAGTTCGCACTGTGCCTTTAAACACAGCGTGGAAATATTCCAGAAAATGATATTGGCATGGCTTTAGAAAGCTTCTAGATAGGCTTAATTGACATACATTTGACGTTCAATTGGAGGTGGATCTGTGGATGTATTTCAAGGCCTACTTTCCAAACTCAGTGCCTCTCTGCTTGACATCATGGGAAAATCAAAAGAAATCAGCCCAAGACCTCAAGAAAAAATATTTGTAGACCTCCACAAGTCTGGTTCAATCCTTGGGAGCAAATTCCAAACGCCTGAAGGTACCAAGGTTTCATACTGTATACAAACAATAGTACGCAAGTATATAAACACATGGGACCACTCAGCCGTCATCCCGCCTCAGGAAGGAGACGTGCACGTTCTGCTATCCTAGAGATGAAACGGTCATTGGGATGCGAAAAGTGCAAATCAATCCCAGAACAACAGCAAAGGGACCTTGTTGAAGATGCTGGAGGAGAAACAGGTACAAGACAGATCTAATATCCCACAGTAAATCAAGTACTAGAGATCGACATAACCTGAACGGACCCGCTCCTGAGCAAGGAAAGGAAGACCACTGCACTCCAAAAACAGCCAATAAAAAAAAAACAGACTATGCGCTTTCAACTGCCACATGGGGACAAAGATTGCTACTTTCTTGGAGAAATGTCAGTCTGGTCTGATGAAACAAAAATCAAAAATCTGTTTTGGGCATACATGACCATCGTTATGTTTGGAGGAAAAAGGGCGGTATCTTGGAAGCCGGAGGAGGAACACCAATCCGATCTGTGAAGGCACGGGTCACAGGTGGTGACAGCCATCATGCGGCTGGGGGTGCTTTGCGCAGGAGTCACTGGTGCATTTCACAAAATAGGATTGCATCATGAGGAAGGAAAATTATGTGGATATATTAAAGCAAACATCTCAAGACATCAGTGCAGGAAGTTAAAAGCTTGGTCGCAAATTGGGTCTTACCAAATAGGACACATGACCCCCAAGGCTATATCTTCCAAAGTTGCTGGCAAAATGGCTTAAGGACAATTAAGTAAAGGTATCAGAGAGTTGGCCATCACAAAGCCCTGACCTCAAACCCATAGACAATTTGTGCGGCAGAACTGGAAACAGACGTTGTCGCGAGCCAAGGAGGCCTACAAACCGCACTCAGTTACAACAGCTCTGTCAGGAGGAATGAGGCCAAAATTCAACCCAACTTATTGTGGAAGCTTGTGGTAAGGCTACCCGAAACGTTTTGACCCAAAGTTAAACAATTAAGGGTAATGCTGACCAAATACCTAAATGAGTGTATGTAAATACTTTCGACCCACTGGGACATGTGATGAAAGAAAAAAAACTGAAATAAATCATCTCGCTCCTACTAGTATCTGGCATTTCACATCTTAAAATAAATGCACATGATCCCTAACTGACCTAAGACAGGACATGTTACTAGATATTTAAATGTCGAGGAATTGTTAAAACTGTAGGATTTAAATGTATTTGGCTAAACGGTGTATGTAAAAAACTTCGACTTCACTGTATGTTACATATTGTGTTATGTAAACTGCCTCAAAAATAAATAAAGGGAACACTTAAACAACACAATGTAAACTCCAAGGTCAAATCACACTTCTGTGAAAAACAAAACTGTCCACTTTCAGAGGAAGCTAACACTGATTGACAATACATTTAACATGCTGTTGTGCAAATGGAAGTAGACAAACAGGTGGAAATATAGGCAATTAGCAAGACACCCCCCAATAAAGGACTGGTTTTGCACAGTTGGTGACACCAGACCACTTCTCAGTTCCTATATGCGTCCTGGCTGATGTTTTGGTCACTTTGAATGCTGGCGTTTTGCTTTTCATAATAATAGTTACTAAGCCATTGAGACGGACGTCTACAACCAAAGCGAGTGGCCCAAGGTAGGGTTTGTCAGCTCAGTCCAGGACATGGCACATGTGATGCGAGCTGTCCCGGGAATCGAAGGTTTCTGTGATCTGTCAGCGTTACAAACGCAGAGCTCTGGGAGGCGAGCTACAGAGGACCACACTGCTCATCTACAGTCAGTAGACGTGAGAGGGAGGCTCAACGTACAGGAGTGGCTCAGGTAACCCAGCTCATCCATGACGGCTCTTCCAATGTTAGGTATGGCAGCCACGTTGCGTGTCGCTCCGCCTAGTATGTCAGAGGAAGATGCAAGGCAGGTGCAAGGAGAGAAGCCAGGACGAGGAGAGACTTCCTAGCCAGACAGTAGGTGCACAATGGACCCAGCAGCAGGCCCACTAAATGTGCATGTCTGCCTCAAAACGGAGCAGAAACAGCACTGCCAGAGACCTATGCAACATTGAGGGCCCGCACGTCACAACCAGGTAGGAGGTGTGTCTGCCAAACGGTCAGGAAAGAAAAAGAGCCCAACACCGTGCAGGACGTTTGGCATTTAGCCACGAGAACACACAAGATGGGCGAATTCGCCACTGGCGCCCTGTGCCCTTCACAGATGAAAGCAGTTCTCACACTGAGCACGGTGACAGACGTTGACAGAGTCTGGAGACGCCGTGGAGAACATTCTACTGCCTGCAATCCTCCAGGCATGACCGGTTTGGCGGTGGGTCAGTCATGGTGTGGGGTGGTATTTCTTTGGGGGGGCCGCACAGCCCTCCATGTGCTCGCCAGAGGTAGCCTGACTTCCATTAGGTACCGAGATGAGATCCTCAGACCCCTTGTGTGAGACCATATGCTGGTGCCAGTTTGGCCCTGGGTTCCTCCTAATTCAAGGACCATGCTAGACCTCATGTGGCTGGAGTGTGTCAGCAGTTCCTGCAAGAGGAAGGCATTGATGCTATGGACCGCCCGTTCCCCAGACCTGAATCCAATTGAGCACATCTGGGACATCATGTCTCTGCGCTCCATCCACCAACGCCACGTTTGCACCACAGACTGTCCAGGAGTTGGCGGATGCTTTAGTCCAGGTCTGGGAGGAGATCCCTCAGGAGACCATCCGCCACCTCATCAGGAGCATGCCCAGGCGTTGTAGGGAGGTCATACAGGCACGTGGAGGCCACACACCACTACTGAGCCTCTCATTTTGACTTGTTTTTAAAGACATTACATCAAAGTTTGGATCAGCCTGTAGTGTGGTTTTCCACTTTAATTTTGAGTGTGACTCCAATTCCAGACCTCCATGGGTTGATACATTTGATTTCCATTGATAATTTTTGTGTGATGTTGTTGTCAGCACATTCAACTATGTAAGGAAAAAAAGTATTTAATAAGATTATTTCATTTCATTCAGATCCTAGGATGTGTTATTTTAGGTGTTCCCTTTATTTTTTTGAGCAGTGTATTTTAAAATGAGTGTTTTGTAGTTATTAGTAATGTATATTCTGCATTTCTTCAGTTTTATCGGTGAGCAAGAATAAATGAACTCAAACTCAAAGGAGGTTGCAACTCAATATTAGGAAGGTGTTCCTAATGTTTTGTAGACTCAGTGTATATCAAATAAAGATGTTGTGATGATCAGTTTTCAGCATTAGTTTGGATGGATTATTTTATATTACTGAACATATTTAGTTTAATGATAAACAGGCTATGAATCGACTTCTTGTGTTTATTAAATTGTCTTTTAATACTAGATTCATTATTTACATTTACATATTAGTCATTTAGCAGACGCACTTACATTATTTTATCAAACCCACAACCCTGGCGTTGCAAACGCCATGCTCTACCAACTGAGCTACATCCCCTCATTATTTTAGTCATTGATGATGAATGTATATGAATAACTGTATTGAAGTTAATTGATTTGGCGGCAGGTAGCCTAGCGGTTAAGAGTGTTGGACCAGTAACTGAAAGGTCGCTGGTTTGAATCCTGAGCCAACTAGGTCAAAAATCTGTCATTGTGGCCTTGAGCAAGGCAATTAACCCCAATTGGTCCTATAAGTTGCTCTGGATAAGAGCATCTGCTAAATTAGAAAATGTCTGCAGCATTGAAGGTCCCCAAGAACACAGTGGCCTCCATCATTCTTAAATGGAAGAAGTTTGGAATCACCAAGACTCTTCCTAGAGCTGCCCGCCCGGCCAAACTGAGCAATCGGGGGAGAAGGGCCTTGGTCAGGAAGGTGACCAAGAACCCGATGATCACTTTGATAGAGCTCCAGAGTTCAGCCCAGCTTGGAGTTTGCCAAAGAGGCACCTAAAGGACTCTGACCATGAGAAACAAGATTCTCTGGTCTGATGTTACCAAGATTTAACTATTTGGCCTGAATGCCAAGCATCACATCTGGAGGAAACCCGGCACCATGCCTACGGTAAAGCATGGTCGTGGCAGTATCATGCTGTGCGGATGTTTTTCAGAGGCAGGGACTGGGTGACTAGTCATGATCGAGGGAATAATGAAGGGAGCAAAGTACAGAGAGATCCTTGATGAAAACCTGCTCCAGAGCACTCAGGACTTCAGACTGGGGCGAAGGTTCACCTGGCCCAGCCAGAGCCCAGACCTGAACCCGATTTATCATCTCTGGAGAGACCAGAAAATAGCTGTGCAGCAACAATCCCCATCCAACCTGATAGAGTTTGAGAGGATCTGCAGAGAAGAATGGATGAAACTCCCCAAATACAGGTGTGCCAAGCTTGTAGCGTCATACCCAAGAAGACTCGATGCTGTAATCACTGCCAAAGGTGCTTCAAGAAAGTACTGAGTAAAGGGTCTGAATACTTAGATATTTCAGTTTTTTATTAATAATATTTTGCTTTGACATTATGGGGTATTGTGTGTAGATTGATGAGGGGGAAAAAAAAACTATTTAATCAATTTTAGAATATGTCTGTAACGTAATAAAATGTGGAAAAAGTCAAGGGGTCTGAATACTTTCAGATTGCACTGTATATAGCCAAGCTACCATTGACTAGGTATTGGCACCCCATGTATATAGCCAAACTACCATTGACTAGGTATTGGCACCTCATGTATATAGCCAAGCTATCATTGACTAGGTATTGGCACCCCATGTATATAGCCAAGCTACCATTGACTAGGTATTGGCACCCCATGTATATAGCCAAACTACCATTGACTAGGTATTGGCACCCCATGTATATAGCCAAGCTACCATTGCTCATCGTGTATTAATTGCTTGTGCTACAATCTTTTTTCCTATTATTATAATTGTTGTATTGTGTTCTCCATTGTTGGTCAACATTTCACTGTTAGTCTACAGCTGTTGTTTACCAAGCATATGACAATTTCAATGAAATGACTACGTGTTTAGTGAATTGTCTTCTAAAACTATACTGAAAAAATATATAAACTTGACATGTAAAGTGTTGGTCACATGTTTCATTAGCTGAAATAAAAGATCCCAGAAATTTTCCATATGCACAAAAAGCTTATTTCTCTCAAATGTTGTGAACAAATTTGTTTCCATCCCTGTTAGTGAGCATTTCTCCTTTGCCAAGATTATCCATCCACCTGACAGGTGTGGCATATCAAGAAGCTGATTAAACAGCATGATCATTACACAGGTGCACCTTGTGCTGGGTACAATAAAAGGCCACTCTGAAATGTGCAGTTTTGTCACACAACACAATGCCACAGATGAGGGAGTGCGCAATTTGGCATGCTGACTGCAGAAATGTTCACCAGAGCTGTTGCCAGAGAATTTAATGTACATTTCTCTACCGAGAATTTGGCAGAACGTCCAAACTGGCTTCACAGCCGCAGACCATGTGTAACCGTGCAAGCCCAGGACCTCCACATCTCTCTTCTCACCTGCAGGATCATCTGAGACCAGCCACCCGGACAGCTGATGAATCAATCTGAGGAGTATTTCTATCTGTAATAAAGCCCTTTAGTGGGGAAAAATCATTCTTATTGGCTGATGGGTGGGCCTGGCTCCCAAATGGTTAGGCCTATGCCTTCCCAGGCCCACCCATGGCTGCGCCCCTGCCCAGTCATGTGAAATCCATAGATTAGGGCCTAATAAATGTATTTCAATTGACTGATTTCCTTATATGAACTGTACCCCAGTAAAATTGTTTGAATGTTGTGTTTATATTTTTCTTCTGTTAAAACTGCATTGATCTGCCAATGAAAAATAATGTTTGTACATGAATTTGTACTGGTCAACCTCTCCTTCTCTTTTCTACTCAGTTCTTCCATATTAGATCTGACAGTATGAATGGTTCTTATGGTTGTATTCAGTTCTTCCATATTAGATCTGACAGTATGAATGGTTCTTATGGTTGTATTCAGTTATTCCATATTAAATCTGACAGTATGAATGGTTCTTATGGTTGTATTCAGTTCTTCCATATTAGATCTGACAGTGTGAATGGTTATTATGGGCTGATTGCCTGGAGTGACTACAGTCATACCAAGTTTTATTTGACCCTGTGATCTCACCAGGACAGAACCACATGTCTCTATCATACTCCAGCCAAAGATACATTTGACCTATGCACTAACAAGCTTTTTCAATATATGCAGCTTTGTCACCGGCTGCAGTACTGTAGCTTTATTAATCTACTGTACTTCAATTAATTGACTTGCAATGGATTTGTGCAACAAATGCTAAAAAGTTAGCAGTTATAACAATAGTAAGATAAACAATATATGCCCAGGACTATATTGAGAGACAGACTGTTGAAATGCCCAGTTGATTATGGAAATAGTCTTGTAGAACTCTGGCATTGATGGTCCATCTGAGGGTGAGTCATTGATATGAATGCTCAGAGTAAAAGAGCTGTGAACTCACCTGTGATGGCCCACGTCTATCACAACCTTTCCTATTGTGTTTGTAAGCACCACAGCATTTTAGGCAGCCATTGTTCAAAATGTGTTCATACATACAGTACAATGGGAGGGCGTGTGGAAGGAACAGGAGAGAACCAGGAGTTTGATCTCTGACTTCTATTTAGGACTGGGATCCCTCTGTGGGCCGGGCTTTTCAGAATATCTCTCAATTCTCTTTTAAACATGCTAGAAACCTAAAGGACAGCCTAGTAAGAGCAGGTGAATATGTTCCCCCTCAGCATTTCCTATCCACCCTCCCCTCAAATCATTGTGAGAACTGTAATGTGATGACCAAGGGGGATTTCTTTCTTCACCCTCATACTGGAAATAAAATGTATGTCCTGGGTAGAATTTCCTGTAAAACAAAATGTGTGGTATATTTCCTGATGTGCCCATGTGGCTATTATTATGTTGGAAAGTCTAAGAGAAATTTGAAAGTTGAAAGAGCAACTCCCCTGCAGGTTTGCCAACTAATTTTCAGGGGAAGTTGTTAGAGGCAGGTCAATTTGTTGCTAAAAGTCGCTAAATGACGTTGTGATGTCATTACGTGATGACATCATTACATTTTAGTCATTTAGCAGACGCTCTTATCCAGACCGACTTACAGTTAGTGAGTGCATACATTTTTCGTTATAACATAAAATTGCGTCATTACGTAGAATACACAATAACGTTATTCAATTGACTGGCCATCTTGCCTACAAATATTATTTGACATTTGTTAGTTTAGATTTGTTTGTTTATTATCACATATTTTTATTTGTAAAAGTAATTTGAAACGCAACACATTTATATGATCAGATATTTTTATTTTTAAACACAACACATTGAATTATTGAACAATTACACATTACACATTATTGAACAATTACATTTTATTTATTTTCTTATTAACTAGTAAACTTACACATTCTGAACAATTATAGTTTCAAGCAGTGTATTGGTAGTTAGTTAACATGCTACCTGACTGATCAACAATTATAGGTACAAGCTAATAACAAGGTATACAGTGAGGGGAAAAAAGTATTTGATCCCCTGCTGGTTTTGTACGTTTGCCCACTGACAAAGACATGATCAGTCTATAATTTTAATGGTAGGTTTATTTGAACAGTGAGAGACAGAATAACAACAAAAAAATCCAGAAAAACGCATGTCAAAAATGTTATAAATTGATTTGCATTTTAATGAGGGAAATAAGTATTTGACCCCCTCTCAATCAGAAAATATCTGCCCCAAGGGGGGCACTTACCCTGCGACTTGAACAGAATTGCTAAAGTGTAAACTGTAGCAATTTATTTCCCTTTATAGTTTATTAGCCTAAGCATGACCTTCATCCACATAATTCCCCCCCCCCCCCCCCCCCAAATGTTGCATTTTTGTGTCAGCAATTAGACATTGTTCTTAGGGGGGGGGCGAGTTACCCCCTAGTACCCTACCGCCAGTCTCCTCTAGGTACATAGGATGGCTACTTCCCAACCAGAACCCTGGCCTGATGCGAACGTCAGTAGATTACGTTGAAAACAACGGTCGGCCATCTTGGAAACAGTCTCTACCTCTTATTTTTTTATAATTTTATTTCACCTTTATTTAACCAGGTAAACCAGTTGAGAACAAGTTCTCATTTACAACTGCGACCTGGCCAAGATAAAGCATAGCAGTGAGATAAAAACAACAACACAGAGTTACATATGGGGTAAAATAAAAAAAAAATCATAAAAAAAAAAATCAAAAAAAAAAATACAACAGAAATACAATTAATATACAGTGTGCAAATTTAGCAAGTTATGGAGGTAAGCCAATAAAATAGGCTATAGTGCAAAATAATTACAATTTAGTATTAACACTGGAATGATGTGCAAGAGATGATGTGCAAATAGAGATACTGGGGTACAGATGAGCAAAATAAATAACAATATAGGGATGAGGGTAGTTGGGCGGGCTAATTTCAGATGGGCTGTGTGCAGGTGCAGTGATCGGTAAGGTGCTCTGACAACTGATGCTTAAAGTTAGTGAGGGAGATAAGCTCTCCAGCTTCAGAGATTTTTGCAATTTGTTCCAGTCATTGGCAGCAGAGACTGGAAGGAATTGCGGCCAAAGGAGGTGTTGGCTTTGGGGATGACCAGTGAGATATACCCGCTGGAGCGCAGACTACGGGTGGGTGTTGCTATGGTGACCAGTGAGCTAAGATAAGGCGGGGATTTGCCTAGCAGTGATTTATAGATGGCCTGGAGCCAGTGGGTTTGGCGACGAATATGTAGTGAGGACCAGCCCACAAGAGCGTACAGGTCACAGTGGTGGGTATTATATGGGGCTTTGGAGACAAAACGGATGGCACTGTGATAGACAACATCCAATTTGCTGAGTAGAGTGTTGGAGGCTATTTTGTAAATGACATCGCCGAAGTCAAGGATCGGTAGGATAGTCAGTTTTACAAGGGCATGTTTGGCAGCATGAGTGAAGGAGGCTTTGTTGCGAAATAGGAAACCGATTCTAGATTTTAACTTTGGATTGGAGATTCTTAATGTGAGTCTGGAAGGAGAGTTTACAGTCTAACCAGACACCTAGATATTTGTAGTTGTCCACGTACTCTAGGTCAGACCCGTCTAGAGTAGTGATTCTAGTCGGGTGGGCGGGTGCAAGCAGCGTTCGGTTGAAGAGCATGCATTTTGTTTTACTAGTGTTTAAGAGCAGTTGGAGGCTACTGAAGGAGTGTTGTATGGAATTGAAGCTCGTTTGGAGGTTTTGTTAACACAGTGTCCAATGAAGGGCCAGATGTATACAAAATGGTGTCGTCTGCGTAGAGGTGGATCTGAGAGTCACCAGCAGCAAGAGCGACGTCATTGATATACACAGAGAAAAGAGTTGGCCCAAGAATTGAACCCTGTGGCACCCCCATAGAGACTGCCATAGGTCCAGACAACAGGCCCTCCGATTTGACACATTGAACTCTATCTGAGAAGTAGTTGGTGAACCAGGCGAGGCAGTCATTAGAGAAACCAAGGCTATTTAGTCTGCCAATAAGAATGCGGTGGTTGACAGAGTCGAAAGCCTTGGCCAGGTCAATGAAAACGGCTGCACAGTACTGTCTATTATCGATCGCGGTTATAATATCATTTAGGACCTTGAGCGTGGCTGAAGTGCACCCATGACCAGCTCGGAAACCGGATTGCATAGCGGAGAAGGTACGGTGGGATTCGAAATGGTTGGTGATCTGTTTGTTGACTTGGCTTTCAAATACTTTCGAAAGGCAGGGCAGGATGGATATGGGTCTGTAACAGTTTGGATCTAGAGTGTCACCCCCTTTGAAGAGGGGGATGACCGCGGCAGCTTTCCAATCTCTGGGGATCTCAGACGTTACGAAAGAGAGGTTGAACAGGCTAGTAATAGGGGTTGCGACAATTTTGGCGGCTAGTTTTAGAAAGAAAGGGTCCAGATTGTCTAGTCCAGATGATTTGTAGGGGTCCAGATTTTGCAGCTCTTTTAGAACATCAGCTGTCTGGATTTGTGTGAAGGAGAAGCGGGGGGGGCATGGGCAAGTTGCAGCGGAGGGTGCAGAGCTGGTGGCCGGGGGTAGTGGTAGCCAGGTGGAAAGCATGGCCAGCCGTAGCAAAATGCTTGTTGAAATTCTCGATTATTGTAGATTTATCGGTGGTGATAGTGTTTCCTAGCCTCAGTGCAGTGGGCAGCTGGGAGGAAGTGCTCTTATTTTCCATGGACTTTACAGTGTCCCAAAACTTTTTGGAGTTAGTGCTACAGGATGCAAATTTCTGTTTGAAAAAGTTAGCCTTTGCTTTCCTAACTGCTTGTGTATATTGGTTCCTAACTTCCCTGAAAAGTTGCATATCACGGGGGCTCATTTGATGCTAATGCAGTACGCCACAGGATGTTTTTGTGCTGGTCAAGGGCAGTCAAGTCTGAGGAGAACCAGGGGCTATATCTGTTCTTAGTTCTGTATTTTTTGAATGGGGCATGTCTATTTAAGATTGAGAGGAAATTACTTTTAAAGAACAACCAGGCATCCTCTACTGACGGAATGAGATCTATATCCATCCAGGATACCTGGGCCAGGTCAATTAGGAAGGCCTGCTCGCTGAAGTGTTTTTGGGAGCGTTTGACAGTGATGAGGGGTGGTCGTTTGACCGCGGACCCGTTACGGACGCAGGCAATAAGGCAGTGATCGCTGAGATCCTGGTTGAAGACAGCTGAGGTGTATTTAGAGGGTGTGTTAGTCAGGATGATATCTATGAGGGTACCCATGTTTACGGATTTAGGGTTGTACCTGGTAGGTTCGTTGATAATTTGCGTGAGGTTGAGGGCATCTAGCTTGGATTGTAGGATGGCTGGGGTATTAAGCATATCCCAATTTAGGTCACCAAGCAGTACGAACTCTGAGGATAGATGGGGGGCAATCAGTTCACATATGGTGTCCAGGGCACAGCTGGGGGCTGAGGGGGGTCTGTAGCAAGCGGCAACAGTGAGAGATTTATTTCTGGAAAGGTGGATTTTTAGAACTAAAAGCTCAAACTGTTTGGGCACAGACCTGGATAGTATGATGGAGCTCTGCAGGCTATCTCTACAGTAGATTGCAACTCCACCCCTTTGGCAGTTCTATCTAGACGGAAAATGTTATAGTTGGGGATGGAAATTTCAGAATTTTTGGTGGCCTTCCTAAGCCAGGATTCAGACACTGCTAGAACATCAGGGTTGGCGGAGTGTGCTAACGCAGTGAATAACTCAAACTTAGGAAGGAGGCTTCTGATATTTATGTGCAGAAAACCAAGACTTTTACGGTTACAGAAGTCAATAAATGATAGCTCCTGGGGAGTAGGAGTGATACTGGGGGCTGCAGGGCCTGGGTTAGCCTCTACATCACCAGAGGAACAGAGGAGGAGTAGAATAAGGATACGACTAAAGGCTTTAAGAACTGGTCTTCTAGTGCGTTGGGTACATAGAATAAAGGGGGCAGTTCTCCGGGCGTTGTAGAAAAGATTCAGGGCATTATGTACAGAAAAGGATATGGAAGGATATGAGTACAGTTCAGGTAATCCTAAGTGTTGGGTAACAATGAAAGAGATAGCATCATTGGAGGCATCGATTGAGCCGGTCTCGGCTTGTATGGGGGGGGGGGAACAAAGGAACTATATGAGACAGTTTGAGAGGGACTAGGGGTTCTACATTGAAATTGTATAATAAGAACTAACCCAAACAGCAATAGGCAAGTTATAATTGACACGGGAGAGAGGCATAAAGCAGTCACGTGTTATTAGAGAGAGCTAAGACACAACTGGAAATAGCGATAACGTTTGGGCTAAGACTAAACAGAAAAAACAGGACAGAGTACCGTGTAAAGGAACAGTCCAGCGGGCATCAGCTGTGCAGCTGAGTGATCATAAGGTCCAGTGAACAGCAATATGTGAGTCCGAGAGCAGTTCAAATTGGTGCTTCAGCACAGCTAGCAGGGAGCTAGCAGGCTAGCTCAAGGCTAACTGGTGCTTGCTATATATATGGCAATGGTATCAGCCAGCAACAGGTTGCAGCTAGCTAGCTGGTTGTGATGATCCGGCGCTAGGGTCCAGTGATTCCGGCAGAAAGTCCAATAAGCTATGGGTCGATAGCACGCTGGGTCGATAGCACGCTGGGTCGATAGCACGCTGTGCAGACTGGCCGACGAATTGTCCAGGCTAGCTAGAGCTGGCTGGTGGATAGTGTAGGCCACGGACAATGATGAAGACGCTAGCAGTGACTAATAACAGGTAGCCATTTAGTTGCAGCTAGCTAGCTGGTTGTGATGATCCGGCGCTAGGGTCCAGTGATTCCGGCAGAAAGTCCAATAAGCTATGGGCACCATTCTTCAGATAAAGAAAAAAGCGCTAAAACTGTGCTGTCAAGACAATAGCTGTTGTGTCGGTTTCAAATGTATTACTACAGTTATGTAATAGCACGTTTCAACTTTCTAATTTAGAAAGAACATTTCATAACATGCTAGGTCACAAATACGTCAAGGTATTATCAAGTTTGGTAAAGGTTTTAGCTACGTGTTATTTTTGTGTCAAACCGAGTGAGTGAAGAACGTGATAAAAACTATTTTACAAGTCACATAGCTAACTAGAGACTTTGGGTTTGTCTGCGTGATTGAATGTACATAATTTCATCAAGATAATTTAATAAATAATCAATTTATTTGAGATTTCTGAGGTCGTTTACATCAACATACTTCACTGCAGACAGTGCGGATACATTAGAGAGAGAGAAGTTGACGGTTGCACTACTATTTTGAAGCGGCCTGAATGTAATGTCCAGCAGTTTTTTCTACATGTGTTGTAATCTAGGGTTGAAACCTGTTTCAACCGAAAAGAAAGTCAAAAAAGAACCGGAAACTAAAGTGTTCTATACTTTTCAGTAATAGCCGTTATTTTAAAAGCATGGAATCCAGGTAAATAACCTTATTTTACTTTCCTGGCATTTTGTTCTCCAGTCCCCACAAAAATCGCAACAACCCAGGTAACAAGGAATGTAACTGAGACATTTGTAACATTCCCCTTAAGTCTTCCCAGAGGTACTGAATGTCATAGCCTGTTTTGGGACATTACAGGCACATTCATAACGTTTCTAATAAGTATTATAGAGGTTATAAATATCTGGTCGCTATACGGACATCATGGGAACTTTTAAAAACATTCCTTGATAGTCCATGAAAAGTACTGAATATCATGTTATTTTGGAGATATCCTAGGAACATTTCATAACGTTACATTTAGAGCTATGGTTTTTGTCTTCATATAACGTTACAATCAGAATGATTTCAATGCATTTTGGAACGTTGTCTTTAAGTCAAGTGGTGGTACACTTGTAACGTTGTCTTTCTAAGTGTGTAGGAACATTTGTTAGGTTCTAAATAAGTACTTTAGATCCCAAGATATTGGGACCAGCATACTTGTGCTTTGAGTAAAGGAAGTGGATCCAGCTCTTCCCCTCCGCAATATATTTTTCCATAATTCTACGATGTAAATAAATGTATGGAAATTAATAATGTCATTTTGACCTCAGTATAGGCCTATGGAAGAGGGAACGATACCTACAAATTATATATTTGTTATTATATTAATTTATGAATGTAGCCTATAACAATAATAATACTTTTTACAAATCATTATAAAGCTGCTAGCAGTAGTATTGGCCTGACGACGGTTTCATCCTGAATATTCCTTTTGACTCCATTATCCGTCATTGCAAATATAGAAGTGGGTGTGGCAACTAACAATACTGAGGCTGGAGCCAGAAAGAAAACACCTACCGTACTAATTGGTAAAAGTGAAACAACACAGCTGAACAGCGATGACGCCATTGACTCCGACTGACCGAAACACAGTTCACCTCTTGGAATTTTTTACGAAAGGTAAGTTATCCGGCGTGTACTATTTAAACCAAGTAACTTAGTGTACTCCCAGCTCCCCAGATAAAGACATTTTGATGATGTCAGGCTATCTAACTAGCGAGGAAGCTTGCCAGTTAGCTAATTAGCCAGTTGGCTAATAGATAGTTTAGCCTAGCTACGTTACTTGGATAGTGCCGCGTGTAACCACAGCCTGTGTTACAGGGTTGAGAAATCGTGTTCTTAGGTCCTGATGAAGAACAACATTGGTCTATTACTAGCATAAGCACGTAAAAATATATAATGCATGATACGGCTTGATACATACATTTTTACTAAAGGGCTGACTAAATTTAAACAATCCAGATAATGAAAAGTGCAATTTATCCGTTCTATAACACATAACATTATTCAAATGCCTTGCAGTGTCAGATAGCCTGAGAAGCTGTAGTCATCTCTTTCCTCATTTAAGTTCTGATTCAAGATGGATATTATGGATAATGTCTTGGGTAGAAGAGATGAATGTTCTTTCCATTTCTTTACTTAGTGTTCTAAAGATTGAAAATGTCTTCAAAAAAGGTAAACCTGTGTGTTGTCTAACTGGTTATTCATTTTAAATGGACAAGTAAGGCAGTCCAATTTCATTTTGTACTGTATGTGTAGAGCCATTGTCATATCATTGTTTCATCAATTTCAGACTGTTAAATCCACTGGTGTAATACGGATGTCGAGTACTTCAAGAAAGAGAGAATACAATAGAATCTGGACTAAATTGTCAAGGGAGAAAACCAACCTTAAGAAAAAAAGGGTAGAGAAGGAAGTCAATGACAATGAAAGTGGATCTAGTCTCATCAGCCAGTCTGACACCAAGAGTGAAGATACCAGTTCTACTGAATCTGACAGGAAAATTGAGTCAGATAGTGAACTCCAGGCAGTAGGTGGTACTCCTCCAAGACTGCCAACACACGCTGAGGAAGAGTCAGATGGTGAACTCCAGGCAGTAGGTGGTACTCCTCCAAGACTGCCAACACACGCTGAGGAAGAGTCAGATGGTGAACTCCAGGCAGTAGGTGGTACTCCTCCAAGACTGCCAACACACGCTGAGGAAGAGTCAGATGGTGAACTCCAGGCAGTAGGTGGTACTCCTCCAAGACTGCCAACACACGCTGAGGAAGAGTCAGATGGTGAACTCCAGACAGTAGGTGGTACTAAGCCAAGACTGCCATCACACAGTGACATTGTCTCCTGAGTGGCGCAGTGGTCTAAGGCACTGCATCACACAGTGACATTGTCTCCTGAGTGGCGCAGTGGTCTAAGGCACTGCATCGCAGTGCTAACTGTGCTACTAGAGATCCTGGTTCGAATCCAGGCTCTGTCGCAGCCGGCCGCGACCGGGAGACTCATGGGCGGCGCACAATTGGCCCAGCGTCGTCCAGGGTAGGGGAGGGAATGGCCGGTAGGGATGTAGCTCAGTTGATAGAGCATGGCGTTTGCAACGCCAGGGTTGTGGGTTCGATTCCCACGGGGGGTCAGTATAAAAAATATATATATATGTATTCACTAACTGTAAGTCGCTCTGGATAAGAGCGTCTGCTAAAAATGACTAAAATGTAAAAAAAAAAATGTAAAAAACATAGATTCAGAGACTGAAGCCAATGCTGGTTGTGCAATTCAGGAGACAACTGACTCTGACAATGATGATGTTGAAAAAGATTCTACCTTCAGAGAGGACCTGGCAACCTGGATAAGTGATTTCCAAGTGAAACACAATGCTGTTGATGTACTTCTGAAGATGCTGCAGTCTAATGGTCACCCAGATTTGCCTTCCACTGCTAGAACTCTCCTAGAAACACACCAATGTTTTTTGGAAAGTCAAGTCTAATGTGGAGTTTGTCAGATTTAAAGTGAAGGTGGAGTTAGTGAAACATCTAAGCATCTATCCTAAAATCAGTGGTTGGAGATTTGAATCTTTTAGAAATATCCCTTAATCTGGATGGTCTCCCTTTGTTCAAAAGTACCAATATGTCGTTATGGGCCACTTTTGTGCTCTATCAATCTATCACCACCCACAGTTGTCGTTGGTGCAAGTCAAGGAGGTCAGTCAACAGCTAAACCGACTAAAGGATTCAATTCCAGACTGCTTTGCTCGCAAACAACGGCGATTGGATGACCTTGACCGTTTGAAGGCCACAGAATTTAGACAGTTTCTACTCTATACTGGGGAAAGTAGTGCTGAGAATAATCTGGTCTAAAGAACAGTACACACACTTCATGACCTTCAGTGTGGCCATGTGCATTTTGGTTTCTCCTCAACTTTCTTCAATCCACAGTCTTGTTAAGCAAGCTATTATACTTGAGGAGGACCAAACAGTGTCTCATATCTTGCAGGTCCTGTGTTGCTACTGGCCAAGAAATGCCATTAAGAGAGGAGACCGGCCTGACAAAATATTACGGGAGTAGTACAGAATTTCCATCTTTTCATCAACTGGTAAAATAATATTTGACTGTCCATCCACTCCCGTTTCTATTGCCATGTATGCTTGGCTGTGTGGCTCTGGAGCAGGTTGCATCAGTTGAACATACTCCTACACGTAAGGCTAGTTACAACGTAGAATATGTTCTAAGCCAGGCGTAAACCTGTGTCACCAACTGGTTGTAAGTAATAGCTTTTGCTACGCCAGGGTGTAAAAAACTAAGTGTAATGTGGGGTAGACGTATAGTATAGATCTATAACTAGTTTCCAAGGTAAGTGTTTCATGACTAGTCATGTCGCATCTTGTTCAATTTTCTAAATCATTACGTCGGGCGTAGGTAGGTCCAACTTATCTCTTACACCTTATCGTCTAACTGGTGCAACCCACTCCTGGTCAGTAGAGTCAGGAACTTTCCCCCTCTTAAGTACTATATGTATTGGCTGAAAGTATTACTATGTGAATTTCAAATTACTCAATAGCCGGTTTGCCAGTGTTAATAGGAAACTATTTATGACAATGTTTATTGCACGTACAGACAATTACTCTGTGGCAGAGCAACGAGCCAAACGGGGGGTTGACACCTCCAATGTTGAATCTGACGAGGAACCAGCGAAGAGGGCGGTGACTAAACCAATCAGATTCCGTGTAGAGCCACCTGGTGAGGATTTCTTAACTGCTCTTATTCCATTGTGTGTATTACATGCATCAGGAAGTAGATTAAATAAATGAGTCTTTTTTTGTATTGTCCTTCATAAGATGATGATGGAAGTGAAGCAGCACTCCAGAAAAAGACAAATGAACCCAGACAAGCCCAGCGTACAGTGCCACAGCTTCCACCAGCCCCTAGTGGTAGGATCCTGCATTAGGCTACTAGGTCATTGAATGTATAATCAGCAAGTTGATGGTAAGTTTTACACACATTCAAGTATGTGGGTGAAGAAAAGCTTACAGTTTAATGCAAGTACTAGTCTTAAATTGAGACGGAATGAAATCATGACCTAATGACAGTTTGATATGACAAGACATTAACCACACCCATCTGATCTTGACATACTTGATTATTTAGTGACCAAAAGTGTAAACAGTTCTTAATTTTTTTTATTTTAGTAACTTTCAAAGAGCAGTGTCTTTGAAAATGACCCTACAACAAGGTACATAATGTTTCAAGTCTGATAAACAAGCCTACTTTCTCAAAGTTCTTGTTCCTACCAACTGTATGGGATGAACAGGAAAATCTGTTAAGTGTGTACTATAAATGTGGTAACGGTTTGACATCTTGTGATATTCTCTGAAGTTGCAGATGCAGAGGACTTGGAGGCCATGTGCCACCTCAAGCCAAAGCGACAGTAAGTGTCTGGTTGTAGTTTTAGGGTAAACAATTAGTTTTAGGGTAAACAATTGAATTTGATGAAGTATTATAACTTTACAAACCTTTCAAAGCCACTCAATAGAATACAATTACCATCATATTTTTGCATATTAGGTTATTTAAAGTCTTCTTATTACTACTTTGTGCATACGGTTTAGAACTTTCCAAATACTTTTCTGGTGCTGTGTATGGGTGAAACTTGTATTTACAGTGGGGGAAAAAAGTATTTAGTCAGCCACCAATTGTGCAAGTTCTCCCACTTTAAAAACATGAGAGAGGCCTGTAAATTTTCATCATAGGTAACACACGTCAACTATGACAGACAAAATGAGCATTTTTTTTCCAGAAAATCACATTGTAGGATTTTTTATTAATTTATTTGCAAATTATAGTGGAAAATAAGTATTTGGTCACCTACAAACAAGCAAGATTTCTGGCTCTCACAGACCTGTAACTTCTTCTTTAAGAGGCTCCCTCTGTCCTCCACTCGTTACCTGTATTAATGGCACCTGTTTGAACTTGTTATCAGTATAAAAGACACCTGTCCACAACCTCAAACAGTCACACTCCAAACTCCACTATGGCCAAGACCAAGAGCTGTCAAAGAGGACACCAGAAACAAAATTGTAGACCTGCACCAGGCTGGGAAGACTGAATCTGCAATAGGTAAGCAGCTTGGTTTGAAGAAATCAACTGTGGGAGCAATTATTAGGAAATGGAAGACATACAAGACCACTGACAATCTCCCTCGATCTGGGGCTCCACGCAAGATCTCACCCTGTGGGGTCAAAATGATCACAAGAACAGTGAGCAAAAATCCCAGAACCACACAGGGGAACCTAGTGAATGACCTGCAGAGAGCTGGGACCAAAGTAACAAAGCCTACCATCAGTAACACACTACGCCACCAGGGACTCAAATCCTGCAGTGCCAGAACATGTCCCCCTGCTTAAGCCAGTACATGTCCAGGCCCGTCTGAAGTTTTGCTAGAGTGCATTTGGATGATCCAGAAGAGGATTGGGAGAATGTCATATTGGTCAGATGAAACCAAAATATAACTTTTTGGGTAAAAACTCAACTCGTCGTGTTTTGGAGTACAAAGAATGCTGAGTTGCATCCAAAGAACACCATACCTACTGTGAAGCATGGGGGTGGAAACATCATGCTTTGGGGCTGTTTTTCTGAAAAGGGACCAGGACGACTGATCCGTGTAAAGGAAAGAATGAATGGGGCCATGTATCATGAGATTTTGAGTGAAAACCTCCTTCCATCAGCAAGGCATTGAAGATGAAACGTGGCTGGGTCTTTTCAGCATGACAATGATCCCAAACACACAGCCCCGGCAACGAATGAGTGGCTCGTAAGAAGCATTTCAAGGTCCTGGAGTGGCCTAGCCCAGTCTCCAGATCTCAACCCCATAGAAAATCTTTGGAGGGAGTTGAAAGTCTGTGTTGCCCAGCGACAGCCCCAAAACATCACTGCTCTAGAGGAGATCTGCATGGAGGAATGGGGGCCAAAATACCAGCAACAGTGTGTGAAAACCTTGTGAAGACTTACAGAAAACGTTGACCTGTGTCATCGCCAACAAAGAGTATTATATACAAAGTATTGAGAAACTTTTGTTATTTACCAAATACTTATTTTCCACCATAATTTGCAAATAAATTCATTAAATATCCTACAATGTGATTTTTTATGGATTTTATTTTCTCATTTTGTCTGTCAAGTTGAAGACGTGTACCTATGATGAAAATGACAGGCCTCTCATCTTTTTAGTGGGAGAACTTGCACAATTGGTGGCTGACTAAATACTTTTTTCCCCACTGTATTACTGCACTGACTGTGAGACGAGATTCTACAGATTGGGCAATTTAAAAAGACACCAACGTATACATAAGAAGTGGTAGTGGATTGGATCAAATGAAGAAAGCATAGAACACTCTATTTGTAATCCTATTGTTTCTCACTGTGAGAGAACTGTGCAGAGGAAAGGGAGTGTTGTAGAATGTTGGCATCTATTTACTGATCAGTGTTCACCTTGTCAGTTTTGCTGTACCAGGGTATGGAGGAAACCATGAGTACATGCATCCATGCCGTTGTTGTGTCGCATTGCAGGCTGGTGGTGGTGGGTGTGGGGTGTGTTTTCATGGCAAACACATTGGGC
>CM072220.1:72216511-72263702 GCA_036851935.1 Coregonus suidteri
ATCTGGAGTATTTCTTCAGGTCAAACACATCCAGCTCCTTTTCTGAAGTCAGCAACACAAAGACCAGAGCTGACCACTGTGCAGGTGACAGTTCTTCTTCTGAGAGACTTCCTGATCTCAGGTAGCGTTGGATCTCCTCCACTAGAGAATGGTCATTCAGTTCATTCAGACAGTGGAACAGATTGATGCACCTCTCTGGAGAGGGATTCTCCCTGATCTTCTCCTTGATGTACTTGACTGTTTCTTCATGGCTCTGTGAGCTGCTTCTTGTCTTTGTCAGTAGACCTCGTAAGTGCTTCTGATTGGACTCCAGTGAGAGGCCCAGAAGGAATCGGAGGAACAGGTCCAGGTTTCCTGTCTCACTTTGTAAGGCTTTATCCACAGCACTCTTGTAGAAGGTAACTTTACGCTTGTGTCTGATCCTCACAGAAAAGTTACTGGACGTTGATTGAGGTTTGGCCATTAGATTCTCATTGTTGTTGATGAATGAGAGGAACACAAATACAGCAGCCAGAAACTCCTGAATGCTCAGATGCACGAAGCAGTACACCTTGTCCTGGTACAGCACACATTCCTCTTTAAAGAGCTGTGTGCACAATCCTGAGTACACTGAGGCTTCATTGACATCAATGCCAGCCTCCTTCAGGTCTTCTTCATAGAAAATTAGATTGCCCTTCACAAGCTGTTGAAAAGCCAGTTTTCCCAGTGACAGAATGCTCTCTTTATTCCAGTGTGGACCTGTCTCTTCTTTCCCAAGATACTTTTCATTCTTCTGTTTGGTATGAAACTCCACAAGGTGTGAGTACATCTCAGTCAGAGTCTTGGGCATCTCTTCTTTCTTATGTTTCAGCATGTGTTCAAGGACTATTGCAGAAATCCAACAGAAGACTGGAATGTGGCACATGATGTGGAGGCTCCTTGATGTCTTTATGTGTGAGATGATTCTGCTGGCCAGGTCCTCTGAATCACTAAATCTCTTCCTGAAGTACTCCTCCTTCTGTGGGTCATTGAACCCTCGTACCTCTGTCACCTGGTCAACACACCCTGAAGGGATCTTATTGGCTGCTGCAGGTCGGGTGGTTATCCAGAGGAGAGCAGAGGAAAGCAGATTTCCCTTGATGAGATTTGTCAGCAGAACATCCACTGAGGTTGACTTTGTGACGTCACAACAGATCTTGTTCTTCTGGAAGTCTAGGGGCAGTCGGCACTCATCCAGACCATCAAAGATGAACAGAACTTTGTACTTGTCGTAGTTGGAGAATCTTGATTCTTTGGTTTCCATTGAGAAGTGATTGAGAAGTTCAATCAAAGTGTGTTTTTCCCTGTTCATCAAATTCAGCTCCCGAAAAGGGAATGAAAATACACATTGGACATCCTGATTTGCTTTTCCTTCAGCCCAGTCCATAATGAACTTCTGCACAGAGAATGTTTTTCCAATGCCAGCGACTCCCTTTGTCAGCACAGTTCTGATAAGTTTGTCTTGTCCAGTTAAGGGTTTGAAGATGTCGTTACATTTGATTGCAGTCTCTGGTCTTGCTTGTTTCCTGGTTGTTGTCTCAATCTGTCTCACTTCATGTTCATTATTGACCTCTCCTGTTCCACCCTCTGTGATGTAGAGCTCTGTGTAGATCTTATTGAGAAGTGTTGGGTTTCCTTGTTTAGCAATCCCCTCAAATACACATTGAAACTTCTTCTTTAGATTAGATTTGAGTTCACGTTGGCAAATCACAGCAAGCTCATCTGAATCTAGAAATAACACAGAGGATATTAATATTACGTCTGTTTTAATGCCTACAGTATTCTAGGACTGTTATAACATTTTAAATTATAATCATTTCTTCGCTTAACTGACTGTATAAATGTGTAAATGTTTTCATAATGCATTACAGACTGGTGTGACTGATTTATATAATTATTGGTATCTCTCTCTCTCTCTCTCTCTCTCTCTCTCTCTCTCTCTCTCTCTCTCTCTCTCTCTCTATCTCTCTCCTCTTCTCTCTGTCTAAATTAATCACCACAACACATCCCTGCTGCTACTTGATGAGGTCACTAGGTGTTGTGTTAAGGCTGCTACTATATCATTTAGTTACACAGCTACTTTAGCTGTACTTTAGCTACAGCTTTTAAATGTTCTAAAACAGCATTCAACATGAGGCAGACAGCTCTTACTTTTCTCCAGTGTGTCAGCAAGCTCCTTCTGGTTCATTTTCCTCAGGACGTGCAGTGTGATCTTCAGAGCCCCCTCTCTGGCACTGCTCAAATGCTTCTCATCTTCAGCATCCACCACTTCCTTATCCTGCTTCTGACTCTCAAAGCCTTCTGGGAGTTCTGGACTAAGAATCCTCTTGAACATCTTCAGCTCGTTCTTCACAAATGTTATAATATTCTCTTCAAGCAACTGAAATAAATCAAGTCAATAAGTTAAGCAAGAGACTAAATGTTTTCTCATTAACACATTAATGAATGATTGACAGATCAACTTTACTTGAGGTAAACAAAAACAAATGTACATAACAGGACCACATACACTGAATATGGAGGCCAGGTCTGTTTGATGACTCTGGGAAGAATGACCACTGAGAATCTCTGACTCTGATCTCTCCTGTTGGTTTCTGGGGACAAAACATCAGATTACATCTCCTCATCCAGGGAGTACACACACACACACACACACACACACACACACACACACACACACACACACACACACACACACACACACACACACACACACACACACACACACACACACACACACACACACACACACACACACACACACACACACACACACACACACATCATCCTGATAACACACACACACACACACACACATCATCACTGTTAAACACACACACACACAAAAATCCCCTCTCTTTAGGCTGAACATTTGAAGACAGAGAACCCGACTCAGAGCCAATGCAACAGTGGAGGGGACCTCACCCAACTCATCAGGACCAATCAGAAGATCAGAACTACTAGATTCAACCTACATCATTTATTGTATAAAATGTCTGCACACAATGTTTTCGGGGCTCTCTTCTCCCTAAGAGTTTGACGAACGAGTCCGTGCACGCGATTCCAGATAACTTTACCTCTGAATAATAATAATAATAATAAACTGCCTTTATTATACCATATCCACCCTGTCCAAAGTCTCTACTTGGTCTCAGTTCTCCAGTAAACTTGTGATTATCAACAGTACACAACGGTAACAAACAATTGGGGGAACTCACGGGGCAGATAGTAAAGTCGCAATGACACAGAAAGCAGTTCAATGTCGGGGTACAGAGTCGCTCTCTTACCAGGATCGCGGTCCGCTCTGACCAGGGTGAAGCCGGCCGGCTCCACTTCTCTGTCCGGGACTCTGTCATCCAGCCAAGTCTCCCAGCTGTATTGGATTCCGCTGCCAGCAGCGTTTTCATTATTTAGTCCGTTCGTAGCGGGTATGTACACGATCAACAAGATCAGTCCAAAACCAACCACTGGAAATCCATGGTTGGCAGAATGTTTGTAAACTAAGTCTACAAATTAAAAACATAAAATAACGCCACACTGCAGGTCGCAACAGAGACGCTGCTAGCCGCTATTGTCTTAGTTACGTTCATGGTTACGTCACGTATGACGAAAGCGCGTAAGTGCAAGCCCACAGACACCCATAGAGAATGTATTGAAAGCTTTGAAATTTGAAAAAAATAGATTTTACATGACAGGCTATGAGAGACTTCTGGGCGATTTTCAACCTGACTGAAATCGCCCCAAAAACGGGCGGGGCCATTTGAAGCACGACTTTAGCCTGATTTGACATTTAGTGGCTGGCAGATCAGACGTGAACACTGATAACTACTGTTGCCGTGATATAATTGATTAGAAAAAAAATCCCTTCCTTTTCCCGTTTGGCAGTGCGTCGCCCATATCGCCCTATTGAACAGGCCGTCCCTGTCCAGGATACAACAAAGGGTACAACAATGTGCCATTTCCTATTTATGGAAGCCCCACTACTGTGGACAGTTGATTCCACATTTTGTTTTAAGAAAGAAAACTTTCTGAGTGATTTATAAACAAAACACACTACCCTGTATCCATTTAGGTAAAATAAACCAAATCAGAAAAGAAATTCAATTCAAAGAGGCTTTACTAGCATGACCATATTTACATACAGTATTGCTAAAGCACATAAACAGGGAAACGTGTTACACATTAACATCCAGTAGTCCAATAGGATGCAGACAATAAACATTAAGTTAACATTCGTTTAAAAGCAACAATCATGTCAACACAATGTAGCAATATGAACAACACTGATGGATATCAGCAACAACATGAAAACAAGAATATTACAGGTGTCTGTGTGTGTGTGTGTGTGTGTGTGTGTCTGTGTCTTTGTGTACTTCACTGTCAGTTGATGAGCAGGTGTACAAAAAAAGGCTTTACAACATATATGGGCAAGTCCATTTAGGACAGCACATTTCCACCATAGTTCACATTAGGGAAAAAATGACAGCATGAATGCTCACTAAACAAACATATACTACATATACCTTTTTATACACATTTTTTTTTTCAGTAATTTTTTTAAGAGTGAAAGGGAAGTAAGCAATCGCTCATCATAGGATCATACATATTTCAGTTACAATATTAGTTACAATATTAGTGTTAGTTAGATCATCATGTCAAAGCTGGACCTGCAAAGTCTGAACGACACAAGTGTGCAATGATTGGAGTGATTTTGTTTCTTTTTTTTCTTGCTTTGCTTGTTTCAAAAGGAAAAATCATAGTTGGTAAAAAATAAAATAAACTTTAGTTGAAAGGTATCACACTGTATAATTTACAAATATCTAAAGAGGTTTAGTGGATGCCATAAAACATCTGTGGAGCTTGAAGATTTGTAGTACATAGATGTTTGGCAGAGATAATTCAAAAGAATAAAATCATAAACTCTATCTATCGAGATAGAGAGAGAGAGAGAGAGAGAGAGAGAGAGAGAGAGAAGTGTTTCCTTAGAGCAGTACATGCAGCAATCACTTAATGGAGTGATGTCATAATGGGCCACAAAACTTTGGGGATGTGGATGGAAAGTTACAGGCAGGAGAGGGGAACCAACAGAAGCAGGTCTTGAGACATGAGTTTGCCCCTTTTTGAAAACCTCTTGAGAGAGGATTGGTGGGATATATATACATAAATACAAACATACATACACACTAGTAGTGTGTGGAACTACTGGTACTGTGAGGAAAAAAAGATAGATGATGTAAAATGAAAAATAAAACAAGCTTCAGCTTCTTAAGACACGGTGGGTTCATCTAAGTAGACACATGTAACTTCATGTGGACACCAGACTGTCTCTGTCTACACATGTAACTTCATGTGGACACCAGACTCTTTGTCTACACATGTAACTTCATATGGGTACCAGACTGTCTCTGTCTACACATGTAACTTCATATGGACACCAGACTGTCTCTGTCTACACATGTAACTTCATGTGGACACCAGACTCTTTGTCTACACACGTAACTTCATGTGGACACCAGACTAACTCCATTCATTTTACCGGTGGTATTGAGAACAGATAAACCCACCGTGTCTTAAGAAGCTCAAGCTTGTTGTTTTATTGTTCATTATATCTCTTTTTCCTCACAGCGGCACTCATACGCTACTAGTGTATATATCATATAGATACACTACAGCAACAGGATACGGCGGTTGTGCTGTCTGGCAAAACGGTCCACAAATACATCAAGATCCAGAGCCTTGGCCCTTCTGGACTCTATGCTCAGGACACCAAGATCACTGAGTCTCTCATCACTAGTGGTGGACCGCAGGAAGTTTTTTATCAGTTTCAGTGTGGAGAAACTGCGTTCGCAAGAGGCTGAGCTTACAGGAAGGGTTACAGCAATCTTGCACAGTCTAAAGAGCTCAAAGAAAACTTCCCTGTATGGCTCAATAAAACAAACCAGCTCAACTGTACTGCATGGCTTTTTGACTTCACCACTCTGTATTTTTCTGTCCAAAACTCTCTTAAATTGATGGAGCTCATGCCCTAAATCATCAATGTCTGCATTATACAAACGGCCAAATGAAAAAACATTGCTCTCCTTTAAAAAGGTATCACTCTGGGGACTGAGAGACTGTATGCTTCTCATGAGCTCACAGTTTGTATTGGAGAAACGTCTGTTCAACTCATTGAGCATGCTGTCAATTACAGGATAGAAAAATGATGTGAGAAACATATCTTTGTCACGTTCTACCTCCCTCTGACCAACAGTGCTTAGCGTGCAGTAGCCACTGAGTCTAGAGCTCAGCATTTTCTGACGTTTCGCCACTGACCTTGTTGCAGAATCACACTGCTCACAAATATTCAATGCTTCATCCCACAACTCATCAAAGAAAGACTCCTGCCTGTGGTCTTTCAATGTCAGGACTAAAGCATTTACTAAGTCAACAGCACTTGACAGATCAACAGTTTGTGACTGTAACATGTCAGACAATAGCTTTGTCTCCACAAACAACTTACGCAGAGTAACAAGATGCACAACAAATTCTAGGTCAATTTGAGCAAGAAGACCTCGGGCCTCAACAGTTCTTTCACCATGACGTTCTTGAGCAATCTCTTGCAGTAGTCGTTTAAGGGCAGGTAGAGTGTCCATGATATTACGTAGGGCTAGAAATCGGCATGACCAACGTGTGTCGCTTAAACGTTGCAGCTCTCTGGTTCTGCCATACATTTCTCTTTGGAGAGACAGCCATTTTGGGTGCACATATGAGGAAGAAGTAAACATATAAAGACTCTGTAACAAAGAAAAAAACTCCTCCGTTTCTGGGACACTTTTGACTACATCAACTAACACTAAATTCAGACAATGAGCACTACAATGGACGTAGAAGGCAAATTTAGCCTGTTCTTTGATCCTTGCCTGAACCCCTGAATGCTTACCGCTCATAACGGCAGCAGCCATCGTACGCTTGGCCTACGAGGTTATTTTTGTAGTCCAGGCCATAACGTTCCAGTAAGTGTACTATTTTTCCAGTAAGCCCTGCTGCATCTAACCTCTCTGCAGATTCAAAATGGAGAAAACTCTCCTTAATGGCCCCATTGTAATAGTACCTGAGTGTGAAGGACATCTGTTCTTTTTTTTGAAATATCCTTTGTTTCATCTGCCATGACGCTAAAAACCTCACTTTTCTTCACTTCTTCTATGATTTCAGACCGAACCATTTCTGCCAAACAACCCAAAACCTCATTCTGGATGATCTTGCTTGTGTACTTTGCATTGTGAATGGAAGTTAATCTTCTCTTAACAAGTTGGTCGTGGTTAGCAACTGTGTTAAGAATTTCCCTAAAGTTTCCTTTGATAGTGGACCCTTCAGATTCATCATGTCCTCTTTGTGCTATGTTTTGTGTAGCTGTAAGCAACAGCACTTCCCCAACTGTTTTAATGTATGCCTGATTTTCTTGTACTTGTTTAGTGTGTTCTTTGTCAAGGAGATCTGTTAGTGTTGCGTCAGTTCTAACAGCTCTTTGATAATCCCTCCATGCGATCATTGCACACTTGTGTCGTTCAGACTTTGCATGTAGTGAAAACCCTGCATTTCTCATAGTTGCCTTTTTCCAGTTTGTAAAACCAGGTGTTGAAACAAAAACGGTGTCTGGGGCATTTGGTGTGCTAAAATGTCTACATGCATAGCAACATGTAGAGTCCGTCATTACAGAATACTCAAGCCATGGATGAGTAGTGTACCAGTTTGGTCTGAAGCTTCGTCTTCTGTCCCCCATCAGTGTGGTTGGGAATATCTTCAAGTTCGGCTGTACTGGTACGTCATACTTAGACTTGCTGATATTTGAAGAAGATGGACAGTAAACATAGGGCACAACTACAACATTTATTTACTGTATATCTGCATGTATTTCAAAATGTAGGCAAAGTATTTACTTTAAAAAAAAAACAGAGCCATATTGACACAAAAAAGAATTAACAGCAGAAAGCAGCATTTTAAGGACACCCAGCAGGCCTACCATTACATTGTAATTGCATTGCTTTGCAAATAGTAAGAACCTTCCTCATCACAAACCTGATGGTGCAGTACTTGATCCACATGGATCCACTTGCTGTCCCTCTGGCTGTTCATCTCTCTGTCCCTGTATGCTTTCTTCTTCATGCTTCTCACCCTCTTCTTCATTCTCCTCGCCCTCTTCTTCATTCTCCTCACCCTCTTCTTCATCCTCCTCACCCTCTGGAATTTCCCTCTCTTTGTCAGACCCCTCACTTTCATCACATGCTGGCTCTCCCTCTTCCTCAACTTTCTCAAAACCTTGATTTGTTTCTCTCACTATTTTGTTTGCTGGGGCAAAAAATGACTTTATGTCCCTTCCTCGTTTCATGATAACTATTAGAAGAAGAAAAAACGTAGGGGCATGCATTACATTTTGTTACCTAACCATCCCTCCCTACTTAACACTGGCAGATAACCTGTTGATTACTTTACTAAAAATGTATTTGTTATCGCGATGCAACAGCCAAGACGGATGAAGTTACGTGGTTAACATCACAACATTGTGTAGACCTAGCAAGGATAGCCTGCTAACATTTGGATATTTGCTTCTGCTTCGATGAGTTTGCTTAGATATGATTACATTTCTAAACAAATCGAGACCAGACATTTAAAAACTTGATTTGATTTATGTGTGAGGAACAAAAGGAACATGTAGGCTATGTGCAAGAACAACAAGTCACTTATGATATTAAATCGTTTTTTCTTACCTTCGACTCCTGTAAATCGTAGCTCCTCTCGCAAATAGTAGTTGCTGAGCTCTCATTCACCGAAGCAGCACCACACGTGGCAGGCAGGCAGATGGCTGGATACAGTTTTTGGGTGCGCCACTCTAATTTACCCGTGTAGAACGTTGCCGTGTAGAGCGTTGCATTAGTTCCGCTTTTGGCGCTCGCGTGTAAAATAGTTATAAATTCATAATTTTTTATTTGGTCAGCACGGGGGGGCCACAGGGGTGGCCAGGGACATTTCCAGGGAGGCACGGGCCTCCCCCGGCCTCCGTGTAAAACCGCCACTGGTTGTAATCTAGGGTTGGAACCGGTTCAACCGAAAAAGAACGTCAAAATGAACCGGAAACTAAAGTGTTCTATACTTTTCAGTAATAGCCGTTATTTTAAAAGCATGGAATCCAGGTAATAACCTTATTTTACTTTCCTGGCATTGTTCTCCAGTCCCACAAAAATCGCAACAACCCAGGTAACAAGGAATGTAACTGAGACATTTGTAACATTCCCCTTAAATCTTCCAGAGGTAGTGAATGTCATAGCCCTTTTGGGACATTACAGGCACATTCATAACGTTTCTAATAAGTATTATAGAGGTTATAAATATCTGGTCGTTATACGGACATCATGGCAACTTTAAAAATGTTCCTTGGTAGTCCATGAAAGGTTCTGAATATCATGTTATTTTGGAGATATCCTAGGAACATTTCATAACGTTACATTTAGAGCTATGGTTTTTGTCTTCATGTAACGTTACAATCAGAATGATAGAAATACATTTTGTAACGTCGTCTGTAAGTCAAGTGGTGGTACACTGGTAACGTTGTCTTTAAGTGTGTAGGAACATTTGTTACGTTCTAAATAAGTACTTTAGATCCCAAGATATTGGGGCCAGCATAAAGGAAGTGGATCCAGCTTTTCCCCTCCGCAATATATTTTTCCATAATTCTACCGATTTAATAAATGTATGGAAATTAATAATGTCATTTTGACCTCAGTATAGGCCTATGGAAGAGGGAACGATACCTACAAATAATATTTTTTTATTATATTAATTTATGAATGTAGCCTATAACAATACTAATACTTTTTACGAATCATTATAAAGCAGCTAGCAGTAGTATTGGCCTGACGACAGTTCATCCTGAATATTCCTTTTGACTCCATTATCCGTCATTGCAAATATAGAAGTGGGTGTGGCAACTAACAATACTGAGGCTGGAGCCAGAAAGAAACACCTACCGTACTAATTGGTAAAAGTGAAACAACACAGCTGAACAGCGAAGACGCCATTGACTCCGACTGACCGAACACAGTTCACCTCTTTTTTTACGAAAGGTAAGTTATCCGGCGTGTACTATTTAAACCAAGTAACTTAGTGTACTCCCAGCTCCCCAGATAAAGACATTTTGATGATGTCAGGCTATCTAACTAGCGAGGAAGCTTGCCAGTTAGCTAATTAGCCAGTTGGCTAATAGATAGTTTAGCCTAGCTACGTTACTTGGATAGTGCCGTGTGTAACCACAGCCTGTGTTACAGGGTTGAGTAATCGTGTTCTTAGGTCCTGATGAAGAACAACATTGGTCTATTACTAGCATAAGCACGTAAACATATATAATGCATGCTACGGCTTGATACATTTTTACTAAAGGGCTGACTAAATTTAAACAATCCAGATAATGAAAAGTGCAATTGATCCTTTCTATAACACCAACATTATTCAAATGCCTTGCAGTGTCACGATAGCCTGAGAAGCTGTAGTCATCTCTTTCCTCATTTAAGTTCTGATTCAAGATGGATATTATGGATAACGTCTTGGGTAGTAGAGATTCATGTTCTTTCCGTTTCTTTACTTAGTGTTCTAAAGATTGAACATGTCTTCAAAAAAGGTAAACCTATGTGTTGTCTAACTGGTTATTCATTTTAAATGGACAAGTAAGGCAGTCCAATTTCATTTTGTACTGTATGTGTAGAGCCATTGTCATATCATTGTTTAATCATTTTCAGACTGTTAAATCCTCTGGTGTAATACGGATGTCGAGTACTTCAAGAAAGAGAGAATACAATAGAATCTGGACTAAATTGTCAAGGGAGAAAACCAACCTTAAGAATAAAAGGGTAGAGAAGGAAGTCAATGACAATGAAAGTGGATCTAGTCTCATCAGCCAGTCTGACACCAAGAGTGAAGATACCAGTTCTACTGAATCTGACAGCCAGTCTGACACCAAGAGTGAAGATACCAGTTCTACTGAATCTGACAGCAAAATTGAGTCAGACAGTGAAGTTGAGGCAGTGGAAGGTACTCCTCCAAGACTGCCAACACATGCTGAGGAAGAGTCAGATGGTGAACTCCAGACAGTAGGTGGTACTCCTCCAAGACTTCCAACACTCGCTGAGGAAGAGTCAGATGGTGAACTCCAGACAGTAGGTGGTACTCCTCCAAGACTGCCAACACATGCTGAGGAAGAGTCAGATGGTGAACTCCAGGCAGTAGGTGGTACTCCTCCAAGACTGCCAACACATGCTGAGGAAGAGTCAGATGGTGAACTCCAGACAGTAGGTGGTACTCCTCCAAGACTTCCAACACTCGCTGAGGAAGAGTCAGATGGTGAACTCCAGACAGTAGGTGGTACTCCTCCAAGACTGCCAACACACGCTGAGGAAGAGTCAGATGGTGAACTCCAGACAGTAGGTGGTACTCCTCCAAGACTGCCAACACACGCTGAGGAAGAGTCAGATGGTGAACTCCAGGCAGTGGAAGGTACTCCTCCAAGACTGCCAACACACGCTGAGGAAGAGTCAGATGGTGAACTCCAGACAGTAGGTGGTACTAAGCCAAGACTGCCAACACACGCTGAGGAAGAGTCAGATGGTGAACTCCAGACAGTAGGTGGTACTAAGCCAAGACTGCCAACACACAGTGACATAGATTCAGAGACTGAAGCCAATGCTGGTTGTGCAATTCAGGAGACAACTGACTCTGACAATGATGATGTTGAAAAAGATTCTACCTTCAGAGAGGACCTGGCAACCTGGATAAGTGATTCCCAAGTGAAACACAATGCTGTTGATGCACTTCTGAAGATGCTGCAGTCTAATGGTCACGCAGATTTGCCTTCCACTGCTAGAATTCTCCTAGAAACGACCAATGTTTTTGTTGAAGCCAAGTCTAATGTGGAGTTTGTCAGATTTAAAGTGAAGGTGGAGTTAGTGAAACATCTAAATCAAATCAAATCAAATTTTATTGGCCACATGCGCCGAATACAACAGGTGCAGACATTACAGTGAAATGCTTACTTACAGCCCTTAACCAACAGTGCATTTATTTTTAACAAAAAAGTAAAAATAAAACAACAACAAAAAAAGTGTTGAGAAAAAAAGAGCAGAAGTAAAATAAAATAACAGTAGGGAGGCTATATATACAGGGGGGTACCGGTGCAGAGTCAATGTGCGGGGGCACCGGCTAGTTGAAGTAATATGTACACGTGGGTAGAGTTAAAGTGACTATGCATAAATAATTAACAGAGTAGCAGCAGCGTAAAAGGATGGGGTGGGGGGGGCAGTGCAAATAGTCAGGGTAGCCATGATTAGCTGTTCAGGAGTCTTATGGCTTGGGGGTAGAAGCTGTTGAAGTCTTTTTAGACCTAGACTTGGCACTCCGGCAGAGCCAGTGTCTTTGAAAAGACCCTACAACAAGGTACATCATGTTTAAAGTCTGATAAACAAGCCTACTTTCTCAAAGTTCTGTTCCTACCAACTGTATGGGATGAACAGGAAAATCTGTTAAGTGTGTACTATAAATGTGGTAACGGTTTGACATCTGTGATATTCTCTGAAGTTGCATATGCAGAGGACTTGAGGCCATGTGCCACCTCAAGCCAGAGCGACAGTAAGTGTCTGGTTGTAGTTTTAGGGTAAACAGTTAGTTTTAGGGTAAACAATTGAATTGTATGAAATATTATAGCTTTACAAACATTTCAAAGCCACTCAATAGAATACAATTACCATCATATTTTTGCATATTAGGTCATTTAAAGTCTTATTACTACTTTGTGCATACTGTTAGAACTTTCCAAATACTTGTAGTGCTGTGTATGGGTGAAACTTGTATTTACAACAGTAGTGAAATCACCCTATTCTTCTGGGGTAAAACACAAGTGTGATGCCATGTTTGTAAATATCTGTATGTATTTGCCATCAAACTAAAAGCATAATAAAATAAATAAATTATGCTTAGTATTTATTTTTGTTGGGATTCATTAACCTTCCCACTGAGCTCCTGACTGACATCCCTTCACGTTTGGTTCTGTGCCAGTTTCAAAAGCAAAGTTTGTCTTCATGTTTTTCCTTCTGTTTTCTCAGTTAGTCCAAGTGGCAGCCAGGAAGAAGCTGGCCAAGACAGAGCATCAGAACCAGGTTTCTTTAGCCATCAAGATATTGATCTCGAAATTGTCAATGTAGAAAGTTTAAATAACAGCATGATTTTTTTCTTATATTTTAGACCAAGAGCTGCCATCCCTGCTTGATGAGCCTGTGGCTTCTGAGATGCCTGCTGGATACATTAAAGGTATATTATTCTAGCCTATATGTTACAACATGTTGCTTCTCTTGTATTGTCAACATCAATTCCAAATTGTTTGGCTGTCAGCAGATACATGGTTATCAATACTACTAATATATATGGATAATGGTGAAACTGAAGATGATCCGTACAGAGTTCAGGACTGCTCTGAATGAAGTTATGGAGGCCATAGAGGATAATGGTGAAACTGGAGATGATCCGTACAGAGTTCAGGACTGCTCTGAACCAAGTTATGGAGGCCATAGAGGGTAATGGTGAAACTGGAGATGATGCGTACAGAGTTCAGGACTGCTCTGAACCAAGTTATGGAGGCCATAGAGGATAATGGTGAAACTGGAGATGATCCGTACATAGTTCAGGACTGCTCTGAACCAAGTTATGGAGGCCATAGAGGATAATGGTGGAACTGGAGATGATCCGTACAGAGTTCAGGACTGCTCTGAACCAAGTTATGGAGGCCATAGAGGATAATGGTGAAACTGGAGATGATCCGTACAGAGTTCAGGACTGCTCTGAACCAAGTTATGGAGGCCATAGAGGATAATGGTGGAACTGGAGATGATCCGTACAGAGTTCAGGACTGCTCTGAACCAAGTTATGGAGGCCATAGAGGATAATGGTGGAACTGGAGATGATCCATACAGAGTTCAGGACTGCTCTGAACCAAGTTATGGAGGCCATAGAGGCCTGGCAGCCAAAGGAGTCAGAGTCCTTGGGGCAACTTGAAATGCTGCAAAACCCTGCAGAAACAAATGAGGAACTAAAGGATATCTGTGAAACACTTAAAGACTCCCACTATCGAAGGGAAATGGTAGGGATGGCCATTTAAAATGTATCCGTTTGTAAAAAATGGGAAATCTATATCAAGTATTTTGAAAGCAATTGACAAAAATAAGTTAGCTGTTCATCAAGAGCCCCTTGAATGCGTCCAGATTTGAGAGAAAATTGCAACCTGCAATATTTTTTAATCCAAATATCTTAATGTCAACGAAATGCAGTTGTCATATATGCCATATGCCTATTTAGTGTTTGGATTGATTTCCCAATTAACACTTAACTTATTTTAAGAAGAAACGATCAGCCCTCTGCCTGTTTACACAAGTTTTAGCCCATTATTACATGATACACTACAAAAATGATTTCTCATTACTATCAATCAGAACTGTATGGCCAGCTGTTTTAGCTGAGGAACACACAAATGAGTGGGATTTTTTATTTTATTTTTAATCAGATTCGATACCTGACCCTCTGCTGTGGCCTGGACCTGGGCTCAGGAATCAGACGAATGATGAGAAAAATTAGAACAGAGGAGCTGTGGACAGGCTACTCCTTGAAGGGCAGGAAGGGGAAGAGGGCCTCCAGGCAGGTGTGTTGTGACTGAGTGTGTGACAGATAAAATCGTTTTAGGGTCATTTAGTGTCATTTAGAGGTAAAATGTGTGCATTGACATCCCTGGTCATCCCTACTGCCTCTGATCTGGCGGACTCACTAAACACACATTTAGTTTGTAAATGATGTCTGAGTGTTGGTGTGCCCCTGGCTATCCATAAATACAATTTAAAAAAGAAAATGGTGTCGTCTGGTTTACTTAATATAAGGAATTGGAAATGATTTATACGTTTACTTTTACTTTTGATAGTGAAGTATATTTAAAACCAAATACTTTTAGACTTTTACTCAAGTAGTATTTTACTGGGTGACTTTCAGTTTTACTTGAGTCATTTTCTATTAAGGTATCTTTACTTTTACTCAAGTATGACAATTGGGGGCTTTTTCTACCACTGACAATGCCACAGATGTCTCAAGTTTCGAGGGAGCATGCAACTGGCATGCTGACTGCAGGAATGTCCACCAGAGCTGTTGCCAGATCATTTAATGGTAATTTCTCTACCATAAGCCGCCTCCAACTTTGTTTTAGTGAATTTGGCAGTATCCCCAACCACCCTCACAACTGCAGACCATGTGTATGGTGGTGTGTGGGCGAGTGGTTTGCTGATGTCAATGTCGTGAACAGAGTACCCCATGTTCGTGTCAGGGTTATGGTATGGGCAGGCATAAGCTACAGAGAAGGAACAAAATTGCATTTTATCAATGGCAAATTTAATGCACAGAGATACCATGACTAGATCCTGAGGCCCATTGTCCTGCCGACATCACGTCATGTTTCAGCATGATAATGCAGGGCCCAATGTCGCAAGGATCTGTACACAATTCCAGGAAGCTGAAAATGTCCCAGTTCTTCCATGTCCTGCATACTCACAAGACATGTCAACCATTGAGCATGTTTGGGAGGGCTGGATCGACGTGTACCACAGCTTGTTCCAGTTCCCACCAATATACAGCAACTTCACACAACTACTGAAGAGGAATGGGACAACATTCCACAGGCCACAATCAACAGATTGATCAACTCTATGCAAAGTAGAAGTGTCCCGGAGGAAGAGGAGGCAGTGGCAGATACCCTGTTCTCATGTAATGGGGTAGGGCCCAGTGATGCCAACTTAGCAATTTTGTTGCTAGATTTAGCAACTTTTCAGACTACCCTGGCAACTTTTTTTTCAAACAGCACCTAGCAACAAATGTAGCTACTTTAAAAAAACTTATTTGGAACTTTTAGCAACTTTTGAAAAGTGACTCAAACACTAAAATGCACACATTTTACCTCTAAATGACACTAAAACGATTTTATCTGTCACACACTCAGTCACAACACACATGGCTGGCTGCAAAAGTGCATTGTGAGTGACGTCAGCAGCAGGCGCTCAGCTCGTGCACAGGCAGCAGCAGGCCAGCCAAGCAGCACAACAACCTGGAGAGAGCTGGAGAGAGATGCCTAGCGCACACATCATTATTTGAGTTAAGTTGCTTGTTCAATAAGATAGCATATATACCTTGTTATTAGCTTGTACCTATAATTGTTGATCAGTCAGGTAGCATGTTTACTAACTACCAGTACACTACTAGTTAATAAGAAAATAAATCAAATGTAATTGTTCCATAATGTGTAATGTGCAATTGTTCAATAATTCAATGTGTTGTGATTATAAATACAAATATCTGATCATATAAATGTGTTGTGTTTATATTACTTTTACAAATACAAATATGTGATAATAAACAAACAAATCTAAACTAACAAATGTCAAATCATATTTGTCGCTGAGACGCCAGTCAATTTGATTCACGTTATTGTGTATTCTACGTAATGACGCAATTTCATGTTATAACGAAAAATGTATGCACTCACTAACTGTAAGTCGGTCTGGATAAGAGCGTCTGCTAAATGGCTAAAATGTAAATGTAATGATGTCATCACGCAATGACATCACAACGTTATTGAGCAACTTTTAGCAACACATTGACCTGCCTCTAACAACTTCCCCTGGAAATTAGTTGGCAACACTGCAGGGGAGTTGCTATTTCAACTTTCAAATTTCTCTTAGACTTTCCAACATACTAATAGCCACATGGGCACATCAGGAAATATACCACACATTTTGTTTTACAGGAAATTCTACCCAGGACATACATTTTATTTCCAGTATGAGGGTGAAGAAAGAAATCCCCCTTGGTCATCACATTACAGTTCTCACAATGATTTGAGGGGAGGGTGGATAGGAAATGCTGAGGGGGAACATATTCATCTGCTCTTACTAGGCTGTCCTTTAGGTTTCTAGCATGTTTTAAAGAGAATCAAGAGATATTCTGAAAAGGCCCACAGAGGGATCCCAGTCCTAAATAGAAGTCAGAGATCAAACTCCTGGTTCTCCCCTGTTCCTTCCACACGCCCTCCCATTGTACTGTATGTATGAACACATTTTGAACAATGGCTGCCTAAAATGCTGTGGTGCTTACAAACACAATAGGAAAGGTTGTGGTAGACGTGGGCCATCACAGGTGAGTTCACAGCTCTTTTACTCTGAGCATTCATATCAATGACTCACCCTCAGATGGACCATCAATGCCAGAGTTCTACAAGACTGTTTACATAATCAACTGGGCATTTCAACAGTCTGTCCCTCAATATAGTCCTGGGCATATATTGTTTATCTTACTATTGTTATAACTGCTAACTTTTTAGCATTTGTGGCACAAATCCATTGCAAGTCAATGGTACGTATACAGTCACAGTGAAAGTCTACACACCCCTTTACATTTTGCAAGCTTAAATCTTAATAGAGATTCAATCGTTTTTATCCTGCCGACCTACAAAAACTATCCCACATTTTCAGTGTAAGAAAATTGTATAACAACTTTCCTTCTAAAGATATCCAGTAGTTTTGATTACATATATTTCACACCCCATGAAACAGTTCTACAGCAACTTTACATGTGTGTTGTGGCTTGTAAGTAGCTAATTAGAGGTTTATACGCTATATCTAATATGGAAGAACTGAATACAACCATAAGAGCCATTCATACTGTCAGATCTAATATGGAAGAACTGAATACAACCATAAGAACCATTCATACTGTCTGATCTAATATGGAAGAACTGAATACACCCATAAGAACCATTCATACAGTCAGATATAATATGGAAGAACTGAATACAACCATAAGAACCATTCATACTGTCAGATCTAATATGGAAGAACTGAATACAACCATAAGAACCATTCATACTGTCAGATCTAATATGGAAGAACTGAATACAACCAGAAGAACCATTCATACTGTCAGATCTAATATGCCACATTTGGGAGCCAGGCCCACCCATCAACCAAGAATAATGATTTTTCCCCACTAAAGGGCTTTATTACAGATCTAAATTTGTTTGTTTTGCCCCATATGTAACTCTGTATTGTTGTATTTATCGCACTGCTTTGCTTTATCTTGGCCAGGTCGCAGTTGTAAATGAGAACTTGTTCTCAACTGGTTTACCTGGTTAAATAAAGGTGGAAAAAAAAAAAAAAAAAAAAAAAAAATACTCCTCAGATTCATCAGCTGTCCGGGTGGCTGATCTCAGATGATCCTGCAGGTGAAGAAGCCAGATGTGGAGGTCCTGGGCTTGCATGGTTACACATGGTCTGCGGCTGTGAAGCCAGTTGGACGTTCTGCCAAATTCTCCGTAGAGAAATTTACATTCAATTATCTGGCAACAGCTCTGGTGAACATTACTGCAGTCAGCATGCCAATTGCGCACTCCCTCAAAATGTAGACATCTGTGGCATTGTGTTGTGTAACAAAACTGCACATTTCAGAGTGGCCTTTTATTATACCAAGCACAAGGTGCACCTGTGTAATTATCATGCTTCTTGATATGCCACACCTGTCAGGTGGATTGATTATCTTGGCAAAGGAGAAATGCTCACTAACAAAGATGGAAACAAATTTGTGCACCAAATTTGAGAGAAATACGCTTTTTGTGCATATGGAAAATTTCTGGGATCTTTTATTTCAGCTCATGAAACATGGGACCAACACTTTACACGTCAAGTTTATATATTTTTTCAGTATAGTTTTAGAAGAGTAACTAAACACAAAGTCATTTCATTTTAATTGTCACATGTTTGGTAAACAACAGGTGTAGAATAACAGTGAAATGTTGACCAACAATGGAGAACACAATACAACAATTATAATAATATGAAAAAGATTGTAGCACAAGGAATTAATACACGGTGAGCAATGGTAGCTTGGCTATATACATGGGGTGCCAATACCTAGTCAATGGTAGCTTGGCTATATACATGGGGTGCCAATACCTAGTCAATGATAGCTTGGCTATATACAGTGCAATCTGAAAGTATTCAGACCTCTTGACTTTTTCCACATTTTATTACGTTACAGCCATATTCTAAAATTGATTAAATAGTTATCCCCCTCAACAATCTATACACAATACCCCATAATGTCAAAGCAAAATACAGGTTTTTAGAAGTTCTTCCTATATTAAATGTACATAAGTATTCAGACCCTTTACTCAGTACTTTCTTGAAGCACCTTTGGCAGCGATTACAGCATCAAGTCTTCTTGGGTATGACACAACAAGCTTGGCACACCTGTATTTGGGGAGTTTCTTCCATTCTTCTCTGCAGATCCTCTCAATCTTTGTCAGGTTGGATGGGGAGCGCCGCTGCACAGCTTTTTTCTGGTCTCTCCAGAGATGTTCAATCGGCTTCAAGTCTGGGCTCTGGCTGGGCCAGGTGAACCTTCGCACCAGTCTGAAGTCCTGAGCAGGTTTTCATCAAGGATCTCTCTGTACTTTGCTCCGTTCATTATTCCCTTGATCCTGACTAGTCTCCCCGCCTCTGAAAAACATCCACACAGCATGATACTGCCACAACCATGCTTCTTCGTAAGCATGGTGCCAGGTTTCCTCCAGACGTGACGCTTGGCATTCAGGCCAAAGAGTTCAATATTGGTAACATCAGACCAGAGAATCTTGTTTGTCATGGTCAGAGTCCTTTAGGTGCCTCTTGGCCAACTCCAGGCGGGCTGAACTCTGGAGCTCTGTCAAAGTGATCATCGGGTTCTTGGTCACCTCCCTGACCAAGGCCCTTCTCCCCCGATTGCTCAGTTTGGCCGGGCGGACAGCTCTAGGAAGAGTCTTGGTGGTTCCAAACTTCTTCCATTTAAGAATGATGGAGGCCACTGTGTTCTTTGGGACCTTCAATGCTGCTGACATTTTTTTGTACCCTTCCCCAGATCTGTGCCTCGACACAACCCTGTCTCGGAGCTCTACGGACAATTCCTTTGACCTCATGGCTTGGTTTTTGCTCTGACATGCACTGTCAACTGTGGGATGTTATATAGACAGGTGTGTGCCTTTTCAAACCATGTCCAAAAAGTTGAATTTATCTCAGGTGGACTCCAATCGATTTGTAGAAACATCTCAAGGAAGATCATTGGAAACAGGATGCACCTGAGCAAAATGTCAATGTTTCATAGCAAAGGGTCTGGAATACTTATGTAAATAAGGTATCTGTTTTTTATTTCAAATACATTAGCAAAAATGTCGAAACCCGTTTTCGCTTTGTCATTATGGGGTATTGTGTGTAGATTGATGAGGGATTAAACAATTTTTGAAAATAAATTTTACAATAAGGCTGTAACGTATTTTTTTGTTGAAAAGGTCAAGGGGTCTGAATACTTTTCAGAATGCACTGTATAGACACTAACTATTTCACTTTAAACACTTTGTACATACATTTGTTCTGGGCAACCTCTTCTCTTGTGCATAAATATAACAAACATGATTTTTTATATTCGTAATTTAGCAGATGCTCTTATCCAGAGCGACTTATAGGACCAATTGGGGTTAATTGCCTTGCTCAAGGCCACAATTACAGATTTTTGACCTAGTTGGCTTGGGATTCAAACCATCGACCTTTCAGTTACTGGCCCAACACTCTTAACCGCTAGGCTACCTGTTAAATACACAACACAATATGTGACATAAGTAGAATACAGAACACTTGAAACATTACAGGATGGAAATTTAAATATTAAAATGTGATTAAAAAAAACAGATTTTTTTGGGGGGGGGGACCATTTAAGAGCTGGAGTTATTTTGAAGTCTGATAGCAGTGGGTAGAGTGGCATTTTGCAGACGGTTTGTACGGGCAGTTATACAGGACAGTTTGTGGTTGTTTCTCAGGAGCCTGGTGGTGCAGTTACCTCTTCTTGAAGGGAGCAGGTCATTCAGTGGATGGTCAAGACTGTGCATGTCCTTCACCAGGTGCACTGCAGCCTGTTCTCGCCTGCTCTACAGTGAAGGGAGCTGTGGTTGGAATGCTCCACCTCTGGAGATGATCCTTTTGGACACATCAGGCTTTGGACACATCAGCAGGTCCATGCATCAGCAAAGAAGCCATTCAAAACATCAGCCACGTTGTCGTCTTCAATTCCCTCGACCTCTATTCTCCCTCCTGATGTTTTCTTTGGTCCCAGTCCTTTGTTAATGAAGTCCCACCATTCTTTAGGGTTTTTCTTCTTTAGGTCCTGGATTTCAGTTTTGTAGTAGCTTGTCTTTGCTTCCTTGATAAGCATTTGCACTGTGTTTCTGTATTTTCTCCATGTCATTGTTTCTCCCCATCTGTTGAAAATATTCTGCATTTCCCTGATGGCAGCCTTTATTCTTTCAGTCATCCAGGGCTTGTCCAGTGTTGTTGTTGTTCTTATTTATTATTGGCATGCATACATCAAGTGCAGTTTGAATGCAGGAGTTGAACGTCTCCACCTTTGCGTCGATGCTCTCCACCTCATATGGCAGACCAGTCAGTACTGGCCATATATCGTGCAAAGGTCTCCTTTCTGTTCTGGGTTACCAGATGTCTTTTTTTCCGCTGCACCTCTCTTCTCCCTCCTGATGTTGTGTTTGGAGAGAACAGCAGACATTTGTGATCACTGGATCTGAGAGGAGCAAGTACAGTGGGTTGTGTGTATCAGATCTAGGATGGAGTCCCCTCTGTGGTCTTGTCTTTGACCACTACCACTTCTTATGTATACGTTGGTGTCTTTTAAATTGCCCAATCTGTAGAATCTCGTCTCACAGTCAGTGCAGTAATAAGTATTCTCTACAGTGTGTAACCGTTGGTGTGTTTTTACGTTGCCCAATCAGGAGAATCTCTTGCCATATTAAGAACAGAAGTAAGGCTTCTCTCCTGTGTGTGTTCTCTGATGACGTTGCAGCTCATCTGTTGTTTTTAGATCAGTGGTAAGTCTTCTCTCCTGTATGTATATTTTCATGTTGTTATAAGTTGCCAAGTTGAGAGAAACTTGACCCACAGTGAGAGCAGGAGTAAGGCTTCTCTCCTGTGTGTGTTCTCTGATGAACTTTTAGCTGAGCTGATGTTGTGAACCATTTTACACAGTCAGAGCAGGAGTAAGGCTTCTCTCCTGTGTGTATACGTTCATGATTTTGTAAGCTGTACAGATGAGAGAAACTTGCCACACAGCCAGAGCAGGAGTAAGGCTTCTCTCCTGTGTGTATACGTTCATGTTGTTTTAAGCTGCCCAGTTGAGAGAAACTTGCCCCACAGTCAGAGCAGGAGTAAGGCTTCTCTCCTGTATGTATACGTTCATGTTGTTTTAAGTGGCCCAGCTGAGAGAAACTCTTCCCACAGTCAGAACAGGAGTAAGGCTTCTCTCCTGTATGTATACGTTCATGTCTTTTTAAGTGGCCCAGATGAGAGAAATTCTTCCCACAGTCAGAGCAGGAGTAAGGCTTCTCTCCTGTATGTATACGTTCATGTCTTTTTAAGTGGCCCAGATGAGAGAAATTCTTCCCACAGTCAGAGCAGGAGTATGGATTCTCTCCTGTGTGTATACGTTCATGTATTTTTAAGCTGCCCAGTTGAGAGAAACTTACGCCACAGTCAGAGCAGGAGTAAGGCTTCTCTCCTGTGTGTATACGTTCATGTTTTGTTAAGTTGCCAAGAAGAGAGAAACTTAACCCACAGTCAGAGCAGACGTAAGGCTTCTCTCCTGTGTGTATACGTTCATGTTGTTTTAAGTTGTTCAATTGAGAGAAACTCTTCCCACAGACAGAGCAGGAATAAGGCTTCTCTCCTGTGTGTATACGTTCATGTTGTTTTAAGTGGCCCAGTTGAGAGAAACTTGCCCCACAGTCAGAGCAGGAGTAAGGCTTCTCTCCTGTGTGTATACGTTCATGTTTTCTTAAGCTGCCCAGTCGAGAGAAACTTGCCCCACAGTCAGAGCAGGAGTAAGGCTTCTCTCCTGTGTGCACTCTCTGATGAACTGTCAGAGCCTTTGATGTTGTGAAATTCTTCCCACAGTCAGTACAGGAATACAGATTCTCTCCTGTGTGTACTTGTAGGTGTATTTTTAACTTTGATAGAAATGAGAAACTCTCCTCACAATGTGGGCAGTGGTGAGACCTCTTAGCTCTGTGATCTTCCTGCTGTTGCTCTCTGGATGTAGAGAATGTCTCAACACGGTCTCCTGTGTGAACAACATCAGAAGAACCAGTCAGTTGGTGTGATATACATGTCAATCAAATGTATTTTATGAAGCCCTTTTTACATCAGAAGTTGTCACAAAGTGCTTTATAGAAACCCAGCCAAAAACCCCAAAGAGCAAGCCTTGCAGATGTAGAAGCCATATCATCCTCCACTCACTATCACAAGGGTTCGTAACTACACAGACTAATTTAATAGAACTTTAAAACATTGGCAGTTTGTCTACTTCACTTCTTTAGTCTACTATCTGATCACTCTAGATAGCCCAGTGAATAAAACAAATGCTGGCAATACTGGTGTCAAACCATGTACAGTGAGGGAAAAAAGTATTTGATCCCCTGCTGATTTTGTACGTTTGCCCACTGACAAAGACATGATCAGTCTATAATTTTAATGGTAGGTTTATTTGAACAGTGAGAGACAGAATAACAACAAAGAAATCCAGAAAAACGCATGTCAAAAATGTTATAAATTGATTTGCATTTTAATGAGGGAAATAAGTATTTAATGGGCCTCAGGATCTTGTCATGGCATCTCTGTGCATTCAAACTGCCATCGATAAAATGCAATTGTATTAGTTGTCTGTAGCTTATGCCATGCCATACAGTGGGGGAAAAAGTATTTAGTCAGCCACCAATTGTGCAAGTTCTCCCACTTAAAAAGATGAGAGAGGCCTGTAATTTTCATCATAGGTACACGTCAACTATGACAGACAAATTGAGAAAAAAAATATCCAGAAAATCACATTGTAGGACTTTTAATGAATTTATTTGCAAATTATGGTGGAAAATAAGTATTTGGTCACCTACAAACAAGCAAGACTTCTGGCTCTCACAGACCTGTAACTTCTTCTTTAAGAGGCTCCTCTGTCCTCCACTCGTTACCTGTATTAATGGCACCTGTTTGAACTTGTTATCAGTATAAAAGACACCTGTCCACAACCTCAAACAGTCACACTACAAACTCCACTATGGCCAAGACCAAAGAGCTGTCAAAGGACACCAAAAACAAAATTGTAGACCTGCACCAGGCTGGGAAGACTGAATCTGCAATAGGTAAGCTGCATGGTTTGAAGAAGTCAACTGTGGGAGCAATTATTAGGAAATGGAAGACATACAAGACCACTGATAATCTCCCTCGATCTGGGGCTCGACGCAAGATCTCACCCCGTGGGGTCAAAATGATCACAAGAACGGTGAGCAAAAATCCCAGAACCACACGGGGGGACCTAGTGAATGACCTGCAGAGAGCTGGGACCAAAGTAACAAAGCCTACCATCAGTAACACACTACGCCGCCAGGGACTCAAATCCTGCAGTGCCAGACGTGTCCCCCTGCTTAAGCCAGTACATGTCCAGGCCCGTCTGAAGTTTGCTAGAGTGCATTTGGATGATCCAGAAGAGGATTGGGAGAATGTCATATGGTCATATGAAACCAAAATATAACTTTTTTGGTAAAAACTCAACTCGTCGTGTTTGGAGGACAAAGAATGCTGAGTTGCATCCAAAGAACACCATACCTACTGTGAAGCATGGGGGTGGAAACATCATGCTTTGGGGCTGTTTTTCTGCAAAGGGACCAGGACGACTGATCCGTGTAAAGGAAAGAATGAATGGGGCCATGTATCGTGAGATTGAGTGAAAACCTCCTTCCATCAGCAAGGGCATTGAAGATGAAACGTGGCTGGGTCTTTCAGTATGACAATGATCCCAAAACACACCACCCGGGCAACGAAGGAGTGGCTTCGTAAGAAGCATTTCAAGGTCCTGGAGTGGCCTAGCCAGTCTCCAGATCTCAACCCCATAGAAAATCTTTGGAGGGAGTTGAAAGTCCGTGTTGCCCAGCGACAGCCCCAAAACATCACTGCTCTAGAGGAGATCTGCATGGAGGAATGGGCCAAAATACCAGCAACAGTGTGTGTGAAAACCTTCTTCCATATTAGATCTGACAGTATGAATGGTTCTTATGGTTGTATTCAGTTCTTCCATATTAGATCTGACAGTATGAATGGTTCTCATGGGCTGAGTGACTACAGTCATACCAAGTTTTCTTTGACCCTGTGATCTCACCAGGACAGAACCACGTCTCTATCACACTCCAGCCCAGAAGGTGGCAGTGATGCACCTTTGACGTTGGTCTGAACACCACCAATAAACACCATAGAAGAAGAATGCATGCTTAGCAACAACCAAGGGGCCATGCTGCTTTCCACTGTTCCAAAGACTGTCTATTATATGGAACAGATTGGCATGTGACCACTCTAACAATGTAGACACGTCCTCAAAGATTGGACATGAATCTGTGTTGGTCAAACTCTTCTCTTCTCTATCATTAAATACAACAAAACTATGTTTTAAGTGAAATATTTAGTGTTTGTCTGAAGCTGGAAGAAATACCTGAAATGAGCATCACAAAGATACATTTGACCTATGCACTAACAAGCTTTTTCAATATACGCAGCTTCGTCACCAGCTGCAGTACTGTAGCTTTATTCATCTACTGTACTTCAATCAATTGACTTGCAATGGATTTGTGCCACAAATGCTAAAAAGTTAGCATTAATATAAGATGAACAATATATGACCAGGACTATATTGAGCGACAGACTGTTGAAATGCCCAGTTGATTATGTAAACAGTTTTGTAGAACTCTGGCATTGATGGTCCATCAGAGGGTGAGGCAAAAGTCTTACAGCGTTTAAGTTTTCGCTTACAAGACCTATAATTTGCTAAGTTCCCCAAAAAACTATTTTATATAAATCAATCCTGCTTCACTTTGGAAAGTAGAAGGAAGATTGTTCAAGCAACGCTTCTCCCAGTGCTTGATTATGCTGATGTAATGTAATCTACAGTCATACAGCAGCCTCTGTTTTAAAACCTTTAGCACTGTGTTGTATCACTGGGGAAAATGTTCATATAAAAGTTAATTAAAAAAATGCAATATAAATAAAAAAATATGCCTTTTGAACACGGCACCCAAATATACATTTTTGACTAGAAACATTTTAAATGAGCCAATTTCTCTTCTATATTATTTATCTAGTCAAAACATGTCACTACACCTCTACACATCACCATTGGGACAATCCAATTTGCTAGTCCTCATTATTTTCTATAATGCATATTAATAGATATTTCAGAATAAGGATTTAGACAGGTTTTCTTCTTAGGTAACAATTAAATAAAACAACAAATATATTATTAGTATTTTTTTCATTTTTAAGTGTTTTAAAATGACCCACTTACTATTGGGGAGTGGAACCAGAGAGGAAGCTTGTGTTACCTTTCTCACACCACTACAGTATTCATTTCAACAGACCCTTTCCATCCCCCAGGACGATATTGAGGTTCAGGCTGTTGTAATGTCCAGTTGATTATGTAAGTAGTATTGTAGAACTCTGGTATTGATGGTCTATTTGAGGGTGAGTCATTGAAGTCAGTGAAGACACTTGCCAGTTGGTCAGCACATGCTCGGAGTACACGTCCTGGTAATCCGTCTGGCCCTGCGGCCTTGTGAATGTTGACCTGTTTAAAGGTCTTACTCACATCGGCTACAGAGAGCAGGATCACACAGTCGTCCCGAACAGCTGATGCTCTCTCGTGTATGTTTCAGTGTTCCTTGCCTCGAAGCGAGCATAGAAGTAATTAGCTCGTCTGGTAGGCTCGTGTCACTGTGCAGCTCGCGGCTGTGTTCGCCCCCAAGGATGAACCAGACTTGTGGAGGTCTACTTAGCTAGCCCGGTGAAGCACGAGGCTAGCTAACCCACTACCTGGACTAGCTAGCGGGTAGCTACTGGTAACTATTAGCAACTGTGGATAGTTGTTTCACGCTTAAGAGTGCCTGTAATTACGCCAGCTAGCTGCCTACAATAATTACATACAATATGCCTACCATTCAGCTGTTTTTCTAACCTCATTGTCTGAAGCGTTAACGTTAGGTAATAAGTAGCTACTGTACTCGAAATGTAGCTAGCTTGTTGCTACCTGGATAGCTAACTAAACAATAGCTGGAACGACCTAGCAAACAGACGCGAACTGGCTGAGTCGATTCAGTGGCTAGCTTTGCACTTGGCTAGCTAACAGTAGCTGCTAGTGTTTCAGTGAAACGTAAGTGAGGGAGGCCCAGCTTCTCGCTTTCCCAGATGTTTAGTTCATTTCATTCTGATCTACTTTGCATTATTGTAGCCTGTCAACTATGCCTCTGTTTATCCCTGTTCTCTCCTCTCCGCACAGGCGATACAAACACCTCACACCGCGTGGCTGCTGCCTCTCTAACCTGGTGGTCCCTGCACTCACGACCCACGTGGTCTCGGCAGCCTCTGGAACTGCCGTTCTGCCGCCAACAAGGCAGAGTTAATCTCAGCCTATGCTACCCTCCAGTCGCTCGACTTCTTGGCGCTGACGGAAACATGGATTACCACTGAAAACACTGCTACTCCTACTGCTCTCTCCTCGTCTGACCATGTGTTCTCGCATACCCCGAGAGCATCTGGTCAGCGGGGGTGGTGGCACAGGAATCCTCATCTCTCCCAAGTGGACATTCTCTCTTTTTCCCCTGACCCATCTGTCTATCTCCTCATTTGAATTCCATGCTGTCACAGTCACTAGCCCATTCAAGCTTAACATCCTTGTCATTTATCGCCCTCCAGGTTCCCTTGGAGAGTTCATCAATGAGCTTGACTCCTTGATAAGTTCTTTCCTGAGGATGGCTCACCCCTCACAGTTCTGGGTGACTTTAACCTCCCTACGTCTACCTTTGACTAATTTCTCTCTGCCTCCTTCTTTCCACTCCTCTCCTCTTTTGACCTCACCCTCTCACCGTCCCCCCCTACTCACAAGGCAGGCAATACGCTTGACCTCATCTTTACTAGATGCTGTTCTTCTACTAATCTCACTGCAACTCCCCTCCATGTCTCCGACCACTTCTTTGTATCCTTCTCTCTCTCGCTCTCCTCCAACACTACTCACTCTGCCCCTATTCAGATGGTAATGCGCCGTCGCAACCTTCGCTCTCTCTCTCCCGCTACTCTCTCCTCTTCCATCCTATCATCTCTTCAATCCTTCTCCCTCCAATCTCCTGATTCTGCCTCCTCAACCCTCCTCTTCTCCCTTTCTGCATCCTTTGACTCTCTATGTCCCCTATCCTCCCCTCCTGCTCCGTGGCTTGACGACTCATTACGAGCTCACAGAACAGGGCTCCGGGCAGCCGAGCAGAAATGGAGGAAAACTAGACTCCCTGCGGACCTTGCATCTTTTCACTCCCTCCTCTCTACATTTTCTTCCTCTGTTTCTGCTGCTAAAGCCACTTTCTACCACTCTAAATTCCAAGCATCTGCCTCTAACCCTAGGAAGCTCTTTGCCACTTTCTCCTCCCTGCTGAATCCCCCCCCCCTCCTCCCTCTCTGTGGATGACTTGATCCTTGTTTGTTAAGTCAAATGACACTGCTGGTCCTGCTCACACTACCCTACCCTATGCTTTGACTTCTTTCTCCCCTCTCTCTCCAGATGAAATGTTGCGACTTGTGACGGCCGGCCGACCCAACAACCTGCCCGCTTGACCCTATCCCCTCCTTTCTTCTCCAGACCATCTCCGGTGACCTTCTCCCTTACCTCACCTCGCTCATCAACTCATCCTTGACCGCTGGCCATGTCCCTTCCGTCTTCAAGAGAGCGAGAGTTGCACCCCTTCTCAAAAACCTACACTCTCGATCCCTCTGATGTCAACAACTACAGACCAGTATCCCTTCTTTCTTTTCTCTCCAAAACTCTTGAGCGCGCCGTCTTTAGGCAACTCTCTCAGAATGACCTTCTTGATTCAAACCAGTCAGGTGTCAAGACTGGTCATTCAAATGAGACTGCTCTTCTCTGTGTCAAGGAGGCTCTCCGCACTGCTAAAGCTATCTCTCTCTCCTCTGCTCTTGTCCTTCTAGACCTGTCTGCTGCCTTTGATACTGTGAACCATCAGATCCTCCTCTCCACCCTCTCCGAGTTGGGCATCTCCGGCGCAGCTCAGTCTTGGATTGCGTCCTACCTGATCGGTCGATCCTACCAAGTGGCGTGGCGAGAATCTGTCTCCGCACCACGTGCTCTCACCACTGGTGTCTTCCAGGGCTCAGATCTAGGCCCATTCCTATTCTCGCTATACACCAAGTCGCTTGGCTCTGTCATATCCTCACATGGCCTCTCCTATCATTGCTACGCAGACGACACACAACTCATCTTCTCCTTTCCACCTTCTGATAACCAGGTGGCGAATCCTATCTCTGCATGTCTGGCAGACATATCAGTGTGGATGACGGATCACCACCTCAAGCTGAACCTCGGCAAGACGGAGCTGCTCTTCCTCCGGGGAAGGACTGCCCGTTCCATGATCTCGCCATTACAGTTGACAACTCTGTTGTGTCCACCTCCCAGAGTGCGAAGAGCCTTGGCGTGACCCTGGACAACACCCTGTCGTTCTCCACTAACATCAAGGCGGTGAACTGATCCTGTAGGTTCATAATCTACAACATTCGGAGAGTACGACCCTGCCTTACACAGGAAGCGGCACAGATCCTAATCCAGGCACTTGTCATCTCCCGTCTGGATTACTGCAACTCGCTGTTGGCTGGGCTCCCTGCCTGTGCCATTAAACCCCTACAACTCATCCAGAATGCTGCAGCCCGTCTGGTGTTCAACCTTCCCATGTTCTCTCACGTCACCCCCGCTCCTCCTCACACTCCACTGGCTTCCAGTTGAAGCTCGCATCTGCTACAAGACCATGGTGCTTGCCTACGGAGCTGTGAGGGGATCGGCACCTCCGTACCTTCAGGCTCTGATCAGTCCCTACACCCAAATGAGGGCATTGCGTTCATCCACCTCTGGCCTGCTGGCCCCCCTACCTCTGCGGAAGCACAGTTCCCGCTCAGCCCAGTCAAAACTGTTCGCTGCTCTGGCACCCCAATGGTGGAACAAGCTCCCTCATGACGCCAGGACAGCGGAGTCACTCACCACCTTCCGGAGACACTTGAAACCCCACCTCTTTAAGGAATACCTGGGATAGGATAAAGTAAAACGTATTGTAAAGTGGTTATCCCACTGGCTATAAGGTGAATGCACCAATTTTTAAGTCGCTCTGGATAAGAGCGTCTGTTAAATGACGTAAATGTAAACGTAGTCTGTAATAGTTTGAAAGCCCTGCAACCTCTGTTTGTTCAGTGTATACAGTATTTCTAATTAAAATAAGCCTGCTTTTCTTTTCTAATCAGGTCCCTACATAGGCTCAGAAGGATCCTGTGAGGGCGGAACATTTTCTGGCTACAGTAGTCCTTGCAGGGCTTCTGCCATGAAGTCTTGGAGACCCAAAAAACTTCTCAGCTACAGATATAATGATGTCCAGCATCTTGGACTTCTTGTGCAGTACAATTAATAACTGTGGCTGTAAATACTAAAAAATCCACCTTCAAAATTAGTGTATCCAGATCGCTTGATTGACGTACAACATTTGCAACTGGTTGCAGTGCATCCACCGCCATATCTTCTTCAGAACTGTGGCCTCTTGCTACTATAACTCTCTTCACCGCCTCCACATAGGAGATTTGCTGTACAGCCCTGATCCTTGAGACCTCAACCTGTTTCACCCTAACAGGGCACTCTGGGAATTCAGGAATATGACCCCCACCACAGTTTAAACATTTTACATTCACATGCTCTTCAATAACACATATTCCTTCCGTCTGCAAACATGTGGCCAAACGTTTTACATTTCTTGCATTGCATCAGGTTTTACACAAAAACTCTCTTATGGGGTATATTATATATCCCAGCTTTACATATGGTGGTAGATACTCTTCATCAAACATCAATAATAAATATGAACTTTGCTCCTTTTTCACATTCTCCATACGGGTCAAGCGACGTGCATTTGCATTCTTCTTCTTCTTTGGGATTTGGTTGGCGGAGTGCATCCAACTTTTAGGTGCATACACCGCCACCTACTGTTCTGGTGTGTGAGGCCATTCACAGCCTACACACATTAAATCCATTGATACGGTAATTAATACAAAATTGCCCTGCCAAGTATTAGCCCACTCTAAAAAATGTGAGGGAAAATGTTCTTGGTTTGAGCAGGTGACTGACCTTCTCAGACCAATTGGCAGTACGCCCAGAACATTGTTCTGGGAACCAAAAGGGATATCTCAGTTTCAAGGTCTCAGCTTGGAGAGAAGAAGCCTTGTGAGGTATTGGTCGGTCACATGCAGGAACCAAATGTTAACGATGAATTAATTATTAATAAAGCTAAAATCATGCAAATATAACTTGTCTGTGTAAGCAGTATATAGGACAACTAACGGGACTTCCCCGGCAGAGCTCCCGACCGACGTGTACTATGGTGCTTTTAAGTTTGTTGGAACCTCTCCAGCTTGCTGCTAAAAAATAATGATTAATTTAAGTTTGACTTTGAGTCCCTTCGTGGCGATTTTACACGACAAAAACCCACCACCCCATTCCACTATTTAACACCATCTAGTCCTACGCCAGACCACTACCACTCAACACCCCCTGCAGCTGTTCTGCAGTAAATCCTCGCAATCCCAAGTACTTCTCTGCCGCCGCTGCCACCACAACCTCTATTTTCTGATACTTTTAATCAATTTCTGCAGTACAATTGACAACCATTGCTATAAATGCTAAAAAGCCCACCTTACTGAAGCACATATTCTTCCCATCACTCTCTCTTGGTCTCTGCCTACTCACAAGAATCCTCTCAAGATCCCTCACCCTGTACCCATCTTCCTCTACCACTCTCTTCACTGCTTCTGCATACAACACTTTCTGTACTACTGTAACCCTGGCAACCTCAATCTGCCTTTCTCTCACCTGACACCTCAGATCTCCAGCCCGTTAGCATCCCCACAACTCACACACAGAACTTTCTCCACCGATACCACAAATGTCTTCATCTCATGCCCTCCTACACACTTGTCACATCTAGGCATCTCACGCCTACACACTGAACAAAAATCGCTCACGGGATAACTGACACTTCCTACCTTGATCGTATCTGGCAGAGACTATGCATCAAAATCCAGCATGACAGATAATGTATTCTCTGTTTCCCCACGCTCTACACCGGATCTACGTCTCACCAAACGGAGGGTGTCACAGACACCTGGAATCTTCCATATCAACTGCTCATCCTCAACACTTAAACCTAACCCTGTTACCACTCCTTTCAATGGCACACTGTTCCGGAGAGCAATTCAAGTCACAATTCCTGTCCCTAATCACGTAATCCGGAGCGCCCGCTCCCTCTGGGCAGAGGAGAAACAATAAATCACTCCAAGTTACCTTCACCAACTCAACAGTCCCCAACCTCTTCTCCACCTATCCTGACACCACATATGGATCCATTCCCTCTACAAATCTCACTACCACTGGGCCAGAATCATCCTTATCATCCTCGGAACGAGGCCCGAACTCGGAGTTCCTCACCGCAGGTAATTCAACCTCTCTCTCGTCACGTTCACTATCCTCCTGTAGCTCTTCTAAAAGTTCTGTGTGATCTTCCATTCCATATTCACTCAAAACATATTCCACTTTTCTCCTTTGTCCTTTTCCACCATCTTCTCCTTCATCAGATCTTCCAGAAGGTTTGTGCAAACCCCACTGCAATCCCCCATTCCACTTTTTTCTTGTCCGCCATCTTACCACGTGTCTCAGCTCATCCACACCCCACTAGCTTCAGGTAATTGCACACCAATGGAGTACCACAGTATAAATGATAATACCCATAAAACCTTGCAGTCAAACAGGGAAATGGTTCCAATCATTTTTACACCATTAATTTTTCCCATAGGGGATTTTAGAAACACTTATAATAAGGGCTGTGTTTCGTGTAGGCTTACCCTGGTGTGGCGTTTTGATAACCATGTAAATCTCTCTAGGACAAGGTGACTTTTATCAATATATTCGCCTGTATTTACCCCTACAAAAATGACATTTAAATAGCTGCTAATGTGGCTATCATAAAGAACTACAAATGCCATGATGATCTGGACAACATTGCTGAATCGAGTCAAAGGTAAGGATCTCTGGGTTAACCATCTAATGTTGGCTAAATTTAGTAATGAATAAATAGGCTACATTTATTTAAATGGTCAATTCCGTGAACTGTCTTGTGCAAGTTTTAAATTGACACAATACCTGTTAGCAAAGGTGTCAGCTAGAGATGACGTGCAAGAGATTGCAGTGATTTGTTGTTTTGCATGATGTCTACTTTGATGATAATTAGAGTTTTATAATCTGAGAGGAAATAGAGCCGAATATATTGCTAAAAGTCACACCAAGTGATACCTACACGAAACACAGCCCTTATTTTAAGTGTTTCTAAAATGAATGAAAAGGAAAAATGATTGGAACCATTTCCCTGATTGACCGCTACGTTTTATGACACAATTTTTGCAAAAATAATCATAATAAAAAAACTGTACTCAGACTTTACTCAGTACTTTGTTGAAGCTCCTTTGGCAATGATTACAGCCTCAAGTCTTCTTGGGTATGACGCTACAAGCTTGGCATACCTGTATTTTTGGGACTTTCTCTGCAGATCCTCTCAAGCTTGTCAGGTTAGATGGGGAGTGTCGCCACACAGCTATTTTCGGGTCTCTCTGTACTTCGCTCTGTTCATCTTTCCCCCGTTCCTGACTAGTCTTCCAGTCCCTGCCACTGAAAAACATATCCACAGCATGATGCTGCCACCACCATGCTTCACCGTTGGGATGGTGCCTGGATTCCTCCAGACGTGACGCTTGGCATTCAGGCCAAAGAGTTCAATCTTGGCTTCATCACACCAGATCATCTTGTTTTCATGGTCATGGTCTGAGAGTCCTTTAAGTGTCTTTTGGCAAACTCCCAGCGGGCAGTTATGTGCCTTTTCATGAGGAGTGGCTTCCGTCTAGCCACTCTACCTTAAAGGCCTGTTTGGTGGAGTGCTGCAGAGATGGTTGTCCTTCTGGAAGATTCTCCTATCGCCACAGAACTCTGGAGCTCTGTCAGAGTGACCACTGGCTTCTTGATGACCTCCCTGACCAAGGCCCTTTTCCCCCGATTGCTTAGTTTGTCTGGGCTGCCAGCTCTAGAAAAATGATTGGTGGTTCCACACTTTTTCCATTTAAGAATGATGGAGGCCTTTCGATCGTATCCTTGGACTAAAATGTTTGACACTCAGGTGCAAGCCTAACATCACATGCAAAGGGCCTTTGGGTAACGTAGCACATATTCAATGATATATATTTTTCTCACATAGGCTGTTCATTTCTGATCTTTGATACTTTTTTGGTTTATAAACGTATCATGGTATACTACGTTAACGCTATACGTATGGGCCATATTGTTACTTGGTAGCTACTAGCAACAGACCCTGTGTTGTGGATCATCTACGACTATTTTGGACGGTCCATACTGTAACGTTAACGTTAGTCTCAGGCTTCACTAACTAGCGTTACTGTTTTAGGTGGAGCTATTCTTTACTACTTTTCAAACAAATACTACGTGATATTTCACATATCATCTTGCTAGAGAGGCCTTTTGTTGTGATATTTAGGCTACTATATAGGCTACTAGCAAAAGACCCTGTGTTAGGATAGATTTATTTTTGTTTCTTACAACAGATCTTTACATATTTTCCTCACTACAAAATATTCCTGCGGTCCTTGTGGTTACTAAACATATTTTAGATATGCCTTTATGCTATAGCTTATTCCATGTTCACATCTTTGGTTAAATGACTTCAAATGCAAAACTTAAATGTACTTTGTGGATGTCTGTGGAGTTTGTAAACTATCCAAGCTTAAAACAGGTTATTACTAGGCTTAAACAACTTCATTCATCTATTGTGTTCCTACAAGAAACTCACTTGTTGAAGGATGAGCTACTTAAAGTATGCAGGAGATGACAAGGGCAAGTAGTAGCATCCTGTTTCTCCTCTCATTCTCATGGTGTTATGGTTTAAATTCATTAATCTGTTCCGTTTCAAGTGGATACTATTATAACTGATACAGCTGGTAGATACATTTTGATACAGGAAACTCTTTTGAATGAGCATATTAATCTGGTTAATGTTTATGGTCCTAATGATGATAATCCAAATTCTTTGAGAATGTATTTCTATTGATAGCCTCCATTCCCGGTAAAGTCTAATGGCAGGGGACTTTAATTGCACTCTTGATCCTCGATTGCTCCTCTGGTTTAGACACTTCCCACCCGCAGAGTAGAAAGAAATTACAGCATTTCATTAAGGACTTAAATCTATGTGAACCTTGGAGGACTCAGAACCCGAGTAAAAGGGAGTATTCATGTTACTCGTCAACATTTAAATCATGTTCTCATGTAGACTACTTTTTAGTTTCTTGCTCATTGCTTCCCAATGTAGCAGGAAATGGATATGATACTATTGTTTTGAGTGACCATTCCTTGTGTGATTATTCTATAGGGATACAAAACTAGTAAAAGGATCCTCTTGATGGCGTTTGCATCCCAGATGGTTACAGGACCCAGACTTCTTACATTACGTTGGAGTGCCTATAGATGTTTATTTGACATTGAACACTCACCAAACGTCAGTAAGAACCAGATGGGAGGCTTTCAAAGCACATATTTGGGGGCAAAGTATACGTTTTACCAGTTTAAAATCAAATAAAAATCAGAAAATGAGAGATGGACAGCAAAATCAGAGAATTGGAGAGGGAAGCTTTTTTGGATAACTCAGTAGAAGTAAACAAGGAATGATTTGGTCTTAAAGCTCAGTATGAAGAACTTCCCACCTCTAAGGCTGCAAACAGCTTAACTAGGCTGAAACAGTCCTATGATCAAGGTGAAAAACCTGATAATTTGCTGGCCTGGCACAGTAAGAAGTAAAATTCAGCCTTTAATGCAATTCATAATTTACAAGGACAATTATCAATGGATCCTGTAGAAATAAACCAAACATTTGCTTCCTACTACAACACACTTTACAACTCTGAATCTCCTGAGAACTGAACTAATCAGGTCTTGATTTTCCCTCTACTTCAGAAGACACTAAATTGGATCTGGAAAAGGAATTGGATGGTGTTGAAATATCTGATATTTTCGATATGAAGGGAGGTTAAGCGGAAGGTCCAGATGGGCTCCCAATAGATATTTAAGGACAAACTTCTAGGTCCACTTTTGGATATGTACAGTGCATTAGGAAAGTACTCAGCCCCCTTGATTTTTCCCACAATTTGTTATGTTACAGCCTTCTTCTGAAATGAATTAAATAAAACAATTCCTCATCAATCTACACACAATACCCCATAATGAAAAAGTGAAAAGAAGTTCTTAGACATTTTGCAAATGTATTAAAAACTACAAAAATATATTGTTTACACAAGTATTATAATAAAACACCCTTTGCAATGAGACTGAGATGAATGAGATCAAGGTGATCATGGTTTAGACCAGGGTTCTTCAATTCCGGTCCTGGAGGGTCGAAACACTTCCGTTTTTTATTTCTACTTGGTAGTTAATTGGACTCACCTGGTGTCCAAGGTCTGAATTAGCCCCTGATTAGACGGAGAGGATGAAAAAAACAGAGGTGTTTCGGCCCTCCAGGACCGGAATTGAAGAGCCCTGGTTTAGACACTCGCAGAGTAGAAAGACATTTTGTAAATGTGATCGTTCAGATGTTGTTTTTGCAACAATTGAACAAAAAAACAGTTTTTGGCTTTATCATTATGGGGAATTGTGAGTAGATTGATGAGGGGAAAAAAAACAATTTAATATATTTTACAATAAGGCTGTAACGTAACAAAATCTCAAAAAAGTCAAGGGGTCTGAATACTTCCGAATGCACTGTATATACACAGTGTGTGTGCCTTTCCAAATCATGTCCAACAAACTTAATTAGATAGAATCTGCTCTTACCCTGAGAAACAGATTTCCCAATCTTCTCCTCCTCTTCTTCATCTTTAATGTTGACATTCAGCTCCAGTGTTTGACTGCAATCTTCCAGCTTCACTGATGCCATCTCTGGATATTGCGATGCAAACTGGGCTCAACTGTCACAATCAGGACCCAGTGACTGTATGTTTGGACTTATCTGAATCTGCTAGTAGTAATATAGAGAGCACAGACACAAAAGTTAGTGTTTACAGTTCTGGCAATATCTTTATTCTCTAAAAATATTTTTTTTCCTTGTTCAATTATCTAATTCAGTGCTGTACTTGGACTGAAATAGGTGCCAATTCTCATTTTGGGTGTCGGTACCGTTTATATTAAGGAGCAGGAGCTCCACAAAACTTTTGAGCTAATAGCTAACCTATAGTAGATAAATGCATACATGACTCAAAATCCATTTAGTACAAGGTTACAGTTTGTTTTAGACAGCACTGTGTGCTAATTTCCTGAAGAACCTTGTCTTCACTGTATTACTTCAATCAAAAAAACAATTGTATTTCCTGGTCAACACCATAGCAACATTATTGATAAAAACAGAAACTAGTGAATGTGTCTGAATATTAGTACACATGTAGAAAACTGATAATCATTACATTCGGCTTCAAAACAGTAGTGCGACCGTGAAATTGTCTCTATCTGATGCACCCGCACTGTCCTCACTGAAGTCTGTTGACGCTGACCGAGAGGGCGCCGCCATTATACCAGCATGGGAATTTTACACAAAACCAATAATATGCTAAACGAACACAGAAATCTCAAGTAAATTGATTATTTATTAAACTAAAATAGAAAAATTATGTACATTCACTCAGACAAACCCTAAATCTCTAGCTATGTGACTTGTAAAATAGTTTTTATCACGTTCTTTCACTACTCGGTTTGACACAAAAATAACACATCAAACCTTTACCAAACGTGATAATATGTCGAGATTGCGTAATTCAAATCTGGTATTGGAATAAGAATCAAGAGATCTTCAATCCAAGCTTAATTTATTATATGCAAAATGTATGTATGATAAGTATGAAGGTTCGTATACGGGCTCACTGACAAACCACGCAGGGCCGACAGAGAACTAAGAATCTGTTTTCAGATTCTTTCTCAAATACTCTGACAGAAAGCCTTCACTTCTTCTGTTGGCCAACCAGAGCAAAGGACTGAGTGTGGTCCAGACTCCATTTCAGCCAATCCGTTGGCGCGGGGGTTGGTCTCAACTCCTTGGCACTCCAGTTGTTGCCAGGCATGGTTGCTATGATAATAACCTGCAGAGCCAGCACCGAGAATACACAATATCCACTGTATCCAGGTTCAAGGACAGTTTCACAGAATACAAAGAGGCAGTGAGGTCTAGTACTTTGAGACACAAGTTCTTATCTCCCCCTACTCCCTAAAACAGCTCCTCACATTAATCACAGCTTGCCAAGTGAAACAATCTACATCAGCACAGCACAAACCCTTCACGCCTAATCATCAATGCATTCCTTCCAAGGTAGTCATCTCATACAGATCCAATTATGAGAAAAATAAAAACCCAACAATTCCCTCTTTTGACGCCCTCTGGGTGTCACTCATTAAAATACAATACAAACAAAAATAAACACTTTTATTAATAGACAATTTGATAATAAAAGTCCTTCAGTCCTTCCATCGACACCCAACTTGCAAACTGTTACCAGTCATCAAAGAAGTTCAAACCATCACATAAGGAAAGACAAACATTCACATGGCTAACTGATTAATAAAGCATAAAAACAGGATTAATAGAACACAAAACACAAGATTATTAAAACTCTAGGGTGTGATTAAAGATTTTTAAAGGGACATTTTTGAATTCCCTCTTTTGACACCATTTATGGTGTCACTCTAAACAGAGTATAATCACCCTTAAGAATAACAGGATATGGAAATTAAATCACAACATTTAATGTTAAAAAAAAAAAAAAATTATAATTTTAACCCTCTATTCCTCCCCTACACCTAACATGTACTGAGTTGGCTACCAGCCACCCAGGAATCCTTTACCTTCACATCAGGAAGAATAAACAATCACAGTGGTTAGTAAAAAACATAAGGTAATAAATGACAAGAACTGAAAATAAATGCGTGTATGTATTTTACTAGGCAAACCATGGATCATCCAGCTTGGTCTCAGAGTCAGTAGCAGAGTCACCCGCATCATCCTGGGCCGGTAACAACAGCATCATACCTGACGCCTGCACCGCTCCTACCACTGACCTCCTGAGACAGGGGACGATGCAAGCAGCACAACACATTAACAGCAAAAAACACAATTACTAGGGTCAGAAATCCAGTAAACCACCATAGAAGAGTACTCACCAAACCAGTCACTCAGCCAGGAAATAAGACAACATCCACAAAGAAACAAGTATACCATAGAAGCTATAACTTCACCCAGAATAGTCACAACAATAGTTTCCATTTACCAAATATGTTATCAAACCAATCGTTTATGGAGCTATCAATACCAGAGTTCTCAACCATTTCGTTCGCCAGCGTGGTGATGGTCACTCAAGCGCTTTGGTCACGGGCCCGTCCGGTGCTATATTGTTGGAGATGAAAGTACAGCACATATATCCAAACAGAACTCAAACCCCGCCCCTCTCAGCCAAAAGCATATCTAACGCTATTCTATTCTGCTTTGTCATTAAGATAGTTGCCGCTGTCTGCTCAGCTGATCCCTTTATTGCATCACGAGTGTGGTTTATAAATATTTTGCTGGTTATATTAAATATAATTTATCCAATCTATATTTTTATTAATTGTTGACCATCAGAAAATACTTGATTCAAACTCAGCTGCGATCTGATTCCTAGCTTTGAATTGTTCTGGAACCTCTCGAGGTACTCCTATCCCATCACAGGATCCTTTCATCAAAGGATCCCAGGAGGAGGTCCTACTTTCTATTTGACAACTCACCAGTCTCTGACACATTTGATTGTTTGCGTATGTAGGTGAGTTCACAATCAGTTATCACCACACAACCATCAGATGTCAGCACGGGCCTGGTTTTGGCTCCTATAATCCTCTTGTTGCAACAAAGAGGAGAGATTAGACTAGAAAAACAATTTAGAATCCCCTGTGACTTCAAACTGAGGCAACCCAGGTCGGGATGACTTTGTTATCGGGGGAAACAGATAGTGCAAGTTACCATAAGACTCTTTCACCACAATTCCCAGGTGGCTTGCATGGAGGAAAAACCTGACAGAGAGTTTAAAGCCTGTCAAGGGGACGGAGAGTAGTTGTTAACCCTGGTTTGACTGTCCCACAGGCAAAAACAGTCCTCTTTAGACAGTCTTTTGCCGTATACTGAATCCATTCCAACCACAGGTTAAGATTTCTATACCCCGTTCCCACCTGTACTACTTCCTCCAGGTCTATAGTTTTGCACTATCTTTACCACAGCCCCGGTCTCACTACCTCCCTCAGAGAGGTTTACTCTAGAATTTCCCCTTTCCCTACGTCTAGCTGTCTCCTATGCCTTTTCAACTTGTGTTAGGTTAACTACTACTTCTGGCTGAAACAGGAGGGTCCGTGTGTGTTAGGAATATGGCCCCCACAATCAGACAGCTACCTACCGTCGGGAGACCTGTGAATCCCCACCCTTGCCCTGAGAACATGTCAGATGCCAGAGGCCAAACCATTGCTTTACCTTCTATCGAACTCACACAGGGATGATCAGACAGGGTAAGGGAATCTTCGTTAAGGAGCCAACCCCGGACCCTTGTGGTTATCGGATCTTTCTCCTAACTCTGTGTTTGTTCGTCAGGTGTAGCTGGTTTTGCCTTTTTACAGTGTGTGACATGCACCCAGATGGATCTCTCAGCTGTTCTGCTGGCAAAGGCAGTACTTGGTAGGGCCCTTCCCGCCAGGCCTGCTTCAGTCTCCTGGTTAGATAGAGTGGGTCACCTTCTCCTTTAGTTCACCTGTGGGGCACAAAACCTCTGACATACGGGTGTGGTTAATAAACTATCTTCACACATACATGCTCAGCTCTCAATTTCTATTGTTGTTTTTTTCTTTTTAAGGTATTTTTATTTAATTCTATCAATATTATTTAATCCTATCACTCCCCCTTTTTGACACATGATTTGCCCATGTGTCAATATTACCACCTTTCTAAACCATTTCTTATGTAATTTATCATCCTATTGCCATGCCTTTCATTTTTTAGATTATTTTTTGCTCCTTTATTGCTCCTCCCACTTCCTTTGTCTTTTATGGAAGCTAAATTCAACTTTCATCCAGTTCAGAATCAATTAGTAATCCAATCAATCAATCTCTTATCTTATAAAAACACTTATGTTTAGTTCAAACTCTGTTCTACCCAGGCTCTCCCGGGCTTGACCTGAAGACTGATGTTGGACATGACAAGTCTATTTCTTAAGTCACCTAAGTCTTCTGTCTAGCAACAAGGAATAAAATCTCTATGTTCATGATTAACCCAGTTATATCTAATAGCCCACCAGAAAACCTAATCATCTTTAAATCACTACCAATGTCATATCCCTCGTTACTCTCTACCATTTGGATAACATCCCTGATGTATGTATGCCTCCTTTAGAGTTCCAAATTACTTTACCATGGGCTACCATTGCCTTCCCATAGATAAGATCACTTAATTTACCCGTATGCAGTACATAATGGAGTACGCAAACTTTACAGCACTTTATCATTACCAATAAGTTCATCATTTGTTTTTTGTTTTAACGGTTTTGGCGCTCCCAAATATAGCAGTTTTTATGGATGAGTTTAACATTCTCCCCTCTGTGTTATAGTGTGTCCTAGGGTAAATGACCTCGATCTACCAAAGTTTAAGTTTCTTTCTGCTCACTTTGTGTCCTGTTCTTCCAGGAAGGTTAACAATTGGATTGTATCCCTCTTACATTCCTCCTGAGTGGATTAGCCAATAGAATATCATCTATATAAACTAACATTTGCATCCTTCCCTATGTTCAAACTTTCCCAAATTATTAGTTATAGCCTGGCAAAGATTGTAAGACTTTCCGAGTAGCCTGAGGCATCCTAGCCTAAGTCCATTTCCTTCCCTGAAAAGTAAAGCCAAACCACCCTAACTATCCGGATGAACTTGGATGCTAAAAGAAAGCATTAGCTAAAATATATCACTGTAAAATAGGAGTTCTCTGGTTTCAATTGGTTCATCAATGTATGTGGATTTTATACACATGGAACTCTGGGGAATTATATTTCTATTAAACTAACTGTAAGTCCATGACATCCTCCCAGTCGGCGCTAGGTGCCTCCTTTCTAACAGGAAATATTGGAGAGTTTCATTGTACCACATCTCCAGGAATTATCACCCCTCCCTCAAGTAAATTCTCAAATGTAGGTGTTATCCCTTTTATTGCTTCTGGTTTCATAGTATATTGCTTTTGGTATGGTCTATTATCGGATCGAGGAATCACTTGTACTGGAGCTACCCCCTTTATTAGTCCTACATCTGTTGTCCTTGTGACCATAATTTGAACATAATTGCTGCTAACTCACCCTCCTGTTCCTGAGTTAAGAAAATCTCTTCCTGTCATCCGTTAAAACTTATCTCCAGATGGACACTGGGCTGGGTTTTTGCTCTCCCATTCAACTTTATTCTATATCTCCCAGTGGAGTGGCCATACTGATCCCCATTGGTGTATTCTGCCAGTCAGTAATGTTTCTTCCCTTGTTTTATATATTTACCTAGTGATAAACATTCCTCTGAATGTTCTTTCACTAGGACAAACATGGGGGCTCCACCTTTCTCTGTACAGCCTCTGGCTCTGTGAACCCATTTTAACCCAATTTGGAAAAAACAACAATCACAAATAGCCAGGCCTCACTCAATTTGATAGCTCACTTTTATGACCTAAATTCTGCCTAACTGAGATGAGCTAATCTCTTCTCCTAGTGATATTCTAAAGATGGTAGTACACACAAAACATGATAGATATTCCCAGTCTTTAACCCATCAATAATTGTTTGTATCATTCTAATTCCTCCTAACTAATCCATTAAACCACTCAAAATTCCTCGAGTATACTATGATTATTTAATTGATTACCCTAACTCTGCTACATGTGATCTCATCTCAAATGATCCATTTATCAATTATTTATTCAACTCCCTAGGAAAACCTTTCTCCCCTTCTATTGTTCCTGTCCCCCCTGTAAATGTCATATTTGAGTTTTTAGCCAATACAATCACGGTTACATCAAATGTTCCCTCAGCTAATGGTATTTTCTTCCTAATATAACTTCCCTAAATGAGATTAAATCCCCTGCCTTCCTCTACTATCCTTATATCATTACTGGATCAATGATAATAACTGTAATAAACTATCAATAATAAATTGTAATAACTATTTCACATTAAATTGTGTCTTTTTTCTGATAATGTTATAATTGTAGCCTATTCCATCACTTTTAGTTTAAAATATAAGTTTATGTAACAAATCCATAACCCACCACAGGCTGGCGCTATTCCCCCATCACAACAGCCAATGTCACTTGCATCCACTTAACCAAAATACATTATCGTTCTAAAATGTACCAAAAAAAATATTCCCAGCTAAACCATTTCAGTTCGCTATTCAATTTATTTAACTGTGATTATGCCCTAATTAATAAAACAAATACTTGCTATCGTTGATTAGCATACATTTAATTATGTTCCTACCATCTGAACTGTACTGTCTCTCACCCTCCCCTTGCTCCTTCGGAGAGAGCGCATGGTAACCTTATAACATATTTACATAGACTTTTCTAGAATACTTCTATTTAAGCTATCTAATTCAACCTTTCAGGTATATAGCCCCACTGCGTAAGCTTTATCTACTGTCCCTACCTGTGTTCGAACCAGGGACATCGCCAGTCACTTCACACCATCTGCGATGCTCTCAAAGTAACTACTTCCAGTTCATAGAGCAAGTGACGTCACCAAATGAAAATCGCAGTAGCTTTCACCTCAGCAAAAAACTATCTCTCTCTTTGATTCCCTATTGTATAATTTAGTTTTTCTATTTAACCCCTAAACACGCTCGCTACAAATAGTCCATTCAACATTACCAAACCAAATACTCATCGTACCCATTCAATCAACACATCATCAGCCGTGGAATTTACACTCATAAATGCAGATTATTACTCCATGCCTTGAAATGATAAATAGATTTCCACTAATAGTACCATTAATGATCTCATCTTACCCTCTGACACAAAATGAAGTTCCCTCACTGTACCATGTTAGCTCTACCATGATAATTAGTTCAATTTAACCCTCTATTTGTTTTGTACTATATTATACATTACGTCTAAAACAACATTACTTATGGTCAGATTAATCCGCCATCATATTATCCAACAACGCCACAATCTTAAACTCATATGGGGCGGCTGGCAGTTTAGTAACCAATAGCGCCGCGCCAACAACCGAGAGGTCACCGGTTACAATCCCCGAGCCGACCAGCGCGAAAATCTGCCGATGTGCCCTCGAGCAAGGCACTCAACCCCAATCGCTCCTGCAAGTCGCTCTGGACAAGAGCGTCTGCCAAATCACCAAAAATGCAAATGTAAATATTCTCTACTTTCTCACCCACGACGCTCGGGTGAGCAAGTTCAGAACATCTCTCGTCAGAAACCCACATGCGTTCCCAGCCATCTCCCAGTCTTTCATGGCTCCAAAAGCCACACTTTCGCTCTCTCCAGCCCCTCCCCTCGCAACTCTACCTTTTTGAGGAGCTGTGAGGAGCTGCTTCTCGTCCCAGCGCGCCTCCAATATTCCGCCGTTACTCAAAGTACCCCAGTCCATTTATTTAAATCAAATAATTCCCACCTAATTAGTTAAAGTTGGTGCACGTTTATAAACCGAATTGTTTAGGTCTAATTGTTTAACCAGTATTTTGCACGGTCAAACATCAAACGTTAAATCAAATAATAAAACCAAAAAGCTTCAACCCAAACACCTAGAACCAGTATTATGCTATGTCAAACATCAAACACTGAATCAAATAATATAAACCAAATTGTTTTCAACACAAACTATTCAAAACCAGTTCAGTCACACAATTAATCACTTTAGCTTTATGTTCCCAATTGTTATTGATGGGTTATATGGTTTAAACAATCACGACCCCAACAGTTATCCCCAAATTACACAGTTTGGACAGCCACAGACGTTTTAACTTCTAATTAGTTTTCTAACAAAGTATACAGGTTTGTCATTCACACTCTCATGCATACGACAACACTCGCACTGTCTTACTTTTAAAGTACCTCCTATGAGCCTCAGTCATAGCTCGCACTGTCTAAACTATTTTAAAGTACCTCCTATGAGCCTCAGTCATAGCTCGCACTGTCTAAACTATTTTAAAGTACCTCCTATGAGCCTTAGTCATAGCGTCGCACTGTCTAATCTTATTTAAAGTACCTCCTATGAGCCTTAGTCATAGCGTCGCACTGTCTAATCTATTTTAAAGTACCTCCTATGAGCCTTAGTCATAGCGTCGCACTGTCTAATCTATTTTAAAGTACCTCCTATGAGCCTTAGTCATAGCGTCGCACTGTCTAATCTATTTTAAAGTACCTCCTATGAGCCTTAGTCATAGCGTCGCACTGTCTAATCTACTTTAAAGTGCCTCCTATGAGCCTCAGTCATAGCGTCGCACTCCCATGGGTTTAACCATCACAATATCAAACATTTGCATAGTATATTATGAAATCGAAATAGTATACTGTAATTGTTATTTATAGTAGAATAGGGTTCACTTACATCAAACAGGTGTTTCACAAAATTAATTTGGATAAAGCCAATGTGCAAAACTTCAGTTATATTACAATAGGTGTTTGCTTACCTTTATAGAAGCCCGGGCAATTTGTGAAACACGGTTCGATGACAGTGATGTCCAATAGGCTGGGTGAATTCCACGCGAAGTGAAGTTCCGCTACCAGATCACAGTCGGAGGTCACCAATTGTCGAGATTGCGTAATTCAAATCTGGTATTGGAATAAGAATCAAGAGCTTTCAATCCAAGCTTAATTTATTATATGCAAAATGTATGATGTATGATAAGTATGAAGTTCGTATACGGGCTCACTGACAAACCACGCAGGGCCGACAGAGAACTAAGAATCTGTTTTCAGATTCTTTCTCAAATACTTGACAGAAAGCCTTCACTTCTTGTTGGCCAACCAGAGCAAAGGACTGAGTGTGGTCCAGACTCCATTTCAGCCGAAATCCGTTGGCGCGGGGGTTGGTCTCAACTCCTTGGCACTCCAGCAGGTGTTGCCAGGACATGGTTGCTATGATAATAACCTGCAGGAGCCAGCACCGAGAATACACAATACCAACTGTATCCAGGTCAAAGGACAAGTTTCACAGAATACAAAGAGGCCAGTGAGGTCTAGTACTTTTGAGACACAAGTTTCTTATCTCCCCCTACTCCCTTAAACACAGCTCCTCACATTAATCACAGTTGCCAAATGAAACAAACTACTCGAAGCACAAACCCTTCACCCTAAACACAAAAGCATCCTTCCAAGTTTGTCATCTCATACAGTCCAAATTTAGAAAAAAAACCCAAAAAAATACCCTTTAAAGGATGTTTACCAAAAAGATAACATGTTCTTTTCCATTGAAATTTAAAGTGTATTACTACCTTTTTAAAACAATGAAAAGGACACAAATGTTTTTTCTTTTTCACTGCACAGTTCTGGGGCTTTCTTTATTTTTGGAAAAACGTGGGTGGCGCGCCTGCCCCAATTCCTGTTTCCCCACTATACTGTGCAAACGGTCCGTGCTTTCGGGTCCTTGGACGGCCCTACCGTGGCCAACTCTTTTCAGGGAAATTGTTTGAGCAGGTCGATTTTTTGCTAAAAGTTTTCAAAAACGTTTTGATGTCTTTGCGTGATGAAATCTTACGTAAAAAGTAAAAATCATA
>CM072220.1:72264202-72355315 GCA_036851935.1 Coregonus suidteri
ACCCTCTAATCACAGTTTTCTCGGGACAGGTATAGATACTCCATATTCAAGGTTTATGGTGCCAAAAGGGGGCTCTCACTCTTATGAGATGACAGAGACACCTGCATCCGGATTAGCAAAAGAAAACACATGACAAAGTGTAATAGACAATTGTAGTCAGGAGTGTCCAGGTTTAAGCACTCCTACTAACACTTCACTCAACATAATTGTGGTCTAAATGGAAGTACCATGATTAGTTGAATGAAGCAGTTTGTGCTAGGCAGTAATAAAAACGTGCCCACAGTTTCAGTCTCCGGGGGACTAGAGTTGCAAAAATCCACCAACTTTCCCATAATCCCCAGGTTTTTCCAGAAATCCTGTGACACTCTGGCTCCAGGACTTTTGTATTTGAGCCAGGGTGTATTTTGTTTTGTTGGGTTTTGGGTGATTTTTATGTTTGCATTTCTGTCACGTTTATTTCTATGTTGGGAGTTCTGTTGTGTCTATTTCTAGGTTGTTGATTGTTGTATTGAGTGACTCCCAATCGGAGGTAACGAGTGTCAGCTGTCGGCTCGTTATCTCTGATTGGGAGCCATATTTATACTGTGTGTTTTCACCTTGGGGTTGTGGGTTTTTGTTTCCGTTTGAGTCGTTGTACTGTGGACTTCACGAGTCGTCTTTTGTTTTGTATTTCTGTGCTTATTCTATTAAAGTCATGTTCGCTCAACGCGCTGCGCTTTGGTCCGCTTCCTCATTGGTAGACGATCGTGACAGAAAAACCCACCATCAAAGGACCAAGCAGCGTGTCCAGGAGCCTAGGGTCTGGACATGGGAAGAGATTTTGGAAGGTAAAGGGTCCTGGACTTGGGAGGAGATCCTGGATGGGATGGATCGCCGCTTATGGAGCGAAACTGTGGAGAGGCGACGGAGAGAGGAGCAACGGCGTCGGCAGAGCCATCGTCGGAAGGACGAGAGGCAACCCCAAGAAATTTTTTTGGGGGGGCACATGGCTTGGGCGACTGAGCAGCAGGAGGCTGCCACAAGGCAGATTCAGAAGGCTACCAGGTTAAGGGGGCTGACGGAGGCAGAGAAGGGGCGGATTCAGGAGGCTATACCAGGTTAAGGGGGGCTACTGGAAAAGCAGGGAAGGAAGGTGTAGAGGCACGGCGAGAGGTACTGGGGTGTGTAACCAGTCCGGTCCGGCCCGTTCCTAATCCCGAGGTACAGCCAGTAGTGTGTGTCCCCAGTACGGTACGGCCTGTTCCGGCCCCTCGCACTAAGTGTACGGTGCGCGTCGCCAGCCCGGTTCGGCCTGTTCCTGCCACCCGCACCAAGTGTACGGTGCGCGCGTCGCCAGCCCAGCCCGGCCTGGTTCCTGAGCCTCGTACGAAGCCTACGGTGCGCGTCGCCAGCCCGACCCGGCCTGTTGCTGCTCTCCGCACTAGGCCTTATGTGCGTCCCCAGGGTCCAGCATGCCCTGTTGCTGCTCTCCGCACTAGACCTTATATGCGTTCCCAGGGTCCAGCATGCCCTGTTGCTTTCTCCCCGCACTAGGCCTTATGTGCGTCCCCAGGGTCCAGCATGCCCTGTTCCTTCTCCCCCGCACTAGGCTATATGTGCGTTCCCAGGGTCCAGCATGCCCTGTTGCTTCTCCCCCGCACTAGCCCTGAGATGCGTGTCCTCAGCCCGGGACCTCCAGTTTCCGGCACCACGCACTAGGCCTTGTGTGCGTACCCAGGATCCGTCAGCCAGCCATGAGCAGCCAGATCCGTCAGCCAGCCATGAGCAGCCAGATCCGTCAGCCAGCCCATGAGCAGCCAGATCCGTCAGCCAGCCATGAGCAGCCAGATCCGTCAGCCAGCCATGAGCAGCCAGATCCGTCAGCCAGCCATGAGCAGCCAGATCCGTCAGCCAGCCATGAGCAGCCAGATCCGTCAGCCAGCCATGAGCCGTCCAGCCAGGATCCGCCCAGAGCCGTCCAGCCAGGATCCGCCAGAGCCGTCCAGCCAGGATCCGCCAGAGCCGTCCAGCCGGGATCCGCAGAGCCGTCCCAGCCGGGATCCGCCAGAGCCGTCCAGCCGGGATCCGCCAGAGCCGTCCAGCCGGGATCCGCCAGAGCCGTCCAGCCGGGATCCGCCAGAGCCGACCAGCCAGGATCCGCCAGAGCCGTCCTGCCGGGAGCCGCCAGAGCCGTCCAGCCAGTATCCGCCATTCAGCCTGGTACTGCCCCTTAGTCCGGTACTGCCCCTTAGTCCGGTACTGCCCCTTAGTCCGGTGCTGCCCCTTAGTCCGGTGCCGCCCCTTAACCCAGTGGGGTTTAGTTGGGGGGTGGTCATGTGGAGGAGGCTAGGGAAGCGGGTGGTGACTAAGGTGGGGTGGGGACCACGACCAGGGGCAGAACCGCCACCGTGGACAGACGCCCACCCAGACCCTCCCCTAGACTGTATGCTGGTGCGCCCGGAGTTCGCACCTTTAGGGGGTTTATGGTGCATAGGGCTTCTCCACTCCTTATGAGATGACAAACCTGCATGGATTAGCAAAAGAAAACATGACACCTGTATTTAGACAATTGTAGTCAGAGTGTCCAGGTTCCAGCACTCTACTAACACTTCACTCAACTAATTGTGGTCTAAATGGAAGACCATGATTAGTTGAATGAGATGTTTGTGCTAGGCAGGAATAAAAACGTGCCCACAGTTCAGTCTCCTGGGACTAGAGTTGCAAAAATCCACCAACTTTCCCATAATCCCCAGGTTTTCCAGAAATCCTGTGACACTCTGGCTCCAGGACTTTTGTATTTGAGCCAGGGTGTATTTTGTTTTGTTGGGTTTTGGGTGATTTTTTATGTTTGCATTTCTGTCACGTTTATTTCTATGTTGGGAGTTCTGTTGTGTCTATTTCTAGGTTGTTGATTGTTGTATTGAGTGACTCCCAATCGGAGGTAACGAGTGTCAGCTGTCGGCTCGTTATCTCTGATTGGGAGCCATATTTATACTGTGTGTTTTCACCTTGGGGTTGTGGGTTTTTGTTTCCGTTTGAGTCGTTGTACTGTGGACTTCACGAGTCGTCTTTTGTTTTGTATTTCTGTGCTTATTCTATTAAAGTCATGTTCGCTCAACGCGCTGCGCTTTGGTCCGCTTCCTCATTGGTAGACGATCGTGACAAATCCTATTTGAAAGATTCCAGATTTCCTGTTTATTCCCTCCTGATTCAGGAAACCTTACAACCGGGTTTTCTGGAAAACAAGGGAATTTGGGGAAAGTTACCAGAGTTTTGCAACTACCTGGGACAGAAATCACCAACGTCTGTATTATAGAACGAGCTCCCTAAGGAACAATGAGATGACAATTCTGCATGATATAGACAATAACATGTGTGGATCTACATGTAATTGCCAAAATAAAGGAAACACCAACATAGTGTCTTTAATAGGGCGTTGAGCCACCATGAGGCAGAATAGTTTCAATGCACCTTGGCATAGATTCTACAAGTATCTGAACTCTATTGGAGGGAAGCGACACCACTCTTCCTCAAGAAATTCCATCCTTTGGTGTTTTGTTGATGGTGGTGGAAAATGCTGTGTCAGGAGCCACTCACTCCAGAATCTCCCATAAGTGTTCAATTTGGTTGAGATCTGGTGACTGTGACGGCCATGGCATATGGTTTGTATAGTTTTTCATCAAACGTTCAGGGCACTCATGCCCTGTGGATGGGGGCATTGTCATCATATGGGGGCCAAAAAAATGGCCTGCCCAGCATTTTGTATGCATGACCCTAAGCATAATGCGATGTTAATTGCTTAATTAACTCAGGAACCACACCTGTGTAGAAGCACCTGCTTTCAATATACTTTGTATCCCTCATTTACTCAAGTGTTTAAATTGTTTTTGCCCCTTTTTCTCCCCAACCAATTTCTTGATGTCCAATTGCGATCCAATTACGATCTTTTCTCATCGCTGCACCTCCCCAATGGGCTCGGGACAGGCGAAGGTCGAGTCATTCGTCCTCCGAAACATGACCTGCCAAACAGCGCTTCATAACGCCCATAACCCGGAAGCCCAGCCATACCAATGTGTCGGAGAGGAAAACACTGTTCAACTGACGACTGAAGTCAGCCTGCAGGCGCCCAGCCCGCCACAAGGAGTTGCAAGAGTGTGATGAGCCAAGTAAAGCTCCCCTAGGACAAACCCTACCCTAACCCGGATGTCACTGGGCCAATTGTGCGCCGCCCTATGGGACTCCTGGTCACGGCTGGTTGTGACACATTGCCTGGGATCGAACCCATGTCTGTAGTTACGCCTCAAGCACTGCGATGCAGTGCCTTAGACGCCTTAGGATAGACCGCTGTGCCACTCAGGAGACCCCCTCGTTACCTGTATTTTTTATCTAACATGTGTGCCTTCCTGAATAAACTCAAGAATAAACCTGAAGAACAGGGAGATTTTCCTGATGCTCGGGTCACTGAAGTTCTACATCTGTCTGGGTGTTATGTGCTTACGTCTTTAAAATATGACTAGAACATATATTGTTTATTTCTAGAAATATATCCTTAGATACATTGATGAACTCAGTTGATAGTGGGAGTTAGCTATCTAGATAGCTATTCCCCAGCAGTTTCAACCTAGCAAGCTACCTAATGGCCTTTTTATAATCTTTATAGATAATACATATATATGAAGTTTCCCCTCGCATCTAGAGCTACCTAATATAGCAAGCCAGTTGATAGTACAGTAGCTAGGATGAATGCAATGTCCGACATTAGTAGCTATATGGGTGACATTAGCTAACCTTAGATAATTGAGTGATGAAATCCGAAGAATGACATCACATCAGAAAAAGGTTTATAGCTAAACAGGAATTAATGAGTCTACCAATATAGATATCCACTGGCAAATCTTTACATAAATGATATCATCAAAAACATGTTGAAATAGCATTAGGCTGAATTATCTAGCTAGCTAGCTAGTCCCTTGCTGGGAGTCCACCATGTTGCAATGTGGCTACTGGCTAGGTACCTAACTGGTGATGTAATCATCATGTTGTATGGGTACTGCCTTCCATTTAGCCAATCAATGACATCATAAGAAAAAATACAGTAGTTGCATGATAAGAAATGGACGAGAAAAAACACAGCTCAATCAAAACCATCTAACCTATAGCGCTTTTAGACACACCCACTCCTTTCCAGACGCCCACTACTTTCCCTTAGACACACCCACTCCTTTCCCACACGCCCACTACTTTCCTTTAGACACACCCACTCCTTTCCAGACGCCTACTACTTTCCTTTAGACACACCCACTCCTTTCCACACGCCCCACTACTTTCCTTTAGACACACCCACATCCTTTCCAGATGCCCACTACTTTCCTTTAGACACACCCACTCCTTTCCACACGCCCACTACTTTCCTTTAGACACACCCACTCCTTTCCAGATGCCCACTACTTTTCCTTTAGACACACCCACTCCTTTCCACACGCCCACACTACTTTCCTTTAGACACACCCACTCCTTTCACACGCCTACTACTATCCTTTAGACACACCCCACAACTTTCCAGAAGCCCACTACTTTCCTTTAGACACACACCACTCCTTTCCAGACGCCCACTACTTTCCTTTAGACACACCCACTCCTTTCCAGACGCCCACTATCTTTCCTTTAGACACACCCACGAGTCCTTTCCACACGCCCACTACTTTCCTTTAGACACACCCACTCCTTTCCACACGCCCACTACTTCCTTTAGACACACCCACTCCTTTCCACACGCCCACTACTTTTCCTTTAGACACACCCACTCCTTTCCAGACGCCCACTACTTTCCTTTAGACACACCCACTCCTTTCCACACGCCCACTACTTTCCTTTAGACACACCCACTCCTTTCCACACGCCCACTCCTTTCCTTTAGACACACCCACTCCTTTCCACACGCCCACTACTTTCCTTTAGACACACACATTTAGTTTGTAAATGATGTCTGAGTGTTGGAGTGTGCCCCTGGCTATCCATAAATACAATTTAAAAAAGAAAATGGTGTCGTCTGGTTGACATAATATAAGGAATTTGAAACGATTTCTGCATTTACTTTTACTTTTGATAGTGAAGTATATTTTAGCAATTACATTTACTTTTGATACTTAAGTATATTTAAAACCAAATACTTTTAGACTTTTACTCAAGTAGTATTTTACTGGGTGACTTTCACTTTTACTTGAGTCATTTTCTATTAAGGTATCTTTACTTTTACTCAAGTATGACAATTGGGTGCTTTTTCTACCACTGACAATGCCACAGATGTCTCAAGTTTTGAGGGCGCATGCAACTGGCATGATGACTGCAGGAATGTCCACCAGAGCTGTTGCCAGATAATTTAATGGTCATTTCTCTACCATAAGCCGCCTCCAACTTTGTTTTAGAGAATTTGGCAGTATGCCCAACCACCCTCACAACTGCAGACCAAGTGTATGGTGGTGTGTGGGCGAGCGGTTTGCTGATGTCAATGTCATGAACCGAGTACCCTGTGTTCATGTCAGGGTTATGTTATGGGCAGGCATAAGCTACAGAGAATGAACAAAATTGCATTTTCTTAATGGCAAATTTAATGCACAGAGATACCATGACAAGATCCTGAGGCCCATTGTCCTGCCGACATCACGTCATGTTTCAGCATGATAATGCATGGCCCAATGTCGCAAGGATCTGTACACAATTCCAGGAAGCTGAAAATGTCCCAGTTCTTCCATGTCCTGCATACTCACAAGACATGTCAACCATTGAGCATGTTTGGGAGGGCTGGATCGACGTGTACCACAGCTTGTTCCAGTTCCCACCAATATACAGCAACTTCGCACAACTACTGAAGAGGAATGGGACAACATTCCACAGGCCACAATCAACAGATTGATCAACTCTATGCAAAGTAGATGTGTCCCGGAGCAGGAGGAGGCAGCGGCAGATACCCCGTTCTCATGTAATGGGGTAGGGCCCAGTGATGCCAACTTAGCTATTTTGTTGCTAGATTTAGAAACTTTTCAGACTACCCTGGCAACTTTTTTTCAAACAGCACCTAGCAACAAATGTAGCTACTTTTAAAAACTTATTTGGAACTTTTAGCTACTTTTGAAAAGTGACTCAAACACTAAAATGCACACATTTTTACCTCTAAATGACACTAAAACGATTTTTATCTGTCACACACTCAGTCACAACACACATGGCTGGCTGCAAAAGTGCATTGTGAGTGACGTCAGCAGCAGGCGCTCAGCTCGTGCACAGGCAGCAGCAGGCCAGCCAAGCAGCACAACAACCTGGAGAGAGCTGGAGAGAGATGCCTAGCGCACACATCATTATTTGAGTTAAGTTGCTTGTTCAATAAGATAGCATATATACCTTGTGTTATTAGCTTGTACCTATAATTGTTGATCAGTTAGGTAGCATGTTTACTAACTACCAATACACTACTAGTTAATAAGAATATATAAATCAAATGTAATTGGTCAATAATGTGTAATGTGTAATTGTTCAATAATTCAATGTGTTGTGTTTATAAATAAAAATATCTGATCATATAAATGTTATGTGTTTATATTACTTTTACAAATACAAATATGTGATAATAAACAAACAAATCTAAACTAACAAATGTCAAATCATATTTGTAGCCAAGATGGCCAGTCAATTTGATTAACGTTATTGTGCATTCTATGTAATTATGCAGTTTTACGTTATTACGTAATGACTTCATCACGCAAAGACATCACAACGTTATTGAGCAACTTTTAGCAACAAATCGACCTGCCTCTAACAACTTCCCCTGAAAATGAGTTGGCAACACTGGTAGGGCCGTCCCAAGGATCCCGAAATGCACGGACCGTTGCACAGTAGTAGTGGGGAAACAGGAAGTTCCGGCAGGCGCGCCCATCCCACGTTCTTCACAATAAAGAAAGCGCCAGAACTGTGCAGTGAAGAAGATAACCTTTGTGTCCGTTTCATTGTATTACTACAGGTATGTAATAGCACGTTTAAACTTTCTAATGTCGAAAGAACATGTCATATCATGTTTGGTAACACATCCGTTAAGGTATTATCACGTTTGGTAAAGGTTTGATGTGTTATTTTTGTGTCAAACCGAGTAAGTGAAAGAACGTGATAAAAACTATTTTACAAGTCACATAGCTAGAGATTTAGGGTTTGTCTGAGTGAATGTACATACATTTCTAATTTTAGTTTAATAAATAATCAATGTATTTGAGATTTCTGAGTTCGTTTAGCATATTATTACTTTTGTGTAAAATTCCCAAGCTGGTAAAATGGCGGCTACTCTCGGTCAGCGTCGACGGACTTAAGTGAGGACAGTGCGGGTGCATCAGATAGAGACACTTTCACGGTCGCACTACTGTTTTGAAGCCGAATGTAATGATTATCAGTTTTCTACATGTGTACTAATATTCAGACACATTCACTAGTTTCTGTTTTTATCAATAAATGTTGCTATGGTGTGACCAGAAATACAAATAGTTTTTTGATTGAAGTAATACAGTGAAGACAAGGTTCTTCAGGAAAAAATTAGCACACAGTGCTGTCTAAAACAAACTGTAACCTTGTACTAAATGGATTTTGAGTCATGTATGCATTTATCTACTATAGGTTAGCTATTAACTCAAACGTTTTGTGGAGCTCCTGCTCCTTAATATAAACAGTACCGACACCCAAAATGAGAATTGGCACCTATTTCAGTCCAAGTACAGCACTGAATTAGATAATTGAACAAGGAAAAAAAATATTTTAGAGAGAATAAAGATATTGCCAGAACTGTAAACACTAACTTTTGTGTCTGTGCTCTCTATATTACTACTAGCAGATTCAGATAAGTCCAAACATACAGTCACTGGGTCCTGATTGTGACAGTTGAGCCCAGTTTGCATCGCAATATCCAGAGATGGCATCAGTGAAGCTGGAAGATTGCAGTCAAACACTGGAGCTGAATGTCAACATTAAAGATGAAGAAGAGGAGGAGAAGATTGGGAAATATGTTTCTCAGGGTAAGAGCAGATTCTATCTAATTAAGTTTGTTGGACATGATTTGGAAAGGCACACACCTGTGTATATACAGTGCATTCGAAAGTATTCAGACCCCCTTGACTTTTTTGAGATTTTGTTACGTTACAGCCTTATTGTAAAAATAGATTAAATTGTTTTTTCCCCTCATCAATCTACTCACAATTTCCCCATAATGATAAAGCCAAAACTGTTTTTTGTTCAATTGTTGCAAAAACAACATCTGAACGATCACATTTACAAAATGTCTTTCTACTCTGCGAGTGTCTAAACCAGGGTTCTTCAATTCCGGTCCTGGAGGGCCGAAACACCTCTGTTTTTCATCCTCTCCGTCTAATCAGGGGCTAATTCAGACCTTGGACACCAGGTGAGTCCAATTAACTACCAAGTAGAAATAAAAAACGGAACTTTTTCGGCCCTCCAGGACCGGTCTAAACCATGATCACCTTGATCTCATTCATCTCAGTCTCATTGCAAAGGGTGTTTATTATAATACTTATGTAAACAATATATTTTTGTAGTTTTTAATACATTTGCAAAAATGTCTAAGAACTTTCTTTTCACTTTTTTCATTATGGGGTATTGTGTGTAGATTGATGAGGAATTGTTTTTATTTAATTCATTTCAGAAAGAAGGCTGTAACGTAACAAATTGTGGAAAAAATCAAGGGGTCTGAGTACTTTCCTAATGCACTGTACATATCCAAAGTGGACCTAGAAGTTTGTCCTTAAATATCTATTGGGAGCCCATCTGGACCTTCCGCTTAACCTCCCTTCATATTGAAAATATCAGATATTTCACACCATCCAATTCCTTTTCCAGATCCAATTTAGTGTCTTCTGAAGTAGAGGGAAAATCAAGATCTGATTAGTTCAGTTCTCAGGAGATTCAGAGTTGTAAAGTGTGTTGTAGTAGAAAGCAAATGTTTGGTTTATTTCTACAGGATCCATTGATAATTGTCCTTGTAAATTATGAATTGCATTAAAGGCTGAATTTTACTTCTTACTGTGCCAGGCCAGCAAATTACCAGGTTTTTCACCTTGATCATAGGACTGTTTCAGCCTAGTTAAGCTGTTTGCAGCCTTTGAGGTGGGAAGTTCTTCATACTGAGCTTTAGACCAAATCATTCCTTGTTTACTTCTACTGAGTTATCCAAAAAAAAGCTTCCCTCTCCAATTCTCTGATTTTGCTGTCCATCTCTCATTTTCTGATTTTTATTTGATTTTAAACTGGTAAAACTTATACTTTGCCCCCAAATATGTGCTTTGAAAGCCTCCCATCTGGTTCTCACTGACGTTTGGTGAGTGTTCAATGTCAAATAAACATCTATAGGCACTCCAACGTAATGTAAGAAGTCTGGGGTCCTGTAACTCATCTGGGATGCAAACGCCATCAAGAGGATCCTTTTACTAGTTTTGTATCCCTATAGAATAATCACACAAGGGAATGGTCACTCAAAACAATAGTATCATATATCTCTTTCCTGCTACATTGGGAAGCAATGAGCAAGAAACTAAAAAGTAGTCTACATGAGAATATGATTTAAATGTTGACGAGTAACATGAATACTCCCTTTTACTCGGGTTCTGAGTCCTCCAAGGTTCACATAGATTTAAGTCCTTAATGAAATGCTGTAATTTCTTTCTACTCTGCGGGTGGGAAGTGTCTAAACCAGAGGAGCAATCGAGGATCAAGAGTGCAATTAAAGTCCCCTACCATTAGGACTTTACCAGGAATGGAGGCTATCAATAGAAATACATTCTCAAAGAATTTGGGATTATCATCATTAGGACCATAAACATTAACCAGATTATATGCTCATTCAAAAGAGTTCCCCTGTATCTAAATGTATCTACCAGCTGTATCAGTTATAATAGTATCCACTTGAAACGGAACAGATTAATGATTTAAACCATAACACCATGAGAATGAGAGGAGAAACAGGATGCTATTACTTGCCCTTGTCGATCTCCTGCATACTTTAAGTAGCTCATCCTTCAAACACAGTGAGTTTCTTGTAGGAACACAATAGATGAATGAAGTTGTTTAAGCCTAGTAAATAACCTGTTTTAAAAGCTTGGATAGTTTACAAACTCCACAGACATCCACAAAAGTACATTTAAGTTTTGCATTTGAAGTCATTTAACCAAAGATGTGAACATGGAATAAGCTATAGCATAAAGGCATATCTAAAATATGTTTTAGTAACCACAAGGACCGCAGGAATATTTTGTAGTGAGGAAAATATGTAAAGATCTGTTGTAAGAAACAAAAATAAATCTATCCTATACAACACAGGGTATTTTTGCTAGTAGCCTATATAGTAGCCTAAATATCACAACAAAAGGCCTCTCTAGCAAGATGATATGTGAAATATCACGTAGTATTTGTTTGAAAAGTAGTAAAGAATAGCTCCACCTAAAACAGTAACGCTAGTTAGTGAAAGCCTGAGACTAACGTTAACGTTACAGTATGGACCGTCCAAAATAGTCATAGATGATCCACAACACAGGGTCTGTTGCTAGTAGCTACCACGTAACAATATGGCCCATACGTATAGCGTTAACGTAGTATATACACATGATATATGTTTATAAACCAAAAAAAGTATATACAAAGATCAGAAATGAACAGGTCCTATGTGAGAAAAATATATATCATTGAATATGTGCTACGTTACCCAAAGGCCCTTTGCATGTGATGTTAGGCTTGCACCTGAGTGTCAAACATTTTTAGTCCAGGATACGATCGAAAGGCCTCCATCATTCTTAAATGGAAAAAGTGTGGAACCACCAATCATTTTTCTAGAGCTGGCAGCCCAGACAAACTAAGCAATCGGGGGAAAGGGCCTTGGTCAGGGAGGTCATCAAGAAGCCAGTGGTCACTCTGACAGAGCTCCAGAGTTCTGTGGCAATAGGAGAATCTTCCAGAAGGACAACCATCTCTGCAGCACTCCACCAAACAGGCCTTTAAGGTAGAGTGGCTAGACGGAAGCCACTCCTCATGAAAAGGCACATAACTGCCCGCTGGGAGTTTGCCAAAAGACACTTAAAGGACTCTCAGACCATGAGAAACAAGATGATCTGGTGTGATGAAGCCAAGATTGAACTCTTTGGCCTGAATGCCAAGCGTCACGTCTGGAGGAATCCAGCCACCATCCCAACGGTGAAGGATGGTGGTGGCAGCATCATGCTGTGGGATATGTTTTTTCAGTGGGCAGGGACTGGAAGACTAGTCAGGAACGGGGGAAAGATGAACAGAGCGAAGTACAGAGAGACCCGAAAATAGCTGTGTGTGGCGACACTCCCCATCTAACCCTGACAAGCTTGAGAGGATCTGCAGAGAAAGTCCCAAAATACAGGTATGCCAAGCTTGTAGCGTCATACCCAAGAAGACTTGAGGCTGTAATCATTGCCAAAGGAGCTTCAACAAAGTACTGAGTAAAGTCTGAATACAGTTTTTTTTATTATGATTATTTTTGCAAAAATTGTGTCATAAAACGTAGCGGTCAATCAGGGAAATGGTTCCAATCATTTTTCCTTTTTATTCATTTTAGAAACACTTAAAATAAGGGCTGTGTTTCGTGTAGGTATCACTTGGCGTGACTTTTAGCAATATATTCGGCTCTATTTCCTCTCAGATTATAAAACTCTAATTATCATCAAAGTAGACATCATGCAAAACAACAAATCACTGCAATCTCAATCACTTCATCTCTAGCTGACACCTTTGCTAACAGGTATTGTGTCAATTTAAAACTTGCACAAGACAGTTCACAGAATTGACCATTTAAATAAATGTAGCCTATTTATTCATTACTAAATTTAGCCAACATTAGATGGTTAACCCAGAGATCCTTACCTTTGACTTGATTCAGCAATTTTGTCCAGATCTTCATGGCATTTGTAGTTCTTTATGATAGCCACATTAGCAGGTATTTAAATGTAATTTTTGTAGGGGTAAATACAGGCGAATATATTGATAAGTCACCTTGTCCTAGAGAGATTTACATGGTTATCAAAACGCCACGGCAGGGTAAGCCTACACGAAACACAGCCCTTATTATAAGTGTTTCTAAAATCCCCTATGGGAAAAATGAATGGTGTAAAAATGATTGGAACCATTTCCCTGTTTGACTGCAAGGTTTTATGGGTATTATCATTTATACTGTGGTACTCCATTGGTGTGCAGCTACCTGAAGCTATTGGGGTTTGGATGAGCTGAGACACGTGGTAAAATGGCGGACAAGAAAAAAGTGGAATGGGGGATTGCAGTGGGGTTTGCACAAACCTTCTGGAAGATCTGATGAAGGAGAAGATGGTGGAAAAGGACAAAGGAGAAAAGTGGAATATGTTTTGAGTGAATATGGAATGGAAGATCACACAGAACTTTTAGAAGAGCTACAGGAGGATAGTGAACGTGACGAGAGAGAGGTTGAATTACCTGCGGTGAGGAACTCCGAGTTCGGGCCTCGTTCCGAGGATGATAAGGATGATTCTGGCCCAGTGGTAGTGAGATTTGTAGAGGGAATGGATCCATATGTGGTGTCAGGATAGGTGGAGAAGAGGTTGGGGACTGTTGAGTTGGTGAAGGTAACTTGGAGTGATTTTATTGTTTCTCCTCTGCCCAGAGGGAGCGGCGCTCCGGATTACGTGATTAGGGACAGGAATTGTGACTTGAATTGCTCTCCGGAACAGTGTGCCATTGAAAGGAGTGGTAACAGGGTTAGGTTTAAGTGTTGAGGATGAGCAGTTGATATGGAAGATTCCAGGTGTCTGTGACACCCTCCGTTTGGTGAGACGTAGATCCGGTGTAGAGCGTGGGGAAAGAGAGAATACATTATCTGTCATGCTGGATTTTGATGCATAGTCTCTGCCAGATACGATCAAGGTAGGAAGTGTCAGTTATCCCGTGAGCGATTTTTGTTCAGTGTGTAGGCGTGAGATGCCTAGATGTGACAAGTGTGCAGGAGGGCATGAGATGAAGACATTTGTGGTATCGGTGGAGAAAGTTCTGTGTGTGAGTTGTGGGGATGCTAACGGGCTGGAGATCTGAGGTGTCAGGTGAGAGAAAGGCAGATTGAGGTTGCCAGGGTTACAGTAGTACAGAAAGTGTTGTATGCCGAAGCAGTGAAGAGAGTGGTAGAGGAAGATGGGTACAGGGTGAGGGATCTTGAGAGGATTCTTGTGAGTAGGCAGAGACCAAGAGAGAGTGATGGGAAGAATATGTGCTTCAGTAAGGTGGGTTTTTTAGCATTTATAGCAATGGTTGTCAATTGTACTGCAGAAATTGATTAAAAGTATCAGAAAATAGAGGTTGTGGTGGCAGCGGCAGAGAAGTATTTGGGATTGCGAGGATTTACTGCAGAACAGCTGCAGGGGGTGTTGAGTGGTAGTGGTCTGGCGTAGGACTAGATGGTGTTAAATAGTGGAATGGGGTGGTGGTTTTTGTCGTGTAAAATCGCCACGAAGGGACTCAAAGTCAAACTTAAATTAATCATTATTTTTTAGCAGCAAGCTGGAGAGGTTCCAACAAACTTAAAAGCACCATAGTACACGTCGGTCGGGAGCTCTGCCGGGGAAGTCCCGTTAGTTGTCCTATATACTGCTTACACAGACAAGTTATATTTGCATGATTTTAGCTTTATTAATAATTAATTCATCGTTAACATTTGGTTCCTGCATGTGACCGACCAATACCTCACAAGGCTTCTTCTCTCCAAGCTGAGACCTTGAAACTGAGATATCCCTTTTGGTTCCCAGAACAATGTTCTGGGCGTACTGCCAATTGGTCTGAGAAGGTCAGTCACCTGCTCAAACCAAGAACATTTTCCCTCACATTTTTTAGAGTGGGCTAATACTTGGCAGGGCAATTTTGTATTAATTACCGTATCAATGGATTTAATGTGTGTAGGCTGTGAATGGCCTCACACACCAGAACAGTAGGTGGCGGTGTATGCACCTAAAAGTTGGATGCACTCCGCCAACCAAATCCCAAGAAGAAGAATGCAAATGCACGTCGCTTGACCCGTATGGAGAATGTGAAAAAGGAGCAAAGTTCATCTTTATTATTGATGTTTGATGAAGAGTATCTACCACCCTATGTAAAGCTGGGATAGTTTTTGTGTAAAACCTGATGCAATGCAAGAAATGTAAAACGTTTGGCCACATGTTTGCAGACGGAAGGAATATGTTATTGAAGAGCATGTGAATGTAAAATGTTGTAACTGTGGTGGGGGTCATATTCCTGAATTCCCAGAGTGCCCTGTTAGGGTGAAAACAGGTTGAGGTCTCAAGGATCAGGGCTGTACAGCAAATCTCCTATGTGGTGGAGGCGGTGAAGAGAGTTATAGTAGCAAGAGGCCACAGTTCTGAAGAAGATATGGCGGTGGATGCACTGCAACCAGTTGCAAATGTTGTACGTCAATCAAGCGATCTGGATACACTAATTTTGAAGGTGGATTTTTTAGTATTTACAGCCACAGTTATTAATTGTACTGCACAAGAAGTCCAAGATGCTGGACATCATTATATCTGTAGCTGAGAGTTTTTTTTGGGTCTCCAAGACTTCATGGCAGAAGCCCTGCAAGGACTACTGTAGCCAGAAAATGTTCCGCCCTCACAGGATCCTTCTGAGCCTATGTAGGGACCTGATTAGAAAAGAAAAGCAGGCTTATTTTAATTAGAAATACTGTATACACTGAACAAAACAGAGGTTGCAGGGCTTTCAAACTATTACAGACTACGTTTACATTTACGTCATTTAACAGACGCTCTTATCCAGAGCGACTTAAAAATTGGTGCATTCACCTTATAGCCAGTGGGATAACCACTTTACAATACGTTTTACTTTATCCTATCCCAGGTATTCCTTAAAGAGGTGGGGTTTCAAGTGTCTCCGGAAGGTGGTGAGTGACTCCGCTGTCCTGGCGTCATGAGGGAGCTTGTTCCACCATTGGGGTGCCAGAGCAGCGAACAGTTTTGACTGGGCTGAGCGGGAACTGTGCTTCCACAGAGGTAGGGGGGCCAGCAGGCCAGAGGTGGATGAACGCAATGCCCTCATTTGGGTGTAGGGACTGATCAGAGCCTGAAGGTACGGAGGTGCCGATCCCCTCACAGCTCCGTAGGCAAGCACCATGGTCTTGTAGCAGATGCGAGCTTCAACTGGAAGCCAGTGGAGTGTGAGGAGGAGCGGGGGTGACGTGAGAGAACATGGGAAGGTTGAACACCAGACGGGCTGCGGCATTCTGGATGAGTTGTAGGGGTTTAATGGCACAGGCAGGGAGCCCAGCCAACAGCGAGTTGCAGTAATCCAGACGGGAGATGACAAGTGCCTGGATTAGGATCTGTGCCGCTTCCTGTGTAAGGCAGGGTCGTACTCTCCGAATGTTGTAGAGCATGAACCTACAGGATCAGTTCACCGCCTTGATGTTAGCGGAGAACGACAGGGTGTTGTCCAGGGTCACGCCAAGGCTCTTCGCACTCTGGGAGGTGGACACAACGGAGTTGTCAACTGTGATGGCGAGATCATGGAACGGGCAGTCCTTCCCCGGGAGGAAGAGCAGCTCCGTCTTGCCGAGGTTCAGCTTGAGGTGGTGATCCGTCATCCACACTGATATGTCTGCCAGACATGCAGAGATGCGATTCGCCACCTGGTTATCAGAAGGGGGAAAGGAGAAGATGAGTTGTGTGTCGTCTGCGTAGCAATGATAGGCGAGGCCATGTGAGGATATGACAGAGCCAAGCGACTTGGTGTATAGCGAGAATAGGAATGGGCCTAGATCTGAGCCCTGGAAGACACCAGTGGTGAGAGAGCACGTGGTGCGGAGACAGATTCTCGCCACGCCACTTGGTAGGATCGACCGATCAGGTAGGACGCAATCCAAGACTGAGCTGCGCCGGAGATGCCCAACTCGGAGAGGGTGGAGAGGAGGATCTGATGGTTCACAGTATCAAAGGCAGCAGACAGGTCTAGAAGGACAAGAGCAGAGGAGAGAGAGTTAGCTTTAGCGGTGCGGAGAGCCTCCTTGACACAGAGAAGAGCAGTCTCAGTTGAATGACCAGTCTTGACACCTGACTGGTTTGGATCAAGAAGGTCATTCTGAGAGAGTTGCCCTTAAGACGGCGCGCGCTCAAGAGTTTTGGAGAGAAAAGAAAGAAGGGATACTGGTCTGTAGTTGTTGACATCAGAGGGATCGAGTGTAGGTTTTTTTGAGAAGGGGTGCAACTCTCGCTCTCTTGAAGAGGAAGGGACATGGCCAGCGGTCAAGGATGAGTTGATGAGCGAGGTGAGGTAGGTAAGGAGAAGGTCACCGGAGATGGTCTGGAGAAGAAAGGAGGGGATAGGGTCAAGCGGGCAGGTTGTTGGGGTGGCCGGCCGTCACAAGTCGCAACATTTCATCTGGAGAGAGAGGGGAGAAAGAAGTCAAAGCATAGGGTAGGGTAGTGTGAGCAGGACCAGCAGTGTCATTTGACTTAACAAACAAGGATCAAGTCATCCACAGAGAGAGGGAGGAGGGGGGGGGGGATTCAGGCAGGGAGGAGAAAGTGGCAGCAAAGAGCTTCCTAGGGTTAGGGGCAGATGCTTGGAATTTAGAGTGGTAGAAAGTGGCTTTAGCAGCAGAAACAGAGGAAGAAAATGTAGAGAGGAGAGGGAGTGAAAAGATGCAAGGTCCGCAGGGAGTCTAGTTTTCCTCCATTTCTGCTCGGCTGCCCGGAGCCCTGTTCTGTGAGCTCGTAATGAGTCGTCAAGCCACGGAGCAGGAGGGGAGGACCGAGCCGGCCGGGAGGATAGGGGGACATAGAGAGTCAAAGGATGCAGAAAGGGAGAAGAGGAGGGTTGAGGAGGCAGAATCAGGAGATTGGAGGGTGAGGGTTTGAAGAGATGATAGGATGGAAGAGGAGAGAGTAGCGGGAGAGAGAGAGCGAAGGTTGCGACGGCGCATTACCATCTGAATAGGGGCAGAGTGAGTAGTGTTGGAGGAGAGAGCGAGAGAGAGAAGGATACAAAGAAGTGGTCGGAGACATGGAGGGGAGTTGCAGTGAGATTAGTAGAAGAACAGCATCTAGTAAAGATGAGGTCAAGCGTATTGCCTGCCTTGTGAGTAGGGGGGACGGTGAGAGGGTGAGGTCAAAAGAGGAGAGGAGTGGAAAGAAGGAGGCAGAGAGAAATTAGTCAAAGGTAGACGTAGGGAGGTTAAAGTCACCCAGAACTGTGAGGGGTGAGCCATCCTCAGGAAAGGAACTTATCAAGGAGTCAAGCTCATTGATGAACTCTCCAAGGGAACATGGAGGGCGATAATTGACAAGGATGTTAAGCTTGAATGGGCTAGTGACTGTGACAGCATGGAATTCAAATGAGGAGATAGACAGATGGGTCAGGGGAAAAAGAGAGAATGTCCACTTGGGAGAGATGAGGATTCCTGTTTCACCACCCCGCTGACCAGATGCTCTCGGGGTATGCGAGAACACATGGTCAGACGAGGAGAGAGCAGTAGGAGTAGCAGTGTTTTCAGTGGTAATCCATGTTTCCGTCAGCGCCAAGAAGTCGAGCGACTGGAGGGTAGCATAGGCTGAGATTAACTCTGCCTTGTTGGCGGCAGAACGGCAGTTCCAGAGGCTGCCGGAGACCACGTGGGTCGTGCGTGCAGGGACCACCAGGTTAGAGAGGCAGCAGCCACGCGGTGTGAGGTGTTTGTATCGCCTGTGCGGAGAGGAGAGAACAGGGATAAACAGAGGCATAGTTGACAGGCTACAATAATGCAAAGTAGATCAGAATGAAATGAACTAAACATCTGGGAAAGCGAGAAGCTGGGCCTCCCTCACTTACGTTTCACTGAAACACTAGCAACTACTGTTAGCTAGCCAAGTGCAAAGCTAGCCACTGAATCGACTCAGCCAGTTCGCGTCTGTTCGCTAGGGTCGTTCCAGCTATTGTTTAGTTAGCTATCCAGGTAGCAACAAGCTAGCTACATTTCGAGTACAGTAGCTACTTACTACCTAACGTTAACGCTTCAGACAATGAGGTTAGAAAAACAGCTGAATGGTAGGCATTATTGTATGTAATTATTGTAGGCAGCTAGCTGGTGTAATTACAGGCACTCTTAAGCGTGAAACAACTATCCACAGTTGCTAATAGTTACCAGTAGCTACCCGCTAGCTAGTCCAGGTAGTGGGTTAGCTAGCCTCGTGCTTCACCGGGCTAGCTAAGTAGACCTCCACAAGTCTGGTTCATCCTTGGGGGCGAACACAGCCGCGAGCTGCACAGTGACACGAGCCTACCAGACGAGCTAAATTACTTCTATGCTCGCTTCGAGGCAAGGAACACTGAAACATACACGAGAGCATCAGCTGTTCGGGACGACTGTGTGATCCTGCTCTCTGTAGCCGATGTGAGTAAGACCTTTAAACAGGTCAACATTCACAAGGCCGCAGGGCCAGACGGATTACCAGGACGTGTACTCCGAGCATGTGCTGACCAACTGGCAAGTGTCTTCACTGACTTCAATGACTCACCCTCAAATAGACCATCAATACCAGAGTTCTACAATACTACTTACATAATCAACTGGACATTACAACAGCCTGAACCTCAATATCGTCCTGGGGGATGGAAAGGGTCTGTTGAAATGAATACTGTAGTGGTGTGAGAAAGGTAACACAAGCTTCCTCTCTGGTTCCACTCCCCAATAGTAAGTGGGTCATTTTAAAACACTTAAAAATGAAAAAAATACTAATAATATATTTGTTGTTTTATTTAATTGTTACCTAAGAAGAAAACCTGTCTAAATCCTTTATTCTGAAAATATCTATTAATATGCATTATAGAAAATAATGAGGACTAGCAAATTGGATGTCCCAATGGTGATGTGTAGAGGTGTAGTGACATGTTTTGACTAGATAAATAAATATAGAAGAGAAATTGGCTCATAATTTAAAATGTTTCTAGTCAAAAATGTATATTTGGGTGCCGTGTTCAAAAGGCATATTTTTTATTTATATTGCATTTTTTTAATTAACTTTTATATGAGCTTGTTAGTGCATAGGTCAAATGTATCTTTGTGAGCGGTTGCTCATTTCAGGTATTTCTTCCAGCTTCAGACAAACACTAAATATTTCACTTAAAACATAGTTTTGTTGTATTCACTTAAAACATAGTTTTGTTGTATTTTTTTAATGATAGAGAAAAGAAGAGTTTGACCAACACAGATTCATGCATCCAATCTTTGAGGACGTGTCTACATTGCTAACTTTTTAGAGTGGTCACATGCCAATCTGTTCCATATAATAGACAGTCTTTGGAACAGTGGAAAGCAGCATGGCCCCTTGGTTGTTGCTAAGCAGGCATTCTTCTTCTATGGTGTTTATTGGTGGTGTTCAGACCAACGTAAAAGGTGCATCATTGCCACCTTCTGGGCTGGAGTGTGATAGAGACGTGGTTCTGTCCTGGTGAGATCACAGGGTCAAAGAAAACTTGGTATGACTGTAGTCACTCAGCCCATGAGAACCATTCATACTGTCAGATCTAATATGGTCAAAGAAAACTGAATACAACCATAAGAACCATTCATACTGTCAGATCTAATATGGAAGAAGGTTTTCACACACTGTTGCTGGTATTTTGGCCCATTCCTCCATGCAGATCTCCTCTAGAGCAGTGATGTTTTGGGGCTGTCGCTGGGCAACACGGACTTTCAACTCCCTCCAAAGATTTTCTATGGGGTTGAGATCTGGAGACTGGCTAGGCCACTCCAGGACCTTGAAATGCTTTTTTACGAAGCCACTCCTTCGTTGCCCGGGCGGTGTGTTTGGGATCATTGTCATACTGAAAGACCCAGCCACGTTTCATCTTCAATGCCCTTGCTGATGGAAGGAGGTTTTCACTCAATCTCACGATACATGGCCCCATTCATTCTTTCCTTTACACGGATCAGTCGTCCTGGTCCCTTTGCAGAAAAACAGCCCCAAAGCATGATGTTTCCACCCCCATGCTTCACAGTAGGTATGGTGTTCTTTGGATGCAACTCACCATTCTTTGTCCTCCAAACACGACGAGTTGAGTTTTTACCAAAAAGTTATATTTTGGTTTCATATGACCATATGACATTCTCCCAATCCTCTTCTGGATCATCCAAATGTACTCTAGCAAACTTCAGACGGGCCTGGACATGTACTGGCTTAAGCAGGGGGACACGTCTGGCACTGCAGGATTTGAGTCCCTGGCGGCGTAGTGTGTTACTGATGGTAGGCTTTGTTACTTTGGTCCCAGCTCTCTGCAGGTCATTCACTAGGTCCCCCCGTGTGGTTCTGGGACTTGTGATCATTTTGACCCCACGGGGTGAGATCTTGCGTCGAGCCCCAGATCGAGGGAGATTATCAGTGGTCTTGTATGTCTTCCATTTCCTAATAATTGCTCCCACAGTTGACTTCTTCAAACCATGCTGCTTACCTATTGCAGATTCAGTCTTCCCAGCCTGGTGCAGGTCTACAATTTTGTTTTTGGTGTCCTTTGACAGCTCTTTGGTCTTGGCCATAGTGGAGTTTGTAGTGTGACTGTTTGAGGTTGTGGACAGGTGTCTTTTATACTGATAACAAGTTCAAACAGGTGCCATTAATACAGGTAACGAGTGGAGGACAGAGGAGCCTCTTAAAGAAGAAGTTACAGGTCTGTGAGAGCCAGAAGTCTTGCTTGTTTGTAGGTGACCAAATACTTATTTTTTCCACCATAATTTGCAAATAAATTCATTAAAAGTCCTACAATGTGATTTTCTAGATATTTTTTTTCTCAATTTGTCTGTCATAGTTGACGTGTACCTATGATGAAAATTACAGGCCTCTCTCATCTTTTTAAGTGGGAGAACTTGCACAATTGGTGGCTGACTAAATACTTTTTTCCCCCACTGTATGGCATGGCATAAGCTACAGACAACTAATACAATTGCATTTTATCGATGGCAGTTTGAATGCACAGAGATGCCATGACAAGATCCTGAGGCCCATTAAATACTTATTTCCCTCATTAAAATGCAAATCAATTTATAACATTTTTGACATGCGTTTTTCTGGATTTCTTTGTTGTTATTCTGTCTCTCACTGTTCAAATAAACCTACCATTAAAATTATAGACTGATCATGTCTTTGTCAGTGGGCAAACGTACACAAAATCAGCAGGGGATCAAATACTTTTTTCCCTCACTGTACATGGTTTGACACCAGTATTGCCAGCATTTGTTTTATTCACTGGGCTATCTAGAGTGATCAGATAGTAGACTAAAGAAGTGAAGTAGACAAACTGCCAATGTTTTAAAGTTCTATTAAATTAGTCTGTGTAGTTACGAACCCTTGTGATAGTGAGTGGAGGATGACATGGCTTCTACATCTGCAAGGCTTGCTCTTTGGGGTTTTTGGCTGGGTTTCTATAAAGCACTTTGTGACAACTTCTGATGTAAAAAGGGCTTCATAAAATACATTTGATTGACATGTATATCACACCAACTGACTGGTTCTTCTGATGTTGTTCACACAGGAGACCGTGTTGAGACATTCTCTACATCCAGAGAGCAACAGCAGGAAGATCACAGAGCTAAGAGGTCTCACCACTGCCCACATTGTGAGGAGAGTTTCTCATTTCTATCAAAGTTAAAAATACACCTACAAATACACACAGGAGAGAATCTGTATTCCTGTACTGACTGTGGGAAGAATTTCACAACATCAAAGGCTCCTGAGTGGCGCAGTGCTAACTGTGTCACTAGAGATCCTGTCTTTCGAATCAAGGCTCTGTCTCGCAGTGCAACTTAAAAATACCGGACCTTATACACTCAGGGGAGACGCACTTGGCCCAGCGTCGTCCAGGGTAGGGTTAAGGGAATCTTCCCGGCAGGGATGTAGACTCAACGTATAGAGCATGGCGTTTGCAATGCCAGGGTTGTGGGGTTCGATTCTCCACGGGGGGCCAGTATAAAAAAAATAAAAAAAATGTATTCACTAACTGTAAGTCGCTCTGGATAAGAGCGTCTGCTAAATGACTAAAATGTAAAATGTAAATGGCTCTGACAGTTCATCAGAGAGTGCACACAGGAGAGAAGCCTTACTCCTGCTCTGACTGTGGGTTAAGTTTCTCTCTTCTTGGCACCTTAAAAAGACATGAACGTATACATACAGGAGAGAAGCCTTACTCCTGCTCTGACTGTGGGGCAAGTTTCTCTCGACTGGGCAGCTTAAAACAACATGAACGTATACACACAGGAGAGAAGCCTTATTCCTGCTCTGACTGTGGGGCAAGTTTCTCTCAACTGGGCCACTTAAAACAACATGAACGTATACATACAGGAGAGAAGCCTTATTCCTGCTCTGACTGTGGGGCAAGTTTCTCTAAACTGGGCCACTTAAAACAACATGAACGTATACACACAGGAGAGAAGCCTTACTCCTGCTCTGACTGTGGCGCAAGTTTCTCTCAACTGGGCCACTTAAAACAACATGAACGTATACATACAGGAGAGAAGCCTTATTCCTGCTCTGTCTGTGGGAAGAGTTTCTCTCAATTGAACAAATTAAAACAACATGAACGTATACACACAGGAGAGAAGCCTTACTCCTGCTCTGACTGTGGGAAGAGTTTCTCTCAATTGAACAACTTAACAAAACATGAACGTATACACACAGGAGAGAATCCATACTCCTGCTCTGACTGTGGGAAGAATTTCTCTCATCTGGGCCACTTAAAAAGACATGAACGTATACATACAGGAGAGAAGCCTTACTCCTGTTCTGACTGTGGGGCAAGTTTCTCTCAGCTGGGCACTTAAAACAACATGAACGTATACATACAGGAGAGAAGCCTTACTCCTGCTCTGACTGTGGGGCAAGTTTCTCTCAACTGGGCAGCTTAAAACAACATGAACCTATACATACAGGAGAGAAGCCTTACTCCTGCTCTGACTGTGTAAAATGGTTCACAACATCAGCTCAGCTAAAAGTTCATCAGAGAACACACACAGGAGAGAAGCCTTACTCCTGCTCTGACTGTGGGTCAAGTTTCTCTCAACTTGGCAACTTATAACAACATGAAAATATACATACAGGAGAGAAGACTTACCACTGATCTAAAAACAACAGATGAGCTGCAACGTCATCAGAGAACACACACAGGAGAGAAGCCTTACTTCTGTTCTTAATATGGCAAGAGATTCTCCTGATTGGGCAACGTAAAAAAACACCAACGGTTACACACTGTAGAGAATACTTATTACTGCACTGACTGTGAGACGAGATTCTACAGATTGGGACAATTTAAAGACACCAACGTATACATAAGAAGTGGTAGTGGTCAAAGACAAGGCCACAGAGGGGACTCCATCCTAGATCTGATACACACAACCCACTGTACTTGCTCCTCTCTGATCCAGTGATCACAAATGTCTGCTGTTCTCTCCAAACACAACATCAGGAGGGAGAAGAGAGGTGCAGCGGAAAAAAAGACATCTGGTAACCCAGAACAGAAAGGAGACCTTTGCACGATATATGGCCAGTACTGACTGGTCTGCCATATGAGGTGGAGAGCATCGACGCAAAGGTGGAGACGTTCAACTCCTGCATTCAAACTGCACTTGATGTATACATGCCAATAAGAACAACAACAACACTGGACCAGCCCTGGATGACTGAAAGAATAAAGGCTGCCATCAGGGAAATGTAGAATATTTTCAACAGATGGGGAGAAACAATGACATGGAGAAAATACAGAAACGCAGTGCAAATGCTTATCAAGGAAGCAAAGACAATCTTCTACAAAACTGAAATCCAGGACCTAAAGAAGAAAAACCCTAAAGAATGGTGGGACTTCATTAACAAAGGACTGGGACCAAAGAAAACATCAGGAGGGAGAATAGAGGTCGAGGGAATTGAAGACGACAACGTGGCTGATGTTTTGAATGGCTTCTTTGCTGAGGCATGGACCTGCTGATGTGTCCAAAGCCTGATGTGTCCAAAAGGATCATCTCCAGAGGTGGAGCATTCCAACCACAGCTCCCTTCACTGTAGAGCAGGCGAGAACAGGCTGCAGTGCACCTGGTGAAGGACATGCACACTCTTGACCATCCACTGAATGACCTGCTCCCTTCAAGAAGAGGTAACTGCACCACCAGGCTCCTGAGAAACAACCACAAACTGTCCTGTATAACTGCCCGTACAAACCGTCTGCAAATGCCACTCTACCCACTGCTATCAGACTGCATAATAACTCCAGCTCTTAAATGGTTTTCCCAAAAACTCTTTTTTTTTTTTTTTTATCACATTTTAATATTTCAAATTTCCATCATGAAAAATGTCCTGTAATGTTTCAAGTGTTCTGTATTCTACTTATGTCACATATTGTGTTATGTATTTAACAGGTAGCCTAGCGGTTAAGAGTGTTGGGCCAGTAACTGAAAGGTCGCTGGTTTGAATCCCGAGCCAACTAGGTCAAAAATCTGTCATTATGGCCTTGAGCAAGGCAATTAACCCCAATTGGTCCTATAAGTCGCTCTGGATAAGAGCATCTGCTAAATTACAAATATGTAATGAAAAATCATGTTTGTACATTAATTTGTGCTGGGCAACCTTACCCAAGAAGACTCGATGCTGTAATCGCTGCCAAAGGTGAAAAATGTCTAAAAACCTGTCTTTTGCTTTGACATTATGGGGTATTGTGTGTAGATTGATGAGGGGAAAAAATTATTTAACCAACATTAGAATATGGCTGTAACGTAATAAAATGTGGAAAATGTCAAGGGGTCTGAATACGTTCAGATTGCACTGTATTTAGCCAAGCTACCATTGACTAGGTATTGGCACCCCATGTATATAGCCAAGCTACCATTGACTAGGTATTGGCACCCCATGTATATAGCCAAACTACCATTGACTAGGTATTGGCACCCCATGTATATAGCCAAGCTACCATTGACTAGGTATTGGCACCCCATGTATATAGCCAAGCTACCATTGACTAGGTATTGGCACCCCATGTATATAGCCAAGCTATCATTGACTAGGTATTGGCACCCCATGTATATAGCCAAGCTATCATTGACTAGGTATTGGCACCCCATGTATATAGCCAAGCTATCATTGACTAGGTATTGGCACCCCATGTATATAGCCAAGCCATCATTGACTAGGTATTGGCACCCCATGTATATAGCCAAGCTACCATTGACTAGGTATTGGCACCCCATGTATATAGCCCAGCTACCATTGACTAGGTATTGGCACCCCCATGTATATAGCCAAGCTATCATTGACTAGGTATTGGCACCCCATGTATATAGCCAAGCTACCATTGACTAGGTATTGGCACCCCATGTATATAGCCAAGCTATCATTGACTAGGTATTGGCACCCCATGTATATATCCAAGCTACCATTGACTAGGTATTGCACCCCATGTATATAGCCAAGCTACCATTGACTAGGTATTGGCACCCCATGTATATAGCCAAGCTACCATTGACTAGGTATTGGCACCCCCATGTATATAGCCAAGCTACCATTGACTAGGTATTGGCACCCCATGTATATAGCCAAGCTACCATTGACTAGGTATTGGCACCCCATGTATATAGCCAAGCTACCATTGACTAGGTATTGGCACCCCATGTATATAGCCAAGCTATCATTGACTAGGTATTGGCACCCCATGTATATAGCCAAGCTACCATTGACTAGGTATTGGCACCCCATGTATATAGCCAAGCTATCATTGACTAGGTATTGGCACCCCATGTATATAGCCAAGCTACCATTGACTAGGTATTGGCACCCCATGTATATAGCCAAGCTATCATTGACTAGGTATTGGCACCCATGTATATAGCCAAGCTATCATTGACTAGGTATTGGCACCCCATGTATATATAGCCAAGCTATCATTGACTAGGTATTGGCACCCCATGTATATAGCCAAGCCATCATTGACTAGGTATTGGCACCCCATGTATATAGCCAAGCTACCATTGACTAGGTATTGGCACCCCATGTATATAGCCAAGCTATCATTGACTAGGTATTGGCACCCCATGTATATATCCAAGCTACCATTGACTAGGTATTGGCACCCCATGTATATAGCCAAGCTACCATTGCTCATCGTGTATTAATTCCTTGTGCTACAATCTTTTTTCCTGTTATTATAATTGTTGTATTGTGTTCTCTATTGTTGGTCAACATTTCACTGTTAGTCTACACCTGTTGTTTACCAAACATGTGACAAAATGAAATGACTTTGTGTGTAGTTAATTGTCTTCTAAAACTATACTGAAAAAATACATAAACTTGACATGTAAAGTGTTGGTCCCATGTTTCATGAGCTGAAATGAAAGATCCCGGATATTTTCCATACGCACAAAAAGCTTATTTCTCTCTCAAATTTGGTGCACAAATTTGTTTCCATTTTCTGTTAGTGAGCATTTCTCCTTTGCCAAGATAATCAATCCACCTGCGAGTTGTGGCATATCAAGAAGCTGATTAAACAGCATGATCATTACACAGGTGCACCTTGTGCTGGGTACAATAAAAGTCCACTCTGAAATGTGCAGTTTTGTCACACAACACAATGCCACAGATGTCTACATGTTGAGGGGAGTGCACAATTGGCATGCTGACTGCAGCAATGTTCACAAGAAGAGCTGTTGCCAGAGAATTGAATGTACATTTCTCTACCGAGAATTTGGCAGAACGCCCAACTGGCTTCACAGCCGCAGACCACGTGTAACCGTGCAAGCCCAGGACCTCCACATCTGGCTTCTTCACCTGCAGGATCATCTGAGACCAGCCACCCGGACAGCTGATGAAACTGAGGAGTATTTCTATCTGTAAAAAAAGCCTTTAGTGGAGGAAAATCATTCTTATTGGCTGATGGGTGGGCCCCCTGTCATGTGAAATCCATAGATTATGGCCTAATTAATGTATTTCAATTGACTGATTTCCTTATATGAACTGTACCCCAGTAAAATTGTTGAATGTTGTGTTTATATTTTTGTTCAGTGAAAATCTTACAAAAAAACTGATGATGAATATGTTTGGAAAACTGCATTGATCTGCCAATGAAAACCAATGTTTGTATATGAATCTGTACTGGTCAACCTCTCCTTCTCTTTTGTATTCAGTTCTTCCATATTAGATCTGACAGTATGAATGGTTCTTAATGTTGTATTCTTCCATATTAGATCTAACAGTATGAATGGTTCTTATGGTTGTATTCGGTTCTTCCATATTAGATCTGACAGTATGAATGGCTCTTATAGGCTGAGTGCCTGAGTGTGTTTTGGTATGACCACAGTCAGGATTTCTCTGACCCTGTGATCTCACCAGGTTAGAACCACATGTCTCTATCACATTCCAGCCCAGAAGGTGGCAGTGATGCACCTTTAACGTTTGTCTGAACACCAACAATAAACACCATAGAAGAAGAATGCATGCAGCTTTCCACTGTTCCAAAGACTGTCTATTATATGGAACAGATTGGCATGTGACCACTCTAACAATGTAGACACGTCCTCAAAGATTTGACATGAATCTGTGTTGGTCAAACTCTTCTCTTCTCTATCATTAAATACAACAAAACGATGTTTTAAGTGAAATATTTAGTGTTTGTCTAGCTGGAAAAAATACCTGAAATGAGCATCACAAAGATACATTTGACTTATGCACTAACACGCTTTTTCAATATACGCAGCTTTGTCACCAGCTGCAGTACTGTAGCTTTATTAATCTACTGTACTTCAACATGTACTCACATTGGATGGGTTGATTAGGATTCAAACCATGTCTTAAATCGCTAGCTAGCTACTTACAAGCCACAACACACATGTAAAGTTGCTGTAGAACTCTTTCATGGGGTGTGAAAATATATGTAATCAAAACTACTGGATATCTTTAGAAGTAAAATTGTTCTACAATTTTCTTACACTTTGAAAATGTGGGATAGTTTTTGTAGGTCGGCAGGATAAAAACAATATTTAATCTCTATTAAGATTTAAGCTAGCAAAATGTAAAGGGGTGTGTAGACTTTCACTGTGACTGTATACGTACCATTGACTTGCAATGGATTTGTGCCACAAATGCTAAACATTTAGCAGTTATAACAATAGTAGGATAAACAATATATGCCCAGGACTATATGGAGGGACAGACTGTTGAAATGCCCAGTTGATTATGTAAACAGTCTTGTAGAACTCTGGCATTGATGGTCCATCTGAGGGTGAGTCATTGATATGAATGCTCAGAGTAAAAGAGCTGTGAACTCACCTGTGATGGCCCACGTCTACCACAACCTTTCCTATTGTGTTTGTAAGCACCACAGCATTTTAGGCAGCCATTGATCAAAATGTGTTCATACATACTGTACAATGGGAGGGCGTGTGGAAGGAACAGGGGAGAACCAGGAGTTTGATCTCTGACTTCTACAGTGAGGGAAAAAAGTATTTGATCCCCTGCTGATTTTGTACGTTTGCCCACTGACAAAGACATGATCAGTCTATAATTTTAATGGTAGGTTTATTTGAACAGTGAGAGACAGAATAACATCAACAAAATCCAGAAAAACGCATGTCAAAAAATGTTATATAAATTGATTTTGCATTTTAATGAGGGAAATAAGTATTTGACCCCTCTGCAAAACATGACTTAGTACTTGGTGGCAAAACCCTTGTTGGCAATCACAGAGGTCAGACGTTTCTTGTAGTTGGCCTCCAGGTTTGCACACATCTCAGGAGGGATTTTGTCCCACTCCTCTTTGCAGATCTTCTCCAACTCATTAAGGTTTCGAGGCTGACGTTTGGCAACTCGAACCTTCAGCTCCCTCCACAGATTTTCAATGGGATAAAGGTCTGGAGACTGCCTAGGCCACTCCAGGACCTTAATGTGCTTCTTCTTGAGCCATTCCTTTGTTGCCTTGGCCGTGTGTTTTGGGTTATTGTCATGCTGGAATACCCATCCACGACCCATTTTCAATGCCCTGGCTGAGGGAAGGAGGTTCTCACGCAAGATTTGACGGTACATGGCCCCGTCCATCGTCCCTTTGATGCTGTGAAGTTGTCCTGTCCCCTTAGCAGAAAAACACCCCAAAGCATAAGGTTTCCATCTCCATGTTTGATGGTGGAGATGGTGTTCTTGGGGTCATAGGCAGCATTCCTCCTCCTTCAAACACGTCGAGTTGAGTTGATGCCAAAAAGCTCCATTTTGGTCTCATCTGACCACAACACTTTCACCCAGTTCTCCTCTGAATCATTCAGATGTTCATTGGCAAACTTCAGACTGGCCTGTATATGTGCTTTCTTGAGCAGGGGGACCTTGCGGGCGCTGCAGGATTTCAGTCCTTCACGGCGTAGTGTGTTACCAATTGTTTTCTTGGTGACTATGGTCCCAGCTGCCTTGAGATCATTGACATGATCCTCCTGTGTAGTTCTGGGCTGATTCCTCACCGTTCTCATGATCATTGCAACTTCACGAGGTGAGATCTTGCATGGAGCCCCAGGCCGAGGGAGATTGACAGTTATTTTGTGTGTTTATTCCATTTGCGAATAATCGCACCAACTGTTGTCACATTCTCACCAAGCTCCTTGCCGATGGTCTTGTAGCCCATTCCAGCCTTGTGTAGGTCTACAATCTTGTCCCTGACATCCTTGGAGAGCTCTTTGGTCTTGGCCATGGTGGAGAGTTTGGAATCTGATTGATTGATTGCTTCTGTGGACAGGTGTCTTTTATACAGGTAACAAACTGAGATTAGGAGCACTCCCTTTAAGAGTGTGCTCCTAATCTCAGCTCGTTACCTGTATAAAAGACACCTGGGAGCCAGAAATCTTTCTGATTGAGAGGGGGTCAAATACTTATTTCCCTCATTAAAATGCAAATCAATTTATAACATTTCTGACATGCGTTTTTCTGGATTTTGTTGCTGTTATTCTGTCTCTCACTGTTCAAATAAACCTACCATTAAAATTATAGACCGATCATTTCTTTGTCAATGGGCAAATGTACAAAATCAGCAGGGGATCAAATACTTTTTTCCCTCACTGTATTTAGGACTGGGATCCCTCTGTGGGCCGGGCTTTTCAGAATATCTCTTGATTCTCTTTTAAACATGCTAGAAACCAGCCTAGTAAGAGCAGATGAATATGTTCCCCCTCAGCATTTCCTATCCACCCTCCCCTCAAATCATTGTGAGAACTGTAATGTGATGACCAAGGGGGATTCTTTTCTTCACCCTCATACTGGAAATAAAATGTATGTCCTGGGTAGAAATTCCCCTGTAAAACAAAATGTGTGGTATATTTCCTGATGTGCCCCATGTGGCTATTATTATGTGTGGAAAGTCTAAGAGAAAATTGAAAGCTGAAAGAGCAACATCAGAACTGCTGACGAGAAATCCCCTGTAGCCAGAAGCTTTAATGTGGTCGGTTATGTTGTGTGCCAACTTGAGGTTCAAGGGCTTAGAAGTTGTACAGCCAATATAAGACAGGAGGTGATAGAGAATAATTGTTGTTAGCATGAGAGAGACATATATTATATCCATGACTTACAAACAGAACAGAGACATATTATATCCATGACTTACAAACAGAGAGAGACATATTAAATCCATGACTTACAAAGAGACAGACATATTATATTACAGATCCATGACTTACAAACAGAGACAGACAAACAGAGAGAGACATATATTATATCCATGACTTACAAACAGAGAGAGACATATTATATCCATGACTTACAAAACAGAGAGAGACATATTATATCCATGACTTACAAACAGAGAGACATATTATATCCATGACTTACAAGAGACATATTATATCCATGACTTACAAACAGAGAGAGACCATATTATATCCATGACTTACAAACAGAGAGAGACATATTATATCCATGACTTACAAACAGAGAGAGACATATTATACTTACAAACAGAGAGATCCATGACTTACAACAGAGAGAGACAGATCCATGACAGAGACATTATATCCATGACTTCAAACAGAGACAGACATATTATATCCATGACTTACAAAACAGAGAGAGACATATTATATCCATGACTTACAAACAGAGAGAGACATATTATATCCATGACTTACAAACAGAGAGAGACATATTATATCCATGACTTACCCTGACCCACTCCAACACAACAGCTGAGAGAGAGACATATTGCAATATCTGACATGACTTACAAACAGAGGGGGAGAGACATATTATATCCATGACTTACAAACAGAGAAATGATTGTAAATAGACATATTATGATTGATTGTAAAGTAAATAAAGAATCAGTACAACAATATGACATCAACAAACACTGAGACACCTATTTGTTTCCATCTGCTGCTAAAAAAGAAGACTTAAAAACAGAAGATCCACAGAGTGTGGTTTTCATATTTCTTCCAAGTTTTAGAGACAGATATTATATCCATGACTTACAAACAGAGAGAGACATATTATTATCCATGACTTACAAACAGAGAGAGACATATTATATCCATGACTTACAAACAGAGAGAGACATAATTAATCCATGACTTACAAAACAGAGAGAGACATATTATATCCATGACTTACAAAATGCGCAGTTTCAGATCAGACCGCAGAGAGCCGCGCGTCTGCACATTTGTTGATATTCTTTGTTAGTTAGCGAGTTATTAGCCCAAATATACATAAGTATAGGTCAGCAATGCGGAATTACTGCTTCCTACAAGAGAAACAAAACGTGTAGGCTACATTTCAAGCTGTCTTTGAAAAGCCAGTCAGATAATTTTTTTTGGTCTTAATTAAAGAGGCAGTGTTGTATTTTGAGACAGGCTTGAATATGCAAATAAGCCAATAAGCAGAGGGTAGCCTACATTGTCTAATTCTCTGTATGGTAATAATAATTAATATTATTTTGTAAAGTGGTTTCTTGCATCATACAACACACTGTAATCCCAAACAGTTGTACTAGCTCATAAGTAATAAGGTCATAACAGTCAAATGTCGTTATGCAGTTGACCAAACTATAAAGTATTGAGCTCTGTTGAGATTTATGCCACTTTAATTGAAGAGGGCTCAATATTTTATAGGTAATTTGTGTGGAACGCTCAAAAAGTTTAGGTAGTGTCATGACGTTATCGACGTCATGACGTTCTGGTGGGTGGGTCATCTCTCCCTCAGGAAAGCTGAGTCAGCCATCTTGAATTTGCCTTGATGCGGGTTGTTGTTTGGGCCGCCCGTGTGGATGTGGAACACAGTTTAATTTGTTTTAATTTGTTTGCAATGCGCACTTTTTATGCTGCCCGCTTGAAACCACCACCACCTCCGTTTTTATCATTAGTCTTATTGCCCTCGTTTTCTTAAGCGCCATCTTATCATCACCTCTGATTTGGTAAGTAACTCTAATGTTGTTCTTGTTGTTTTTTTAAAAATTGAATTTCGATAGTCTTAAATGTGGAACTGGGAATACATTTGTACAATGTGCACAGTGAATATTTGTTGTAAATAGTTTTAAAATTATCATGATGCTAACCAGGCCTGTGTTTGTATTTCTTTCCTAGGCTCAAGTGTGTGGTTGTGAGATCATCTCGAATCCTTTTAACAGTTCAGGTAGGATGTATTATGAAATAGTGTTACTAATGTAATACATTGCTAAAACCAAGTATATAGAGTTTATTTGTTATAATTCATTGGTATTAGATTTAAAGGGTGATCGAATAGCTCCTGATTTGTAATGTCATTAATGCATTTCTTTTGAAGCAATGTTTTAAAAAAAATGTACAAGTGAATAGGTTGGTTTACTTTTAAGTTTAAATTTCCCACGTATCTCGTTAAAGTTTTGACCAATGAGCTAACTTGTTAAGTTGTGGCCAATGGGAGAGTGGACTGGTTGCTGGGAAAGAAAAGAGAGGGAAAAGTTGAAAGAAGGAGAGGAGAGACGTTAGTGGGGTTGGTGAAGGAAAAAAACGACCAAAGGAAACGATAAAGAGAGAAACAAACCATACCTACAGAGTTTTTTTTAAGGGAATCCTGATTTTATTTCTATAAGAGAGTGTTTATTATTTAGTTAAGAAAGACCAAGTGGAGACTGAAGCTGCCGTCACATTGTGGAGACATTCGACATCCTAGAGGTTAGCCTAGCATCGTGCAAGACTTGGAGAGAATTGCTTGTGACGATCAGTTCGGGTTTTCCAACGGATGTCTGTTGCTGCTACCGAGTACTGGCTGCATTGATAGCTGTGTTCGCTGTGGATCTTGTGAGGACACCTGCACGGAACTACTATATTTTGCTGAGGCATTATCTACAAGTAGTGAGTAACTACAAATGTGGGGTGGACTTCGGGACTTTATGTATGTCGTCGTCATTTTTTTATGAGCTCCAACGCGCGCCCAGGGTTTAAGCAAGCTTGCAAATAATTTGGACATGGGTTGTGGAAAAATCATTGGGGTTTATAATTTTTATTTCTTTTGATGTGATACATTGAACATTTGATTAATATAGATCTTGAACCTTATGTCTGTTTTATTGGTGGAGTCATTTACTGTTTCAGTTTCATTTAATGCATGGGAAAGCATATCCTTATAACAATAACCAAGTCTATAATCATTCTATCTGAAGTTAATACCCTATTTGTCATTCACCCTAGCAAGTTTACAATAGGGATTCTTATTGGAGATGTCCTTCTCACCTAATATCCCATGCTGTTCAGATATTCAAAATAAGGTAATATCGTGAGAGTCAAATTCGAGCCTGGTGAGAGGGTTACACTAATAATTGGTTTTATTTTATGTGTTTCCACAGTCATTCTTTTGCTATTTCTCTAAATGTTTTTATCTCAACTGTGGGGTCAACAGTTGATCACTTGAACCCTTTATTAATACTTTGTTAAATACAAAGACACAACAACAGAAATAGCAGATCTATAAGCACAAAACTTTGATGCTTTGCTTGTTAATAACTAACTTGCTTATCTTTTAACATTTTCATTTTTACTATAATTAGTGTACAATGAATGTTTTTGATATATTTGTGTAATTATTATTGTACTGGATATTTTTTGTCCATGTAGGAACAACGTGATGTAAATATGAGACGGGCCCTCGTCCTTCGTGCACTTCCTGTGTACCTGCGTGAAGATGCCTCCAAGTTTTTCAGGACCTGTAATGTAAGTGTACTGGCCTCACTATCAATCCCTTTGCTTAGCTATTCAGTCAGCTTAAACATGACATCACTCAAATACTCTAGGAGAACCAGAGGGGCATTCCAGAAAGCAGGTTATGTGAAAACCATCAGTATAGCCAATTGTATTTTTTCCAACAACGTAATTTCAAAGTCTGTGTTTCTAGTTTGTCGCCGCATTGAGTATGAGATAAAATGTTTTTATTTCATTTTCAGCCGATTTAAATAAAACAAAATAGCCTAAGATAAAACATTGAACAAACATTCAACCACTTCCTTAAAGGCTAATATAAAATAAAGTGATGTTAAATTCAAAATGAAAAGACTACTGCATCTGAAACTCTGTCAGTGATTTATATAACAGCCGCAGCCAGAAAATGTCTGCTTCCTGTTTTCTCCCGTTGCCATGGTGAATAACCGTATCGGAGCTCCATTGATGATGGCTTTTTACTAGTCGTCAGGCACAAGCTCAACTCAGAGTTAAGTACTCTGAGTCAAACTTACCTAACTCAGATCAGCTGTTCTGTAACTGAAAACTCAGTTTCACTTCACAGGGTAAGTCAACTCTGAGTTCAGGGTTAGGCTCAGTTTTGTTGAAACCTCCTTTCTGGAATAGCCCCCAGGACCTGTTTATGAAGTTTCCTTGAGTTGTTATTCTGCAAACTGACATGTAGAAATTACATAAATGAAAAGGTAAGTATAAAGAATTCCACTAAACAAAAGTATGCTTACAGGTAGGTGTGAAACTAACATAAAATAATAAGCATGTGTAAAGAAAATAGTTTAAACATGTAGCTTAGTTGCAGTCTAAGTGCAAAGTGACTGTAATGTCTAGACATCATTAGCATGATTTGTATCCTTGAGGGGCTGAACTCATTTTTGTATTATTTGTGTTTTATAGTCAGCAGATGGTCCAGACCTCACTGACACTCCGGGGCTCTCCTGACAGTTGTCACTGATGATACTACTGATGCGGCCCTCTTCAGCCCTGAGAGCATCTGTATTGTCGTGGAAGATGAAATACTTGTGAGTGGTCCCACAAACCTGGCTGACTCATTTCTCCTGCTCTTTGGTATGTCTATGCACTAGACCTACAGTACCCAAAGAATCTCGAGCTTACATTCACATTTATCCAAAAAGTTGTGATGTGTCTTGAGGACAACAAACCACTGAAAGGGCGTCTACTGACACTGAAGAATGATTTGTTCAATGAGTGAATCACTCAGAATGGACTATTTGTTGAGCTGAGTATTGAGGATGTTTTTTGTTTTTTTTCCCCTCTTTACAAATGTAATAATTTGCCTCTTCTACCTCATGTTTAATACATTTGATTGTTAATAGATAAATATCACAACATTGACGTATTGCCAAGCCCAAGTTTTTGTACTGTACTTGTGGGAAACGACTGTTGAATTCATGCACTATACATGTTTAATGTTGTGTGTGACCTAATGCTTACCTTGATGTTGCCAGTTGAAGTACGGCACAGTAGAAACCAGTACTTTTATTTGAATGTTTTGTTTAAAAAAAGTGAGTTGCAGCCTTCAAGGTACAGTAAGTGCCAAAACGTTTTAAATGGCTCCACATTCTAATAGTTGTCATTGCTGTTGAGTATGGATTATAATTAGAATCTTTATTGAATTTTATCATGAAGCCTTTGAGTTTTTATCATAATGTTTACTGAATTATGTGATATGGAGACCCAAATACTGAATCTACCCTCTGTAGCAATGACCACTATCAGAATATGGAACTATTAACACTTAATGTACTTTAAAACACATTTTGTTTTTATGGAGTCATTTCCTTTTCCTTTTTTGTTTTAATTTTATGACAAGCACTTTGTTTTTGACTGAGCTCCTTTTGATTCGTGCCTTTTTTAAAAGCACATTGTGTTGAATAAAAAAAAAGTTAAATTGTCACTGTGGTGTCACTTTCATGTTTTCTAACATTATTCGCTGATTATAATTGTGTAATGACCGACATCAGTATTTCAGTTTAGAATTAATTTTGATTGCATGTCCCACATTATGAGTTGAAGAATATTGAAAATTTTGAGTGTATTTCCCACATTATATGAGTTTGAAAAATATTGAAAATTTTGAGTGAATTACTCCCTAATTATAAGTTGAGGAATATCAATATTTATAAGATAACCTTGAGATAATTTAAGGCCACTGTAAATGTAATTTTTATTTTATGTAAACTTAAAAACATTTAAAACACATCACTAAAATATTTTGTGAACTTATTAGGGTTTACAGTGCACAATACAATTTACAGTCACCTATTTGGCCCATGGTGTTACAAACCAAGTAAAAAAAAATCAAGAATTCATGTCAAGCCCTTCATAATGTAAAAACGTGTTTTAAAGTATCCTGCAATGTAGGCCTGCATTGAACACCACATATAGGCTACATATAGGCTATATCATAGAAATAAAAAGCTATCTAAAACTGGAAGAGTACAGCCTCAGTGTTCACTGGAAACGCGCGCGGGAAGTTGCGCAAAAGTCTCACAGCGTTCAAGTTTACGCTCATAAGACCTACAATTTGCTCAGTTGCCCAAAAAACTATTTTACAGAAATAAATCCTGCTTCACTTTGGAAAGTAGAAGGAAGATTGTTCAAGCAACGCTTCTCCCAGTGCTTGATTATGGTGATGTAATCTACAGTCATACGGCTGCCTCTGTTTTAAAACCTTTAGCACTGTGTTGTATCACTGGGGAAAATGTTCATATAAAAGTTAAATAAAAAAAAATGCAATATAAATACAAAATATGCCTTTTGAACACGGCACCCAAATATACATTTTTGACTAGAAACATTTTAACTGAGCCAATTTCTCTTCTATATTATGTATCTAGTCAAAACATGTCACTACACCTCTACACATCACCATTGGGACAATCCCAATTTGCTAGTCCCATTATTTTCTATAATGCATATGAATAGATTATTTTCAGCATAAAGGACTTAGACAGGTTTTCTTCTTAGGTAATGTAGTGTCCGAGACAACGATGCTGACATGCTGTGATGACAAGAAATACGTTGATACTGTCCTTGATTATAATGGTTTATTACATCAAAGATTTCAGTATCAATTTACAGACTCCTGCAGACATCTGGAGAACAACTGACCCAATCTCTAATATGTTATTCTCTCCCCGTCCTTTGTTCCAACCATGGTATTTATAATATGTAACATAATATGGGTGGTTTTCTATAGACCAATCCCTGGCCTTTACATAACATACTCTCCTCTGTCTTAGGGGGCCCCTATAGTAATGTTTTCCAGATGTCTCCGCAAGCAGAGCCAAATTCTGGAATGTTCAGATACTACATATTTCCCCCCTTCAAGACTAATTAAGTCTCGAAAACAAAAATAATAGGATTATGACAAATCTTGTGTAACTTTAACAATAAAACAAAATGTATGTAGTGTGACACATTTTTATGAAGTGTAAACAAATCGTTATGGAGTGTAAGAGTGAAAAACCTGTCTGTTTCTTTCCAAATATCCATCAATCAATCAAGACAGTAAAATTCTCTCATGGCCCCTCTGCCCCAGGCGACCACCTAAGTACTCCAGATCAATTCATACATCTTTATCAATGCATTTTAAACTATGATGCAATTTAATACACATGAAAGCCTCAGAAACAAAGTACAATAAAAAATGTCCATATTTAGGCTGGTCGACCCATCGGACCCTCCTGTGGATTCTCTCTGTCCCTGCCCTAGACCCAATATCCCTAAGCATCCACGAAAAAAACAAAAAACATCTGAGGTCCCCACATGTACCCAACAACAGAAAACATAATTCTTCAAAAATTAATACAGAAAGAATATGACACAAATTATGTATTACACATACAAATATGTCTATATATAATTGCAGACACTGGAATGTAGTCCACTACACTGCATCTCCTCAGCAGTGTCGACTTTTAATGCAACGTTGATGATGGAATCTGAACATTTCCACACCTTCCTTGTTCCACTTCCTCCAGTCCATTCATATTGTCCATGTTTGAGTATTTGAATCCCCTCTACACATTCCCCCATACTTCTGGAAGAAAAGAAAACACCAACCAGTATCTTTTGCAAAGCAACACATGAAAATTAAAACATCAATATCAAAATGATATATACAATGATATACAGTGGGGGGAAAAAAGTATTTAGTCAGCCACCAATTGTGCAAGTTCTCCCACTTAAAAAGATGAGAGAGGCCTGTAATTTTCATCATAGGTACACGTCAACTATGACAGACAAAATGAGAAAAAAAAATCCAGAAAATCACATTGTAGGATTTTTTATGAATTTATTTGCAAATTATGGTGGAAATAAGTATTTGGTCAATAACAAAGTTTCTCAATACTTTGTTATATACCCTTTGTTGGCAATGACACAGGTCAAACGTTTTTCTGTAAGTCTTCACAAGGTTTTTCACACACTGTTGCTGGTATTTTGGCCCATTCCTCCATGAGATCTCCTCTAGAGCAGTGATGTTTTGTGGCTGTCACTGGGCAACACGGACTTTCAACTCCCTTCAAAGATTGTCCTCCAAACACGACGAGTTGAGTTTTTTACCAAAATGTTATATTTTGGTTTCATCTGACCATATGACATCCTCCCAATCCTCTTCTGGATCATCCAAATGCACTCTAGCAAACTTCAGAAGGGCCTGGACATGTACTGGCTTAAGCAGGGGGACACTGCAGGATTTGAGTCCCTGGCGGCGTAGTGTGTTATTGATGGTAGGCTTTGTTACTTTGGTCCCAGCTCTATGCAGGTCATTCACTAGGTCCCCCCGTGTGGTTCTGGGATTTTTGCTCACCTTTCTTGTGATCATTTTGACCCCACGGGGTGAGATCTTGCGTGGAGCCCCAGATCGAGGGAGATTATCAGTGGTCTTGTATGTCTTCCATTTCCTAATAATTGCTCCCACAGTTGATTTCTTCAAACCAAGCTGCTTACCTATTGCAGATTCAGTCTTCCCAGCCTGGTGCAGGTCTACAATTTTGTTTCTGGTGTCCTTTGACAGCTCTTTGGTCTTGGCCATAGTAGAGTTTGGAGTGTGACTGTTTGAGGTTGTGGACAGGTGTCTTTTATACTGATAACATGTTAAAAAACAGGTGCCATTAATACAGGTAACGAGTGGAGGACAGAGGAGCCTCTTAAAGAAGAAGTTTTACAGGTCTGTGAGAGCCAGAAATCTTGCTTGTTTGTAGGTGACCAAATACTTATTTTCCACCATAATTTGCAAATAAAATCATTAAAAAAAAAAATTCCTCAATTTGTCTGTCATAGTTGACGTGTACCTATGATGAAAATTACAGGCCTCTCTCATCTTTTTAAGTGGGAGAACTTGCACAATTGGTGGCTGACTAAATACTTTTTTCCCCCACTGTAGATAAGTGAAGATCAGTTCTTGCATTTGTATGTGTTTGTATGAATGAGTGGTTACAGGATATGTAGACATTCCAAACTGACAGAAGGGTGTTCCACAATCTTTGTTTTGCAATGACTAAAAGTCCCAACTGGACAAGTCCAGATATTAAAAATGTAAAAGTCCTTGAGGAACGGTCCGTGGTCAACCCACGGCAGGCACGCTCTGAGGATCCAATCCAGTGTTTGCAGCAGGCCTCTCCTGGGTTGTGTTGTACTCAGTGAAAGAGAGAGATTGTCAGATTGCGCCGTAGGGCCAAGTATAATAAACTGCAATACCTCTCCAAAATGATGAAACTAAATCACAATGAAGCAACAAAATAACTAATGAAAGGAGTATAATCATATCAAAGCAAAAACAAACAATAATGGGGAAATCAATAAGGCTTGATACTGTCATTTCAACCTAAATAAATGGAGAAACGGGACAGTGGCTCAAGTAATGTTATCTGGTATCAACAAAGGTCAACGTCTATTCAGGAAAGTTCAGGTTCTCAATGGTCTCTGTCGTAAGAGCCAGTGGAGGGACACTAGTGACTCAAATAGTTCAGATGTGAGCTGGGAGTGAGTGTTCAGGCAGAAAAGTCTCTATAATCCACAATGACTTGTCGAGTGCGATCGAAAGGAATTTGCCTCAGTTGTTAGTCTATAGTGGTGCGGATGGAAAGAAGGGTAGGCTACTTCACTTAGGGAATGGTGAATGTGCATTAACGAGTGTAGCACAAAGCAGTAGAGAATTTTGGTAGATCTGATCCCTACACAGGCTCAAGGGACCCCTTGCAAGTCTTCAGTCCCAAAAACGTTTCTGCCGCAGCCACAATCATGTCCAGTTTCTTAGACGTCTTTGAGACTTGTGCTGTCCAGTTTATAACTGTGGCAATGAACGCAAAACAAATAAACATTTTTAACCCACAGGGTATGTTTTGTCTGGCAGCAAACATTTACTACAGGCTGTGGTGTATCCACTACCATATCTTCCCTAGCATTACTTGTTTTCTCAATTATTTTAATCGCCTCCGAACAGGAGATTCGATTGACATCTAACCTTTGCCACCTCAATCTCCTTCACCCTTACAGGGCACTCCAGAACTCAGGATCATCATCCCCACCACAATTGCAACACCGTCGTCCTTCTACACACCGTTCTTCAGTATACTCTGTCCGTCTGCACACACTTGAAACACAGTCAAATACTTACATTGCAGTGGTTTGGGGATGACAGCTCTTACAGCGTATCTTACATAACCAAGCTTCACATGCGTAGGTATTTGCTCTTTTATCAAAAAACAACCGACAGACTTACTTATTTTCTCCATTTCTCCCAGCGGGACAGATGCTGGGCACCAACCACACCAGGAATTTTCTTCAGGTATTTACAGCGTGCTGCTTCTGGCATTCACCTTAAATAAAGAACAGGTGCAAGCAACTCCCAGGTCCAAATCAGTGATGCATCAATTAATTACTCCCCTTATCAACAGAGGGAAGAGTTACCGCGGGAAAAAGAGGTGCACACCATATACAGTGAGGGAAAAAAGCATTTGATCCCCTGCTGATATTGTAAGTTTGTCACGATCGTCTAAGGAGGGAGAGGACCAAGGCGCAGCGTTGAAAGCAAATATTTATTTTATCAAGATCACACGATCAAAACAACGAAACGTGACGTTCTTGGTTACAAAAACAAACCAACACGGAACAAGAAACCACAAACACAAAGTGAAAAGACAGACAGTTAAATATGGCTCCCAATCAGAGACAACCAGCTGACACTCGTTGCCTCTGATTGGGAGTCACTCAGGCCAACATAGATATACAAACATAGAATTACACACCCTGGCTCAACATAACATAGTCCCCAGAGCCAGGGCGTGACAGTACCCCCCCCCAAAGGCGCGGACTCCGACCGCGCCAAACAACCACAACAGGGGAGGGACCGGGTGGGCACTCCGCCTCGGCGGCGGATACGGCTCCGGACATGACCCAGGCACGGGTTGTGCTGGACTGACGACGCGCACCCCTGGCTTGGTGCGTGGAGGAGGAACGGGCCTTACCAGGCTGACGACGCACACCGTAGGCTTGGTGCGTGGAGCAGGGACAGGCCGGACTGGGCTGACGAAAGCACACCGTAGGCTTGGTGCGTGGAGCAGGGACAGGCCGGACTGGGCTGACGAAGCGCACCCCTGACTTGGTGCGGGGAGCAGGAATGAGCCGGACCGGGCTGACGACGCGCACCACTGACTTGGTGCGGAGAGCAGGAACGGGCCGGACAGGGCTGAAAAAACGCACCACAGACTTGGTGCGGGGGAGCAGGAACGGGCCGGACAGGGCTGACGAAACGCACCACAGACTTGGTGCGGGGAGCAGGAATGGGCCGGACTGGGCTGGCGACGCACCCCGTAGGCTTGGTGCGGGGAGCAGGAATAGACCGGACCGTACTGGGGACACACACCACTGGCCCTACACCGGGATCTGGAACGGGCCGGACCGGACTGGCAACACACGCCAGTACCTCTCGCCATGCCTCTACATCCTCCATCCCCTCTTCGACCAGTGGCCCCCGTAAACTGGTGGCCTCCTCTGGCAAATATCTGGGCCGATCTATCGCGGCCTCCTGCTGGGTCCGACGTCGTGAGCCCCCCCCTAAAAATTTTCTGGGTGTCTCTCCCCGTGGACCAGGCCTCCATGTCTTTCGCCAGACTCTCACCCCACTGCTCCAAAGTCCAACCTCTCTTCTCTTCGCTTGGCTTGGCCCAGTCGAGACTCCTACTCCACTGCTCCCAAGTCCATCCTCTCTCTTCTTCATGCTGCTTGGTCCTGTTATGGTGGTTTCTTCTGTCACGATCGTCTAAGGAGGGAGAGGACCAAGGCGCAGCGTTGAAAGCAAACATATTTATTTTATCAAGATCACACGATCAAAACAACGAAAACGTGACGTCCTTGGTTAGGGGTTCCAAAACCAACAAGGAACAAGAAACCACAAACACAAAGTGAAAAGACAGACAGTTAAATATGGCTCCCAATCAGAGACAACCAGCTGACACTCGTTGCCTCTGATTGGGAGTCACTCAGGCCAACATAGATATACAAACATAGAATTACACACCCTGGCTCAACATAACATAGTCCCAGAGCCAGGGCGTGACAAAGTTTTGCCCACTAACAAAGAAATGATCAGTCTATAATTTTAAAGGTAGGTTTATTTGAACAGTGAGAGACAGAATAAAAACAAAAAAAATCCAGAAAAATGCATGTCCAAAATGTTAAAATTGATCTGCATTTTAATGAGGGAAATAAGTATTTGACCCCTCTCAATCAGAAAGAGTTCTGGCTCCCAGGTGTCTTTTATACAGGTAACGAGCTGAGATTAGGAGCACACTCTTAAAGGGAGTGCTCCTAATCTCAGCTTGTTACCTGTATAAAGGAGACACCTGTCCACAGAAAGCAATCAATCAATCAGATTCCAAACTCTTCACCATGGCCAAGACCAAAGAGCTCTCCAAGGATGTCAGGGACAAGATTGTAGACCTACACAAGGCTGGAATGGGCTACAAGACCATCGCCAAGCAGCTTGGTGAGAAGGTGACAACAGTTGGTGCGATTATTCGCAAAGGGAAGAAACACAAAATAACTCTCGGCCTGGGGCTCCATGCAAGATCTCACCTCGTGGAGTTGCAATGATCATGAGAACGGTGAGGAATCAGCCCAGAACTACATGGGAGGATCTTGTCAATGATCTCAAAGGCAGCTGGGACCATAGTCACCAAGAAAACAATTGGTAACACACTACGCCGTGAAGGACTGAAATCCTGCAGCGCCCGCAAGGTCCCCTGCTCAAGAAAGCACATATACATGCCCGTCTGAAGTTTGCCAATGAACATCTGAATGATTCAGAGGAGAACTGGGTGAAATTGTTGTGGTCAGATGAGACCAAATGGAGCTCTTTGGCATCAACTCAACTCGCCGTGTTTGGAGGAGGAGGAATGCTGCCTATGACCCCAAGAACACCATCCCCCACTGTCAAACATGGAGGTGGAAACATTATGCTTTGGGGGTGTGTTTTTCTGCTAAGGGGACAGGACAACTTCACCGCATCAAAGGGACGATGGACGGGGCCATGTACCGTCAAATCTTGGGTGAGAACCTCCTTCCCTCAGCCAGGGCATTGAAAATGGGTCGTGGATGGGTATTCCAGCATGACAATGACCCAAAACACACGGCCAAGGCAACAAAGGAGTGGCTCAAGAAGAAGCACATTAAGGTCCTGGAGTGGCCTAGCCAGTCTTCAGACCTTAATCCCATAGAACATCTGTGGAGGGAGCTGAAGGTTCGAGTTGCCAAACGTCCGGCTCAAAACCTTAATGACTTGGAGAATATCTGCAAAGAGGAGTGGGACAAAATCCCCCTGAGATGTGTGAAAACCTGCTGGCCAACTATAAGAAACGTCTGACCTCTGTGATTGCCAACAAGGGTTTTGCCACCAAGTACTAAATCATGTTTTGCAGAGGGGTCAAATACTTATTTCCCTCATTATAATGCAAATCAATTTATTGTTATTCTGTCTCTCTCACTGTTCAAATAAACCTACCATTAAAATTATAGACTGATCATATCTTTGTCAGTGGGCAAACGTACAAAATCAGCAGGGGATCAAATACTTTTTTCCCTCACTGTATTTGTCTGGGTGAAACCCATACCAGGTTATTTAGGTTCAGGGCATATAATGCAACGTATGAGGGCAGCTTCTAATAGATACATAGTCACCTCCGTGACATACCTTTCATCACCAAAGCCCTGTTAGCATTTACTGCTCATGTTGCTGAACAATCCAACCCTTTTGTTAGAGCCAATGATATACAGTTGAAGTTGGAAGTTTACATACACTTAGGTTGGAGTCATTAAAACTTGTTTTTCAACCACTCCACAAATTTGTTGTTAACAAACTATCGTTTTGGCAAGTCGGTTAGGACATCTACTTTGTGCATGACACAAGTAATTTTTCCAACAATTGTTTACAGACAGATTTCACTTATAATTCACTGTATCACAATTCCAGTGGGTCAGAAGTTTACATACACTAAGTTGACTATGCCTTTAAACAGCTTGGAAAATTCCAGAAAATGATGTTATGGCTTTAGAAGCTTCTGATAGGCTAATTGACATGATTTGAGTCAATTGGAGGTGTACCTGTGGATGTATTTCAAGGCCTACCTTCAAACGTAGTGCCTCTTTGCTTGACATCATGGGAAAATCAAAATAAATCAGCCAAGATCTCAGAAAAAAATGGTAGACCTCCACAAGTCTGGTTCATCCTTGGGAGCAATTTCCAAATGCCTGAAGGTACCATGTTCATCTGTACAAACAATAATACGCAAGTATAAACACCATGGGACCACGCTGCCGTCATACCGCTTAGGAAGGAGACGCGTTCTGTCTCCTAGAGATGAACGTACTTTGGTGCGAAAAGTGCAAATCAATCCCAGAACAACAGCAAAGGACCTTGTGAAGATGCTGGAGGGAAACAGGTACAAAAGTATCAAATCAAATCAAATCAAATCAAATCAAATTTTATTGGTCACATGCGCCGAATACAACAGGTGCAGACATTACAGTGAAATGCTTACTTACAGCCCTTAACCAACAGTGCATTTATTTTAAACAAAAAAGTAAGAATAAAACAACAACAAAAAAGTGTTGAGAAAAAAAAGAGCAGAAGTAAAATAAAGTGACAGTAGGGAGGCTATATATACAGTAAAATAAAGTGACAGTAGGGAGGCTATATATACAGGGGGGTACCGTTGCATTGTCAATGTGCGGGGGCACCGGCTAGTTGAGGTAGTTGAGGTAATATGTACATGTGGGTAGAGTTAAAGTGACTATGCATAAATACTTAACAGAGTAGCAGCAGCGTAAAAAGGATGGGGTGGGGGGGCAGTGCAAATAGTCCGGGTAGCCATGATTAGCTGTTCAGGAGTCTTATGGCTTGGGGGTAGAAGCTGTTGAGAAGTCTTTTGGACCTAGACTTGGCACTCCGGTACCGCTTGCCGTGCGGTAGCAGAGAGAACAGTCTATGACTAGGGTGGCTGGAGTCTTTGACAATTTTGAGGGCCTTCCTCTGACACCGCCTGGTATAGAGGTCCTGGATGGCAGGGAGCTTTGCCCCAGTGATGTACTGGGCCGTACGCACTACCCTCTGTAGTGCCTTGCGGTCAGAGGCCAAGCAGTTGCCATACCAGGCGGTGATGCAACCAGTCAGGATGCTCTCGATGGTGCAGCTGTAGAATTTTTTGAGGATCTGAGGACCCATGCCAAATCTTTTTAGTCTCCTGAGGGGGAATAGGCTTTGTCGTGCCTCTTCACGACTGTCTTGGTGTGTTTGGACCATGATAGTTCGTTGGTGATGTGGACACCAAGGAACTTGAAGCTCTCAACCTGTTCCACTACAGCCCCGTCGATGAGAATGGGGGCGTGCTCAGTCCTCTTTTTTTTCCTGTAGTCCACAATCATCTCCTTTGTCTTGGTCACGTTGAGGGAGAGGTTGTTGTCCTGGCACCACACGGCCAGATCTCTGACCTCCTCCCTATAGGCTGTCTCATCTATATCCACAGTAAAACAAGTCCTATATTGACATAACCTGAAAGGCTGTGGGGGTGCTTTGCTGCAGGAGGGACTGGTGCACTTCACAAAATAGATGGCATCATGAGGAAGGAAAATGATGTGGATATATTGAAGCAACATCTCAAGACATCATTCAGGAAGTTAAAGCTGGTCGCAAATGGGTCTTCCAAATGGACAATGACCCCAAGCATACTTCCAAAGTTGTGGCAAAATGGCTTAAGGACAACAAAGTCAAGGTATTGGTTTGGCCATCACAAAGCCCTGACCTCAATCCTATAGAACATTTGTGGGCAGAACTGAAAAAGCGTGTGCGAGCAAGGAGGCCTATAAACCTGACTCTGTCAGGAGGAATGGGCCAAAATTCACCCAACTTATTGTGGGAAGCTTGTGGAAGGCTACCCGAAACGTTTGACCCAAGTTAAACAATTTTAAAGGCAATGCTACCAAATACTAATTGAGTGTATGTAAACTTCTGACCCACTGGGAATGTGATGAAAGAAATTAAACCTGAAATAAATACATCTCTCTACTATTATTCTGACATTTCACATTCTTAAAATAAAGTGGTGATCCTAACTGACATAAAACAAGGCATTTTTACTAGGATTAAATGTCAGGAATTGTGAAAAACTGAGTTTAAATGTATTTTGGCTAAGGTGTATGTAAACTTCCGACTTCAACTGTAAGTGAAACAGAAAAAAGTGACAAAATATCTCTCTCTTTTGCTCCTATTTCATTTTTGAATAAATTATTTGTTAAAAACTGGTCAACTATTGTCTTTCTCTCTCTTTGAGTCAACTACTCAATACATTTTATGCACTGCAGTGCTAGCTAGCTGTAGCTTATGCTTTCATTACTAGATTCATTCTTTGATCCTTTGATTTGGTGGACAACATGTCAGTTCATGCTGCAAAAGCTCTGATAGGTTGGAGGATGTCTTGCGGAAGTTGTCATAATTACTGTGTAAATCTATGGAAGGGGGTGAGAACCATGAGCCTCCTAGGTTTTGTATTGAAGTCAATGTACCCAGAGGATGACGGAAGCTAGCTGTCCTCCCGGCTACTCCATGATGCTAACCTACAGAGTGCTGTTGAGGCTACTGTAGACCTTCATTGCAAAACAGTGTGTTCTAATAAATTATTTGGTGACATATTAATATATAGTTTTATAGTTTTATCTAAAAAGGATACTTTTTAAATGTTTCACTATTTTTATTATTTATGAAATTCACTGAGGAGGATGGTCCTCCCCTTCCTCCTCTAAGGAGTTTCCACTGATTGCAGGGAATACTGACTGGAGATATTCCATCCATCCCAACGCCCCTGAAACTGTGTAGGGACGTGATCTGGATTGGACTGTGACTTTTTTATGTATTTTAATTTTGTGTGATGTAGTTTTTCCCCCCTTTTCCGCAATGGACATTTATATTTTCTCCAGTTTACTAACCGAACAGTAGGTGGAGGCATACACATTACGTGAACGTCATTATACTAGATAAGAAGAAGAAGAAGAGGTAGAGGGACCACCCATACCTAAAAATGTATGCACACATGACTGTAAGTTGCTTTGGATAAAAGCGTCTGCTAAATGGCATATTATTATTATTATTATTATTATTATTATTATTATTAAGAGGTAGTTAGTCCATCAGTCCAATAGATGTCGATGTTGCACTGTGGTAGTGGGGGAACAGGAAGTTCCGGGTTGGCGCGCCCATTATTCAGAATAAAGAATGCGGCGGACCTGTGCCGTCAAGACGACGACTTTGTGTCCGTTTCAAATGTATTACTACAGGTATGTAATAGCACGTTTAAACTTTGTAATATCGAAAGAACATGTCATAACATGCTACTTAACAAATACGTCAAGGTATTCTCCCATTTGGTAAAGTTATTATGTGTTTCTTTTTGTGTCAAACCGAGTGAGTGAAAGAACGTGATAAAAACTATTTTACAAGTCACATAGCTAGAGGTTTGCGATTTGTCTGAGTGAATGTACATAATTTCGTCAAAGTAACTTAATAAAAATAAACCATTTGAGATTTCTGTGTTCGTTTGACATGTTATTGGTTTTTGTGTAAAAATGTATAATCTTACGAGCTGTTAAAATGGCGTCCTCCATTCTGATGTTGGTTTAAAGTCCACATAGAAGATAATGGCCCCATGAGATATTTATGTAGTTGGCAGTGGCGGTTCTAGACACATTTTACTAGGGGGGCCAAGGAGGGGCCAGTGTTTAATCAGGGGGGCACACAAAAAAAAACTGGCAACACATGATTGTTATGTATGGTACGACGTGCTGTACGTCGTACTGTACGTTGTTATGGTTTACGACAGTGTGCTGCGTTACGGATGAATGGGTTGTCAGAATGCGTGGCACATGTCATTAAACGACAGAGTGATGTTCAATGTGAAACTGTGCAGATGTCCGTTCTTCTACAACTAGGCTAGATATAACATTGGCGACGAAGATGGCTGAATTCAGTTTACCACCGCCAGCACCATTCCTCGCCGTGCCTGGCGAACCTCCAGTCCCGTGGAATAACTGGCTTGATAGTTTTAACACTTATTTAGAAGCTATGGACTTTTCTACAATCTCCGACAAGCGGAGGACAGCACTGCTCCGTCACTGCCTTGGTACAGAGGGACAGAGGATTTTCAGAGCGCTTGGATCGGCTCCTACATTCACTGCTGCAGTCAGCCTCCTACGGAACCACTTCGCCGGGAAAGAGCGAGTGCTCCTCCGACGCTACCGCTACGGAAGAGACACCAACGGCCGGGTGAGTCCATTCAAAGCTACGTGGCTAATCTGAGGGATTTGGCTAGCTCTTGTAACTACGGGACACTTCAGGACGAGATCATCAGGGATCAGTGATAGAGGGGACGTTATGTGAAAAGACAAGGGAGAAACTGCTTTTGGAATCGGATAATTTACAACTAGATGGAGCTATTAAAATAGCACTCCAGGTTGAAGCGGCGTTGGAATGCTCTTCTATGCTAACAGACAGCTCTGCAGCATACACTCGGCCCCCAGCCATTCTCACACAGCAGCTTCAGCCCGAGCAGGCGCACTACAACGATCACGCACTGCGCACGCCCTCCCGCGCGTCGATAGCTGCATGGACACAGACACCTACATGCCCGTGCAGCAGGCACACAGACAAACAAACAGAACTAGCTGTGGCAACTGTGGGGCTAGCTCTCACAATTCAAGGGCTTCAAACTGCCCAGCCCGTGGGAAAATATGCAAGAACTGTTCAAAATACAATCACTTTGCGAAAGTGTGTCGTTCTGCCCCTGCTACTAGCTCCACCCAGAACAGGCCCTTCGTTTCATCTCACTCTCAACATGAACACACGGAAATCCGAACCGTCTCCACCAACCATGTGTCATTCAGGACATGCACTGTGCAGCTGGGTGAGGGGGGTTTGCCTTTGCTGCTGGATACTGGCGCTGCGGTGTCGTTGCTCAACCTTGCCACTTACTACAAGTTTTTCAGTCACCTACCACTCCAACAGCCCTCCACTGCCCTGTGTGGGTACGGTAGATCTAAGATAGACATTGTAGGCACCCTCCAGGTCCCAGTACACTACGGCACCAAACATCTGCCATCATTCACATTTCATGTTGCAAAGCGGGGTGCCAACCTCCTGGGCCTCGACCTCTTCACAGGCTTGGGATTCACACTGAGAGATGACAGTGGGTCAGCTATCTACCAGGTTACCTGCACATGGCAACAGAACTGGCCGACTCTGTTTGATGGACTGGGCTGCCTCACAGCCTTCACTCACAGGCCCCTAGTGAATCCGGAAGTGACCCCAGTCATGCAGCCCCTGCGGCGCATTCCCTTTGCACTGCGTGATGATGTCACAAAAGATCTCCAGTCACAGTTGGATGCAGGCATCATTGAGCCAGTCAACGCTGCCCCCTGGATTTCAAACTTGGTCATTGCAACCAAAAAGTCCGGTGGAATCCGGACCTGTGTGGATCTCCGTGCTGTGAACAAGGCCGTTGTCCCGGATAAGTACCCCTTGCCTACAGCTGAGGAGCTGACCGCACAATTCCATGGCTCCACGATCTTCACAAAGCTTGACCTTCGTCAGGGTTATCTTCAGGTACCCCTCCATGCAGCTAGCAGAGACCTCACGGCCTTTGTCACACATGCTGGCGTGTTCAGATATACACGCATGCCTTTTGGACTTAGCTCCGCCCCCAGCTGCTTCCAGAAGGTGATGAGCACCATCCTCGCTGGAATACCTGGGGTGGCGGTCTATCTGGATGACATCGTGGTCCACGGCCCTGACCTCCACATCCATGATTATCGACTCCACAGAGTATTCAGTGCTCTACTGCGGAACAACCTGACCCTGAACGGTGGAAAGTGCACCTTTGCAGCTCCAGCCGTCGAGTTTGTGGGCTTCCGCCTGTCGGCCAAAGGCATTGCCCCACTCATGTCGAACATTGAAGCCGTCCACCGGATCCCGGAACCGACCTCAGCCTCTCAGGTGGCCTCATTCTTGGGCATGACAGCTTACTACCTCCGGTTTCTGCCCCACTACTCTCAGACCACAGCGCCCCTTCGCCAGCTCCTCAAGAAGGATGAGCCATGGGCCTGGACGGCAGCCTGCTCAGACGCGGTCCGCTCACTGAAGAGCCAGCTCACCACAGCCCCAGTCTTGGCTCACTTTGACCCTGTCTGCCACACCATTGTCACATGTGACGCCTCAGCTGGAGCACTAGGAGCTGTCCTCTCACAGCTGCAGAATGGCATTGAGAGGCCCGTCGCCTTCGCCTCAAGGGCCCTGAGCCCCACAGAACAACGGTACTCTGTGGGCGAACGAGAAGCACTGGCCTGTGTCTGGGCGTGCGAAAGGTGGCACCTCTACCTATATGGCCGTCTGTTCACACTCCGAACCGACCACCAGTCCCTCACAACGCTACTGTCAGCATCAGGAACTGGCCACAAGCCACTTCGGCTGCACAGATGGGCCCGACCGCCTCAGACAGTATGACTATCAGCTGAAGTTCACTCCGGGGAGGGATAACGTGGTGGCAGACCTCCTCTCACGCTCCTTTGACGCTCCTACTCCGACCGTCTTGCCAGACGACAACGAAACAGAGCTTGTACAAATGCTCTACGCTCCTCTTCAGTCAGTCGTCTCACTGGAGGAGCTGAAGCAAGCATCGGAACAGGATCCCACACTGTCTACCCTGCGCACCTACATACGCACTGGATGGCCAGCACATGTGCCGGAAGAGCTGGCGACTTTCGCCAGAGTGAAGCACGAACTTTCTTGCTGGGAAGAAGTCTGTGTCTCGCGAGGTTTTTGCACTGTGGTCCCGAGTGGCCTGCGTGCGCGTGTTCTATCCATGGCGCACGAGGGTCACTTGGGCATAGTCAAGGTCAAACAGCGATGTCGAGACCTTGTGTGGTGGCCAGGCATCGACCACGACATTGAAGCCCTGGTCAGGGATTGTGCTGCATGCCTCCTCAGTGGGAAAACAGGACAGTCCGCCCCACCCCCCCTGCAGCCTCTCGCATGGCCGTCCCACCCCTGGGAGCACATCCAACTGGACATCTGTGGCGAGATCCATGGACACGCAGTCCCTCACCATCAGCGCTTCCTGGTGGTGGTGTATGACCTCCACTCTAAGTGGCCAGAAGTGGTTCCTGTCGGAACTGTCACAGCACAGGCCATCGTGGACATCCTAGACAGCCTGTTCACAAGGTGGGGGGCCTACCCCTCACCCTTACCACGGACAATGGGCCCCAGCTAACCTCTGCCGAGTTCTCCTCATATCTCAGCAACAAGGGAATCAAACACATCCGCACGGCCTACTACAACCCACAAGCTAACGGAGGGGTGGAACGCTTCAACCAAACGCTGAAGAACGGCATCAGAGCGCACCTGGTCCAGGGGTGCACGTTCCAAACTGCTTTGAATCAAACGCTAATGCACTACAGAGCAAGCAAACACACAACAACACAGGTCTCCCCGGCATCCCTCATACTAGGTCGTGAGATGGAACTGCCACTGGACAGACTCAGAACACAGAGAGTAGCAGAACCGGCGACTAGGCGCACCCAAGAACAGCAGCAGGCAGTGACCAGGCACCAAAGAGCAATGAAACAGCGTTTTGACAAGGCACACAGGGTGAAGAAGTCGATCATTCAAGTGTCAGACTGGGTCCGAGCCCGACGGCCTCAGCGGTGCAACAAAATGGCCTCATTCTGGTCGGACCCCTTGCAGGTCAGTCGACAACTGGGGCCCGCCACACAATTCATGATGAGCAATGGATCACGCTGCCACGCCAGCCGCCTCAGAAAAGTCCCTGCCCCTCAAGGAACACGAAGGCACACAAAACAGACATGCAGGCCAGAGACGCCACCGGATGGACCTCCTCCACCACTACCACCTGAGCCCCAGCCTCTGTGGGTTCCCCAAAGGGCCGGAGCCACAAGCGGTGGCGGTGGAAGAAAGGCCTATGCGGGCACGAACTCGCCCTGCTTATCTGGGGGACTACTTAACCTCTTTTCATTCTTAGGCTCCGTTAGGTGTCTTAGTCAACCTCCAGGTTAATGGACTGAACTGGCTAGTTTGGAGAGTCCATCCGTTTAAGGGTTAATGTTTATTTCTTACAGGTATCACTCTAGGTTCTTGCCCTATGGACATTTTATATATGGTACCAGTCCCAGGTTTTGGAAAGGGGGGGGGAAATGTTATGTATGGTACGACGTGCTGTACGTCGTACTGTACGTTGTTATGGTTTACGACAGTGTGCTGCGTTACGGATGAATGGGTTGTCAGAATGCGTGGCACATGTCATTAAACGACAGAGTGATGTTCAATGTGAAACTGTGCAGATGTCCGTTCTTCTACAACTAGGCTAGATATAACAATGATATTCAAAGATTATAAACTTTATTTTACTTTAAAATCATATGACATTTATTATAACACGTATTTTGTACAAGAGTGCAGATGCAAGAGAGATAGTGCCATAAAAATGAAAAAAAAAAAAAAAAAAAAAAAAAAAAGTACAGGGTACAAATACAGGGTTCATATTCAATGTGAACAAAACTCCAGGATACAACAAAGGGTACAACAATGTGCCATTTCCTATTTATGGAAGCCCCACTACTGTGGACAGTTGATTCCACATTTTGTTTTAAGAAAGAAAACTTTCTGAGTGATTTATAAACAAAACACACTACCCTGTATCCATTTAGGTAAAATAAACCAAATCAGAAAAGAAATTCAATTCAAAGAGGCTTTACTAGCATGACCATAATTGACATACAGTATTGCTAAAGCAACATAAACAGGGAAACGTGTTACACATTAACATCCAGTAGTCCAATAGGATGCAGACAATAAACATTAAGTTAAACATTCGTTTAAAAGCAACAATCATGTCAACACAATGTAGCAATATGAACAACACTGATGGATATCAGCAACAACACATGAAAACAAGAATATTACAGGTGTGTGTGTGTGTGTCTGTGTCTTTGTGTACTTCACTGTCAGTTGATGAGCAGGTGTACAAAAAAAGGCTTTACAACATATATGGGCAAGTCCATTTAGGACAGCACATTTCCACCATAGTTCACATTAGGAAAAAATGACAGCATGAATGCTCACTAAACAAACATATACTACATATACCTTTTTATACACATTTTTTTTTCAGTAATTTTTTAAGAGTGAAAGGGAAGTAAGCAATCGCTCATCATAGGATCATACATATTTCAGTTACGATATTAGTTACAATATTAGTGTTAGTTAGATCATCATGTCAAAGCTGGACCTGCAAAGTCTGAACGACACAAGTGTGCAATGATTGGAGTGATTTTGTTTCTTTTTTTTCTTGCTTTGCTTGTTTTCAAAAGGAAAAATCATAGTTGGTAAAAAATAAAATAAACTTTCGTTGAAAGGTATCACACTGTATAATTTACAAATATCTAAAGAGGTTTAGTGGATGCCATAAAACATCTGTGGAGCTTGAAGATTTGTAGTACATAGATGTTTGGCAGAGATAATTCAAAAGAATAAAATCATAAACTCTATCTATCGAGAGAGAGAGAGAGAGAGAGAGAGAGAGAGAGAGAGAGAGAGAGAGAGAGAGAGAGAGAGAGAGAGAGAGAGAGAGAGAGAGAAGTGTTTCCTTAGAGCAGTACATGCAGCAATCACTTAATGGAGTGATGTCATAATGGGCCACAAAACTTTGGGGATGTGGATGGAAAGTTACAGGCAGGAGAGGGGAACCAACAGAAGCAGGTCTTGAGACATGAGTTTGCCCCTTTTTGAAAACCTCTTGAGAGAGGATTGGTGGGATATATATACATACATACAAACATACATACACTCTAGTAGTGTGTGGAACTACTGGTACTGTGAGGGAAAAAAAGATAGATGATGTAAAATGAAAAATAAAACAAGCTTCAGCTTCTTAAGACACGGTGGGTTCATCTAAGTAGACACATGTAACTTCATGTGGACACCAGACTGTCTTTGTCTACACATCTAACTTCATATGGACCCCAGACCGTCTCTGTTTACACATGTAACTTCATATGGACACCAGACTCTTTGTCTACACATGTAACTTCATATGGACACCAGACTGTCTCTGTCTACACATGTAACTTCATATGGACACCAGACTCTTTGTCTACACACGTAACTTCATGTGGACACCAGACTAACTCCATTCATTTTACCGGTGGTATTGAGAACAGATAAACCCACCGTGTCTTAAGAAGCTCAAGCTTGTTGTTTTATTGTTCATTATATCTCTTTTTCCTCACAGCGGCACTCATACGCTACTAGCGTATATATCATATAGATACACTACAGCAACAGGATACGGCGGTTGTGCTGTCTGGCAAAACGGTCCACAAATACATCAAGATCCAGAGCCTTGGCCCTTCTGGACTCTATGCTCAGGACACCAAGATCACTGAGTCTCTCATCACTAGTGGTGGACCGCAGGAAGGTTTTTATCAGTTTCAGTGTGGAGATGGCAGGATACAGTTTTTGGGTGCGCCACTCTAATTTACCCGTGTAGAACGTTGCCGTGTAGAGCGTTGCATTAGTTCCGCTTTTGGCGCTCGCGTGTAAAATAGTTATAAATTCATAATTTTTTATTTGGTCAGCACGGGGGGGGGGCCACAGGGGTGGCCAGGGACATTTCCAGGGAGGCCCGGGCCTCCGTGTAAAACCGCCACTGCAAGCAGCACAACAACCTGGAGAGAGCTGGAGAGAGATGCCTAGCTCACACATCATTATTTGAGTTAAGTTGCTTGTTCAATAAGATAGCATATATACCTTGTTATTAGCTTGTACCTATAATTGTTGATCAGTCAGGTAGCATCTTAACTAACTACCAATACACTGCTTGAAACTATAATTGTTCAGAATGTGTAGGTTTACTAGTTAATAAGAAAATACATCAAATATAATTGTTCAATAATGTGTAATGTGTAATTGTTCAATAATTCAATGTGTTATGTTTAAAAATAAAAAATATCTGATCATATAAAATGTGTTGTATTTTTATATTACTTTTACAAATACAAATATGTGATAATAAACAAACAAATCTAAACTAACAAATGTCAAATCATATTTGTCGCCGAGACGCCAGTCAATTTGATTCACGTTTTTGTGTATTCTACGTAATGACGCAATGTTACGTAACTACGTAATGACTACATCACGCGCACAATTCTTCACAATAAAGAAGCTCTGAAGTCAGTGCTCCTCATTAATGCATTCCTTCCAAGCTATTCATCCAATACAGATCCAATTAAAAATAAAACCCAACAATACCCGGAAAGGAAAATACGGTTATTACCTGGATTACATGCTTTTAAAATAACTGTGCTGTTCCTAAAAAGTATAGAACACTTTTTCCGGTTCTTTCCCTGAACCGGTTCCAATCCTAGAGAAATTATGTGGATGAAGGTCATGCTTAGGCTAATAAACTATAAAGGGAAATAAATTGCTACAGTTTACACTTTTTTTTAGTAATTTAATGAAATGTTGTAATCTGATCTCGGAATGCACGGACCGTTAGTAGTGGGGGAACAGGAAGTTCCGGGCAGGCGGGCACCATTCTTCACAATAAAGAAAGCGTCTGAACTGTGCAGTCAAGAAGATAACCTTTGTGTCCGTTTCTATTTATTACTACAGGTATGTAATAGCACGTTTTAAACTTTCTAATGTAGAAAGAACATGTCATACCATGCTAGTTAACACATCCGTTAAGGTATTATCACGTTTGGTAAAGGTTTGATGTGTTACTTTTGTGTCAAACCGACTGAGTGAAAGAACGTGATAAAAACGATTTTACAAGTCACATAGCTAGAGATTTTGGGTTTGTCTGAGTGAATGTACATAATTTTCTCATGTTAGTTTAATAAATAATCAATTTATTTGAGATTTCTGAGTTCGTTTAGCATATTATTGGTTTTGTGTAAAATTCCCAAGCTGGTAAAATGGCGGCTACTCTCGGTCAGCGTCAACGGACTTCAGTGAGGACAGTGCGGGTGCATCAGATAGAGACAATTTCACGGTCGCACTACTGTTTTGAAGCTGAATGTAATGATTATCAGTTTTCTACATGTGTACTAATATTCAGACACATTCTGTTGTTTCTGTCTTTATCAATAAATGTTGCTATGGTGTGAACAGGAAATACAATTGGTTTTTGATTTAAGTAATCCAGTGAAGACAAGGTTATTAAGGAAATTAGCACATAGTGCTGTCTAAAACAAACTGTAACCTTGTACTAAATGGTTTTTGAGTCATTTATGCATTTATCTACTATAGGTTAGGTATTAGCTCAAAAGTATTGTGGAGCTCCTGCACCTTAATATAAACAGTACCGGCACCCAAAATGAGTATTGGCACCTATTTCAGTCCAAGTCAAGCACTGAATTAGATAATTGAACAAGAAAAAAGTGAATATTTTTAGAGAATAAAGATATTGCCAGAACTGTCAACAATAACTTTTGTGTCTGTGCTCTCTATATTACTACTGGCCGATTCATTTAAGTCTGAGGCCGGTAACATCAACAGAGAGGAGAAACCCAGCCTGCCTCTCTCCTTCCACACTGAGTCCAAAACCTACAGTCACTGGGTCCTGATTGTGACAGTGGAGCCCAGTTTGCATCGCAATATCCAGAGATGGCATCAGTGAAGCTGGAAGACTGCATTCAAACACTGGAGCTGAATGTCATCATTAAAGATGAAGAGAGGAGGAGAAGATTGGGAAATCTGTTTCTCAGGGTAAGAGCAGCTTCTATCTAATTAAGTTTGTTGGACATGATTTGGAAAGGCACACACCTGTCTATATACAGTGCATTCGGAAAGTATTCAGACCTCTGGACTTTTTTGATATTTTGTTACGTTACAGCCTTATTGTAAAATAGATTAAATAGTTTTTTTTCCCTCATCAATCTACTCACAATACCCCATAATGATAAAGCCAAAACTGAACGATCACATTTCCAAAATGTCTTTCTACTCTGCGAGTGTCTAAACCATGATCCCCTTGATCATAGGACTGTTTCAGCCTAGTTAAGCTGTTTGCAGCCTTTGAGGTGGGAAGTTCTTCATACTGAGCTTTAAGACCAAATAATTCCTTGTTTACTTCGACTGAGTTATCCAAAAAAGCTTTCCTCTCCAACTCTCTCATTTTGCTGTCCATCTCTCTCATTTTCTGATTTATTTTATTTGAAACTGGTAAAACGTATAATTTGCCCCCAAATATGTGCTTTGAAAGCCTCCCATCTGGTACTCGCTGAAGTTTGGTCAGTGTTCAATGTCAAATAAACATCTATATGCACTCCAACGTAATGTAAGAAAGTCTGGGTCCTGTAAACCATCTGGGATGCAAACGCCATCTAGAGGATCCTTTTACTAGTTTTGTATCCCTATAGAATAATCACACAAAGGATTGGTCATTCAAAACAATAGTATCATATCCACTTCCTGCTACATTGGGAAACTAAAAAGACGTCTACATGAGAATATGACTTAAATGTTGATGAGTAACATGAATACTCCCTTTTACTCGGGTTCTGAGTCCTCCAAGTTCACATAGATTTAAGTCCTGAATGAAATGCTGTAATTTCTTTCTACTCTCTGCGAGTGGGAAGTGTCTAAACCAGAGGAGCGATCTAGATGAGGATCAAGAGTGCAATTAAAGTCCCCTGCCATTAGGACTTTACCAGGAATGGAGGCTATCAATAGAAATACATTCTCAAAGAATTTGGGATTATCCTCATTAGGACCATAAACATTAACCAGATTAATATGCTCATTCAAAAGAGTTCCCTGTATCAAAATGTATCTACCAGCTGTATCAGTTATAATAGTATCCACTTGAAACGGAACAGATTAGTGAATTAAAACCATAATACCATGAGAATGAGAGGAGAAACAGGATGCTACTACTTGCCCTTGTCGTCTCCTGCATACTTTAATTAGCTCATCCTTCAACAAGTGAGTTTCTTGTAGGAACACAATAGATGAAGTTGTTTAAGCCTAGTAATAACCTGTTTTAAGCTTGGATCGTTTACAAACTCCATGGACATTCCACAAAGTACATTTAAGTTTTCAATTTGAAGTCATTTAACCAAAGATGTAAACATGGAATAAGCTGTAGCATAAAGGCATATCTAAAATCTGTTTAGTAACCACAAGGACCGCATTAATATTTTTTAGTAGTGAGGAAAATATGTAAAGATCTGTTGAAACAAACATAAATATTTCCTAACAGTAAAAAACACTGAACCCCATTCCACTGTCTCCCTAACCGAGACAACCAACGCTTCCTCTCCCACCTCCCCCTGATCGTAGAGTGTAGCCTGGTGGACGACTGATCCATTAAAGGGAGCAGTCTAACCTAAGCGACGCTAACAAAACAAAGTGTATCCTGCCTTCTCTCTGCCATTCATTCTCACAATCAAAACAAAAGGCATATCTAGCAAGATGTTAAGTGAAATATCACGTAGTATTTGTTTGAAAAGTAGAAAATAATATTTCCACCTAAAACAGTAACGCTAGTTAGTGAAGCCTGAGACTAACGTTAACGTTACAGTATGGACCGTCCAAAATAGTGGTAGATGATCCACAACACAGGGTCTGTTGCTAATAGCTACCGAGTAACAATATGGCCCATACGTATAGCGTTAACGTAGTATACCATGATACGTTTATAAAACAGAAAAAGTATCAAAGATCAGAAATGAACAGCCTACGTGAGAAAAAGAGATATCATTGAATATGTGCTACGTTAACCAAAGGCCCTTTGCACATGATGTTAGGCTTGCACCTGAGTGTCAATCATTTTAGTCCAAGGATATGATCGAAAGGCCTCCATCATTCTTAAATGGAAGAAGTGTAGAACCACCCATACTTTTTCAAGAGCTGGCTGCCCGGACAAACTAAGCAATAGCGGGAGAAGGGCCTTGGTCAGGGAGGTCACCAAGAAGCCTGTGGTCACTGAGTTCCTCTGGTGATGGGAGAACCTTCCAGAAGGACAACCATCTCTGCAGCACTCCACCAATCAGGCCTTTAGGGTAGAGTGGCCAGACGGAAGCCACTCCTCATGAAAAGGCACATGACTGCCCGCTGGAAGTTTGCCAAAAGACACCTTAAGGACTCTCAGACCATGAGAAACAAGATTCTCTGGTTTGATGAAACCAAGATTGAACTCTTTGGCCTGAATGCCAAGCGTCACGTCTGGAGGAATCCTGGCACCATCCCAACGGTGAAGCATGGTGGGGGCAGCATCATGCTGTGTGGTGGTGTTTTTCAATGGCAGGGACTGGGAGACTAGTCAGGATCGAGGGAAAGATGAACGGAGCAAAGTACAGAGAGACCTGAAAATAGCTGTGTGGCGACACTCCGCATCTAACCTGACAAGCTTCAGAGGATCTGCAGAGAAACTCCTCAAATACAGGTATGCCATGCATGTAGCGTCATCCCCAAGAAGACTTGAGGCTGTAATCACTGCCAAAGGGTGCTTCAACAAAGTACTGAGTAAAGTCTGAATACAGTTTTTTTTTTTGTTTTGTTATTTTTTTTGCAACAATGGTGTCATAAAACCTAGCGGTCAAACAGGGAAATGGTTCCAATCATTTTCCCTTTTTATTCATTTTAGAAACACTTAAAATAAGGGCTGTTTTGTGTAGGCTTACCCTGGCGTGACTTTTAGCAATATATTTGGCTCTATTTCCTCTCAGATTATAAAACTCTAATTATCATCAAAGTAGACATCATGCAAAACAACAAATAGCTCAAATCACTGCAATCTCCTGCACGTCATCTCTAGCTGACACCTTTGCTAACAGGTATTGTTTCAATTTAAAACTTGCACAAGACAGTTCACAGAATTGACCATTTAAATAAATCTAGCCTATTTATTCATTACTAAATTTAGCTAACATTAGATAGTTAACCCAGAGATCCTTACCTTTGACTCGATTCGGCAATTTTGTCCAGATCATCATGGCAATTGTAGTTCTTTATGATAGCCACATTAGCAGCTAATTAAATGTCATTTTTGTAGGGGTAAATACAGCCGAAAATATTGATAGAGAGATTGACATGGTTATCAAAATGCCACGCCAAGGTAAGCCTACACGAAACACAGCCCTTATTTTAAGTGTTTCTAAAATCCCCTATGGGAAAAATTAATGGTGGAAAAATGATTGGAACCATTTCCCTGTTATGACTGCTAGGTTTTATGGTTATTATCATTTATACTGTGGTACATAATTCGTGTGCAGCTACATGAAGCTAGTGGGGTGTGGATGAGCTGAGACACGTGGTAAGATGGCAGACAATAAAAAAGTGGAGTGGGGGATTGCAGTGGGGGATGCACAAACCTTCTGGAAGATCTGATGAAGGAGAAGATGGATGGATGAATTACCTGCGGTGAGGAACTCCGAGTTCAGGCCTCGTTCCAAGGATGATAAGGATGATTCTGGCCCAATGGGAGTGAGATTTGTAGAGAGAATGGATCCATATGTGGTGTCAGGTTAGGTGGAGAAGAGGTTGGGGACTGTTGAGTTGGTGAAAGTAACTCGGAGTGGATTCGTAATAATTTGTTTCTCCTCTGTCCAGAGGGAGCGGGCGCGATTAGAGACAGGAATTGTGACTTGAATTGCTCTCCGGAACAGTGTGGCATTGAAAGGAGTGATAACGGGGTTAGGTTTAATTGTTGAGGATGAGCAGTTGAAATGGAAGATTCCAGGTGTCTGTGACGCCCTCCGTTTGGTGAGACGTAGATCTGGTGTAGAGCGTGGGGAAACAGAGAATACATTATCTGTCATGCTGGATTTTGATAGATAGTCTCTGCCCGATAAGGTCAAGGTAGGAAGTGTCAGTTAACCCGTGAGCGATTTTGTTCCGTAAATACTACAGTGTTTTAGGGGTGAAGTTTATGGGCCTGTTGCAGCATTGTGTAGGCGTGAGATGCCTAGATGTGACAAGTGTGCAGGAGGGCATGAGATGAAGAAATGTGTGGTATCGGTGGAGAAAGTTCTGTGTGTTAGTTGTGGGGGTGCTAACGGGCTGGAGATCTGAGGTGTCAGGTGAGAGAAAGGCAGATTGAGGTTGCCAGGGTTACAGTAGTACAGAAAGTGTTGTATACCGAAGAATTGAAGAGAGTGGTAGAGGAAGATGGGTACAGGGTGAGGGATCTTGAGAGGATTCCTGTGAGTAGACCGAGACCAAGAGAGAGAAATGGGAAGAAAATGTGCTTCAGTAAGGTGGGCTTTTGAGCATTAATAGCAATGGTTGTCAATTGTACTGCAGAAATGGTTTGAAAGTCCCAGAAAATAGAGGCTGTGGTGGCAGCGGCAGAGAAGTACTTGGGATTGCGAGGATTTACTGCAGAACAGCTGCAGGGGGTGTTGAGTGGTAGTGGTCTGGCGTAGGACTAGATGGTGTTAAATAGTGGAATGGGGTGGTTGGTTTTTGTTGTGGAAAATCGCCACGAAGGGACTCAAAGTCAAACTTAAATGAATAATTATTTTTTATCAGCAAGCTGGAGAGGTTCCAACAAACTTAAAAGCACCATAGTACACGTCGGTCGGGAGCTCTGCCGGGGCAGTCCCGTTAGTTGTCCTATATACTGCTTACACAAACAAGTTATATTTGCATGATTTTAGCTTTATTAATAATTAATTTATCATTAACATTTTGTTCCTGCTTGTGACCGACCAATACCTCACAAGGCTTCTTCTCTCCAAGCTGAGACCTTGAAACTGAGATATCCCTTTTGGTTCCCAGAACAATGTTCTGGGCGTACTGCCAATTGGGCTGAGAAGATCAGTCACCTGCACGAACCAAGAACATTTTCCCTCACCTTTTTTAGAGGGGACTATTACTTGGCAGGGCAATTTTGTATGAATTACCGTATCAATGAATTTAATGTATGTAGTCTGTGAATGGCCTCACACACCAGTACAGTAGGTGGCGGTGTATGCACCTAAAAGTTGGATGCACTGCCAGGCCACAGTTCTGAAGAAGATATGGCGGTGGATGCACTGCAACCAGTTGCAAATGTTGTACGTCAATCAAGTGATCTGGATACACTTATTTTGAAGGTGGATTTTTTTGTATTTACAGCCACAGTTATTAATTGTACTGCACAAGAAGTCCAGGAAGCTGGACATCATTATATCTGCAGCTGAGAAGTTTTTGGGCCTCCAAGACTTCACGGCAGAAGCCCTGCAAGGACTACTGTAGCCAGAAAATGTTCCGCCCTCACAGGATCCTTCTGAGCCTGTGAAGGGACCTGATTAGAACAGAAAAGCAGGCTGATTTAGTTCAATTTAAATTTCGTTATTGATAGTTTGTATGATTAAAAAAATATATACTGCTTACACTGAAAAAACATATAAACGCAACATGTAAAGTGTTGGTCCCATGTTTCATGAGGTGAAATAAAAGATCCCAGAAATGTTCCAGACACAACCTTATTTCTAAAATGTTGTGCAAAAATGTGTTTCCATCCCTGTTAGTGAGCATTTCTCCTTTGCCAAGATAATCCATCCACCTGACAGGTGTGGCAAATCAAGAAGCTGATTAAATAGCATGATCATCATTACACAGGTGCACCTTGTGCTGGGGACAAGAGTAGCTGAGGAGGTGCTTGGCAGCATCTAATGGGGATCCCTAACAAATACAAAAATGCCACGCTTACATACAACACAATGCCACAGATGTCTCAAGTTTTGAAGGAGCATGCGATTGGCATGCTGACTGCAGGAATGTCCACCAGAGCTGTTGCCAGAGAATGTTAGGTTAATTTCTCTACCATTAGCTGCCTCCAATGTTGTTTTAGAGAATTTTGCAGTATGCCCATCCAGCCTCACAACTGCTGACCACCGTGTATGGTGTTGTGTGGGCGTGCGGTTTGCTGATGTCAATGTTGTGAACAGAGTGCCCCATGGTGGTATCGGGGTTATGGAATGGGATGGCATAAGCTACAGACAACTAACACAATTGCATTTTATCGATGGCAGTTTGAATGCACAGAGATGCCATGACAAGATCCTGAGGGCCATTGTCCTGCCATTCATCCACCTCCATCACCTCGTGTTTCAGCATTATAATGCACTGCCCCATGTCGCAAGGATCTGTACACAATTGAACATGCTGAAAATGTCCCAATTATTCCATGGCCTGCATACTCACGAGACATGTCACCCTTTGAGCATGTTTGGGATGGTCTGGATTGACGTGTACCACAGCTTGTTCCAGTTCCCGCCAATATCCAGGAATTTCACACAGCCATTGAAGAGGAGTGGGACAACATTCCACAATCAACAGCCTGATTAACTTTATGCAAAGGAGAAGTGTCCCGGAGGAGGCAGCGGCAGTTACCCACTTCTCCAGTGCTTCATTTGTAAATTGGGCGGTGCCGGAACCAAAAGTGAGCCCGAGAGAGGGGGGTGACCTGGGGGGCTCTGAGGTACCAGAACGGATAAAAACAAACAACCTTTATAACAAAGCATTGCATGCATTATCGTGGCTTTCGCGTACGGGCATAGAGCAGTGGTGTGGAGCCGCTTGCAGAAGTTACACACATGGAGCACATTTTTTGTAGCCTAGAGTCCGGGAAAAATGTGTTTTTTATTTTTATAAATGGATTTCATGCAATTCTACATCATTTTAGATGACTGGAGTCTTTCACAGAATATTTTTTTAATACCACACAAATGATCAAAATGAGAGGCTACTTTGACTCTGAGATCAATAAAAACGACCTTTTCTTGAATCCATCAATAGCAGAGGCCCCTAAGTGTGCAGAGACACACATTGTACAATATGAGGAGGAAGATATAGTCCTAAAAAAGCTTTCCAGTTTCACTCTCACCCAATGATGTGCAGCTCACTCACCGGCCAAAAGCTGATCTCTCTCTCTTGCTTTACTTTTTTAAACAATGCTGTTCGCTCAATAAGCCTATTTGGAAGTTGATAACTTGGTAACATAGAGACATTAGTATTTTATTTTCAGCAGGATCCATTTGCTTTACAACCTGTGTTTTCCAGCGATTGTATTATAAATATTTGTGAAAGGCCTGTTTTGGCTGCATGCTGTTAACTGACAGATTTGCCACACGTTAGGCATGCCTTGTGATTTGGCTACACACAATCCACAGCTAGGCTATTTTTAAAATTAGCTATGGATCCTCTGTGGCGAAATTCTAGTCTTCCTCCTGGTGTAGTATTGGGAATGATTTAATTTCTTTCTGAACAGATTGCAGAGTGCTGCAGCACTTCCAGCACACTTCCCACAGCTATTATTCTATTAGGAGATAAATGATGAAGTGCAATGCAGCACAGAGAGGGAGAGAGCTCATAGAAAGTGAATGTCATTGTATTTCTGTGAGAGATACAGGCGTGCTTCTCTCTCTCACCACAGCAATGGCCACGCCTTGGTCTAGGCTACAATGTTGCGCAAAACATAAACCCAAGACCGCCCAACATTAACCAATTCTTAGAATATCATGCACGTTTTCACATTACGTTCATTTAGGGGGCATGACAATTACAGAGGAATCAAAATGTAATTACTCTGATTGCTTTTATTAGGATTTCCATAAAGAATCCATTTATTTTAGATTTCCGAGTTTGTTTTGCATTTTTGGTTTTGTGTAAAATTAACGAGCTGGTAAATTGGCGCCGCCCACTCGGTCAGCCTCAACGGACTTCAGTGCAGCAGAGAGAAACAATTTCACGGTTGCACTACTGTTTTGAAGCTGAATGTAATAATTATCAGTTTTCTACATGTGTACTAATATTCAGACACATTCAGTTGTTTCTGTATTTATCGATAAATTTTACTATGGTGAATATAATTGGTTTTTGATTGAAGTAATACAGTGAAGACCAGGTTATTCAGGAAAATATTACATAGTGCTGCCTAAAACAAACAGTGACCTTGTACTAAATGGTTTGAGTCAATTATGCATTTACTGTACCAGTCAAAAGTTTGGACACACCTACTCATTCAAGGGTTTTTCTAAAATTTTACTATTTTCTACATTGTAGAATAAAACTTTTGAAGTAGACAAACTGCCAATGTTTTAAAGTGCTATGAAATGAGTCTGTGTAGTTACTAACCCTTGTGATAGTGAGTGGAGGATGACACTAACCCTTGTGATAGTGAGTGGAGGATGATATGGCTTCTACATCTGCATTGCTTGCTCTTTGGGGTTTCAGGTTGGGTTTCTATAAAGCACTTTGACAACTTCTGATGTAAAAAGAATACATTTGATTGACATGTAAATCACACCAACTGACTGATTCTTCTGATGTTGTTCACACAGGAGACCATGTTGAGACGTTCTCTACATCCAGAGAGCAACAGCAAGTAGATCACAGAGCTAAGAGGTCTCACCACTGCCCACATTGTGAGGAGAGTTTCTCAGTTCTATCAAAGTTGAAAATACACCTACAATTACACACAGGAGAGAATCTGTATTCCTGTACTGACTGTGGAAAGAGTTTCTCTCAACTGGGCCACTTAAAAACACATGAACATATACATACAGGAGAGAAGCCTTACTCCTGCTCTGACTGTGTAAAATGCTTCACAACATCAAAAGAGCTAAAACTTCATCAGAGAACACACACAGGAGAGAAGCCTTACTCCTGCTCTTATTGTGGGAAGAGTTTTTCTCAACTGTGCAACTTAAAACAACATGAACGAATACACACAGGAGAGAAGCCTTACTCCTGCTCTGACTGTGGGGCAAGTTTCTCTCAACTGGGCCACTTAAAAATACATGAACGTATACACACAGGAGAGAAGCTTTACTTCTGCTCTGATTGTGGGAAGAGTTTCTCTCAACTGGGCACCTTAAAACTACATGAACGTATACACACAGGAGAGAAGCCTTACTCCTGCTCTGACTGTGTAAAGTGCTTCAAAACATCAATTGAGCTTATAGTTCATCAGAGAACACACACAGGAGAGAAGCCTTACTTCTGCTCTGACTGTGGGGCAAGTTTCTCTCATCTGGGCAACTTAAAAAAACATGAACGTATACACACAGGAGAGAAGCCTTACTCCTGCTCTGACTGTGTAAAATGCTTCACAACATCAACTGAGCTAAGACTTCATCAGAGAACACACACAGGAGAGATGCCTTACTCCTGCACTTATTGTGGGAAGAGTTTCTCTCAACTGGGCACCTTAAAAACACATGAACGTATACACACAGGAGAGAAGCCTTACTCCTGCTCTGACTGTGGGAAGAGTTTCTCTCAACTGGGCACCTTAAAAACACATGAACGTATACACAGAGGAGAGAAGCCTTACTTCTGCTCTGATTGTGGGAAGAGTTTCTCTCAACTGGGCACCTTAAAAACACATGAACGTATACACAGAGGAGAGAAGCCTTACTCCTGCTCTGACTGTGGGAATAATTTCTCTCAATTGGTAAATTTAGAGAGACACCAAGGTAAACATAAAGAAGAGAATCCTTACCACTGATCTAAAAAACAACAGCTAAGCTGCAAGGTCATCAGAGAACACACACAGGAGAGAAGCCTTACTTCTGCTCTTAATGTGGTAAGAGATTCTCCTGATTGGGCAACTTAAAAACACACCAACGGTTACACGCTGGAGAGAAGACTTATCACTGCACTGACTGTGAGACGAGATTCTACAGATTGGGCAATTTAAAAAGACACCAATGTATACATAAGAAGTGGTAGTGGATTGGATCAAATGAAGGAAGCATAGAACACTATTGTAATCCTATTGTTTCTCACTGTGAGAGAACTGTGCAGAGGAAAGGGAGTGTTGTATAATGTTAGCATCTCTTTACTTTACTGATCAGTTTGCACCTTGACAGTTTTGCTGTGCTTAGATAGCTTCTACTGTAAATATATTGAGAGGACCTTGGATGGGAGGACTAGGGTATGGAGGAAACCACGAGTACATGCATCCATGCTGTGTGTCAGCATTGCAGGATGGTGGTGGTGGTGTGGGGTGTGTTTTCATGGCACATATTGGGCCCCTTGATATAAGTGGTGCAACGTTTGAATGCCACAGGATATCTAAACATCATTGCCAATCAGGTGCATCCCTTCATGGCAGCAGTTATCCATCTGCAAATAGATTTTTTCAGCAGGATTATGCCCCATGCAACAAGGCTTGTCCAGGAATGGTTCCATGAACATGACAGTGAATTCAGGTTACTGCAGTGGCCTTCCGAGGCACCAGATCTCAATCCAATTGTGCATCTGTTGTAGGAAATGGAACAAGCTATTCGGAGTAGAAATCCACTGTCAGTCAACTTGACACAACTGTGGGAAGCATTGCAGTCAACATGGGCCAGCATCCCTGTGGAACGCTTTCGACACCTTTTAGAGTCCATGCCCCGACGAATTGAGGCTGTTCTGATGACAGACTATCAGCTGTTCAGAAATGACAGGTCCAGAGAGGGGATGCAAGGAGGGGGCGTGGCTATGTATGTGATTCACAGTATGCAGGCAAAGAGAAGAATAACTGACCTAGAGAAAGAAGAGTTTGAGTGTCTTCAGCTCCGTCCTAAACAACACCCCAGCTCAGTTTCATCTCAGCAGTCGGTGAGAAAGGCCTCAAAACGCCTTTTTGACTGTTCGTGCCAGAAATGTCCTACCCACTGAAGATCTGGTCACAGTCTATACTACACTGGCCAGGCCTTATCTGTAATATGGTGGAGTGCTGTTAGTTGGATGCAGTAAAAAGCAGCAGGCCCAACTAGACAGGGTGCAGAGGAGGGCCTTGAGGATCATCTCCAGAGGTGGAGCAGTCAAACCACAGCTCCTGTCACTGCAGAGCAGGCGAGAACAGGCTGCAGTGCACCTGGTGAAGGACATGCACACTCTTGACCATCCACTGAATGACCTGCTCCCTCCAAAAAGAGGTAACTGCACCACCAGGCTCCTGAGAAACAGCCACAAACTGTCCTGTCTAACTGCCCGTACAAACCTCCTGCGAAACGCCACTCTACCCACTGCTATCAGACTGCATAACAACTCCAGCTCTTAAATGGTTTTCCAAAAATTTCTGTTTTTTTAAATCACATTTTAATATTTCAATTTCCATCATGAAAAATGTAATGTTTCAAGTGGTTCTGCATTCTACTTATGTCACGTATTGTGTTATGTATTTTAAAATGAGTGTTTTGCAGTTATTAGTCATGTAAATTCTGCATTTCTTCAGTTTTATCAGTGAGCAAGAATAAATCAACTCAAACTCAAAGGGGTTGCAACTCAATATTAGGAAGGTGTTCCTAATGTTTTGTGCACTCAGTGTATATCAAATAAAGATGGTGTGATGATCAGTTTTCAGCATCAGTTTCGGCTGCAGGTAGCCTAGTGGTTAAGAGTGTTGGGCCAGTAACTGAAAGGTCGCTGGTTTGAATCATGAGCAAACTAGGTCAAAAATCTGTTGTTTTGGCCTTGAGCAAGGTAATTAACCCCAATTGGTCCTATACGTCGCTCTGGATAAGAGCATCTGCTAAATTACAAATATGGAATGAAAAATCATGTTTGTACATGAATTTGTGCTGGGCAACCTCTTCTCTTGTGCATAAATATTACAAAGTGTTTAAAGTGAAATAGTTAGTGTCTATACAGTGCATTCTGAAAGTATGACTTAAAAAATAAATAAATAATACGTTACAGCCTTATTGTAAAATTGATTTTAAAAAATTCCCCTCATCAATCTACACACAATACCCCATAATGTCAAAGCGAAAACAGGTTTAGACATTTTTGCAAATGTATTAGAAATTAAAAACAGATACCTTATTTACATAAGTATTCCAGACCCTTTGCTATGAATTTCTAAATGTAGCTCAGGTGCATCCTGTTTCCATTGATCTTCCTTGAGATGTTTCTACATCTTGATTGGAGTCCATCTGAGATAAATTAAATTGATTGGACATGGTTTGGAAAGGCACACACCTTTCTATATAACATCCCACAGTTGACAGTGCATGTCAGAGCAAAAACCAAGCCATGAGGTCGAAGGAATTGTCTGTAGAGCTCCGAGACAGGATTGTGTCGAGGCACAGATCTGGGGAAGGGTAGCAAAAAAATTCTGCAGCATTGAAGGTCCCCAAGAACACAGTGGCCTCCTCCATTCTTAAATGGAAGAAGTTTGGAACCACCAAGACTCTTCCTAGAGCTGTCCGCCCGGCCAAACTGAGCAATCGGGGGAGAAGGGCCTTGGTCAGGGAGGTGACCAAGAACCCGATGATCACTTTGAAAGAGCTCCAGAGTTCAGCCCGCTTGGAGTTTGCCAAGAGGCCCCTAAAGGACTCTGACCATGAGAAACAAGATTCTCTTGTCTGATTTTACCAAGATTGAACTCTTTGGCCTGAATGCCAAGCGTCACGTCTGGAGGAAACCTGGCACCATGCCTACGGTGAAGCATAGTCATGGCAGTATCATGCTGTGTGGATGTTTTTCAGAGGCAGGGAGACTAGTCAGGATCGAGGGAATAATGAATGGAGCAAAGTACAGAGAGATCCTTGATGAAAACCTGCTCAGGACTTCAGACTGGGGCAAAGGTTCACCTGGCCCAGCCAGAGCCCAGATTTTAACCCGATTTAACATCTCTGGAGAGACCAGAAAATAGCTGTGCAGCAACGCTCCCCATCCAACCTGACAGAGAAGAATTGAAGAAACTCCCCTAATACAGGTGTGCCAAGCTTGTAGCGTCAAACCAAAGAAGACTCGATGCTGTAATCGCTGCCAAAGGTGCGTCAAGAAAGTACTGAGTAAAGGGTCTGAATACTTATGTAAATTTAATATTTCAGTTTTTTTATTAATAAATTAGGAAAAACTTCTAAAAACCTGTCTTTTTCTTTGACATTATGGGTTATTGTGTGTAGCTTGATGAGGGGGGGAAAACAATTTAATCAATTTTAGAATATGGCTGTAATGTAATGAAATGTAGAAAAAGTCAAGGGATCTGAATACTTTCAGAAGGCACTGTATATAGCCAAGCTACCATTGACTAGGTATTGGCACCCCATGTATATAGCCAAGCTACCATTGACTAGGTATTGGCACCCCATGTATATAGCCAAGCTACCATTGCTCATCATGTATTAATTCCTCATGCTACAATATTTTTCCTATTATTATAATTGTTGTGTATTGTGTTCTCTATTGTTGGTCAACATTTCACTGTTAGTCTACACCTGTTGTTTACCAAACATGTGACAATTAAAATGAAATGACTACGTGTTTAGTAAATTGTATCTCTACCGAGAATTTGGCAGAACGTCCAACTGGCTTCACAGCCACAGACCACGTGTAACCGTGCAAGCCCAGGACCTCCACATCTGGCTTCTTCACCTGCAGGATCATCTGAGACCAGCCACCGGACAGCTGATGAAACTGAGGAGTATTTCTATCTGTAATAAAGCCCTTTAGTGGGGAAAAATTATTCTTATTGCCTGATGGGTGGGCCCCTGTCATGTGAAATCCATAGATTAGGGCCTAATAAATGTATTTCAATTGACTGATTTCCTTATATGAACTGTACCCCAGTAAAATTGTTGAATGTTGTGTTCATATTTTTGTTCAGTTAGTTAAAATCTTACAAAAAAACTGATGATGAATATGTTTGGAAAACTGCATTGATCTGCCAATGAAAAATAACATTAGTACATGAATTCGTACTAGTCAACCTCTCCTTCTCTTTTGTATTCAGTTCTTCCATATTAGTTCTAGCGTATCAACCTCTAGTTCGCTACTTACAGTGAGGAAAAAAGTATTTGATCCCCTGCTGATTTTGTAAGTTTGCCCACTGACAAAGACATGATCAGTCTATAATTTTAATGGTAGGTTTATTTGAACAGTGAGACAGAATAACAACAACAAAATCCAGAAAAACGCATGTCAGAAATGTTATAAATTGATTTGCATTTTAATGAGGGAAATAAGTATTTGAACCCCTCTCAATCAGAAATACTTCTGGCTGCCAGGTGTCTTTTATACAGGTAACGAGCTGAGATTAGGAGCACACTCTTAAAGGGAGTGCTCCTAATCTCAGCTTGTTACCTGTATAAAAGACACATGTCCACAGAAGCAATCAATCAATCACATTCCAAACTCTCCACAGGGGAAGTTGTTAGAGGCAGGTCAATTTTTTGCTAAAAGTTGCTAAATGACGTTGTGATGTCATTGCGTGATGACATCATTTACATTTACATTCACATAATTTAGCAGACACTCTTATCCAGAGCGACTTACAAATTGGTGCATTCACCTAATGATAGCCAGTGGGACAACCACTTTACAATATTTTTTTTTTTTTTTTTTGTGGCGTAAGTGGGGGTAGAAGGATTACTTTATCCTATCCCAGGTATTTCTTAAAGAGGTGGGGTTTCAAGTGTCTCCGGAAGGTGGTGAGTGACTCCGCTGTCCTGGCGTCGTGAGGGAGCTTGTTCCACCATTGGGGTGCCAGAGCAGCGAACAGTTTTGACTGGGCTGAGCGGGAACTATGCTTCCGCAGAGGTAGGGGGGCCAGCAGGCCAGAGGTGGATGAACGCAATGCCCTCGTTTGAGTGTAGGGACTGATCAGAGCCTGAAGGTACGGAGGTGCCGTTCCCCTAACAGCTCCGTAGGCAAGCACCATGGTCTTGTAGCAGATGCGAGCTTCAACTGGAAGCCAGTGGAGTGTGTGGAGGAGCGGGGTGACGTGAGAGAACTTTGGGAAGGTTGAACACCAGACGGGCTGCTGCGTTCTGGATGAGTTGTAGGGGTTTAATGGCACAGGCAGGGAGCCCAGCCAACAGCGAGTTGCAGTAATCCAGGCGGGAGATGACAAGTGCCTGGATTAGGACCTGTGCCGCTTCCTGTCTAAGGCAGGGTCGCACTCTGCGAATGTTGTAGAGCATGAACCTACAGGATCGGGTCACCGCCTTGATGTTAGCGGAGAACGACAGGGTGTTGTCCAGGGTCACACCAAGGCTCTTTGCACTCTGGGAGGAGGACACAACGGAGTTGTCAACCGTGATGGCGAGATCATGGAACGGGCAGTCCTTGCTAGGTGCTGTTTGAAAAAAAAGTTGCCAGGGTAGTCTGAAAAGTTGCTAAATCTAGCAACAAAATTGCTAAGTTGGCATCACTGGGCCCTACCCCATTACATGAGAACAGGGTATCTGCCGCTGCCTCCTCCTCCTCCAGGACACTTCTACTTTGCATAGAGTTGATCAATCTGTTGATTGTGGCCTGTGGAATGTTGTCCCATTCCTCTTCAGTGGCTGTGCAAAGTTGCTGTATATTGGTAGGAACTGGAACAAGCTGTGGTACACGTCGATCCAGCCCTCCCAAACATGCTCAATGGGTGACATGTCTGGTGAGTATGCAGGAAATGGAAGAACTGGGACATTTTCAACCTCCAGGAATTGTGTACAGATCCTTGCGACATTGGGCCCTGCATTATCATGCTGAAACATGACGTGATGTCGGCAGGACAATGGGCCTCAGGATCTTGTCATGGTATCTCTGTGCATTACATTTTCCATTGATAAAATGCAATTTTGTTCCTTCTCTGTAGCTTATGCCTGCCCATACCATAACCCTGACTCTAACATGGGGTACTGTGTTCACGACATTGACATCAGCAAACCGCTCGCCAACACACAACCATACACATGGTCTGCAGTTGTGAGGGTGGTTGGGCATACTGCCAATTTCACAAAAACAAAGTTGGAGGCGGCTTATGGTAGAGAAATTACCATTAAATTATCTGGCAACAGCTCTGGTGGACATTCCTGCAGTCAGCATGCCAGTTGCATGCTCCCTCAAAACTTGTCACATCTGTGGTATTGTCAGTGGTAGAAAAAGCACCCAATTGTCATACTTGAGTAAAAGTAAAGATACTTTAATAGAAAATGACTCAAGTAAAACTGAAAGTCACCCAGTAAAATACTACTTGAGTAAAAGTCTATAAGTATTTGGTTTTAAATATACTTCACTATCAAAAGTAAAAGTAAACGTATGAATCATTTCAAATTCCTTATATTAAGTAAACCAGATGACAGCATTTTTTATTTAATTTTTTATTAATGGATAGACAGGCACACTCCAACACTCAGACATCATTTACAAATTAAACGTGTTTAGTGAGTCCGCCAGATCAGAGGCAGTAGGGATGACCAGGGATGTATGTCCCATGTAGCTCAGTTGGTACAGCATGGCGTTTGCAACGCCAGGGTTGTGGGTTCGTTTCCCACGGGGGGATAGTATGAAAATGTATGCAATCACTAACTGTAAATGACTAAAATGTAAATGTATATTTTTTTCTTTCGGAATGTAGTGAAGTAAAAGTTGTCAAAAATATAAATAGTAAAGTACAGATACCCCAAAAAAAGACTTAAGTAGTACTTTAAATTATTTTTACTTAAGTACTTTACACCACTGGGCATTGTGCTTTTTGGACAAGGTGACTTTGATCAATATATTCACCTGCATTTACCCCCCCAAAATGAAACGCTAATTAGCTGCTAATGTGGCTATCCTAAAAAACTACAAATGCCATGATGATCTGGACAAGACTGCCGAATCGAGGCAAAGGTAAGGATCTCTGGATTAACTATATAATGTTAGCTAAATGTAGTAATGAATAAATAGGCTACATTTATTTAAATGGACAATTATGAAGGGGGGCACTTACCCCGCTACTTTAAAAAACGGCCCTTTTCTAAAAACAACATTTCATTAAATAACTAAAAAAGTGTAAACTGTAGCAATTTATTTCCCTTTATACATTTACATTTACATTTTAGTCATTTAGCAGACGCTCTTATCCAGAGCGACTTACAGGAGCAATTGGGGTTAAGTGCCTTGCTCAAGGGCACATTAACGTCATTTAGCAGACGCTCTTAGCCAGAGCGACTCACAAATTGGTGCGTTTACCCTATAGCCAGTGGGATAACCACTTTACAATTTTGGGGGGGGGGGGGGGGGGTAGAAGGATTACTTTATCCTATCACAGGTATTCCTTAAAAAGGTGGGGTTTCAAATGACTCCGGAAGGTGGTGAGTGACTCCGCTGTGGGGGGGGGGGGGGGGGTAGAAGGATTACTTTATCCTATCCCAGGTATTCCTTAAAGAGGTGGGGTTTCAAATGTCTCCGGAAGGTGGTGAGCGACTCCGCTGTGTGTGTGGGGGGGGGGTGGGGAGGGGGGTAGAAGGATTTACTTTTATCCTATCCCAGGTATTCCTTAAAGAGGTGGGGGTTTCAAAATGTCTCCGGAAGGTGGTGAGTGACTCCGCTGTGGGGGGGGGGGGGGGGGGGTATTGGTAGAAGGATTACTTTATCCTATCCCAGGTATTCCTTAAAGAGGTGGGGTTTCAAATGTCTCCGGAAGGTGGTGAGTGACTCCGCTGTGGGGTGGGGGGGGGGGGGGTAGAAGGATTACTTTATCCTATCCCAGGTATTCCTTAAAGAGGTGGGGTTTCAGATGTCTCCGGAAGGTGGTTTGAGCGACTCCGCTGTGTGTTGTGTGGGGGGGGGGGTGGGGGGGGGGTAGAAGGATTACTTTATCCTATCCACAGGTATTCCTTTAAAGAGGTGGGGTTTCAAATGTCTCCGGAAGGGGCTGCGTGAGCGACTCCGCTGTGTGTGGTGGGGGGGGGGGGGGGGGGGGGGGGGGGGGGCGGGTAGGTAGAAGGATTGCTTTATCCTATCCCAGGTATTCCTAAAGAGGGGGGTTTCAAATGTCGGAGAGCCTCCGTGACACAGAGAAGAGCCCAGTTCAGTTGAAGGACAGTCCTGAAAACTGATTGGTTGGATCATCAAGAAGGTCATTCTTCTGAGAGAGATAGCAAGAGAGTTGGCTAAAGGACGGCCACACGCTCAATAGTTTTGGACAGAAAAGAAGAAGGGATAATGGTCTGTAGTTGTTGACATCAGGGGTCGAGTGTTGGTTTTTGAGAAGGGGAGCAAAACTCCGCTATCTTGAAGACTGGAAGGGACATGGCCAGCGGTCAGGGATGAGTTGATCAGCGAGGTGAGGTAGGGGAGAAGGTCACCGGAGATGGTCTGGAGAAGGGACGGAGGGGATGGGGTCAAGCGGGCAGGTTGTTGGGCGGCCTGCAGTCACAAGTCGCAGGTTTTATCTGGAGAGAGAGGGGAGAGAAAGAAGTCAAAGCATAGGGTAGGGCAGTGTGAGCAGGACAGCAGTGTCATTAGACTTAGGGAGGAAAATGTGGCAAAAGAGCTTCTAGGGGTTAGAGGCAGATGCTTGGAATTTAGAGTGGTAGGAAGGTGGCTTTAGCAGCAGAAACAGATGAAGAAAATGTAGAGAGGAGGGAGTGAAAAGATTGCCAGGTCGGCAGGGAGTTAGTTTTCTTCCATTTCCGCTCCGCTGCCCGGAGCTCTGTTCTGTGAGCTCGCAATGAGTCATCAAGCCACGGAGCTGGAGGGGAGGACCGAGCCGGCGGGAGGATAGGGGACAACAGAGAGTCAAAGGATGCAGAAAGGGAGGAGAGGGAGGGTTGAGGAGGCAGGAATCAGGAGATTGGAGGGAGAAGGATTGAGCAGAGGGAAAGAGATGATAGGATGGAAGAGGAGAGAGTAGTGGCGGAGAGAGAGAGCGAAGGTTGCGGCGGCGCATTACCATCTGTGTAGGGGCAGAAGTGAGTAGTGCGTGAGGAGAGCGAGAGAGAAAAGGAAACAAAGTAGTGGTCGGAGAGACCTGGAGGGGAGAGAGTTGCAGTGAGATTAGTAGAGGAGCAGCATCTAGTGAAGATGAGGTCAAGCGTATTGCCTGCCTTGTGAGTAGGGGGGGACATTTTTACATTTACATTTTAGTCATTTAGCAGACGCTCTTAACCAGAGCGACTTACAGGAGCAATTAGGGTTAAGTGCCTTGCTCAAGGGCACATTAACGTCATTTAAGCAGACGCTCTTAGCCAGAGCGACTCACACAATTGGTGCGTTCACCCTATAGCCAGTGGGATAACCACTTTACAATTTGGGGGGGGGGGTTAGAAGGAATACTTTAGCTAATCCCAGGTATTCCTTAAAGAGAGTGGGGTTTCAAATGTCTCCGGAAGGTGGTGAGTGACTCGCTGTCCTGGCGTCGTGAGGGAGCTTGTTCCACCATGGGGTGCCAGAGCAGCGAACCCAGTTTGACTGGGCTGAGCGGGAGCTGTGCTTACGCAGAGGAAGGGGAGCCAGCAGGCCAGAGGTGGATGAACGCAATGTCCTCGTTTGGGTGTAGGGACTGATCAGAGCCTGAAGGTACAGGGGTGCCGTTCCCCCTCACTGCTCCAAAGGCAAGCACCATGGTCTTGTAGCGGATGCGAGCTTCAATTGGAAGCCAGAGTGGAGTGTGCGGAGGAGGGGGGTGACGTGGAGAGAACTTGGGAAGGTTGAAACACCAGACGGGCTGCGGCATTCTGGATGATTTTTTGTAGGGGTTTAATGGCACAGGCAGGGAGCTCCAGGCCAACAGCGAGTTGCAGTAGTCCAGACGGGAGATGACAAGTGCCTGGACCAGGACCTGCGCCGCTTCCTGTGTAAGGCAGGGTCGCACTCTCCGAATGTTGTAGAGCATGAACCTGCAGGAGCGGGTCACCGCCTTGATGTTGGCGGAGAACGACAGGGTGTTGTCCAGGGTCACGCCTAGGCTCTTCGCACTCTGGGAGGAGGACACAGCGGAGTTGTCTACCGTGATGGCGAGATGATCATGGAACGGGCAGTCCTCCCCGGGAGGAAGAGCAGCTCCGTCTTGCCAGGGTTCAGCTTGAGGTGGTGATCCGTCATCCATACTGATTGTCTGCCAGACATGCAGAGATGCGATTCGCCACCTGGTTATCAGAAGGGGGAAAAGGAGAAGATTAGTTGTGTATCGTCAGCGTAGCAATGATAGGAAAGGCCATGTGAGGATATGACAGAGCCAATGGACTTGGTGTATAGGGAGAAAAGGAGAGGGCCCAAAAACCGATCCCTGGGGGACACCAGTGGGTGAGAGCACGTGGTGCGGGAGACAGCTTCCCGCCCACGCCACTTGGTAGGAGCGATCCGCCGGTCAGGTAGGAACGCAATCCAGGAGTGAGCCGCGCCGGAGATGCCCATTTCGGAGAGGGGTGGAGAGGAGGATCTGATGGTTAAACAGTATCAAAGGCAGCAGACAGGTCTAGAAGGACAAGAGCAGAGGAGAGAGAGTTAGCTTTAGCAGTGCGGAGAGTCTCTGTGACACAGAGAAGAGCAGTCTCAGTTGAATGACCAGTCCTGAAACCTGATTGGTTTGGATCAAGAAGGTCATTCTGAGAGAGATAGCAAGAGAGTTGGCTAAAGACGGCACGCTCAATAGTTTTGGAAAGAAAAGAAAGAAGGGATACTGGTCTGTAGTTGTTGACATCAGTGGGGTCGAGTGTGGTGTTTTGAGAAGGGGGGAGTAACTCTCGCTCTCTTGAAGACGGAAGGGACATGGCCAGCGGTTTCAAGGATGAGTTGATCAGCGAGGTGAGGTAGGGGAGAAGGTCACCGGAGATGGTCTGGAGAAGGGAGGAGGGGATGGGGTCAAGCGGGCAGGTTGTTGGGCGGCCTGCAGTCACAAGTCGCAGGATCTTATTCTGGAGAGAGAGGGGAGAAAGAAGTCAAAGCATAGGGTAGGGCAGTGTGAGCAGGACCAGCAGTGTGTCATTAGACTTCAACAAACAAGGACTCGGATGTCGTCAACCTTCTTTTCAAAGTGGTTGACGAAGTTAATCCACAGAGAGAGAGGAGGGGGGGGGGGGGGGGAGGGGGATTCAGGAGGGGAGGAAAATGTGGCAAAGAGCTTCCTAGGGTTAGAGGCAGATGCTTGGAATTTAGAGTGGTAGAAGGTGGCCTTAGCAGCAGAAACAGATGAAGAAAATGTAGAGAGGAGGGAGTGAAAAGATGCCAGGTCGGCAGGGAATTTAGTTTTCTTCCATTTCCGCTCCGCTGCCCGGAGATCTGTTCTGTGAGCTCGCAATGAGTCATCAAGCCACGGAGCTGGAGGGGAGGACCGAGCCGGCCGGGAGGATAGGGGGACACAGAGAGTCAAAGGATGCAGAAAAGGGAGGAGAGGCGAGGTTGAGGAGGCAGAATCAGGAGATTGGAGGGAGAAGGATTGAGCAGAGGGAAAGAGATGGATAGGATGGAAGAGGAGAGAGAGAGTAGTGGGAGAGAGAGAGCGAAGGTTGCGGCGGCGCAATACCATCTGTGTAGGGGCAGAGTGAGTGAGTGTGTGGGAGGAGAGTGAGAGAGAAAAGGAAACAAAAGTAGTGGTCGGAGACTGGAGGGGAGTTGCAGTGAGATAGTAGAGGAGCAGCATCTAGTGAAGATGAGGTCAAGCGTATTGCCTGCCTTGTGAGTAGGGGGGGACGGTGAGAGGGTGAGGTCAAAAGAGGAGAGGGAGTGGAAAGAAGGAGGCAGAGAGAAATGAGTCAAATGTGGACATAGGGAGGTTGAAAAATCCCCCAAAACTGTGAGGGGTGAGCCATCCTCAGGGAAGGAACTTATCAAGGCGTCAAGCTCATTGATGAACTCTCCAAGGGAACCTGGAGGGCGATAGATGACAAGGATATTAAGACTTAAATGGGCTAGTGGACTGTGACAGCATGGAATTCAAATGAGGAGATAGACAGATTGGGTTAGGGGAAAAATTGAGAAATGTCCACTTGGGAGAGATGAGGATTCCTGTACCACCACCCTCTGACCAGATGCTCTCGGGGTATGCGAGAACACATGGTCAGACGAGGAGAGAGCAGTAGGAGTAGCGGTGTTTTCAGTGGGTGATCCATGTTTCCGTCAGCGCCAGAAGTCGAGGGACTGGAGGTTGGCATAGGTCTGTGATGAAGTCAGCTTTGTTGGCAGCAGAACGCACCACGTGGGTGGTGCGTGCAGGGACCACCAGATTGGAGAGGCAGCAGCCACGCGGGTTGTGGTGCGTTTGTGTAGCCTGTGCAGAGAGGAGAGAACAGGGATAGGCAGAGGCATAGTGACAGGCTGTAGCAAATGGCTACAAAAATGCAGAGGAGATCGGAATGAAATGGGCTAAGCATCTGGGAGTGGAGAGAGCAGGCCTCCCTCACCAAAACTTCTACCTCGGAGGAAACTAAAATTGTTTCACTGAACCACCCGAAGAAAAAACTCTCCCAAACTTCCGCCTTTGGAAATCAGAATTGTGTGAACCACAGCGGTTCAATGTTTAAGGGGAGTAGACTCAACCCACTTTGTTCAGCTAGCCAACTATGACTCAATAGCCAACTAGCAGACTAGCATCCAATAACAATAACACACCGTTTAGCGCCAACACTTGGTCACAACAAACACCAATAGTGATAAACACACTAAACAGATCATTCGTGTCTGTGTCAAGTTCCTTACATGACGCAGCAATGATTAGACGTTGGCTAGCTAGGACAAGTAAAATTGTGGTTAGCTACTTCAGTACAGCCAAATGGGTCATGTTGGGTTAGCTAGCAATGGCCACTGTGTCGACTCTGTTTGAAGAACGGCTAGCTAGCTAGCTTCGTGCTACAGCTGGCACTCCGAGGACACTGCCAAGACACAGTAACTACCCCACAAAACAACCCACGAAGCTAGCTATGACGCCGTAGCCAACCTGCAAGCTAGCATCCATTAACACACAACTTAGCATCAACACCTGGCCACAACAAACTGCCAAGAGTGTGTCAGCACACCAAAACAGACAATTCAAGTCCGTGTCGAGTTCCCTTCACTCAACGCAGCAAAAAAATAAAAAAATAATAATAATAATAATAATAATAATTCAACGTTTTGGTGGAACACAGCTCTCCAGCGTTGCTAATCGTACCAATAGCTACCCGCTAGCTAGCTAGCTTCGTGCCTCAATTCTAACCCACAATTACCCACGGAAAGCTACAATAACAACAATACTAACCTACAATAAATACAATACCTAAACTACAGCTAAACTACCTACCTACGATCTAGTACATGGTTAAGCAAAAGTTAAACGTTGGGTAGGACTACATTACCGTTGGAACCAGCTCTCCAGCGTTGCTAATCGTTTACAAATAGCTACCCGCTAGCTAGCTAGCCTCGTGCCTCGATACTAATCCACAATTACCTATGGAAAGCTAAACTACAACACAATACAACCTACAATAAAATTCAATACCTAACTACAGCTAGCTACCCTACCTACGATCTAATACATGGTTAAGCAAAAGTTAAACGTTGGGTAGGAGTACATTACCGTTGGAACCAGCTCTCCAGCGTTGCTAATCGTTACCAATAGCTACCCGCTAGCTAGCTAGCCATCATGCCTCGATACTAACCCACAAATTACCCACGGAAAGCTACAATAACAACACGTGAGGACGGGTGAGAGAGGTGAGGTCAAAAGAGGAGAGGAGTGGAAAGAAGGAGGCAGAGAGAAATTGAGTCACAAAATGATGGACATAGGGAGGTTGAAATCCCCCAAAACTGTGAGGGGTGAGCCATCCTCAGGAAGGAACTTATCAAGGCGTCCAAGCTCATTGATGAACTTATAGTTTATTAGCCTAAGCATGACCTTCATCCACATAATCCCCCCCCCCCCAAAGTTTGCTTTTTTGTGTCAGCAATTAGACATTGTTCTTAGGGGGGCGAGTTACCCCATAGGACCCTACCGCCAGTCTCCTCTAGGTACATAGGATGGCTACTTCCCAACCAGAGACCCTGGCCTGATGCGAACGTGAGTAGATTACGTTGAAAACAACGGTCGGCCATCTTGGAAAACAGTCTCTACCTCTTATACCTCAGTGGTCAGGCCGGCACCATTCTTCAGATAAAGAAAAAAGAGCCTAAAACTGTGCTTGTCAAGACAATAGCTGTTGTGTCCGTTTCAAATGTATACTACAGTATGTAATAGCACGTTTCAACTTTCTAATTAGAAAGAAACATTTCATAACATGCTAGGTCACAAATACGTCAAGGTATATTCAAGTTTGGTAAAGGTTTTAGCTACGTGTTATTTTTGTGTCAAACCGAGTGAGTGAAGAACACGTGATAAAAAACTATTTTACAAGTCACATAGCTAACTAGAGACTTTGGGTTTGTCTGCGTGACTGAATGTAAATAATTTCATCAAGATAATTTAAAAATAATCAATTATTTGAGATTTCTGAGGTCGTTTACATCAAACATACTTCACTGCAGACAGTACGGATGCATCAGAGAGACAGAGAAGTTGACGGTTGCACTACTATTTGAAGCTGCACTGAATGTAATGTCAGCAGTTTTATACATGTGTTGTAATCTAGGGTTGAAACCTGTTCAAACCGAAAAAGAAAAGTCAAAAAGAACCGGAAAACTAAAGTGTTCTATACTTTTCAGGAATAGCAGTCATTTTAAAAGCATGGAATCCAGGTAATAACGTTATTTTACTTTCCTGGCATAAAATGTAAATGTAAAATTGTTCTCCAGTCCACAAAAAAATCGCAAACAACCCAGGTAACAAGGACCGTAACTGAGACATTTGTAACATTCCCCTTAAGTCTTCCAGAGGTACATGAAATGTCATAGCCTGTTTGGGACATTACAGGAACATTCATAACGTTTTCTAATAAAGTATTATAGAGGTTATAAATATCTGGTCGCTATACGGACATCATGGGAACTTTAAAAACATCCTTGATAGTCCATGAAAGGCACTGAATATCATGTATTTTGGAGATATCCTAGGAACATTTCATAACGTTACATTTAGAGCTATGGTTTTTGTCTTCATATAACGTTACAATCAGAATGATTTCAATGCATTTTGGAACGTTGTCTTTAAGTCAAGTGGTGGTACACTGGTAACGTTGTCTTTCTAAGTGTGTAGGAACATTTGTTAGGTTCTAAAATAAGTACTTTAGATCCCAAGATATTGGGACCAGCACATACTTGTGCTTTGAGTAAAGGAAGTGGGTCCAGCTCTTCCCCTCCGCAATATATTTTTCCATAATTCTACCGATTTAATAAATGTATGGAAATTAATAATGTAATTTTGACCTCAGTATAGGCCTATGGAAGAGGGAACGATACCTACAAATAATATGTTTTTATTATATTAATTTATGAATGTAGCCTATAATAATTTTTATAAAGCAGCTAGCAGTAGTGGTGGCATGACGACGGTTCATCCTGAATATTCATTTTGACTCCATTATCCGTCATTGCAAATATAGAAGTGGGTGTGGCAACTAACAATACTGAGGCTGGAGCCAGAAAGAAACACCTACCGTACTAATTGGTAAAAGTGAAACAAACACAGCTGAACAGCGAAGACGCCATTGACTCCGACTGACCGAACACAGTTCACCTCTTGGGAAGTTTTTACGAAAGGTAAGTTATCCGGCGTGTACTATTTAAACCAAGTAACTCCCAGCTCCCCAGATAAAGACATGTTGATGATGTCAGGCTATCTAACTAGCGAGGAAGCTTGCCAGTTAGCTAATTAGCCAGTTGGCTAATAGATAGTTTAGCCTAGTTACGGTTACTTGGATAGTGCCGCGTTGTAACCACAGCCTGTGTTACAGGGTTGCAGTAATCGTGTTCTTAGGTCCTGATGAAGAACAACATTGGTCTATTACTAGCATAAGCACGTAAAAAATATATTTAATGCATGCTACGGCTTGATACATTTTTTACTAAAGGGCTGACTAAATTTAAACAACCCAGATAATGAAAAGTGCAATTTATCCGTTCTATAACACATAACATTATTCAAATACTTATTTTCCACCATAATTTGCAAATAAATTCATTAAAAATCCTGCAATGTGATTTTCTGGATTTCTTTTTTCAATTTGTCTGTCATAGTTGACGCTTGTACCTATGATGAAAATTACAGGCCTCTCTCATCTTTTTAAGTGGGAGAACTTGCACAATTGGTGGCTGACTAAATACTTTTTTCCCCCACTGTATGTGTAGAGCCATTGTCATATCATTGTTTAATCATTTTCAGACTGTTATATATATATATATATATATGCCATTTAGCAGACGCTTTTATCCAAAGCGACTTACAGTCATGCGTGCTATACATTTTTTGTGTATGGGTGGTCCTGGGGATCGAACCCACTACCTTGGCGTTACAAGCGCCGTGCTCTACCAGCTGAGCTACAGAGGACCACTGTTAAAATCCTCTGGTGTAATACGGATGTCGAGACTTCAAGAAAGAGAGAATCTGGATTAATTGTCATGGGAGAGAAAACCAACGTAAGAAAAAAAAAGGGTAGAGAAGGAAGTCCCCCCCCCCCCCCAATGACAAATGAAAGTGGATCTAGTATCATCAGCTAGTCTGACCACCAAGAGTGAAGATACCAGTTCTAACTGAATCTGACAGCAAAATGAGTCAAGATGCTGAACTCAGGGCAGTAGGTGGTACTCCTCCAGACTGCAAACACTCGCTGAGGAAGAGTCAGATGGTGAGCTTGAGGCAGTAGGTGGGGTACTAAGCCAAGACTGCCTCACACAGTGACAATAGATTCAGAGACTGAAGCCAATGCTGGTTGTGCAATTCAGGAGACAAACTGGACTCTGACAATGATGATGTTGAAAAAATATTCTACCTTCAGAGAGGACCTGGCAACCTGGATAAGTGATTCCCAAGTGAAACACAATGCTGTTGATGCACTTTGAAGATGCTGCTGCAGTCTAATGGTTCACCCAGATATTTGCCTTCCACTGCTAGAAAACTCTCCTAGAAACCACCAATGTTTTTGTTGAAGTCAAGTCTAATGTGGAGTTTGTCAGATTTAAAGTGAAGGTGGAGGTTAGTGAAACATCTAAGCATCTATCCTAAATCAGTGGTTGGCAGATTTGAATCTTTAGAAATATCCCTTAATCTGGATGGTCTCCTTTGTTCAAAAGTACCAATAAGTTGTTATGGCCACTTTTGTGCTCTATCAATCTATCACCCACCCACAGTGTTTCCTCTGTCACTTGCAATGGCAATCATGGAAACCAAGCTTCCCTGGAATTCCTCAAGACACTTTGCTGGAGTTTAAAGAGTTGATGCAGACCGGCTTGAATTGGGGAGACACAACACAGCAAGTGAAAGTGAGTTCTGTAACATGTGATGCCCTGCAAAAGCCGTGGTAAAATGCCATAAATATGTATTCTCGGCTACTATTGGCTGTGACAGGTGCACACAAAAAAGGCATGTATGATGGGAGGATGACGTACCCGCAGGTAAAAAACCTGTGTTCAGAAACTGACAAATACCTTTAGGGAATGGTATAGCCAGAACATCACCATGAAGGGAAAACCTACTCCTTTTGCATCCTCCCATTGATATGGTGAATTCATTCCCAATTGACTATATGCACCTTTGTTGCCTCGAAGTAACCCGGAAGCTCTTGATGATGTGGGACTAGGGGAAAAGACTGGGGCCTTGTTGTCGTGGTGCAAGTCAAGGAGGTCAGTCAAAAGCTAAAACACCGACTAAAGGATTCAATTCCAGACTGCTTTGCTAGCAAACAAACCGCGCGATTGGATGACCTTGACCGTTGGGAAGGCCACAGTAACTTTAGACAGTTTCTACTCTATACTGGGGAAAGTAGTTGCTGAGAAGAATCTGGTCTAAAGAACAGTACACACACTTCATGGCCTTCAGTGGGGCCATGTGCATTTGGGTTCTCCTCAACTTTCTTCAATCCACAGTGCCTATGCTCATGCTTTTACTGAAATTCTTTGTGGAAGCAGGAAGGGTTTTGTATGGAGGACACATTTCTCGTGTATAATGTTCACTCCCTCCTACACCTCACTGCTGATGCTGAAGAACTGGCTGCCTTGACAACTGTAGTGCTTTCCAAGTTTGAGAACTACTTGCAACAACTAAAGAAGATGAGTCCGTTCAGGGAGGCGGCCACTTTGTGCAAGAAGCCGCACAGTTAGAGCTTCTCCCCGCCAACAGGTCATCAAACATGAGGACGGCACCAAACAATGCCTACATACGTAATGATAGGCCATGCTGTGAGGTAGTGAGCCAAGAAGATGCCTCTGATACTTACCTCTGCAGGGTGTTTCAGCATCTGGAATCTTACACGCTGAGTCCTTGTGACTCAAGACTGTATGGGGACTTTCCGCACACCACTACGAGGAGCACACAAAATACATCTCATTGCAAAGAGCAGTCTTGTTAAGCAAGCTATTATATTGAGGAGGACCCCCCATGGCACTCGTGTTGTGCTTACCATCTTGCACAGCCTTGTAGCAAGCCCCACTTTTAGCTACAGCCAAGTTCACAAGCTGTATTAGTTATGCAAACTATCTTGGCTGGTAAATTAAGAGACTGAACAGTGTGGAATTTGAGTTTTTTCGTTTTCTGCACAGGGCATACAGCATTATTATGTTGTACATTTAGTAAAAGAGAACAATGTTGAAGTCGTACCAGAGCAGTGATGGAGAGGAGAAGAGAGATGGGGTCGAGTGATCAGTTAAATGGGGTTTACCCTTTTTAGGCAAAGAGATGGATAAATAGTTCACTTTAAAACAGTGTCTCATATCTTGCAGGTTGCTGTGTTGCTACTGGCCAAGAAATGCCATTAAGAGAGGAGACGGCCTGACAAAAATATTATGGGAGTAGTTACAGAATTTCCATCTTTTCATCAACTGGTAAAATAATATTTGACTGTCCATCCACTCCCGTTTATATGCCATGGTATGCTTGGTTGTGTGGCTCTGGAGCAGGTTGAAATCAGTTGAACATACTCCTACACGTAAGGCTAGTTACAAACGTAGAATATGTTCTAAGCCAGGCGTTAACCTGTGTCACCACCTGGTTGTAAGTTATAGCTTTTGCTACGCCAGGGTGTTGAAAACTAAGTGTAATGCAGGGTAGACGTATAGTATATATATATAACTAGATTTCCAAGGTAAGTGTTTCATGGACTAGTCATGTCGCATCTTGTTCAATTTTCGGGAGTAGGTAGGTCCAACTTATCTCTTAACCCTTATCGTCTAACTGGTGCAACCCACTCCTGGTCAGTAGAGTCAGGGAACTTCCCCCTCTTAAGTACTATATGTATTTCTGAAAGTATTACTATGTGAATTACAAACACTCAATAGCCGTTTGCCAGTGTTAATAGGAAAACTATTTATGACAATGTTTATTGCACGTACAGACAATTACTCTGTGGCAGAGCAACGAGCCAAACGGGGGGTTGACACCTCCAATGTTGAATCTGACGAGGAAGGAACCAGCACAAAGAGGGTGGTGACTAAACAATCAGATTCCGTGTAGAGCCCACCTGGGAGGATTTCTGAACTGCTCTATTCCATTGTGTATATTACATGCATCAGGAAGTAGATGAAATAAATGAGTATTATTTTGGTATTTGTCCTTAGTAAGATGATGATGGAAGTGAAGGCCACTCCAGAAAAAGACAAAAACGAACCCAGAAGCCCAGCTTACAGTGCCAACAGTCCCCACCAGCACCTAATGGTAAGATCCTGCATTAAGTGTCTGGTTGTAGTTTAGGGTAAACATTTTTACATTACATTTTAGTCATTTAGCAGACGCTCTTATCCGAGCGAATTACAGGAGCAAAATTAGGGGTTTAAATGCCTTTTCTTAAGGGCCCCATCGACAGAATTTTTAAACCAGTCGGCTCGGGGAAAATTTGAACCAGCGGGCCTTTCGGTTATGGCCAACGCTCTTACCCCCTAAGCTACCTTTCCTCTTAAACCCAAATTCCCCCGAAAAAAATTTGGTTTGGGACCCGGGAGGGGAGTTGCTCTTTTAACTTTCAAATTTTTCTTAGAATTTCCCCAAAAAAAATAGCCCCATGGGCACATCAGGAAATATAAACCCCACATTTTGTTTTTCAGGAAATTCTACCCCGGACATACTTTTTTTTCCCGTATGAGGGTGAAGAAAGAAATCCCCCTTTTGGGCATCACTTTTCAGGGTTTTAAAATGATTTTAGGGGAGGGTGGATAGGAAAAGCCCGAGGGGGAAAATATATTCATCTGCTCTTACTAGGGTGTCCTTTATGTTTCCAGCATGTTTAAAAGAGAATGGGAGATATTGTAAAAAGGGCCCCACAGGGGGATCCCAGTCCTAAATAAAAGGCAGAGATCAAATCCTGGTCCCCCCTGCCCCTTCCACAGACCCCATTGTACTGTATGTTAAACACATTTGAACAATGGCCCCCAAAAAATGCGTGGGCTTACAAACAAATAGGAAAGGTTGTGGTGACGGGGGCCATAAAGGGTGAGTCCACAGCTCTTTTTCTTGAGCCAAAATCAATGATCACCCCCAGAGGACCCTCAACCAGAGTTCAAAGACTGTTCCCTAATAAAAAGGGCATTTCAACGGGGTCGGTCCCTGGGGCGGCAGGTGTCAGGGGGTTTAAGAGCGTTGGCCGAAACCGGGAAAGGCGGGGGTTCTAACCCCGACCGACTAGGTAAAAAAATTTCGGGCGTGTCCCCTTGAGCAAGGCATTTAAACCCCAATTTGGCTCCTGAAAGGGCCCCGGGATAAGAGCGTCTGCTAAATAAATAAAATGAAAAAAAATGTAAATTTAGTCCGAAAAATATATTTTTATCTACAATTGGTTTAAAAAAATAAACTTTTTAGCATTTGTGGACAAAATAAATGCAAGCCTGGTACATAGTTTTTAGCACCCAAAAAATTGGCAAGTTCCCCCAAAATTTAAAAAAAGAGAGAGGGCCCTTTGTAATTTTCATCATGGGTACCCCGCCCAACTATGACAAAAAATGAGAATTTTTTCCCAAAAATCACATTTTTTTTTTGGGGTTTTTTAATGAATTTTTTTGCAAATTATGGGGGAAAAAAGTTTTTGGGTCACCTAAAAACCCAAGCAAGTTTCTGGCTCAAAGACCGTAACTTCTTTAAGAGGCTCCCGGTCCTCCATCTTTTCCTGTTTTAAGGCCCCTGTTTAAACTTTTTTATGTATAAAAGAAACCCGCCCCAAAACCCTCAAACAGCACACCCCAAACTCCACAGGCCCAAGCCCAAAGAGCTTTCAAAGGAAAACCCCCAGAAAAAAATTTGGGTAGACCTCCCAATGGGCCGGGGAAAAAATGAATTTTAAAAAAGGGTAAGCAGTTTGGTTTTGAAAAAAATCAAACTGTGGGAGAAAATTTTAAAAAAATGGAAGACATCCCAAGAAAAATGACAATCTCCCTCGTTTGGGGCCCACGCAGGACCCACCCGGGGGGGGTAAAAAATGATCACAAGAACAGGAGAAAAACCCCCAAGAACCACACGGGGGGGAACCTAGGAATGCCTGCAGAGAGTGGGACCAAAAAAACAAAGCTCCCATCAGAAACCACACTACCCCGCCAGGGCTCAAACCCCCCAGTCCCAAGACGGCCCCCCTCCCTTAAAGCCAGTACTTTGTCCAGGCCCATTTGAAGTTTCCCTAGAGTGCTTTTGGTGCTCCAAAAAGAGGATTGGGGGGAAGGTCATTTTGGCCCGATGAAACCAAAATATAATTTTTTGGTAAAAACTAAAATCGTCGGTTTGGAGGAAAAAGAATGCGAGTTGCACCCCAAAGAACACCATCCCTTTATGTGAAGCATGGGGGGGGAAAACATCATGCTTTGGGGCTGTTTTTCTGAAAAAGGGAAAAGGGGCGACTAAATGGGGAAAGGAAAGAATGAAAAGGGGCCATTTTATCGTTTAGGGTTTTGAGTGAAAAACCCCCTTATCAGGGAAAAGGGGATTTAAGAGAAACGTGGCGGGCTTTCAGCATGACAATGACCCCAAACCCCCCACGGGCCCCGGGAACGAAAAGGGGTGGGGGTTCGTAAGAAGCATTTCAAGGTCCTGGATTGGGCCCAGCCATTTTCCCGATTCAAAACCCCCTTTGAAAAAACTTTGGGGGGAGTTGAAAAAATTTTTGTGTTGCCCCCCGCGACGCCCAAAAACCCTCATGCTCTAGAGGAGGCCCGCATGGAGGAATGCAACGGTGTGTGAAAACCGTTTAAGATTACAGAAAAAAGTTTGACCTGTTTTTATTGCCAACCAAAAGGGGGGATAAAAAAGTATTGAGAAAACGTTTGTTTTTTGACCAAATACTTATTTTCCCCAAAAAATTTTCAAAAATTTATTTTAAAAAACCACAAGTGATTTTTGGAATTTTTTTTTTCCCCCATTTTGGGCGGGCATAGTTTTACGTTTTTCCCCATTTATGAAAAAAATTTCAGGCCTCTTTCAAACTTTTTTTAAATGGGAGAACTTTCACAATTGGTGGTGGGCTAATACTTTTTTTCCCCATGTAAGGAAAAATGAAAAAAAAAAGACAAA
>CM072220.1:72355815-72432834 GCA_036851935.1 Coregonus suidteri
TTTTTTTTTTTTTTTTTTTTTAAAAAAAAAAAAAAAAAAAAAAAAAAAAAAAAAAAAACTTTTTAAAAGGGGTTGCCCCCTAATCTCAGTTTTTACCTTATAAAAACACCTGTCCCCAGAAACAATCAAACAATCAGATTTCCAAACTTTCACCAAGGGAAAACCCAAAAGCTCTCCAAAGGGTTTCGGGCAAGATTGTAAAACCCTACACAAAGGGCCGGAATGGGCCAAGAACCCTCGCCAAGCAGCTTGGTGAGAAGGGGACAAACCTTTTGGGGCAATTTTTCGCAAAAAGGGAAAAAACACAAAAAAAACTGTCAAAATTTTCTCGGCCGGGGCTCCATGCAAGATTCACCCCGTGGGGTTTGGGAATGATCATGAGAACGGGGGGGAAATTTACCCAGAACTACACGGGGGATTTTTCAATGATCTCAAGGCAGTGGGGCCAAACCCACCAAAAAAAACAATTTTGGGAACCCCACTACCCGTGAAGGACTGAAATCCTGCGCGCCCCAAAGGGCCCCCCTTTCCCCAAAAAAGCACATATACATGCCCGTCTGAAATTTGCCAAGAAAATCTGAAAGACAGAGGAGAACTGGGTGAAAATGTTTTTGGTCAGATGAGACCAAAAAGGGGTCTTTGGGGATCAATTTAAAAATCAATTTTTTTTTTATATAGCCCCCTTTTACATCACTAAAATCTCGAAGTCTGTACAGAAACCCAGCCTAAAAACCCCCAAAAAGTAGGGAATTTGGGGGTAGAAGGGACGGTGGTAGGAAAAAATCCCCCAGAAAGGGGAAAACCTTAAGAAGAAAACCCAAAAAGGAACCCGGCTATGAGGGGTTTCCTTTTCCCCTTCGCTGGTGCCGGGTGGAGATTAAACAGGAAAACCCTGCCCCAAAATGTTTAAAAATGTTCATAAGTGACAAGCATGGGCAAATTTAAAAATCAGGAAAAAATCCATTTTGGGTTTTCCCTAGCCGACATTAAAAGTTTTAAAAAAAAGCAGGGGCTGGGGCAAAGGGAGGGGTTTTCCCTAAACCCCAGGGAAACAGTTGAAACTGGAAAAAAAAGCCCAAAAAAAAAAAAAAAAAAAAAACCCGGGGACTGGGGGCAGCAAGGGGTCCCCCACGGCCGGTAGTTCCCCACTATGGTCCTAGGGGGTCAGGTCTCTCAGTTGGTTTTTATACCGATCATTAAAAGTTGAAAAAAAGCAGGTCTGGGCCCGGTAGGGGTTTTTGTAGCCCCCCAGGGAGAAAAGTTGGAAAAAGGAATAAACAACAAGGGCCCCCCGGGCTGGGGGCAGCAAGGTTCATCATGCCCCGGAGTCCTGACGTTGGTCCTAGGGCTCAGGTTCTCAGAAAAGAAAAGAGAACAGAGAATTAGAAAAAAAGCAACTTAAAATTTACAAAGGACAAATGGGTTTAAACGGAGAAGTTTCCCGGTATAACCAAATAACCCCAGCCCCCCGACACATAAATCTGCACAAAAATACTGGAGGTGAACGGAGGGGGCCGGGACATGGGGCCCCCATCCAAAAAACCCCGGCGGGGCCAAACGGGGAAGGATATAACCCCACCACCCGCCAAGCAAGCCCCCGCACCACTAAGGATATCCCCAACCCCAAACTTACAATCCGAGAAAAGGGCCGAGTTAGCCCACAAGGTCTACCACACAAAAACCCAAGGGGGGGGGGGCCCCAACCCCAGACAGGAAATCCGTAAAACCCAAAAACCCCTCAAGGACCCCCCCCTCCCAGGGCGGCATGAAAGAGCCCCAGCAAGCCAGTGACTCACCCCTGCAACAGGGTTAGGGGCAAAAACCCCCAGTGGGGGGGGGGAAAACCGGGCCGGGCATCAAACTAAACTCGCCGGTTTGGGAGGAGGAATGCTGCCTATCCCCCAAAGACCCATCCCCACTGTAAAAAACAGGGGGGAAACATTTCTTTGGGGGTTTTTTTGCTAAGGGGACAGGCAACTTCACCGATCAGTGGACGGGGCCTGTACCGTAAAAATTTTGGGTGAGAACCCCTTCCCTCACCCGGGGCATTAAAAATGGGTCTGGAGGGTACCCCAATGACAAGCCCAAAAAACACACGGCCCAAGGCAAAAAAGGATGGCTCAAGAAGAAGCACATTCGGTCCGGGAGTGGCAGCCAGTCCCCAAACCCTTTAACCCCATAGAACATCTTGGGGGGAGATGAGGTTTCATTTGCCAAAGGGCTCAAACCTTAAGATTTGGAAAATATCTGAAAAGGGGAGTGGGAAAAAATCCTCCTGAGGTTGCAACCTGGGGGCCAACTAAAGAAACGTCTGACCTCGTGTTTCCCAAAAAAGGGGTTTTGCCCCCAAATAAAAATCATTTTTGCAGAGGGGTAAAATATTTTTTTTCCCCTCATTAAAATGAAATCATTTTTTGTATTCTGCCCCCCCACTTTTTAAAAAAAACCTACCATTAAAATTATGACGACATGTTTTTGTCGTGGGCAAACGTACAAATCAGCACGGGTCAAAATTTTTTTTTCCCTCACGTTTTTCTGGGTGAAACCCTCCCAGGTTTTGGGTTCAGGGCAATATGCAACGTATGGGGGGCAGCTTCAAATAATACTAGTCACCTCCGGCTCCCTTTCATCACCAAACCCCTTTAGCTTTTACTGCTCTGTTGTGAACAATCCAACCCTTTTGTTAGAGCCAATGATATACATTTTAAGTTGGAAGTTTACAACCTTAGGTTGGAGTCATTAACTTGTTTTTCAACCACTCCAAAATTTGTTTTAAAAAACATGTTTTGGCAAGCGGTTAGGACATCATTTTGTGCAGACACAAGAATTTTTCCCAAACAATTTTTTTAAGACAGTTTCACTTAAAATCACTGTACACAATTCCAGTGGGTCAGAAGTTTACATACACTAATTGACTACCCTTTTAAAACAGTTTGGGAAAATTCCCGAAAATGTGTTTATGCTTTAGAAGCTTCTGAAGGCTAATTGACATGTTTTGGGTAAATGGAGGTGTACCGTGGTGTTTTCAAGGCCTATTAAAACTTAATCCCTCTTTGTTTGACTCAGGGGAAAATCAAAAAAACCCCAAGATCTCAAAAAAAAGGAAACCCTCCACAATCGGTTCTCCTTGGGGAAATTTCCCAAAATGCTTGAAGGCCCACTTTCTCTGTACAAAAAATAGTACGCAAGTATAACACCGTGGGACCACCGACCTCTAAGCTTAGGAGGAGCCCGGTTCTGTCTCCAAAGGATCACGATTTTGGGTGCGAAAAGTGCAAATCAACCCCGAACAACGCAAAGGCCTTGTGAAGATCTGGAGGAACAGGTACAAAAGTATTATATCCCAGAAAAACTCCTATTTGACATAACCTGAAAGGCTGTGGGGTGCTTTGCTGCAGGGGGACTGGTGCATTTCAAAATAGAGGGGCTCATAGGAAGGAAAATTATTTTTGGTTTTTGAAGCAACATCTAAAGCACTTCGGGAAAGAAAAAAGCGGGTCGCAAAGGTCTTCCAAAATGGACAATGACCCCAAGAAATTTTTCCAAATTGTGGCAAAACTTAAGGGACAAAAAATCGGGGTAGGGTTTTGGGCCATCACAAACCCCTGCTCATCCTATAAAAATGTGGGGGCAGAATAAAAAAACGTTTGCGAGCAAGGGGTATAAACCTGACTCTGTCGGGAGGGGGGCCCAAAAATTCCCCCAATTTATTGTGGGAAGTTTTTAAAAGGGCACCGAACGTTTGACCCAATTTAAAACAATTTAAAGGCAATGCTCCCAAAAATACTAAATGAGTATGTAAAACTTCTGACCCATGGGAAGGATGAAAGAAATTAAAAAGTGAAAAAAATAAATCTTCTACTATTATTCTGATTTTTCACATTCTTAAATAAATGTGCCCAATGACATAAAACAGGGCTTTTTTACGGGGATAAATGTCGGGAATTGTAAAAACTGATTTTTTAAATTATTTGGCAAAGTGATGTAAATTTCCCAACTTCAACGTAAGTAAACAGAAAAAAATGCAAAAATATCTCTCTCTTTTGCTCCTTTTTTCATTTTTAAATAAATTAATTTGTTCAAAACGGGTCAACTTTATCTTTCCCCTCTCTTTATAAACTACTCCTACTTTTTAGCCTCAGTGCTAGCTAGCTTAGCTTATGTTTTCGTACTCGATTCATTTCTTTGACCCTTTTTTTTGGGGGACCATGTCGTCATGCTGAAAAAGCTCTGATGGAGGAGTTTTGGGGAAGTTGTCAAAATTTACGGGGTTTAAATTTTGGGAAATGGGGTGAGACCATGAGCCCCTGGTTTTGTATGAAGTCAATGTACCCAGAGGGGAGGGAAAGCAGCGTCCCCCGGGCTACTCCATGAGCTAACATACAGAGTGCTGTTGGGCTACTGTAGACCTTATTGAAAAAACCGTTGTTTTTAAAACAATTATTTGGTGCATATTAATAATATTTTTTATAGTTTTTTCAAAAAAAGGTACTTTTAAATGTTTCCTATTTTTATTTTTTATAAATTCACTGAGGAGGATGGTCCCCCCCTTCCTCCTCTAAGGGGTTTTCCCCTGATTGCGGGGAAATACTGCGGAGTTTTTCCATCCCCCAAGGCCCCCTAAACCCTGTGTAGGGAGTGATCTGGATGGACTTGATTTTTAAAAAAATTTTTTTTAATTTTGTTACTTCTTATACTAGATAAAAGAAAAGAGGAAATAAAAATGTCTGTTGACTGTAAGTCTGAAAGGGGCATATTATTTTATTATTTATTATTATTATTAAATTTTTTTTGGTAGTTACCTCAGCCCAAATAGATGTCGTTTGCCTGGGGTGGGGGGGGGACAGGAATTTGCCGGGTTGGCGCGCCCCATTATTCAGAAAAAAGAATGCGGCGTCAAACGACAACTTTTTTTTACGTTTCAAATGTATTACTACAGTATGTAATGCAGTTTAAATTTTGTAAATCCAAAAAACATGTTAACGTGCTTTTTAAACAAATCGTCAAGAAATTCCCCCCATTGGAAAAGTTTTATGTGTTTTTTGGGTCAAACCGAGTGAGTGAAAAAACGTGAAAAACTATTTTAAAATCACATGCTAAGTTTTGCGATTGTTGGTGGATGTCTCATTTCTTTCAAAGTAACTTAAAAAAAAACCCTTTTGAGATTTCTGTGTTCTTTTTGGGACATGTTTTTGGGGTTTTTGTGAAAAAATGTTAACTTACGGCTTTTAAAAATGGCTCCTCCATTTGATGTGGTTTAAAGTCCATAGAAGATAATGGCCCCATGAGATTTTTAGTGTTGGTGCAGTATATTATTTTACTGTAGTAAATTACTTGTGTGTTCAGGGTTACATCCACAAGTACACCACAAGTATGAAAAAAAAGAAATTTTGACTGTTCTACATATTGAAACCAGTTTTAAAATAGAATAAGGCGACTCAGGCTTTGCTCATGCCTAACACCCTTTAGCCTGGTATTTGACCATATACCACCCTCCTCTGGCCTTATAAAAATATACAGAGTTATCTTAAAAAGCATTTATTAATTCAATTGTAAAATTTATGCTCCCCGCTATAACACGAAACGGCCAAAGGCCCTAAATTATTTTTTTTGAGATTTTTCAGTTAATCGGGGGTTAACCATATCTCAACAAGGATGAAAACAAACAAGCAAAGTATGGTGAAAAAGGAAAGGGCTCTTTGAAACAAAGACAGGAAATGGTCATATACCCCTTGGAGTAAGAACCATTTAAAGGGGGTTAAAACAAGCGGGAAGTGGCAAAAAGGGTTTGGTCCCGCCACCATTGTTTCCAAACAGACTAAATAGAAGGAAGGGAAAAGCAATTGTGCCACTATTAAAAAAAAAACAAGGGGGTGGGAGGTCAAGATGTTAAGATTGGGAAAACCAAGGGATAAACAAACCCGGGGAGGGTTTAAAAAAAAGGTGGTACTAGAGAAAAAAATAAAACTGTAAAAAACTGAAAATGAGTGTTGGGAGTAGTGCTATGCAGACCAGCTCGGCTCTATTCTTGGAAAAAAGGCTACTTGATTCTCAAAAACTCTGGAAGTACTTTGTTTTTACTGAGGAAAGGACATTCTCCACAACTTGTCTTTTTCTCTTCTTACTACGGGCTGACTGGGATTAAGTCTGAGGCCTGTAAACAACGTGGGAAAAAACCCACCCTGCCTTTTCCCCTTCCACCTGAGCCCAAAACCACAGTCCTGGTCCTGATTGCAGTCGAGCCAAGTTTGCACCCGGTACCAAGATGGCATCATGAAGCTGGGACTCAGTAAAACCGGAGCGATGTCACATTAAAGATGAAAAGGGGAGGAAAGTTTTGGGGAAATCTGTTTTCATGGTAAGAGCATTTTCATTCCAACTTTCCACTTGCATGAAAAGTGCAGTAGAATTTTTTTCATGATGAACTTTTTCAATGAGAAGGTAATGTTATTTCATGCTACTGTGACTTGCGGATGACACCATATAGTTTTTTTTTGGAATGGGGGCCCAGTAAAAACGGGCCTGAACATCAAAAACTAAGGCATTGTATTTGGTACAAATCATTTCCTAAATTCTAACCTCAGTGAATCTGGTAATGAATGGGGGTTTTTTGAACAAGTTGAGGAGACAAAATTACTTGGCATTACCTTAGATTGAAAAACTGTCATGGTCAAAACTATAGTTCAGGTTAAAAAGGGGAAAGTTCTGTCCTTTGAGCTCTCCCTTTTTTGACACACACTCCAAAAAGCAAGTTCTGCGGTTCTAGATTTTTCTTATCTTGATTTTTGTCCAGTCGTTGGTCGGTTCTGTAAAAAGCCCTATTTAAAAAAAAAAGTTAAAAATTTTAAAAAAATGGTTAAGAACTTTTGTGAAAGAGCACAGTTTGAAAGATATGGCTACGAAAAACTGGATGGACATCATAAAAATGATGGGAAGGTTGGGAGTAAAAAAAAAAATAAACTTTTGGGGAAATTGTGTTCCATAAAATTTATAGTATGTTAAGCTGGAAGTAGAGGCCTAAGCTTTGTTGTTCACTATTTTCCCCAAATTGGGGGGGGGTGGGGGGGGTTGGAAGTAATAAAAAAAAATATTTTTTTTTAAAGGAAATATAAATATATATATATGTATAATATATAATTATATATATATGTAATGTGAAAAAAATATAGGGGGGTTTGAAGTGATCAGACAATTACATTGATAAAAGTTACAATCTATCAAAAATTTTTAAAGCTGATTTTTTTTAAAAAAAAGGGAAAAATAAAAAATCCTGTTTAAGCTGCAGCGGCCCCAAACGAGGGGCAGTCCTGCTCTTCATTGAAATCAGGGGGCTAATAAAAATCTATGCATCTGTACACTATCTCTGACACACCCTTACCCCCCAGACTGCCACCAGGGTCTCTTCACAGCCCCCAAACCCAAAAAAGTATACACTATTATATAGAGCCGTTTTTGCATGGAACTCCTTTCCCATCTAATGCTCAAATAAGCAGCAAACCTGCTTTCAAAAACAGAAAAAGCAACCCCCTCAGGCACAACGCCTCCCCCCCTTTGCCCTAGATAGTTTTTGTAGGTATTGCATGTAGGCTACGGGGCCTTTAAAAAATTTTTTATGTTTTTGTCCTTGACTGTTTTTTGTCTTTAATGTTCGTTTTTATTTCATGTTTCATGTTTTGTGTGGACCCCGGGAAAAAGAGTAGCTACTGTTTTTGCAACGCTTATGGGATCCTAAAAAAAACCCCAAAATCCATATTCCCAGCATGTGTTTTATTAACTGGGCTGTCGGGGGTGCTCAGAGAGTAGACTAAAAAGTGAAGTAGACAAACTGCGTAATTAGAAACTTATATAAAATGAGTCGTGTATTACTAGGTTTGGGGGGTTACTGTTACCGGGATTTTTGGAAAAAGCCCGGGATGGGTTTTTAATACAGCTGAAAACTGTTTTCTTGAAGTTTTTTTTGATTAATTTGAATATTTGAGCTATTTTTTAAGTAAATACCTGCAGTCAACTTGTGAAATAGTTCGAGATAAAAAACTTGCTCACATTATTATACTTAGGGTAGCCCCCAGTAAACGAAAGAGCCGGAGCCTTGCAGTCACTCTCTGTCTGCAGCATGCGCCAGGTGTCTAATTACGTATGGAATTCACAACTAATGTTGCCACTAGATACTTAAACTATTAAGTAAACTTTCACAATGTGCAAAATGCTCGCAGTTGCCCATTAGTTTGCAAATGTATAGTTAGTTAGCTATCTAGCAGGGTTTGTTTTTGCAACAAGCTTCCCTTCAAACGCAGAGAATCCCCACTATCAAGAGCCTTGCCAGCTAATATTATTTTTGTAGGCAGCCACTGTGGTGTTTGAGTTATTGTATAGCTGAGGTAGAAACTGTACAAAGTTTTCGCAATGCCTCGTTAGCATTTAGTTAGGTCCTTATGATGTTTCCTTTATATAGTTACTTTTGTTAGCATTCTGCTTTGACATTTACTATTTAAAAAAACCTGTATCAAGTTGTTCGCTAGGTAATAGATAAAGCCATCGCTTTCAAAATTTCGCACGTTGTTTTTGCAAATCCAAGTTTACTTTTAAAATGAATAAATGTCTTAGAAAACCTTTTAAAATTTATTTAGCACAGCTAAAAACTGTTGTCTGTTTAAAAGAAGGGCAAAAAAAAAAAGCAACGGATGGTTTTAGTACATTTTGAAACGATTTTTTTTTAATTTTTTGTTTTTATTTTTTTAATATTTGTAGCTACTTTTTAAGAAAACCCCCGCAGTCAATTTGTGCAAACTTTTAGGGTTAAAGAACTTTAACCTTTATTATGTAGCTTAGGGTAGTCCCCAGTAAAAGGGAAAGAGACCGAGCCTTGTCAGTCACTCTCTGTCGTGCGCTGCGCCAGGTGATCAATTACAGTATGGAATTCACAACAAATTTTTCCCAGCTAAACAAATAACTTTTAAGTAAATTTTCTAAAATGTGCTAAATGCTCTGCTTGCCCTTTTGGGTTTGCAATTTAGTATTATTTAGTACTGCTAAGGGATAGCTTTTTCCCCAAAATCAACATTCGTTTGGTAAACCCCGAGAATCCCCTCCTGGATTTCAAAGCCCCCCTTTTGGGTTTTTAACACAAGAATCCCCTCCTGGGGTTCCAAGAGCCCTTGGAAAAACGAAAAGAGAACCCCCTCCGATCAGAGCCTTGCTGGAAATTTATTTTTTGTGCTGCGCAAACTTGAAAGTTTTTGAGTTCATCTATAGTTGGGTCAGAAACTGTAAAAAAATTTTGCATGCCTCGTTAGCATTTAGTTATCATTCCTATGATGACCCTTAGTACTATTACATTTTGTTACTTTTCAGTGAATTTTTTTTGGCCTTTGAATATTGTACTTTTAAAAAAAATCCCTGTAGTCAAGTTGTTCGCTGGGAAAATAGATAAGCACATCGCTTTCATCTTTTCCCCCGTTAGATAATTTTTCATTATGAACTTTCTTTGGTTCTGAAAAAACAGAGAAAAAACTCAAAAGGACATCTGGGAAAACCTCAAACCAAGTTCATTCACCCAAACGGGTTTCTCAGCTCAAAACAAAGCAGTTCCAGCACATATTTTTATAACCCCCTACTCAACTCCTTACTATCTAACACCAAATACATTTTGATGCATCGGGAAAATTTAAATTGGGTTTTTTCTCACGGGTGTAGTATGGCCCTGCCTGATGCTAAAACCCTTGTGGGCTTTTAAAGTGAAATGCGGGTGAGAAGGACTGTAGTAAAGGGTCGTTGTGGTGGCCCCCTTCCCCCCCTCCCAGGGGTTTTCCTATTTCACTTCATCGTTGAATGACCTCGCCCGGATTCCTTGCTCCCCCCAGTCCGCAACGGGCCTCCTTATCGGAACGAAACTAGACTTTTCCCCTTGCCTCCCTCCTTAGGAACAAAAGATGATTCTCCCTTTCCCCCTTGTCTCCCTCAGAAACTTTCCATGCACCAAGTTCCTATCCCCCTTCATTACTTTCTTTTAATTTTAGCATTTGCAGACGCTCTTATCCGAGGATTTACAGGAGAATTTAGGGTTAAGGGGCCTTTGCTCAAGGGCACATTTACGTCTTTAGCAGACGCTCTTATCCAGAGCGACCCCCAAATTGTGCGTTCACCCTATACCATGGGTAACTTTAAAAATTTTTTTTGGGGGGGGGCCCCCAACATTACGTCCCTTTCGAAAGTATTTAGACCCCTTTTACCTTTTCCATATTTTGTTGTTACACCCTTTATTCTAAATTGATTAAATTTTTTTTTTTTACCCTCACATCAAAAACCCCCCCAAATACAAAGAAAAAAACGGGTTTTTAGACATTTTTGCCAACTATAAAAAAAAAAAATGGTTTCAGACCCTTTACTCATACTTTGTTGAACACCTTTGGCAGCGTTATAGCTTTGAGTCTTTTTGGGTATGACACTACAAGCTTGGCACTCTGTTTTTTGAGGTTTTCCCCCATTCTTCTCTGCAGATTCTCTCAAGCTCTGTCAGGTTGGATGGCGAGCGCTGCTGCCAGCTATTTTAAAGTTTCTCCAGAGATTTCATCGGGTTTTAAAGTCCGGGTCTGGCTGTGCTATCAGGAATTAGAGACTTTTCCTGAACCCTCCTTGTTGTCTTGGGTGGTGCTTAGGGGTTTTTGTCCTGTTTGGGAAAGGGGAAACTTCGCCCGTCTGAGGTCCTGACGCTCGGAGCAGGTTTTTTTATTAAGGGCTCTCTCTTACTATGCTCAGTTTATCTTTGCCTGTCCAAAAAAATTCCAGTCCCTGACCTGAAAAAAAATCCCGACAGCATGATGCTCCCACCGCTTACCGTAGGGATGGTGCCAGGGGTTTTCCCCCAGCGTGGGGTTGGATTTGGCCCAAAAAGGGTTTTCTTTTGGTTTATCCAACCGAGAATCTTTTCTCATGGTCTGAGAGTCTTTAGGTGCCTTTGGGAAATCCAAACGGGGGGTCTGTGCCTTTTACGCATCTGGCTTTTCCCTCTGCCCCTCTACCATAAAGGCTTGATTGCTGAGTCTGCAGAATGGGTTTACCTTCTGGAATGTTCTCCTATCTCCAGAGAACTCTAGGCTCTGTCAGTGACCTCGTGTTTTGGCCCTCCCTACCCAAGGCCCTTCTCCCCCAATTGCTCAGTTTGGCCCGGGGGGCCAGCTCTAGGAAGAGTCTCGGTGGTTCCAAAATTCTTCCATTTTAAAAATGTGGAGGCCCCTGTGTTTTGGGGGCCTTCAAAAGCTCAGAATTTTTTGTACCCTTGCCCGATCTGTGCCATCACAATCCTGTCTCGGGGGTCTACGGGCAACCCCCTTTGACCTCATGGCTTGGTTTTTACCTGCATCACTGTAACTGTGGGACCTTATATAAAAGGTTTGGTTTCCCTTTTTAAAAATGTCCCAATCAAATTTAATTGACCAAAGGGTTGGCTGAATCAAGTGTAGAAACATCTCAGGATGATAAAAGGAAAAGGGTTTCACCTGAGCTCAATTCATCCATAGCAAAGGGGCTGAATAATTATTAAAAAATATAGTTCTTTTTTTATTTTTAATGTATTAGCAAAATTTTTTTAAACCGTTTTCGCTTTGCATTATGGGGTTTGCGGATTATTTTTTTTATTTTTTTTTTTTTAATCCTTTAGAATAAGGCTGCAACGTAAAAAAAAAAGTGGAAAAAGTCAAGGGGGGGCTGATTACTTTCCGAATGTCTTGTTAGCAGTTTTTGTTTTTTCTTCAATAACCAGACCCCCAAAAAAATCAGGGGGGAAAAAAAAATTTATTCAAAGAGACCAATTTTTTTATGCTGGAAAGTGATTGTAGATGTTTTTCTTCCCCGTTCTCAGTGTTTTCCCTTTCCTATGGTTGACCAAATTTAAATTTTCCCTTTCAATAAAATTGGGCTAATACCAATACCAAGTTCCCCTTTCAGGTCAAGTATAACCATTTGGCCAAAAGCTAACTGCCCCATGTACTATGAGTCCCCGACTGGGAACCCTCATAGTACTAAACAATGTTAACTGAAAAAAAACTTTTTCCATTTTATCGTTAATTTCCCCGTTTGTATATTTTTCTTGGAATACTCTTTCAACGATATAGGCTACGTTCAAAACATTCATTTGTTTATGTCTCACACAGATGCAAGCCTTGAATGCATCATCATTTTTGGGTTTTAAAATAACAAACAACCCCTTTAATATTACATAAACAATAAATCAACGTTCAATTTCGGAAATTTCATTCAGGAATCAAAGTAAATGTTTTTAGTCTTTTCTGTAAAAAAGGGTTTAAAAAAAAACGTTACAACAGACTCTCTGGGACGCTTATCATTTTTGTATTTAGGGCGCTTCAACCTGTCAGACAAGCTCATGCATAGGTGGGTTTTATTACCTGGATGGCGTATTTCTTCGCTTTTTTTTATTTTATTTGATTAAAACACCCATTCCCCTCGAATGGGGACACATACACAAACCATGTCCAATTGCTCGGCTTAAAGTCTTTTATTAATCTGTCTCCCCCCCTTCATCGACACTGATCAAAGGGGTTTAACATGGCACAATGAGGATCATAGCTCTCACCTGGGCAGTCTATGTCTGGAAAAAGTTATAAGTTTTTTACACCCGGCATATCACCCTTGACTTTTTTAAATGCTTTTCACCCCAGGTGACATTTGGGCTTCTTACATCCAGAGACAAAAGCAGGAAGATCGCAGAGCTAAGAGTCTCCCCTGCCCACATTTTTGAGGCTTTTCCCCAATTCTACCAAGCTAAAATACACCTAAAAAACACACAGGAAGAATCTGTATTTCCGCACGACTGTGGGGGGCTTCAAAACATCACAGGCTCTGACATTCATCAAGAGTGCACAGGGGAGAACCTTACCCCCTGCTCGACGTGGGACGGTTTCTCCGACTGGGAACTTAAAAAAACATGAAAGTATACACACAGGGAGAAGCCCCTTTTTTCTCTGACTGTGGGGGAAATTTCTCTCAAATGGGACTTAAAAAAAATGAACTATCATACAGGGAAAAACTTTCTCCCGCTTGACTGGTAAAATGCTTCACAAAATCAAATGAGCTAAAAAAAAATTTACCAAGAACACACCAGGAGAGAAACCTTACTCCTGCTTGAGTGTGGAAAAATTTCTCTCGTCTAGGCCACTTAAAAAAACATAACGTATCCACAGGAGGAAGCCTTACTTTTTCTGCCTGACGTGGGGGGAAGTTTTTCCCCCAAGGGCCCTTAAAACACATAAACCCATAAAACGGAAAAACCTTACTCCTGCTCTGACTGTGTAAAATGCTTTTACAAGATCACTGACTAAAAGTTCATCAGAGAACACACACGGAAGAAGCCCTTTCTCCGCCCGACTGTGGAAAAAAGTTTTTTTCTCGCTGGCAAATTAAAAAAAACATGAAAGTATACACACAGGGGAGAAGCCCTTTCTCTGCTCTTATTGGGCAAGTTTTTCTCAACTGGGCACCTTAAAACAACATGAACCTATACAAAAGGGGAAAAGCCTACTCCTGCTCTGACTGTTAAAATGCTTCAAAAGATCAACTAGTTAAAAATTCTCAGAGAAAACCAAGGGAAAAAAGCCTTATCCTGCTCGACTGTGGGGAAAAGTTTCTCTCGACTGGGCACCTTAAAAAAACATAATTATACATACAGGGAAAACCTTCTCCTGCTTACTGTGTAAAATGTTTTTACAAATTAACTGAGCTAAAGTTTACAGAGAACACACCAGGAGGAATCCCTTACTCCTCCTTTTTGTGGGGGAAGTTTTTTTCGACTGGGCAACTTAAAACACATGAAAGTATCATACAGGAGAAAGCCCTTCCTCTCTGACTGTGGGGCAAGTTTTTTCTCAATGGGCAGCTTTAAAAAAACATGAAAATATACACACAGGGGAAAAAGCCCTACTCCCGCTCTACTGTGGGGGAAGTTTTTTCCAAAATGGCACCTTAAAAAACCCTGAAAGTATACATACAGAGAAAACCCTTTCTCCTGCTCTGACTTGTTTTAAATCTTCACAACCCATCAATGAGCAAAAAAGGTCATAGAGAAAAAAAACCCAAAGGGGAAACCCTTCCCTTTTGCTCTTTTAGGGAAGAGTTTCTCCCGTTTTGGGGAAAGTAAAAACAAACCCCAAAGGTTCCACTGGGAGACTTTTCACTGCACTGATGTGGACGGATTCTACAGTTGGGCAAATTTTAAAAAACACCAAGTAACTAAAAGTGGTAGTGGATTGGACAAAAGAAGAAAGCATAGAACACTATTTTAATCCCATTGTTTCTCATGTGAAGAACTGGCAGAGGAAAGGACGTTATAGAAAGTTAGCACCCTTTCTGATCGTGGCACCTTGTCAGTTTTTGGGGTGGGTAGATAGTTCTACTTAAAGATATTGAGATGACCTTGGGTTTTCCTTGGGTTGAAAACCCTTTGAGACGTCTCATAAGGGGGTCGATGGTTGACTGGGGGGTATGCTTTCCCCCTGCATTTTTTTGTGGGAATGGCTAGTAGACAAACATACCGAGGTAAAACATTTCATTTTTTCATTTCATTTTAGTCATTTTGCGACGCTCTTTTCCAGACGACTTACAGGAGCAATTTGGGTAAGTCCTTGCTCAGGGGGACATTAAAGTATTTAGCAGACCTCTTAGCCAAGCGACTCAAATTGGTGCGTTCACCCCATAGCCGTGGGATAACCATTTACAAATTGGGGGGGGGGGGGGTAAAGGATTTCCTTTATCCTATCCCAGGATTCCCTTAAAGAGGTGGGGGTTTTAAATGTCCGGAAGGGGTGAGGACCCGCGTCCCCGGCGTCGTGGGGACTTGTTCCAAACCCTTGGGTGCCCAAACAGGAAAAGTTTTACTGGGCTGGCGGAACTATGCTTCCGCGAGGAAGGGGACCAGCAGGCCCGAGGGGGATGAGCGCAATGCCCTCGTTTTGGGGGTAGGGACTGATCAGAGCCGAGTACAGAGGTGCCGTTCCCTCACTGCTCCCTGGCAAGCACCATGGTCTTGTAGCGGATGCGACTTCAATGGAAGCCAGTGGGGTGTGCGGAGGAGGGGGGGGAGTGAAAACTTTGGGGAAAGGTTTTAACACCAGACGGGCTGCCGGCATTCTGGATGAGTTGTAGGGTTTTATGGCCGGCGGGAGGCCGCCAAAAAGCGAGTTTCGTAGTCCCGACGGGGGTGACAAGTGCCGGATTGGACCTGTGCCGCTTCCTGTTAAGGCGGGTCGTATTCCCAATTTGTAAGCATAACCCGCAGGAGCGGGGCCCCCGCCTTGATGTTGCGGAGAACGCAGGGTGTTGTCCCGGGGCACGCCCGGCCTTCGCACCTGGGAGGAGGAAAAAGCGGATTGCAACCGTGATGGGAGACATGGAACGGGCAGTCCCTTCCCGGGAGGAGAGCACTCCGTTTTGCCAGGGTTCAGCTTGAGTGGGGATCCTCATCCTACTGAATTTTCTGCCAACATGCAGGTGATTCGCCACCTGGTTATCCAAAAGGGGGGAAAGGGAAAATTAGTTTTTTTCGTCCGGGTACAAAGTAGGAGAGCATGTGAGGATATGACAGACCCAAATGATTTGGGGTATAGGGAGAAAAGGGGGGGCCCAGAACTGGCCTTTGGGGGCCCAGTGGTGAAGCACGTGGTGCGGGGACAGCTTTCGCCACGCCACTTGGAGGAGCGACCGTCAGGTAGGACGCAATCCCGGAGTGGCCCGCCGGGGGAAGCCCGTTGGAGAGGGTGGAGAGGAGGGTCGTGGTTCACAGTTCAAAGGGGAGCAGACAGGTCTAGAAGGGCAAGAGCGAGGGGAGAAGTTAGCTTTGCGTGCGGGAGTCTCCCGGGCACAGGAAGAGCATCTCAGTTAATGACCTCCTTTTAAAACCTGATTTGGTTTTGGGCAAGAAGGGATTTGAGAGAGAAGCAAGAGAGTTGGCTAAAGACGGCACCCAAAAGTTTTGGAAAAAAAAGAGAGAAGGGTCTGGTCTTAGTTTTTGACTCAGTGGGGTCGAGTTTTGGTTTTTGAGAAGGGGAGCCTCTCGCTCTCTTAAGACGGAAGGGACAGGCCGGGGGTCAAGGATGAGTTTTCGCGAGGTGAGGTGGGGAGAAGGTCCCGGGGATGGTCGGAGAAGGGAGGAGGGGAGGGGTCAAGGGGCGGGTTTTTGGGCGGCCTGCGTCACAATCGCAGATTTATCTGGAGGGAGGGGGGAAAGATAATATAATAAAATAAAAATTTAAAATGCCCTTTAGCAGACGCTTTTATCCCAAAGGGCTTACAGTTTTGTGCATCATTTTTTTTTTTTTTGGATGGGTGGTCCCGGGGATCGACCCCCAACCTTGGCGTTTCAAGCCCGGCCTACCACTGAGCTCGAGGGCCACAGTCAAAGAAGTCAAAGCATAGGGGAGGGGAGTGTGAGCAGGACCAGCTGTCATTAGACTTAACAAAAGGGACGGGTGCGTCAACCTTCTTTTAAAGTGGTTGACGAAGTCATCCACAGAGAGAGGGGGGGGGGGGGGGGGGGGGGGGGGGGGGGGGGGGCAGGAGGGAGGGAAAAAGTGGGAAAAAGCTTCCTAGGTTAGAGGCAGATGCTTGGAATTTAGAGGGTAGAAGGTGGCCTTAGCACAGAAACATATGAAGAAAATGTAGAGAGGAGGGAGTGAAAAGATGCCAGGTCGGTAGGGGGTTTATTTTCTTCATTTTCCGCTCCGCTGCCCCAGCTCTGTTCGTGAGCTCGCAGTGATCTCAAGCCACGGAGCTGGAGGGGGGGACCCACCGGCCGGGAGGTAGGGGACACAGAGAGTCAAAGGTCAGAAAGGGAGGGGAGGAGGTTTTAGGAGGCAGAATCAGAGATTTGGGGGGAGAAGGGTTGAGCAGAGGGGAAAAGATGAAGGATGGGAAAAGGAAAAGGTAGTGGGAAAGGGGAGAGCGAAGGGTTTCGGAGGCATTACCATTGTGTAGGGGGAGAGTGAGTATGTGGGAGGAGAGCGAGAGAGAAAGGGAAAAAAAGTAGTGGTCGGAACAGGAGGGGGGTTCAGTGGATTAGTAGAGGACCCCTATTTAAATAGGCAAGCGTATTGCCTGCCTTGTGAGTAGGGGGACGGTGAGAGGGGGAGGTCAAAAGAGGAAGGGGTGGAAAGAAGGGGGCAGAGAGAAATGATCAAAGTGGACATAGGGGGGGTTGAAAACCCCCAAAAACTGTGAGGGGTGAGCCACCCGGGAAAGGGAAATTATCAAGGCTAAACTCTTGTGAACTCCCAAGGGAAATGGAGGGGATAGATGAAAAGGGTTTAACTTAAATGGCTATGACTGTGACAGCATGGAATCAAAAGAGGAATAGCAATGGGTTAGGGGAAAAAAATTTAAATGTCCACTTGGGGGAGATGAGGATTCCCGTACCCCCCCCCTCTGACCAGATGCCCGGGTATGCAGAACAAAGGTCGACGAGGGGGGAGCATAGGGGGTAGCCTGTTTTTAGTGGGGATCCATGTTTCCGTCAGCGCCGGAAGTCGGGGATAGGTTTTTAAAGGCTGGGATGAAGTCAGTTTTTTGGAGCAGAACGGCAGTTCCCAAGGGGGCCCCGCGACCTGAACTCCCGGTGAGGGGGCGTGCAGGGACCACCGGTTAGAGAGGGAGCAGCTGCGCGGTTGGGGGGCGTTGTTTGTGTACCTGTGCAGAGAGAAGAACAGGGGTAGGCAAGGGTGTTTTCAGGGTGTAGCAAAGGCTACAAAAAAGAGAGGAGATCGGGAAAGAAAGAGCTAAGCTCTGGGAGAGGAGAGGGGGGCCCCCCACCAAAAACTTTACCTCAGAAACTAAAATTGTTTCACTGAACCACCCGAAAAAACTCTCCCCAAATTCCCCCTTTAGAAATCAAATTGTTGGAACCACAGTTGTTAATGTTTAAAAAGGAAAAGACTCAAAACCCCTTTTTTCAGCTAGCAAATGACACCATGCTGACTACATCTAGCATCCCAAAAACACACAGTTTAACACCAGTTGCACCACACTTGGGCACAAAAAAACCACCAAAGTGTGTTAAAGCTAATAGCATCTAGCATCCAGTAACACACAGTTTTTGCAAAACATTGGGCCAAAAAAACCACCAATAGGTGATAAACCCCCCTAAACAGATTTCGGGCTGTGTCAAATTCCTTTCATGACGCAGCAAAGATTTAAATTGGCTAGCTAGGGGCAAATATATTGTAATTTGCTACTCCGTACAGTTAGCTGGTCGTGTTGGGGACAGCAATGGCCACTGTGTTTTACTTTGTTTGAAAAAGGGTAGCTAGCTACTTGGTACACCCCCGGGACACAAAGGCTACTGTGTTGACTCTGACTCTGTTCGAAAAAAAGGCTAGTTCTCGTTTGTGCTACCCGGGACGGGGAAGACACTGCCAAGACACAGTAACTACCCCCAACAACCCCCGATACCTACTTGACGCCGTAGCTACTAGCAAACTGCATCCATTAACACACAATTTAGCACCAATACTTGGTTTTAAAAAAAACTGCCAAAGGTTTAGCACACTAAACAATAAATTATGTCCTTTTCTAGTTCCTTTCAAACGCAGCAAAAAAATTTAAAAGTTGGCTAGCAGCACATTAAATTGGAAACAGCTAATCGTTACCCGTAGCTACCCCCTAGCTAGCTAGCCTCGTGCTTCGATACTAACCTACAATTTCCTACGGAAACCTACAATAACAAAAAAATACTAACCTATAAAAATAAATACCTAACTACAACAACTACCCCAAACCCCGATCTAATCATGGTTAAGCTTTACCAAAAACCATATGAAAGCCTCCACCCTTGCAACTTTTCTAATGTTCAGTACTACCCCTACTAGCTGCCTCGTGCTTCGATCTAACCTACAATTACCCAGGAAAAACCCCAATCAACAATACTAACCCATGATAAAAACAATACCTAACACAACTAACTACCAAACCCCGATTAATACTGGGTTTAAACTTTTCTCAAAACCCTATGAGAACTTTCCCCCCGTTTCTAATCGTTCTAATCGTTACAGTAGTTTTCCCGCTACTACTAGCCCGTGCTTTGATACTAAACCACAATTACCCACGGAAACCTACAATAACAACAATATAAACCCATAATAAATACAATACCCAACTACAACTAACTACCAAACCTACGTTAATACAGGGTTAAATTTTTTCACACCATATGAGAAGCCCCACCCTTGCTAATCGTTGCTAATCGTTACCAGTAGTTACCCCCCTACTGCTAGCCTCGGCTTCGATACTAACCCACAATTACCTACGGAAAAACCTACAATAACAACAATACAACTATAAAAAAATACAATACTAACTACAACTACTACCAAACCCACGATCTAATACAGGTTAAGCTTTATCAACCCATATGGGAAACTTACCTCCCCGTTACCTCCGCTAAGAAAAACAAACCTCTCCCACGCTGCTGCTCCCCCCACAAATTAAGGACCCTGCTCTTTCCATGACATAGACTACAGGTGAACCCAGCTGAAGCAGGATCCTTAACTGAATGTAGTTGTGTGTATTATTATGGATCCCCATTAGCTTTCAGCAGAAAACAAGAAACTGCCAGTTGCAATGGGCTAAGGAATGAAAACACTGGGACATGGAGAATTGAAAACATGCCTAGGTTGAGAATCCGGTTTCATTTTTTGCTGTTTAATGCTGACGGGAGGACTAAGGTATGGAGAAAACCATGAGTAAATGCATTCAGCTGTTGTGTCAGCCATTGCAGGATCGTGGTGTGGGGTGTGTTTTCATGGCACACATTGGGCACCTTGATAAAGAAGTGGAGCAACTGTTTGAATGCCACAGATATTCGAAACATATTGCCAATCGGTGCAATCCCTTAAGGGCAGTAGTGTTCTTGGCAAGTGGTATCCATCTGCAAACATACACTGCTCAAAAAAAAATAAGGGAACACTAAACAAGACAGCTGACATCTGAATGAAATGAAAGCAGCATTATTAATACTTTTTTTCTTTACATAGTTGATGTGGGCTGACAACAAAATCACACACCTTATGAATCTCCAATCACACTGATGGCATGTGCGGAGGTCTGGAATTTTGGAAAGAGCTAATTCAAAGTTAAGTGGACTCCAGCCACACTGACAGGGCTGTGGAATAATCATTGATGTCAACATGGCCTTAAAACAAGTCAAAATTGAGGCTCTCTAGTGTGTGGACAGACCATGCCCGTGCCTTGAATGAGCTATTCTGAGGAACCCCCCCAAAGGGGCCGTGCAAACTGATGAGGTGGCGGCTGGTCTAATGATGATCTCCTCCCAGACCTGGACTAAAGCATCCGACCAACTCCTGGACAGTCCTTGGGCAACGGGCATAGGGTGTGCAGTGCGAGACATGATATTCCCAGATGTCTCAATTGATTCAGTCTGGGAACGGCGGGCTAAGGTCCATAGCATCAATGGCGTCCTCTTGCAGGACCATGTTAAATCTAAATTAAGAATTAATAAATCAAATTGATTAATGAATGGCCTTAGGTTAACTGCAGGGCCAACGCAACCATTGATCTGGTCTCACAAGGGTAGTCTAGAGATTCTAATCTCATTGGACCAGTAACTGGCAGTTCGCAGGTTTGAACCTCTGGCGGCACCAGGTGAAAAATATGTCGCTTTGCGCCCCCCAAAGAATGCCACCCCTCACACATGACTGCCCACCAGCCAACGTGTCTCGTGCTAAGAGGATGTTGCAAAGGCAGCAGCACGAGGCTCCAACAGGCCGTCTCCATTAATTTCTTGTGCACGGCTACCTCTTTCTTGGTGCTCATGATGAACCTGCTATCAATCTGTTGAAGAGCCACAGTGTTGTCTATACAGTGGGGAGAGAGAACAAAGTACTTGGGTGTCTCTGGCGATTTTGCAGTTTTTTGCCCTGCTTACAAGCATGTAGGAGGGCTGTGGGTGCGAGTCATAGTTACACTTCCAACGGTGAGAGACGGATCGCCCTCATTACCCCCTCGAAAATGGAGTGTATGATTCTGAACGTGGTTGGGTGAGCTTAGACAAAGGGGTGCTACATTGTGGCTGCTACATCATCATTGGCAGGTGCTCTGGCAGTGCGCTCCTGCCTGCTCTTGTTGGCAAGAAGAGAGATCGGAGGGTAGGCTGTAGGTCTCTAAGCCCAGGTGTTTGCCACACTGCAGCAGGGATCCGCCACGTCTCCTCACATACTGGACCTTCTCCAGAATCCTTCAGGTAGCGCTCCATGACTCTGGACACTACTCTGACAGGACACAGCAACCCTCTTGCCACAGATCGCATTGGGTCAGTTCTGGAGGACGGCTAGGCCACTAACCAGGAGCCACTTGAGATGCTTCCTAAGTGACCATCCCGCTTTTTGCTACCGACGGCCTGAGTGACAAGCACCGCCGCATTCTGGAAGGTGACCAGCCACGATCACAGCCATCAATGCCTAGTAACTGAGAGAAGGAGTCTGTGTCATGGCAAGAGGCCCCTGTCTTTATTGGCCCCACCATGCTAGTGCCTATAATGTGCCAGTCGTCCTGTCCCCTATGCCATTTTGCACATCGCATGTGAAATGTATATTTTCACCTCCATGGTCACGCTTGCCTAGTGGACAGTTCTTTGATTGTACTGAGCATGTGTGTATGTGAACAAACATTTTCCATTGGAGTTTAGTTGTAATTGTCTCCTTTATTGTCTAGTCAGAGCACAGTGTAAGATTATTTTTTCAGCAGGATTCATCCAGATGCCCATTTGCACACTTCCAGACGGGCATGAATGGTTCCAAGAACATGAGCAGGTGAAATTCAGCCGTTAGCTGCAGGATTGAATGCCATGACGGGCGTAGTGAGTACTACCAGTCTCTTTGAGAATGTGGTCCCAGGCCTCTTCAGGTCATGACAAGGTCCCTGCCATGTATTTCTGGGCTGATCTCTCCACTTCCTCATGATCATTGATGCACCCACGAGTGGAAGATCTATGCAGGAGCCCCAGGACCGAGGGTGATTGACCGTCTATCTCTGAACTTCTTCCATTTTCTAATAATGCGCCAACAGTTGTCGCCTTCTCACCAAGCTGCTTGCATATTGTCCTGTAGCCCATCCCAGCCTTGTGCAATGTCTACAATTTTATCTCTGATGTCCTTACACAGCTCTCTGGTCTTGGCCATTGTGGAGAGGTTGGAGTCTGTTTGATTGAGTGTGTGGGAAAGGTGGTCCTTTATACAGGTAACGAGTTCAACAGGTGCAGTTAAATACAGGTAATGAGTGGAGAAACAAGGAGGGCTTTTTAAAGAATAAAACAGGTCTGTGAGAGCCGGAATTCTTACTGCGTGGTAGGTGATCAAATACTTATGTCATGCAAATAAATGTCAAATTCATACTTTAATCATTCAATGTGACATTTTCTGTATTTTGTTTATAGATCCGTCTCGGTCACAGTGTAGTATACCTATGATGGAAAAATTACAGGACCTCTACATGCTTTGTAATCCTGAGGAAAAACCTGCAAAATCGGCAGTGTATCAAATACTTGTTCCCCCCACTGTATATTAAAACTAATTGATTCCATACATTATTTCTCAAACAAATGGCCATACTGTAAATACAAGACACAACATTACCTCTTACATTACCCTGGTCAGAGGAACAGGGCCATAGTAGGTATAGAACTAGTACAGTGCCTTGTAAAAAAGTATTCATAACCCTTGGTGTTTTTCCCATTTGGTTGGCATTTACAACCTGTATTTACATGATTTTTACCATTGTGGATTTCTGTTAATGGACATACACAAATAGTCCCAATTGGTGAAGTGAAATGAAAAAAATTGATACTATGTTAAAAATTAAAAAAACATTAACATAAAGGAAAAAAGGGTGCGGATATGTATATTACCCCCTTTGCTATGAAAACCCTCTAAATAAGATATGGTGCAACCCAATTACCTTCAGAAGTCACATAATTAGTTCGATTGTAACAGGTGACTTTATTTAAGTGCTCCACAGTGATCTGTCACATGATCTCTGTATATATATACCTGTTCTGAAAGGCCAGAGTCTGCACACCACTAAGCAAGGGGCACCACCAAGCAAGCGGCACCATGAAGATCAAGGAGCTCTCCAAACAGGTCAGCGACAAAGTTGTGGAGAAAGTACAGATCAGGGTTGGGTTATAAAAAAATATCCTAAACTTTGAACATCCTACGGAGCACCATTAAATCCATTATTAAAAATTGAAGAACTGGTCAGATGAGACTAACATTGAGCTTTTTGGCCATCAAGAAAATGCTATGTCTGGCGCAAACCCAACACCTCTCATCACCCCGAGAACACCATCCACACACAGTGAAGCATGGTGGATGTTTTTCATTGGCAGGGACTGGGAAACTGGTCAGAATTGAAGGAATGATGGATGCCGCTAAATACAGGGAAATTCTTGAGGGAAACCTGTTTCAGTCTTCCAGAGATTTGAAACTGGGACGGAGGTTCACCTTCCAGCAGGACAATGACCTTAAGCATACTGCTAAAGCAACACTCAAGTGGTTTAAGGGGAAACATTTAAATGTCTTGGAATGGCCTAGTCAAAGCCCAGACCTCAATCCAATTGAGAATCTGTGGTATGACTTAAAGATTGCTGTACACCAGCGGAACCCATCCAACTTGAAGGAGCTGGAGCAGTTTTGCCTTGAAGAAGGGGCAAAAATCCCAGTGGCTAGATGTGCCAAGCTTATAGAGACATACTCCAAGAGACTTGCAGCTGTAATTGCTGCAAAAGGTGGCTCTACAAAGTATTGACTTTGGGGGGGTGAATAGTTATGCACGCTCAAGTTGTCTGTTTTCTTGTCTTATTTCTTGTTTGTTTCACAAAAAAAATATTTTGCATCTTCAAAGTGGTAGGCATGTTGTGTAAATCAAATGATACAAACCCCCCAAAAATCAATTTTAATTCCAGGTTGTAAGGCAACAAAATAGGAAGAATGCCAAGGGGGTGAATACTTTTGCAAGTCACTGTAGCTGCTGTTGTTAGTAGCCTGCAGTTTCCATGCAATACAGCATGTCAGATCGCTAGTGTTTAGGTGTATAGGCTTCTACATTTATGCAAGGGTTTTGTGCTTGTGTCTGTCGGGGGTGATGTGTTATCAGGCTTTGGTAAATAACTACAGGAGGGAAGTGGAGAGCGCTCCTTGAGCTTTGTGCCCGGTCCACGCGACATGGTCAAGAGACGCAAAGAGCCAGCATTAGCACTCCGATGTGAAGGACAGCCCTTACAAAAATGCACCATGGTAGAAAAAATGAACAACAACATTCCATTGTACTATGATGTGTTTTGGGTCACTACCAAGGCAGGAAAATACTATGGCACTGGTGCAAATACCATGGCATTTTCCTGCCACTGTAGTGACCCAATAAACATGATAGTACCGTGGTATCTTTTTCATTGTAATACCATGTCAGGGAAATACCATGGTAGTTGCACCAGTACCATGGTGTTTTCCTGACATGGTACTGAACAAAAAACACAGATTTTTGTAAAAAATGATACTAGGCCAAGAAACATGGAGAGAAGAAACTGCCAGATGTGTCATAATAGGACACACATTTGATATGGAACATTGGATACATTCAGCAGGGTGGGAAAAAACACAGGAAAACAAGTTTTAAATGTATTGTCGGAAGGGCTGTGGTCACCATTCATGTAATACATTAAATATATACATCAGACGGTATTGGGGAGCTATTTCATAGGGTGTTCACAGGTACATTATTTTCCCATTTCAGTCTTATACCAACCCGATTGAATTTAGGATATAGGGGGGTTGGCAACTAGGTTTGGCCTCCAGTCAATGTGTTGCTGAGCTTGTAGCTAGTCTGCGGGCCAGAACATAATTAGCCTATTAACAAATAGCCTATTGCTGCCCAATTCATAGTCCTACACAGTGTAGCTACACTACACATTTAGCACGTGGTTAGTGGGCTAATCAATTCAATGACCATAACATAATAATGATGTCCATCTGATTACAGTGGTAAAATCACCAATGTCTGTATTAATAGTCCTACCTGTTCTATTAAAATATATTCATTGTATTTCTCCAGTATCAAACCAGTGTGTTTGTTTGCAACGAAACTGTCGCTGTTTGCGAAGAGATCAATCTGAGATGTTATTATGCATCTAAGCATGGTACTTTCAGAAGTAGATTTTCCACCCCAGACATGAGGCCGAAGTCCGATGCAGAAAGGAAGGTAGGCCTAAGGAGTGAACACCCTGTGTGTTCTACAGTGGTCATTTTATTATGTACATATTGTATTAATATTATTGAACCTTTATTTAAACTAGGCGGTTCTTATCGAATTACACAAATCTACAAGGAGTCAGTAGAAACCATATTTAATAAGAGCGTCTGCTAAATGACTCAAATGTAAATGTAAAAATGTGTACATGTGTGTTTTGCCCTAGCCCTCACATACCTTATTCCATTCAAAGGCTGGAGTTGCTTAGTTGAATCCAGTGTGTGAGTGTTAGGGCAAAAACTAAAAAGTGCACCCCTTTGTGTCCCCTGGACCAGGATTGGGAAACACTGTAGTACATTGCAACAAGTGTGATGATGCAAATTGTATGCAATTATCATTTTCCTCATTTGCATCATCACACTTGTTTCTCTGTACTGAAATCTTGAAAACTTAATTGCTAACATGCAACATTTTTGCCGTTGTATTAACAGTGGACTAATGAACAAAATACAACATATCGTTGTTTTTTTAACATCCCTTTCATAGCACCTACCACTCCATTAAAGGAGTAGTTCACTATTTTACAACTTGAAGTCCTATATGTAAGGTTTGTATACAGGGGACGTCGGTGTGTACTCAAGATTCGAAGGTATGTACTCAGGAGAAGAATCTCTGATTTTAGCAGCGCCATTTTTTACACCTTCGCGGCATTGAACTGTGGTTCTTCAATGTTTTCCTGCCCCTGTTGAAAAGATAAAACATTTGTGGATCTTTAGAAAATGTCTCCTGTATCTGCCGTTTCCATCATGTTGCAATGATTTCTTTGCTAAATGTTTTTTTGTCAAATAAACCTAGGCCAATGGAAACCTGTCTACTGATGCCATCTCTAGATCCTGCAATGCAAACTAGGCTCCACTGTCACAATCAGGACTAGGTGACTGTAGGTTTAGAATCAGTGTGGAAGGAGAGAGGCAGGCTGGGTTTGTAATCTGTCAACTCTGGATAGGATCCCAGTCCTAAATAGAAGTCTGAGATCAACTTCCTGGTCCCCTGTGAATGCCACACCCCCTCCCATTGTACCGTATGTATGAACACATTTTGAACAATGGCTGCCGAATATGCTGTGGTCCTTACTAACACAATAGGAAAGGTTGTGGTTTATGTGGGCCATCACATGTGAGTACTCAGGTCTTTCACTCTGAGCATTCATATCAATGAAAGGTACATCACTGCCACCATCTGGTGGTTCTGTCCTGGTGAGATCACAGGGTCAAAGAAAACTTGGTATGACTGTAGTCACTCCAGGCACTCAGCCCATAAGAACCATTCATACGGTCAGATCTAATATAGAAGAACTGAATACAACCATAAGAACCATTCATACAGATATCAGATGAAGAACTGAATATGGAAGAACTGAATACTGTCAGAAGAATATGAGAGAACTGAATACCAGTACAAATTCATGTACAAACATTATTTTTCATTGGCAGATCAATGCAGTTTTCCAAACATATTCATCATCAGTTTTTTTGTAAGATTTTAACTGAACTGAAAAAAAATAAAACACAACATTCAACAATTTTTACTGGGGTACAGTGCATATAAGGAAATCAGTCAATTGAAATACATTCATTTTAGGCCCCTATCTATGGATTTCACATGAATGCAGCCATGGGTGGCCTGGGAAGGCATAGGCCCAACCATTTGGGAGCCAGGCCCACCCATCAGCCAATAAGAATGATTTTTCCCCACTAAAGGGCTTTATTACAGATAGAAATACTCCTCAGTTTCATCAGCTGTCCGGGTGGCTGGTCTCAGATGATCCTGCAGGTGAAGAAGCCAGATGTGGAGGTCCTGGGCTTGCACGGTGACACATGGTCTGCGGCTGTGAAGCCAGTTGGACGTTCTGCCAAATTCTCGGTAGAGAAATGTACATTCAATTCTCTGGCAACAGCTCTTGTGAACATTCCTGCAGTCAGCATGCCAATTGTGCACTCCCTCAAAATGTAGACATCTGTGGCATTGTGTTGTGTGACAAAACTGCACATTTCAGAGTGGCCTTCTATGTACCCAGCACAAGGTGCACCTGTGTAATGATCATGCTGTTTAATCAGCTTCTTGATATGCCACACGCAGGTGGATTGATTATCTTGGCAAAGGAGAAATGCTCACTAACAGAAATGGAAACAAATTTGTGCACCAAATTTGAGAGAAATAAGCTTTTTGTGCGTATGGAAAATATTCTGGGATCTTTTATTTCAGCTCATGAAACATGGGACCAACACTTTACATGTCAAGTTTATATATTTTTTCAGTATAGTTTTAGAAGACAATTAACTAAATACGTAGTCATTTCATTTTAATTGTCACATGCTTGGTAAACAACAGGTGTAGACTAACAGTGAAATGTTGACCAACAATGGAGAACACAATACAACAATTATAATAATAGGAAAAAGATTGTAGCACAAGGAATTAATACACGATGAGCAATGGTAGCTTGGCTATATATAATGGGGTGCCAATACCTAGTCAATGGTAGCTTGGCTATATACATGGGGGTGCCAATACCTAGTCAATGGTAGCTTGGCTATATACATGGGGTGCCAATACCTAGTCAATGGTAGCTTGGCTATATACATGGGGTGCCAATACCTAGTCAATGGTAGCTTGGCTATATATAGCTAGTCAATGAGCTGGCTATATACATGGGGTGCCAATACCTAGTCAATGGTAGCTTGGCTATATACAGTGCAATCTGAAAGTATTCAGACCCCTTGACTTTTTCCACATTTTATTACGTTACAGCCACATTCTAAAAGTTGGTTAAAATAGTTTTCCCCCCCCTCATCAATCTACACACAATACCCCATAATGTCAAAGCAAAAGACAGGTTTTTAGAATTTTTCCTAATTTATTAATAAAAAACTGAAATATCTAAGTATTCAGACCCTTTACTCAGTACTTTCTTGAAGCACCTTTGGCAGCGATTACAGCATCGAGTCTTCTTGGGTATGATGCTACAAGCTTGGCACACCTGTATTTGGGGAGTTTCATTCATTCTTCTCTGCAGATCCTCTCAAACTCTGTCAGGTTGGATGGGGAGCGTTGCTGCACAGCTATTTTCTGGTCTCTCCGGAGATGTTAAATCGGGTTCAAGTCTGGGCTCTGGCTGGGCCAGGTGAACCTTCGCCCCAGTCTGAAGTCCTGAGCGCTCTGGAGCAGGTTTTCATCAAGGATCTCTCTGTACTTTGCTCCGTTCATTATTCCCTCGATCCTGACTAGTCTCCCAGTCCCTGCTCTGAAAAACATCCGCACAGCATGATACTGCCACGACCATGCTTCACCGTAGGCATGGTGCCAGGTTTCCTCCAGAAGTGACGCTTGGTATTCAGGCCAAAGAGTTCAATCTTGGTAACACAGACCAGAGAATCTTGTTTCTCATGGTCAGAGTCCTTTAGGTGCCTCTTGGCAAACTCCAAGCGGGCTGAACTCTGGAGCTCTGTCAAAGTGATCATCGGGTTCTTGGTCACCTCCCTGACCAAGGCCCTTCTCCTCCGATTGCGCAGTTGGCCGGGCGGACAGCTCTAGGAAGAATCTTGGTGATTCCAAACTTCTTCCATTTAAGAATGGAGGAGGCCACGGTGTTCTTGGGGACCTTCAATGCTGCAGACATTTTTTTGGTACCCTTCCCCAGATCTGTGCCTCGACACAATCCTGTCTCTGAGCTCTACGGACAATTCCTTCGACCTCATGGCTTGGTTTTTGCTCTGACATGCAATGTCAACTGTGGGATGTTATATAGACAGGTGTGTGCCTTTTCAAACCATGTCCAATCAATTGAATTTATCTCAGGTGGACTCCAATCAAGTTGTAGAAACATCTCAAGGAAGATCAATGGAAACAGGATGCACCTGAGCAAAATTTCGAGATTCATAGCAAAGGGTCTGGAATACTAATGTAAATAAGGTTTTGCAAAAATGTCTAAACCTGTTTCCACTTTGTCATTATGGGGTATTGTGTGTAGATTGATGAGGGATTTTTTTTGTTTGTTTGTAAAAAAAAAAAAATCATTTTTACAATAAGGCTGTAATTTTAGTTAAAGTCAAGGGGTCTGAATACTTTCAGAATGCACTGTATAGACACTAACTATTTCACTTTAAACACTTTGTTATATTTATGCACAAGAGAAGAAGAGGTTGCCCAGCACAAATTAATGTACAAACATGATTTTTCATTACATATTTGTAATTTAGCAGATGCTCTTATCCAGAGCGACTTTTAGGACCAATTGGGGTTAATTGCCTTGCTCAAGGCCACAATGACAGATTTTTGACCTAGTTGGCTCGGGATTCAAACCAGCGACCTTTCAGTTACTGGCCCAACACTCTTAACCGCTAGGCTACCTGTTAAATACATAACACAATACGTGACATAAGTAGAATACAGAACACTTGAAACATTACAGGACATTTTTCATGATGGAAATGGAAATTGAAATATTAAAAAATGTGATTTTAAAAAAAAAAGCAGTGGGTGGGTAGAGTGGCGTTTCGCAGGCGGTTTGTACAGGCAGTTATACAGGACAGTTTGTGGCTGTTTCTCAGGAGCCTGGTGGTGCAGTTACCTCTTCTTGGAGGGAGCAGGTCATTCAGTGGATGGTCAAGAGTGTGCATGTCCTTCACCAGGTGCACTGCAGCCTGTTCTCGCCTGCTCTGCAGTGACGGGAGCTGTGGTTGGACTGCTCCACCTCTGGAGATGATCCTCAAGGCCCTCCTCTGCACCCTGTCTAGTTGGGCCTGCTGCTTTTTACTGCATCCAACTAACAGCACTCATGGTGGATGTTAGAGCACTCCACTACCAGAGATGAAACTGAGCTGGGGTGTTGTTTAGGACGGAGCTGAAGACACTCAAACTCTTCTTTCTCTAGGTCAGTTTAAGATTCTCTTTGCCTGCATACTGTGAATCACATACATAGCCAGCCACGCCCCCTCCTCCCATCCCCTCTCTGGACCTGTCATTTCTGAACAGCTGATAGTCTGTCATCAGAACAGCCTCAATTTGTCGGGGCATGGACTCTACAAGGTGTCGAAAGCGTTCCACTGGGATGCTGGCCCCATGTTGACTGCAATGCTTCCCACAGTTGTGTCAGTTGACTGGCAGTGGATTTCTACTCCGAATAGCTTGTTCCATCTCCTACAACAGATGCACAATTGGATTGAGATCTGGTGGCTCGAAGGAAGGCCAATGTCATGTTCATGTCACCATTCCTGGACAGCCTTGTGGCATGGGGCATAATCCTGCTGCAAAAATATATTTTTTCAGATGGATAACTGCTGCCATGAAGAGATGCACCTGATTGGCAATGATGTTTAGATATCCTGTGGCAATCAAACGTTGCTCCTTTTATCAAGGGGCCCAATACATGCCATAAAAACACACCCCACACCACCACCACCACATTTCTGCACACACGGCATAGATGCATGTACTCGAGGTTTCTCCATACCCTAGTCCTCCCATCCAAGGTCATCTCAATATCTTTACAGTAGAAGCTATCCAGCACAGCAAACTGTCAAGGTGCACACTGATCAGTAAAGCAAAGAGATGCTAACATTTCCCATTTACCTCTGCACATTTCTCTCACAGTGAGAAACAATAGGATTACAATAGTGTTCTATGCTTCCTTCATTTGATCCAATCCACTACCACTTCTTATGTATACACATTGGTGTGTTTTTTTTTAAATTTGCCCAATCTGTAGAATCTCATCTCACAGTCAGTGCAGTGATAAGTCTTCTCTCCAGCGTGTAACCGTTGGTGTGTTTTTTAAGTTGCCCAAACGGGAGAATCTCTTGCCACATTAAGAGCAGAAGTAAGGCTTCTCTCCTGTGTGTGTTCTCTGATGACCTTGCAGCTTAGCTGTTGTTTTTTAGATCAGTGGTAAGGATTCTCTCCTTTATGTTTACCTTGGTGTCTTCCTAAATTTACCAATTGAAAGAAATTCTTCCCACAGTCAGAGCAGGAGTAAGGCTTCTCTCCTGTGTGTGTTCTCTGATGAAGTATTAGCTCAGTTGAAGTTGTGAAGCACTTTTACACACAGTCAGTGCAGGAGTAAGGCTTCTCTACTGTGTGTATACGTTCATGTTGTTTTAAGGTGCCCAGTTGAGAGAAACTCTTCCCACAATCAGAGCAGAAGTAAGGCTTCTCTCCTGTGTGTATACGTTCATGTGTTTTTAAGTTGCCCAGTTGAGAGAAACTCTTCCCACAGTCAGAGCAGGAGTAAGGCTTCTCTCCTGTGTGTATTCGTTCATGTTGTTTTAAGGTGCCCAGTTTAGAGAAACTCTTCCCACAATAAGAGCAGGAGTAAAGCATCTCTCCTGTGTGTGTTCTCTGATGAAGTTTTAGCTCTTTTGATGTTGTGAACATTTTCCACAGTCAGAGCAGGAGTAAGGCTTCTCTCCTGTGTGTGTACGTTCATGTTTTTTTAAGTTGCCCAGATGAGAGAAACTTGCCCCACAGTCAGAGCAGGAGTAAGGCTTCTCTCCTGTGTGTGTTCTCTGATGAACTATAAGCTCAGTTGATGTTTTGAAGCACTTTACACAGTCAGAGCAGGAGTAAAGCTTCTCTCCTGTGTGTATACGTTGATGTATTTTTAAGTTGCCCAGATGAGAGAAACTTGCCCCACAGTCAGAGCAGGAGTAAGGCTTCTCTCCTGTGTGTGTTCTCTGATGAACTATAAGCTCAATTGATGTTTTGAAGCACTTTACACAGTCAGAGCAGGAGTAAGGCTTCTCTCCTGTGTGTATACGTTCATGTATTTTTAAGTGCCCAGTTGAGAGAAACTCTTCCCACAGTCAGAGCAGAAGTAAGGCTTCTCTCCTGTGTGTATACGTTCATGTATTTTTAAGTGGCCCAGTTGAGAGAAACTTGCCCACAGTCAGAGCAGGAGTAAGGCTTCTCTCCTGTGTGTATACGTTCATGTTGTTTTAAGTTGCCCAGTTGAGAGAAACTCTTCCCACAATAAGAGCAGGAGTAAGGCTTCTCTCCTGTGTGTGTTCTCTGATGAAGTTTTAGCTCTTTTGATGTTGTGAAGCATTTTACACAGTCAGAGCAGGAGTAAGGCTTCTCTCCTGTGTGTATACGTTCATGTTTTTTGAAGTTGCCCAGATGAGAGAAACTTGCCCCACAGTCAGAGCAGGAGTAAGGCTTCTCTCCTGTGTGTGTTCTGCGATGACGTTTTAGATCATTTGATGTTTGAAGCACTTTTACACAGTCAGAGCAGGAGTAAGGCTTCTCTCCTGTGTGTGTTCTCCGATGACGTTTTAGCTCAGTTGATGTTTTGAAGCACTTTAAACAGTCAGAGCAGGAGTATGGCTTATCTCCTGTGTGTATACGTTCATGTTGTTTTAAGGTGCCCAGTTGAGAGAAACTCTTCCCACAGTCAGAGCAGGAGTAAGGCTTCTCTCTCTGTATGTATGTGTTCTCTGATGTGTTTTTAAGTGGCCCAGTTGATGAGAGAAAACTCTTTCCACAGTCAGTACAGGAAAACAGATTCTCTCCTGTGTGTATTTGTATGTGGTGTATTTTTAACTTTGATAGAATTGAGAAACTCTCCTCACAATGTGGGCAGTGGTGAGACCTCTTAGCTCTGTGATCTTCCTGCTGTTGCTCTCTGGATGTAGAGAATGTCTCAACATGGTCTCCTGTGTGAACAACATCAGAAGAACCAGTCAGTTGGTGTGATATACATGTCAATCAAATGTATTTTATGAAGCCCTTTTTACATCAGAAGTTGTCAAAGTGCTTTACAGAAACCCAACCTAAAACCCCAAAGAGCAAGCAATGCAGATGATGGAAAGCCATATCATCCTCCACTCACTATCACACAAGGTTAGTGTCATCCTCCACTCACTATCACAAGGGTTAGTAACTACACAGACTCATTTAATAGAACTTTAAAACATTGGCAGTTTGTCTACTTCAAAAGTTTTATTCTACAATGTAGAAAATAGTAAAAATTAAGAAAAACCCTTGAATGAGTAGGTGTGTCCAAACTTTTGACTGGTACTGTAAATGCATAAATGACAAAAGCCATTTAGTACAAGGTCACTGTTTGTTTTAGGCAGCACTATGTACTATTTTCCTTAATAAACCTGTCTTCACTGTATTACTTCAATCAAAAACCAATTATATTCACCATAGTAACATTTATCGATAAATACAGAAACAACTGAATGTGTCTGAATATTAGTACACATGTAGAAAACAGATAATTATTACATTCAGCTTCAAAACAGTAGTGCAACCGTGAAATTGTTTCTCTCTGCTGCACTGAAGTCCGTTGAGGCTGACCGAGTGGGCGGCGCCATTTTACCAGCTCGTTAATTTTACACAAAACCAAAAATGCAAAACAAACTCGTAAATCTAAAATAAATGGATTCTTTATGGAAATCCTAATAAAAGCAATCAGAGTAATTACATTTTGATTCCTCTGTAATTGTCATGCCCCCTAAAAAAAACGTAATGTGAAAACGTGCATGATATTTTTTTGTGTGGGTATTTTTACCCCCTTTTCTCCCCAATGTCGTGGTATCCGATTGGTAGTAGTTACAGTCCCTGTCCCATCGTTGCAAGTTACGGTGGTGAGAGAGAGAAGTCGAGCCAGTCGTCTGTCCAAAATACATGACCTCACTTTCCCATACTTCTTGACAGTGCCTGCACATTTCCACACTCCTTGACACTGTGCCCGGTTGCTCTTTCTCCATGAGTATCCATAGGCTGTGTCCCAATAATATCTCCTTTCTCCATGAGTAACCATAGGCTGTGTCCCAATAATATCTCCTTTCTCCATGAGTATCCATGGCTTCCAATAATCTCAATAATATCCTAAATTCTCCATGAGTATCCATAGGCTGTGTCCCAATAATATTCCTTTCTCCATGAGTATCCATAGGCCTGTAATTCTCATGACTACATCCATAGGCTGATCTCCAATTCTCCATGAAAAATATCCTAGCTGTGGATAATGTCTCCTTTCCCAAATCACATAGGCTGTGTTCCTAAATGTGATGGCAGTATCCCATCAGTTAAGTGCATGCCCATAAGTATCCATGACTGTCTCACCATGTATCCATAGGCTGTGTCCCAATAATATCTCCTTTCTCCTGAAAATAAAATCCAATGTCTGTATGTTCCCAAGGAAGTCCCAATATATCTGTCTTTCTCCATTCTCTGTTCCAATAATAGCATCTCCTTTCTCCAAAGTAGTATCCATAGCTGGAGATAATATCTCCTTTGGCAGGTGAGTGATGCACATCATTGGGTGAGCAGTGGTCCCTTCAGACTATATCTCCTGTCTCCAATATTGATCAATCCATTTCTCTGCAACTTAGGGGCCTCGGCTATTGATGGATTCAAGACAAGGTCGTTTTTATTGATCTCAGAGTCAGTCGTTTTTAAGTAGCCTGTCATTTTGATCATTTGTGTGGTATTAAAAAAATATTCTGTGAAAGACTCCAGTCATCTAAAATGATGTAGATTGCATGAAATCCATTTATAAAAAGAACACATTTTCCCGGACTCTAGGCTACAAAAAATGTACTCCATGTGTGTAACTTCTGCAAGCGGCTCCACACCACTGCTCTATGCCCGTACGCGAAAGCCATGATAATGCATGCAATGCTTTGTTATAAAGGTTGTTTGTTTTTATCCGTTCTGGTACCTCAGAGCCCCCCAGGTCACCCCCCTCTCGGGCTCACTTTTGGTTCCGGCACCGCCCAATTTACAAATGAAGCACTGGAGAAGTGGGTAGCTGCCGCTGCCTCCTCCGGGACACTTCTCCTTTGCATAAAGTTAATCAGGCTGTTGATTGTGGCCTGTGGAATGTTGTCCCACTCCTCTTCAATGGCTGTGTGAAATTCCTGGATATTGGCGGGAACTGGAACAAGCTGTGGTACACGTCAATCCAGACCATCCCAAACATGCTCAAAGGGTGACATGTCTGGTGAGTATGCAGGCCATGGAAGAATTGGGACATTTTCAGCATGTTCAATTGTGTACAGATACTTGCGACATGGGGCTGTGCATTATCATGCTGAAACACGAGGTGATGGAGGTGGATGAATGGCAGGACAATGGGCCTCAGGATCTTGTCATGGCATCTCTGTGCATTCAAACTGCCATCGATAAAATGCAATTGTGTTAGTTGTCTGTAGCTTATGCCATCCCATTCCATAACCCCGATACCACCATGGGGCACTCTGTTCACAACATTGACATCAGCAAACCGCACGCCCACACAACGCCATACACGGTGGTCAGCAGTTGTGAGGCTGGTTGGGCATACTGCAAAATTCTCTAAAACAACATTGGAGGCAGCTAATGGTAGAGAAATTAACCTAACATTCTCTGGCAACAGCTCTGGTGGACATTCCTGCAGTCAGCATGCCAATTGCATGCTCCCTCAAAACTTGAGACATCTGTGGCATTGTGTTGTGTGAAAAAAACTGCACATTTTAGAGTGGCATTTTTGTATTTGTTAGGGATCCCCATTAGATGCTGCCAAGCACCTCCTCAGCTACTCTTGTCCCCAGCACAAGGTGCACCTGTGTAATGATGATCATGCTATTTAATCAGCTTCTTGATATGCCACACCTGTCAGGTGGATGGATTATCTTGGCAAAGGAGAAATGCTCACTAACAGGGATGTAAACCAATTTTTGCACAACATTTTAGAAATAAGGTTGTGTCTGGAACATTTCTGGGATATTTTATTTCACCTCATGAAACATGGGACCAACACTTTACATGTTGCGTTTATATGTTTGTTCAGTGTAAGCAGTATATATTTTTTAAATCATACAAACTATCAATAACGAAATTTAAATTGAACTATATCAGCCTGCTTTTCTGTTCTAATCAGGTCCCTACACAGGCTCAGAAGGATCCTGTGAGGGCGGAACATTTTCTGGCAACAGTAGTCCTTGCAGGGCTTCTGCCGTGAAGTCTTGGAGACCCAAAAACTTCTCAGCTGCAGATATAATGATGTCCAGCTTCTTGGACTTCTTGTGCAGTACAATTAATAACTGTAAATACTAAACAATCCACCTTCCAAAATAAGTGTATCCAGATCACTTGATTGACGTACAACATTTGCAACTGGTTGCAGTGCATCCAACTTTTAGGTGCATACACCGCCACCTACTGTACTGGTGTGTGAGGCCATTCACAGACTACATACATTAAATTCATTGATACGGTAATTCATACAAAATTGCCCTGCCAAGTAATAGCCCGCTCTAAAAAAGGTGAGGGAAAATGTTCTTGGTTCGTGCAGGTGACTGATCTTCTCAGCCCAATTGGCAGTACGCCCAGAACATTGTTCTGGGAACCAAAAGGGATATCTCAGTTTCAAGGTCTCAGCTTGGAGAGAAGAAGCCTTGTGAGGTATTGGTCGGTCACAAGCAGGAACAAAATGTTAATGATAAATTAATTATTAATAAGCTAAATCATGCAAATATAACTTGTCTGTGTAAGCAGTATATAGGACAACTAACGGGACTGCCCCCGGCAGAGCTCCCCGACCGACGTGTACTATGGTGCTTTTAAGTTTGTTGGAACCTCTCCAGCTTGCTGATAAAAAATAATTATTCATTTAAGTTTGACTTTGAGTCCCTTCGTGGCGATTTTCCACGACAAAAACCAACCACCCCATTCCACTATTTAAACACCATCTAGTCCTACGCCAGACCACTACCACTCAACACCCCCTGCAGCTGTTCTGCAGTAAATCCTCGCAATCCCAAGTACTTCTCTGACGCTGCCACCACAGCCTCTATTTTCTGGGACTTTCAATCCATTTCTGCAGTACAATTGACAACCATTGCTATAAATGCTAAAAAGCCCACCTTACTGAAGCACATATTCTTCCCATCACTCTCTCTTGGTCTCGGTCTACTCACAGGAATCCTCTCAAGATCCCTCACCCTGTACCCATCTTCCTCTACCACTCTCTTCAATGCTTCGGTATACAACACTTTCTGTACTACTGTAACCCTGGCAACCTCAATCTGCCTTTCTCTCACCTGACACCTCAGATCTCCAGCCCGTTAGCACCCCCACAACTAACACACAGAACTTTCTCCACCGATACCACACATTTCTTCATCTCATGCCCTCCTGCACACTTGTCACATCTAGGCATCTCACGCCTACACACTGCTGCAACAGGCCCATAAACTTCACCCCTAAAACACTGTAGTATTTACGGAACAAAATCGCTCACGGGATAACTGACACTTCCTACCTTGACCTTATCGGGCAGAGACTATCTATCAAAATCCAGCATGACAGATAATGTATTCTCTGTTTCCCCACGCTCTACACCGGATCTACGTCTCACCAAACGGAGGGTGTCACAGACACCTGGAATCTTCCATTTCAACTGCTCATCCTCAACACTTAAACCTAACCCCGTTATCACTCCTTTCAATGCCACCCTGTTCCGGAGAGCAATTCAAGTCACAATTCCTGTCTCTAATCACGTAATCCGCAGCGCCCGCTCCCTCTGGACAGAGGAGAAACAATAAATAATCACCAGTCCACTCCGAGTTACCTTCACCAACATTTACATTTTAGTCATTTAGCACGCTTATCCAGAGCGACTTACAGTTAGTGAGTGCATACATTATTATTTTTTTTATACTGGCCCCCCGTGGGAATCGAACCCACAACCCTGGCGTTGCAAACGCCATGCTCTACCAACTGAGCTACATCCCTGCCGGCCATTCCCTCCCCTACCCTGGACGACGCTGGGCCAATTGTGCGCGCCCATGGGTCTCCCTCCCATGGGTCTCCCTCGCGGCCGGCTACGACCAATCTCAACAGTCCCCAACCTCTTCTCCACCTAACCTGACACCACATATGGATCCATTCTCTCTACAAATCTCAGTCCCACTGGGCCAGAATCATCCTGGGAACGAGGCCCGAACTCGGAGTTCCTCACCGCAGGTCCTTCATCCTCCTCACCAGGTTCCATCTCTGGCTACTGGAGCACGTATCCCTCTTTATACACTAGACGATAACCTCCCTCACCACACTGCTTCCCTCTACACTCAGCTCCTTCTCAGCGTTCATCACTGCACCTGCCACCACAGTTAATTCATCCTCACTCTCATCACTTTCACTTTCCTCCTGTAGCTCTTCTAAAAGTTCTGTGAGATCTTCCATTCCATATTCACTCAAAACATATTCCACTTTTCTCCTTTGTCCTTGTCCACCATCTTCTCCTTCATCAGATCTTCCAGAAGGTTGCAATCCCCCATTCCACTTTTTTTCTTGTCCGCCATCTTACCACGTGTCTCAGCTCATCCACACCCCACTAGCTTTGGGTAGCTGCACACCAATGGAGTACCACAGTATAAATGATAATACCCATAAAACCTAGCAGTCAAACAGGGAAATGGTTCCAATCATTTTTACACCATTCATTTTTCTCATAGGGGATTTTAGAAACACTTAAAATAAGGGCTGTGTTTCATGTAGGCTTATCCTGGCGTGGCGTTTTGATAACCGTGTAAATCTCTCTAGGACAAGGTGACTTTTATCAATATATTTGCCTATATTTACCCCCACAAAAATGAAATGGTAATTAGCTGCTAATGTGGCTATCATAAAGAACTACAAATGCCATGATGATCTGGACAAAATTGCAGAATCGAGTCAAAGGTAAGGATCTCTGGGTTAACTATATAATGTTAGCTAAATTTAGTAATGAATAAATAGGCTACATTTATTTAAATGGACAAATCTGTGAACTGTCTTGTGCAAGTTTTAAATTGACACAACACCTGTAGCAAAGGTGCAGGAGTTTGCAGTGATTTGTTGTTTTGCATGATGTCTACTTTTATGATAATTAGCGTTTTAAAATCTGAGAGGAAATAGAGCAGAATATATTGCTAAAAGTCACGACAGGGTAAGCCTACACGAAACACAGCCCTTATTTTAAGTGTTTCTAAAATGAATAAAAAGGAAATAATAATAAAAAAAAAACACCCTCTTAAAAAGGGGGTTTCCAAATTTTCCCATTTAAAATGGGAGCCCGGTCTCCTTCAAAAAGGGCCCCAGGTCAACCAACACTGTCAACCCTTGGGGAAAAATCAAATAAAGTTTTTTTCTCCGGGCTTTTCTTTTCTTCTTAAAACTTTTTTGGTTAAAATTTTCTGAATCTCGACACCACGGCTTTGGGGTTGGCTCCTCGGCGGAGGTGCTTTTTTTTTAAGGTGTGGGGGAAAGCAAATTGTATTAGTTGATATATTTAAACGGGTTTTTATGTAATTTTTGTAGGAAAGTATTGTTTCGGCTGCCCCCGGGAAACAAGCTCTCACCCAACCTGACTACACGGGGAGCACTGGAACATTAGAATGGGTGGGTTTTTTTAAAAAGATCCTTTTCCCCTTTACCCACAAAAAAAAAAAATTTTAGTTTTTTCAACTCTTTTAAGGGTTTAATTTACAATTTGTAATGCTCTGTGCTCAAATGTAGTTATTGTGCTACCTTATATAAAAAAAGCTGGAACGACTAGCAAAGACAAACTGGTTGGGATTCTGGTATTTTGACGGTACTAAAGTATCTGGGGGTTTTATCCCTACTTGGGGTTTTGTTTTTAATACTGGTACCAAATCTTCAAAAGGATTGTTTAGGGGGGGGGGGGGGGGGGGTTTTTTTTGTGGCAGAAAGATGGCTCTTTTAATTTTAGCTAAACTAAATCCTGAAAAGTTGGAGGAGGAAGCGTGGGACCCCCCCGTTAGAAGCCCCGAATGTCTGTTGGGGTTTTTGGGTTTTTTTCAGATTTTAAATTTTTCCATATTTTGGGGGTATGGGCTATCCAGGTTTTTCACGAAAATACTTACAATTATGTAATCTGTAGTTATTCCCTAAAACTTAACTGTTTAAAAAACATTTTTATTTTTCCCCAGGTAATTGGGAGAGTTTAAGGGTTTTTCAGGAATAAGGGGGAGCCCCGGGTTCCTCCCTTTCCCCAAAGGGGTTTAGTTAATTCATTCGCCTTTTTTGTACCATTTTTCCTGTAGCCTGTAAAACTTTGCTTTACCCCGTTTTTTTCCGAAAGGATACAAATTTTTAAAGCTGGTGTGCCTCCAACCTGGTGGTCCGCAGCAAAACCCATTGGATCCTTTGAGCCTCTGGTGCCTTTTGGGGGAAAAGCAGTCATTATAGCCCCCTACCCCTCGACTTCGGGCTGAGGGAAAAGGATTACCCAAAAACACGTACTTACTGCTCTTTCCTGTCGACCATTGTTCTGTGAGACTCTGGTCAGCTTGGGCACAAAAAAATTTCCCCCCAAGTGGCATTTCTCCCCCTGAACCCACTTCTACTCCTCATTTGTTTGGCTTAAGTTATTCACTTAACCCTTGTCAACGTCCAGGGTCCTTGGAGATTTAAAAGATTGGCTTTAATTCTTTTCCCTTGAATGGCCCCCCCCGTTGGGTGATTTTTAACCCCCCCTTTACCGATTTTTTCCCCTTGCCCCCCTTTTAAACCCTTTCCCCCTTTTAAACCTCAACCCCCCCCGCAAACCCCTTACCAAAGGGCATCGTTTAAAAAAACCAATTTTTAAATGGTCTTTCAATTTTGCAACTCCCCCAGTTGCTACTTTGTTTTTTTGTTCCCCCAACACTATCCCTCCCCCCCTAAAATTAAAAATTTCCGGCAAACCTTCCTCCTCCCCCGTTTCCCTTTCCTCTTCCCCTTATTTTCCCTCTTCATCCCCCCCCCCAATCTTATTCTCCTCTCAACCCCTCCCCCCTTTCCCATCCCCCTTTGATCTCTTTTACCCCCCCCTTTGGCCTCCCCCCCTGCCCGGGGCTTGGGGACTCTGGAAGGAACAGGGGCCCCGGGAAAAGCCAGCAAAAGGAGGAAAATAAAACCCCGGGGAATGGATCTTTTCACTCCCCTTTCTCTAATTTTCTTTTTTCTTGTAAACCTTTCTCCCATCTAAATTCCAAATTGCCTCTAAAGGAAGCTCCCCCTTCTTTTGGAATCCCCCCCCCCCCTTGGGGATGCTTTCAACCATTTTGAAAGAAGGGTTGCGACACCATCTTTTTTGGAAAAAACCTTTGGGGCCCTTCAATGTATATCTTGATTTCCCCTCCCCATGAAATTTGGGAATTTACCCCGGAAACAATGCCCGTTGATACCCCCTTTCTTCCCCAAAACCCCCTTCCCGGTGATTTCCCCCCTTCCCCCCGGCCACAAACTCCCCCACGGGGAGCCCCTTCCGTTTTCAAGAGAGCGAGATTACCCCCTTTTAAAAAACCAACCCCCCCCAAACAATCAGAATACCCCTTTTTTTTTTTTAAAATTGGGGTTTGCCTTTACCATCTTTTGCTTTTCCCTTAAATGACCTTTTTCCCAAACCACGGTTGATTTCATTCACTAACCCTTTTTCTTTTACACTTCCGTGAACAAACTTTTCTTGCTTTGCTTTAAAGTTGTGTTTTAACTGTGAACCACAAATTTTTCCCCCCTTCCCATTTTCTGGCGCCTCATTTGGATTGCGCCTATGAAGGGCCCCTACAATCGTGGGGGAAACTGTTCCCAAAAGTGCCCCCAAACGGGGGTGGTCCCCAAAGGCTCAGTTATGGTCTTTTTTCCCGTATAACCAATATTTTTGGTCGTATATCTCATGGGCTTCCACATTCACAAGAACAATAATTTTTTTCCCCCTTCTGAAACCAGGGGCAATATTCGCATTTTTGGAGAAACTGTAGAGGGGTCACCATCAAGTTTAAAACTTGCAAACAGCTTTTCTCCCGGGAAGGATGCCCTTTTCCTTTCCCCCAGGTTTTGAAAACTTTTTGGGCCTTTAAAATCAAAAGCTTTACCCGGCCCAAACCGTCTTTTTAACTCAAGCGGTGACCCAAATCCTTTAGGTTTATGCCACAAAAATTGGGGAAAAGATGCTAAAGGGAAAAGGGAAGGTAATCCACCTTTTCCCCCTTGAGATACTGCATCCTGTTGGGGGCTCCCTCCTGTCTTTAAACCCCAAAACTTTTTCCGGGCCGCAGCCCGTCTTTTCACCTTTCCCAATTTCTCCACGCACCCCCCTTCGCCACCCACTGTTCCCGTTGGTGGGTCTCAAACCTGGTGTTGCCGGAGTTAGGGGAAACGGACTTTTCTTCGGTCTATAGTCCCTCACCCAAAAGGGGCTTTTCTTCCCATCTGGGTGGCCCCCCTCGGGCAATTCCCCTTTTAAAGCAAAATGTTGGTCGGGCAAATGGTCAAGCCCTCACCAAGCCGGACCGGGTATACCACCTCGGGACCTTTGAAACCCCCCCTTTAAGTCCGGGTTTTAGGAAAAAGAATTTTTTCCCCCACCCCCAAAAAAAAAAATTTTGAATGGTTTCCCAGGCTATAGTGAAGCCCCTTTGTAAGTGCCTTAAAGGCGTAAATTTTTTTTAAAGTTTTAACCAAAAAATGTATGGGCCATTTTGTTATTGGGTATACTAGCAAACCCCTGTGTGGATCATCCCACATTTGGAGGGTCCATTTGAAAAGTTAGTCTCGGGCTTCATAACTACTTTACTGTTTTAGGGGGAAATTTTTTGCTATTTTTCAAAAAATACTAGGTATTTTTACAAAATTTGAAGAACCCTTTGTTTTTTTTGGAGAAGTAATGGCGAGAGAAGGCAGGAATTACTTTGTTTTTTTTTGGGTGATCTCTTTAATGGATCGTGTCCACCAGGCTACACTCACGTTTAGGGGGAGGTGGGAGGGAAGCTTTGGGTGTCCGGTTGGGAACAGGGAATGGGTTCATTTTTTAAAGGAAATTTTTAAATTTTTTAAACAGACTTTAATTTTTTTCCCATACAAAAAATTAATGCGGTCCGGGTTATAAAAAAATTTTAGATATTGCATAGCTTATTCATTTTTAATCTTGTTAAATGATTTAAAATGCAAAACTTAAATTTTTTTTTTGGGAATTCTGTGGATTTTGTAAATTTCCCAAGCTTAAAACGGTTATACTAGTTTAAAACAACTTCATTCATCTATTGTTTCCCTACAAGAAATACTTTTTTAAGGAGAGCATTTAAAAGTATGCAGGAGAGGGCAAGGGCAGTATAGCCCGTTTTTCTCATTCTCATGGGGTTAGGGTTTTAATTCCCAAATTGTTCTTTTTAAAGTGGATATTTTTAAAAATATAAAGGGGGGTAGATAATTGATACAGGGAAACTTTTTTGAAGAGCATATTAATCTTTTTAATTTTTATGGCCCTAATGATGATAACCCCAAAATTCTTTGAGAATGTTTTATTGAACCCTCCATCTGGAAAAGTCCTAATGGCGGGGGATTTTAAATTGCATTTTACCCTCTCGTTTGCCCCTTGGGTTTAGACATTTCCCTCGCAGAGTAAAAAAAATTACGCTTTTCTTTAAAGGATTAAATCTATGGAACCCTTGGGAGGATTTCAAACCCGAGTAAAGGGATATTCATTTTCCCCCAAAATTTAATCATTTTCATGTAGACTATTTTTTTGGTTTTTTGCCTTTTGTTTCAATGTAGCGGGAAAAAGGGATTGTATTTTTTAAAATTTTTTGGTAAAAGGGAATCCTTAAAAAGGTTTTTGGGATTTTCAAGGGTTACAGGCCCCGATTCTTACATTACTTGGGAGGCTATAATTTTTTTTTGACTTTGAACACTGAAAAATCACGAGTCCCAGAGGGAGGCTTTCAAAGCACATATTTGGGGGCAAAAAAACTTTTTTACCAGTTAAAAAAATAAAACAGAAAATGGGAGGGAAGCAAAATGAGAAAATTGGGGGGAAAGCTTTTTGGATAACTCGGGGAGAAAACAAGGAATGTTTTGGGTTTTAAAGCTCAATAAAGAATTCCCCCTCAAAGGCTGAACAGCTTAACTAGGCGAACGTCCTATGATAAAGGTGAAAACCCCTGGAAAATTGCGGGCCCTGGACTTTAAAGAAAAAAAATTTCAGCTTTAAGGAATTTCATAATTTAAAAGGGGAAAATTATCAATGGCCTGTAGAAAAAACCAAAATTTGGATTGGAAAAGGAATTGGGGATGGTTAAAAATATCTGATGCTTTTTTCAATGAGGGAGGTTAAGGGGAAGGTCCAGATGGGCTCCAATGATATTTAAGGACAAACTTTAGGTCCCCCTTTTGGAAAAAGTATTTTAAAAAGACCCCTTACTTTTCCACAATTTGTACGTTCAGCTATTTAAAAATGGATTAAAAAAAAAAAAAATTCAAAACTACAAAATATCAAAAAACCAAAAAGTGAAAACGGTTCAGACATTTTTGCAAAAAAAAAAAAGAAAAAACCAAAAGTATTCACACCCTTTGCTATAGACTCAAAAATTGAGCTCAGGTGCTTTTTCCTTTGATCATCTTGAGTGTTTCAAAAAACTTAAATGGAGTTCAACTGGGGTAAATTAAATTGATTGGAGATTTTTGGAAAGTCACACACTGTCTATATGGTGACCAAGAACATGAGGCAGACAGAGCCCAATTTTCCTCATGGAAAGGGGAGAACCTTCAGAAGGAAAAACCATCTCTAAGCACCCCCCAATCAGGCTTTATGGTAGAGGGGCCAACGGAAGCCACTCCTAAAGAAAAGGCACATGACACCCCGTTTTGGTTTGAAAAAGGCCCCAAAAAGGGGATGGGACCATGAAAAAAAATTTCTTGGTTGGATAAAACCGATTGAACTTTTTGAATAAACACCCTCTGGAGGAACGGGCCCACCTTATGGGAACAGGTGGTGGAAGCATCAGCTCGGGGATGTTGTTCAGCGGCAGGGGGGACCTAGTCAGGATCGAGGGAAGATGTTTGGAGCAAAGACAGAGGCCCTTGTAAAAAACCCCTCCATGGCTCAGGCCCCTCAAACCGGGGGAAAAGTTACCTTCCAAAGGACAACGACCCTAAGCACACAGCCAAGACAACGCAGGAGGGGCTTCGGGACAAGTCTCTAAATGTCCTGAGGGCCCACCAAGCCGGGCTTAAACCCCAACGAAATTTCTGGAGACCTGAAAATACTGGCAGCGACGCCCCCCATCCAACCTGACGAGTTTGAGGGATCTGCAGAAGGAATGGGAGAAACCCCCCCAAATAAGGTGTCCCCAAAGCTTGTAGCGTCATACACATTAAGATTTTTGGCGAACACTCCAAAAAGGTGCTTAAACAAAGTTTTAAAAAAGGGTCTGATCTTTGTAAATGTTTGTTAGTTGTTTTGTTTTTGCTTTGTCATTATGGGTTTTGTGAGTTGATGGGGGAAAAAAAAATTTAATCTTTTTAAATAAGCTGTAACGAAAAAAAATGTGAAAAAGAAAAAGGGGTCTGAAACTTTCGAATCCCTTTAAGACGGGTGTGTGCTTTCCAAATCATGTCCAACAAACTTATTAGAAGAACCTGTTTTAACCTGAAAACAGTTTTCCCCAAATTTCTCCTCTTCTTCTCTTTAAGTTGACATTCAGCTCCGGTTTGACTGCAGTTTTCCAGCTTCATATCCCCATCTCGGACCTGCAAAACTGGGCCCCTTAAAATCAGGCCCCAGTGACTGTGGGTTTTGGACTCAGGGGAGGGAAGGAGGCTGGTTTGGCCTACTTTTGATGTTACCGGGCCTCAGATTACTAAATGGCCCAGATAAAAAGAAACGCCCCCCCAAAATTATTGTCTTGACAGTTCTGGCACTTTTTTTTATTTCTTAAAAATTTTTCTTTTTTTTTCTTGTTAATTTATTAATTCAGTGTTTGAATTGGCGAAATAGGGCAATACCTTTTTGGGGCGGTCTTTTTATATAAGGGCAGGCCTCCACAATACTTTTGAGCTAATACCTAACCATGTAAAAAATGCTAAAGACTCAAACCCTTTTAGTAAAGGTTACAGTTTTTTGACACACTTGTGAAATTTCCCTTTTAAACTGGTCTTCACTGTTTACTTCAATCAAAAACCAAATGTATTTCCTTTTCACCCATACAAATTTATTGAAAAAGACAAAACCCAAAAGAAGGTCGAAATTAGTACCAGTAGAAAACTGAAAACCATTACATTTCTTAAAAACAGTGGGCAAAAGTGAAATTTTTCATTGAGACCCCCACTGTCCCACGAAGCCCGTTGACCTTGGTTTTTAAATTAATTTAAAAACCTAAATGAAAGAAAAAATTAAAATTTGAAAAAAAACCCCCAAAAATTTTCCCACCAGACCAAACCAAAAGTCTCTAGCTAGGACTTGTAAAAAGTTTTTATCACTTTCTTCACTTGGTTTTGACAAAAAAAAACATAAAACCCCTTTCCCAACTTTGATAATACCTTTAAAGGATGTGACCTACAGGGTATGACATTTTTTCAAATTTTTAAAAGTTTAAACGTGCTATTACATCCCTTAGAAATAAATAAAAACGGCCCAAAAAGGTTATTTCTTGATGAAATTTTTGGCGTTTTTTTTTTTGGAAGAATGGTGCCCCCCTGCCCGGAACTTCTGTTCCCCACAATAACGGTCCGTGCATTCCGGGAATCAATTAAACTTTCTTTAATTACTAAAAAAGTGTAAAACTGTAGCAATTTATTTCCCTTTATGATTAGCAAAGCAACTTCATCCAAAAATTTCAGGTTAAAAACGGTTCGGGACAAAAACAAAAAATAAGAAAAAAAAACCGGAAACAAAAGGTTTTAAAATTTTCGGGAACAGCGTTTTTTTAAAAAAGCATGTAACGGTAATAACCTTTTTTATTTTCGGGATTTTTCCCAGTCACAAAAATCGCAACAAAGCTCACTCTAAAAACGTATTAAATTTCTTGCCAGGGGAAGGAAACTTTGCCAGTGGTGTCGTGGGGAACACCTGTTTCCCCCCTCTGAACATAGGTTACTGTACCCTATGACAACGTTAAAGATGTTTCAAAAAATTGGGGAGATGTTTAATTTTGAGAAAATGGATGATTTTTTCAAGCTGTTAAGGTACTTAGTACCACTTCACTTGATTTTTTAACGACAAAAAGGAGACCTGTTTTTTAATTCTAGTGCTCCCGCACTGCCAAACAAGGTTTTAGTAGCAAACTTTGTCTGGTCCACTTTAAAAACCAATCTGAGTTCAAACTTTCAATTTTCCCCCATAAAAGCCCCCCCTCCGTAAAAATTTCTGTGGGGCCTAATTAAAATAAGGATAACCCATGCCCATTTAAAGGCAAGCTTCCCTCTACCCTCTAAGAGCTCTCCCCCCCGCAAATGCGCCCTTACATGTGTTTGGGGCCAGGGTCAATTTTTCCATAAGTCCTTTGGGGATTTTTTCCCCATTTTCACCCAAATTTTAATTTTCCCAAGGGAAAACTTAAAATTAAAATTCCAGCCCCCTAAATTATTTTTATGAAACCGAAAACTAAAATAATTTTAAAATTTTTTTTCCCGCTATTTTAAAAAATTTTTTATTTTTTTTTTCCCCAAAGCCCAACAATCTTCGGGGCCAGCAAAATTAGACTCAAAAAAATTAAAAAATAAACAATTGTTAATTCCAAAGTTTTAAAAAAAGGGGGGACTTTCGGGTTTATTTACTCCTTTTTTCCTTTTGTTTGGGTAAAAGTATTTGGATTATAAAAACCCAAACTTTGTTTTATAAACTAAAATTCTATTTTTTCCCTTTTTCCAAAAAGTTTTAGTAATAAAATTTCTTCCAAAATTTAACTTTAGTTTAAAAAGGTTTTAAAAAATTTCCCATTTTAAAAATATTTCAATTTATTTTAAACCCGTTGCAAGGTAAGGGAATTTTCCGGGTTTTAAATTTATAGTTTTTTGGCGTTAAACAAAAAAAAAGGGTAAAAAAGGAAAATTAAAAAAAAATTTTAAATAAACATTAAAAAAATGTTTATGGATCCACCTCCCAAACAAATAAATAAAGTAAAAAATAGGCTTTAAGGGAGTTAGGTTTGAAATAGGCCGTTTTGGCCCCAAACATTCCCCTTTTCCAAAGGTGTTTTTTTAAAATGTTAATAAAAAAAGAAAACAGGGAAAGATAAATTGGGGGCTTTTTGGTTTTTTCCCGGGGACTCTCCCTTCCTTTGGGGACCCCGGGGCGGAAAACCCAATGTTCGAGGTTAGGGTTTAGAGTGTGCCCATAAAAAAGAACCCCGGGCAAAAAATTCAACACCCTCCAAATTTTTGAGCCATGGGAAGCAAAAAAAATTAATTGTTTGGCCTAGCGGGTTCCCCCTGTTTTTCTAATTGCCAAAAATTTTAAGTTTTTTTTTTTGGCACCGGGAACTAAAATTTGTCAGAGTAGTTCAAAAAGGGCCCTGAAGGACCTTTTTTGAAGTTTTTTAAAAAAATAAAACCCCTTTCAAAGGCATATTTTTTCCCCTCCCTTTTAAAGTTTTTGGGGGGTTCAATTTTTGGACCCCCTTTTTTTTCCCCGGGTTTTACCCTTTCCTCACTTTAATTTCCCCCATTTTTATTAACAAATTTTTTTGGGGTTTTTTTTTTTATTTTCCAAAAAACAAAAAATTGTTTTTTAATTTTTAAGAAAAAATTTAGGCCCCCTTTTTCCCTTTTCCCCCTTTAAAAAAATAAGACCTTTTTAATTTCTCAGGTCAGTCCTTTCCAAATTTTGAACCCGAAAAACACTTGTTTTAGTTTTACAAATTAAAAAGTTTTTTGGGAAAAAGGAAGGGGCCCAAAGACTGAAATATTTAAAGCTTTTTATTTTTGTAAAATTTTTAATTTTTCCATAAAAACAAACACCCCCGTCCCTAAAATTCCCCCCGGGGATGGGTTGATGAAGGGGGAACTTTTTAAAGGGGGGCCGTTTGGAATTGGTTTTTAAGGAAAATGGGGAACCCCCCAGAAATTTCCCCCTTTTTAAGCAAATCCCCCCCTTAAAAATATTTAAGCGGAAAAAACCCCAACTTTCCGGGGGCTTTGGGGAATGACAAAAAAAACCCCCCCTCGGTAAAATTGGCCAGGGTTCAAAACCGAAAACCAACCCCGCTTACCCCTCAGAGGCTGCTAGCATGTGATGAAAAAATATTTCAGGAAAAAATTTTAATTAAGCTTGGAGAAAAGGGGGAAATTCCAAAAAAATTTAAAAATCCCAAACCTTTTCCTTTTTTTTCCCAAAAAAAATCCCCGGGAAAAAAGAAAAATTTTGGGAATTACATTAAAAAAATTTTACAGTAGAACAGGGGAATAAAACTGTAATGGAAAAAAAAAAAGGGGAAAAAGACTTCTTTCTTAAGGTTGAGTGGCAAAAAACCCAGACCAACCCAAAAAAATCTTGGGGGGATAAATCTTTCCCCCACCAAAAATTGTTGGGAGTTTTGCTGGGTGGGCCAAATACAATCCTTGGGTCGTTTTTTCTCCGGGAAAAAATTTTTTGTTTCCCAAAAACTTTTTTTAAAAAAAATTTGGCAAAAAAATTAAAATTAAAATTTTTTCGTTTTTTCCTTTTCCCCCTAAGTGCCGGGGGTAACAAAGGGCCTTTCATTTTTTTTAGCTTCCCCAAAAATTTTTTTCCCTAAATTTTTTATTTTTTTCTTTTTTCTTTCTCAAATTATAGGCAAAACAAAACCACTTCCTTTAAAAATGTTACAAACCCCCCCCTATATCCGGGTCTTCACGGCAATTTTTTCTTACAGCAATTAAAATCCCCCAATTCCCCTTTCAACCCATCAAAGGGGGAAACTTTTTTCCAGGGGTTCACCTGTTCGGTTTGTATCCGTGGCATTCGTTGCTGATTTTAAAGGCCCCTTGTGATAAAAACCCAAAAACCCAAGTCACCTACACCAGCTTATGTCTATGTTTTTTCCCCAACCCCAGTTCCCCTTTAAAAAAACTTAAAATACAATTTTAAAAAACCCATTCCATTGTTTTTTCCCATAGACTGAACGGCGTTTTTTTGGGAAACTTGGGCTTTTCAAAAACTACTCATAGAATAGGTTCTCAATGCAGGAAAATCGGGGCCATAATGTTTTTGTACACCCTTAGGTTGGTCAAACAGCCATTAAAAAACCAGGGGGAATATAACCATCCCCAACTCCTTTGTGAACCCCAAAAAAGATATTCCCCCGGGGGAAACCCTTCTCAATCTTAAAAGAAAAAGCTCAAAACCCAAAACTGGGTGAACCTGAAGTGAAAGGTTTTAAAACATTTTAACCCCCTTTTTCCTCTCCGCCTCCGGGAGAAAAAATAATTAAAAAGGTCAAAAAAGTTTTTCTTATTTTTAATAATTTAAAATTTTTTAAATTTTTTTATAATGGAAATTAATAAATAGGGGTTTAAAAAAACTTAAAAAAATTGTTTTTTCCCCACCTTTAATACATTGGGTTTCTTTTTAATGCCCATTTAGAAACCTTTCCCACTCAAAAGGGAAAAGGTTCTCCCCTGGTGGGTTTTTCCCTGAAATAAAAATTTTTTAAAATAGTTAAATTTAAGGGGTTTTTTAAACAAAATCAGGAGCAATAAGGCTTCTTCCTGGGGTATGGGGTGGTTTTTTAATTTTCCCCCCCCCGGGGGAAAATTTTTTTCCCACCAAAAAAGATGGGAAGGCCTTTTGGGGTTTTTAAGTTATGTGGAAAGCCCCCCTTGGAGAAAATCCCCCCAAAAACAACAGAAAACCCTCCTGTGTGGTTTTTGAATTTTGATTGTTTTTTTGAAGATTTTTAAATAAAAAAAGGGTTTTTGTTTTTTTTATTTTTTGGGGCCCCAAAGAATTTTCCACAGCAACAGGAAAATTCCCCTTGTTTTTGTTTAATGGGTTTAAATTTTAAGATAGTAGAGGGAAAATATCCCCTCACAATGTTTGGGGGAGGGTGAGATTTTAGTTTTCTTGTTTTCCTGCTTTTTGTTTCCTGATTAGAAAATTTCCAAAAGGTTTTTGAAAACACAAAAAAAAACCCAGTTTTATTAAGTAAAATAAAAGTTTTTTCCCTTTTTCCCGGGGTTTCCAAGTGTTAAAAAACCCAAAACCCCCAAAAGGGGCCAATGCGGTGAACAAACACCAATAAAATTTAAATCATCAAGGGGGAGAAAAAGAATTTTTTTTAAAAAATTTTAAAAACATTCATTCTATTTCCCTTTTTTAGTTAACTCTCCGATCACCCACCCCGGAATAAAACCTGGGCATCTGTTAAAACAGAATGTAGCTAAAAATATTCCCTATTGAAACATTATCAAACCCTTTCTGATTTTCGGGCCATGGGAATTGGTTAAAAAAACTTTTAATAAAACCCTCTTTCCTGGAAACAAATTCCCAATTTCCCCCCCTTTTACAATATGACACATCCATTTTTTTTTTTGCTGCGTTTTCCCCTTAAAAGATCCCTTGACCCTCTTAAAAACGGGCCACTTAAAAAACAACCCCAAATTTGGGGGTTTTGGCTTTTGGGAAAGAACGTTTTTTTCAAAAGATTAACCGTAATTTTTTTATCGTTTATAAAAATGAAAAGACACAAAAATTTTCTTGACTTCTGGGCATTTCCTTTATTCTTAAAAAAACAAAAAAATTTTTACTGTTAAATTACTAATCAGGTTTGACCTGGACTAAAAATTGGGGCCGGTACTTATTTGGGGGTGCCTCTTTTAAATTTAGGTCGGGAGCCCACAAACTTTAATAAATTCATAAGAGGAACAGGAGTCAACACTGATTTTTTTGAGGCCTGCCCCTAAAAATTTTTTTAGGGTCTTTTTTCTTTTTCAATTGTAAATTTAATAAAAAACACCCCTTGAAAAAAATAGGAAACTTTTAGGAAAAAAAGTGTTAAACAAATCCAAATTTTAATTTTTTTTAAAAAAAGAATTTGGGCCCCCCCCTTTGGCAATTTCCAAACCAGGGGGCCCTGTAATTTTTCACATGGGAAAAACCCTTTAAAAAACCCAAAAGGGCAAAAAAATCCAGATGGGGAAAACTTTGTGGGGTTTAAAAAATGGAAAATTTTAAAAAAGTTTTTTTAAAAAAAGTCAAATTTTAAAAAGGAAAAAAATAAAATTTTCTTGTTTTAATAAAACTTTTTTTGGCCCTCCATAAACGCCAAAAGGAAGTGATTTCCCAAAAAAAAATTTAATTCAGTTTTTAATGGAAATTTACCCAAAAAAGGGTGAAAGCCACAAAAAAATTTTCCCCTTTCGGGGCCCGGGTTTTGGGCCCTTTTCAATGTGAAGAAACCACCAAAAAAACACCAACCCGAAAGAAAGGAGTTTAAAAAACAGTAAGGGACTTTAACCCTTCTTTCCGGCAGGTCCTGGTTTTTAAACCCCCCGGGGGTTTTTTGGGAACCAAAAAATTTTTACCACATTTGGGGTTCCCCCAAACCGGGGTTGAAAAAAAGGTTTTATTTGTTTTTAAATTTTAACCCAAAATTTTCCCGGGAAAGCTCTGAAACCTCAAGGGCCGGGGGACATGTTTTTAAAGGACACTTAGGTGGGGTTTGCCCCCAAAAAGGGAATAGGAGGCTTTTTATTGCCCCCCCCACTCCCCCCCCGGGTTTTTTATTTTGAGCGGGGGAAAAAACCCCACGGTAACTGGGGGCCCCAAAATTAAAAATTTTATGGTTTGGTTTAAAAATTTTCCCGGAAAATCTTAAACCAAAGGGGGCCCCAAAACTAAAATCAAAAATTTTTTTTTTTAACATTTTGGTTTCAAAATTTATTTTATTTTAATTTGAATGCTTTAACAAAAAGTAAAAAAGTAAATTGGAAACTGGAGGGAAAAAACCTTTAAAAAAAAAAAATTTAAAGGAAAACCGGAAATGAAAAATTTAATTTTCCCCCTTTTTTAAATTTAAAATTTTAAAAAAAGGTTTTCGGATTTTTTTTCCCCCCCAATTTTTTCGTTATTGCCATGAAAAAAAGGGCCCCACAAGGGGGAAAAGACCAAGGGGGTTTTTCTTTTTTCCCCCACCTTTTCCCTTAAAATTTGAAAAAAAAAAAGTGGACTTTTTGCCCCCCCCAAAATTTGAATTCTTTAAAAAAACCCTTTTAAATTTACCTGAAAAAAAATTTTAATTAAAAATTTTTGCCAAAAGTTTTGGGGAAATTTTTTAAAAAATCCCCTTTTTAAAAATTTTTAAGGGGGATTTGGTTAATCCTTTTTTTAAAAAAAAACCTTTACCATAAAAAAAAAAAAAATAAAACATGTTTTGTCGGGAAAAAAAAAGGGGGGAAAATCAAAACCTCACGAAAAAGGCCCCCTTTCCCAAGAAAAGGAATTGTTTTACCTAAAAATACAGTAATTTCTTTCAAATTGGGACGAAAAAAAAATAAATTTTAAATTTAAAAAACCAAATGGAATTTAAAAAATTTTTCCCCCAAAATTTTGTTTGGGCCAACATGAAAAAATTTTACGTAATTTTTTGTCAAAATTTGGGGGATTTTTCCCCCCAAAATTTTTTTAACCAGTTTTTGAAAAAAAAAATTTTCCCAAAAAAGTTTTGCCAAAATTTCCCGAAAATGAACCCTTTCCCCCCCCAACTCCCCTTTTTTAAAAACTTTCCCAGGGTTTTTTTTTAAAGAAAATAAAAAATAATTAAAATTTATTTCCAGAAAATAAAGTATTTTCGGGAACCTTTCCCCTTCCCCTTTAAAAGCTAAACCCTTAATTTTGGTTTTAATTCCCTTTTTAAAAAAAAACCCAAAAATTTTGGGATTTTAAGTTTTTTTTCCCCAGGGTAAAAAAAAATTTGGGGTCCCAAAAACCCCCAAAAATTTTGGTTCACGACCTGAATTTTTTTTAAAGGGTTTGTTTTTTACTTTTTTTTTTTTTTTAAATTGAAAAGTAAAAAAAGAAACCTTAACTAAAGACATTTTAAATTTCCATTTGGCAAGCCAAAGCTTTAAAAGGAACAAGAAAATTTTTTTTTTAATGCCCGGTGGGAAACGGAACCAAATGGGTAAAGAGCTTTCAAAGAATATGGGCTCCCCCCTTTAAACTGCCAATTTCCCCCGAGTCCACCCCGGGGGCGGCACAAGCTTGGCCCCAACCCCCTTAGTGGCCGGGGGACTGGAAAAAGTCGCCCCCTTTCCCAACCGGGCCCTAACCCCCCAAAAAACCCCCCCTGCTTAACCTAACCAAACCTTCGCCCATCTTTTGGTGATCCCAATTTTTGGGAAATTTCATTCCCCCTTTCCAAAATAAATTTTTTACCCTCTTGGGCAAATCTAGCTAAAAACCCAACAGGGAATTGGGGGAAAACAGGGGGGCCCCGGGAAAACCAGCCTACCAAAAAGGGGGGAAAAAATGGCTGTTTGGTTTTATTTAAAAAAAATTTTTTGCAGGGCTTGGTTAAACCTTTTTTCACATTACAAAAACCAAAAAACCCCCCGGGAAATTCTTTTTTAAGAAGATTTCAGGGGTTTCACAACAATTACTAAAAACTTTTAAAAATTTTTGAAAGTTGGTTTTGGGCAGCCCCAAAAAATTCCCCTAAAAGTTTTCTTAAATCCAATAAAAAACTTTATTTAATTTAAAAAAACGTCGCCCCTTTCATTGAAAGGGAAAAAAGTAAACCTTTGTTGTTGCAAATTTTTTTTCCCCCTTTTTGCTTTCCAAAAAATTAATATTTTCCCAATTTTTCCCCCTTTTTCTTTCTGGCTTTAGAAAAATTTAAGAAATATTTTTGGGGAAAATGCCCCTTGGGTTTTTTCCATGAACTTTGTGTAAAAAAGGGAAAAATGACCACCCCTTACGAAAAATTTTGGAAAAATTTTTTTTTTAAAAACCCTTTTCAATCCATTTTAAAAAAGAAATTTTGACAAAAAAAAACCCATCCAACATTAAAATGTTTGGTTTCTTTGAACATTTTATACTTGGTTTTCCATTACCACGTCGGGAAAAAAATTTTTTTACTTGCTTTTGTGAATGCAGGTAAAGGGGAAACCGCCAAGAGCTGAGTAGGGTAATTTGTGGTCAAAGGGTTGGCCAAGTCTTTAAAGAAAAATTTTTTTTAAAAATAGGCTTAAGGCCCCCTGGGTTTTGCCCGCCTTGAATTTTAATTTAAAAGGGATTGTGATAAGCCAATAACCGGGGTCAGGGGCAGTGAGTGCCTTTTTTGACCGTCGCATGGGAGGCCCGTGAAAAATTTTTTGCTTTTTAAGTCGAAAGGAAACGTCCCAATTTTTTAAGGATTAACGAGCCATTTGAAGAAAACATTCTTTTCCCGGGAAAATAAAAAAATTTTTTTTTTTTTTTGTTTTTTGAAAAAAATTAAAGAAACTGAAACCCATAAAGACAATTTATACGGGTTCTCCGGGAAAAACATTTTAAGTCCGCAAAGGGGGAAAAATTTTTTAAACCCCCCCATATTTTTTTCTGGGGGGGTTAGGGTGGCTGCCCTACAAGGGGGTGTCAGGCAAAATTTCTACAAACAAAGAAACGTCCCAAGGGAACCTCCGCCCAGAACGGGGTCAATTGGCAGGGCCAAAAAAAATAATAACTTTTTTGGGGGCTTTCCCCCTGGTTTAAAATTCCCCGCATGGAAACTGTGAATTGTTAAAAACAGAAAAACAAACATCTCACCCCCGTCAAAAGGAGTTAAGGATTTTCTTTAAAAAATGAAAAATTTTCTCTTTCCCCAAAAGGGTTTGAACGTTTGGGTCCAATTGGGGGGTTTTGTAACCCCCTTGAAAACCTTTTGGTTTTTGGGCCACTAGGAAATTTTGTGAGGGGGCCCCAATGTAGGTACCCCTGAAAACGTAAGTTTTTTTCCATAAAAAAAGAGCTAAGAGTAAATTTTTTATAAACTTGAGAATTTTTTGTGGGTGTCCCCCTTCCATGGGGCAACCAACCCCAAACTTTATAAAAACAATTAAGGGGAAACCCCCAAAAACAATTTTTTTCTTTTTTTTTTAAAATTTTTAAATTTTTTTTTTTTAAAAAAAAAATTTATTTTTGATATTTATTTCCTATTTATTTAAGAAATTTAAAATTTTAAATTATTTACTTCCCAAACAAAAGGGGAAAAAACCAGGGGGAAAAAAATTTCCCGATTCCCAAAATTTTCCTTTTTGGGGGGGCCTGGCCCCAAAAAAAGGGTGGCCACAAAAAAATGGTTTTGAAAAAGCCCCAAAAATGGGGCCCCTTTTTTGTTTTAAAAAAGGGGGTTTTTTTAAAATTTGGGGAAAACAAACCCCCAACCCCGGGGTTTAAAAGGGGGGGTTTTTAAAAAAATTTACCCCAAAAAAAAAATGTAAAACCCCTTAAATAAAGGAAAAAAAAACAAAACCCCTTTTGAAAACCCCCGGTTCTAAAAACCCCCCCTTTTTCCGTTTTTCCCCATTCCAAAAAATTGCAAAGAAGTTTTTCCCTTTAAAAATTCCCCCAAAATTTTCAATTTTAAAACCTTTTTTTTTTGACCAAAAAATCCCCCTTTTCCCCAAAAAATTTTTTCCCCAAAAAAAAAGGGCAAATTCAATTTTCCCCAAAAATTTTTAAAAAAAAGCCCCCCCAAAAATTTTTTTCTTTTTTTAAAAATCCTTTTTTCCCCCTTATAAACAAAAAGTTACCTTTTTTTAAAAATTTTTTAAAAGCCCAAATTTTTTAAAAAACCCCCCCCAAAAAAAACTACCACCCTTTTTCCCCCCTCCCAAAAAAAACAAAAAGGAAAAACTTTTTAATTTAAAAAAACACAAAAAAAGATTTTTTAAAATAAAAACTTTTTTTTTAAATTTAAAACAAAAAACAAAATAAATTTTTAATTTACAAGGAAAAAAATCAAAACTTTAAAAAAAGGAAAAACCAAATTTTTTAAAACTTTTAAAAGCCTTTTTATTTTTTGTTTCAATAAATATTTTTAAAAAACCAAAAAAAACCCCCGTAAAACCCCAAAATTTTTTTTTAAAAAAGGGGGTTAAAAATTTAAAGAAAAAAAATAGTTTAAATCAAAAAACCCTTTTTTAAAAAAAGGGGCTTTTAAAAACGTTTTTAAGGGGGGTTTTTTCCCCAAAAAATCTTTTTTTTTCCCCCTTTAAAAAATAAAATTTTTTGGGGGCCGGTAACCTTTTAATTTTCAAAACCCCCCATTTTGGGTTTTTTTTAAAAAAAAAAAGGGTTTTTTAAAAGGGTTTTTTATTTAATTTCCCCCAAAAAAATAAAATTTTAATTTTTGGGTTTTGGGAAAATTTTAAATAAAAAAAAAAACCCTTAATTCATTTTTGAGGGGAAAAAATTTTCCCGTTTTTTTTTAGTTTGGAAAATTCCCCAAAAAATTTTTTAGAGGCGGGTTTTTTTTTGGATTTTTTTTTAAAATTTTGGGAAAAAAACCCAAAAGGGGTTTTTTGGGGTTTTTCCCAAAATTTTGGGTTTTTAAAATTTTTTTAAAGCTTTTAAAAAAAACAAAGAAAGGATTTTTTTAAAATTTTTCAAAAAAGATTTTTCACAGTTTCCCCTTTTTAAAAACCCATTTTTTTTTTTTGGGAAAATACAGGTCCAACAAAACCCAAAAAACCCGGGGGTTTTTCCTTTTTAAAAAAAAACCTTTTTAAAATGAAAGGGCCCCGAAAAACCCGGGTGGAAAAAACTAAAAAATTCCCCAAAAAGGGAAAAAAATTTTTGGGGCCCCCCCCCTTTTCCCCCAATTTCCGGTTTTTCCCGGGTTTTAAAAAATTTTTAAAACAAAAAAAATTTAAATTGGGAAATCCTAAAAACTAAAATTTAAAAACAGGGGGGCAACCAATCTTTCCTTTTTTGAAAAAAAGGGGTTTAAAAGGGATTAAAGTGGGAAAAAAAAAAGGTAAAACAAAATTTAAAAAAATTTTTTAATTAATTTTTAAATTTTAAACCAAAAAACCCCCCAAGTGATTAAATTTTTTTGGGAAAGGGGAAAAAAAAAAGGTTTTTAAATTTTTTTTAGAAACCCCAAAATGGGAAAAATTTTTACTTATAAAAAAAGGGGGTTTTTAAAAAAATTTTAAAAGCCCCTTTTTTTTGTTAAAGGGAAATTTTCCCATTTTTAAAAAAAAACCCTTTGGAAGACCCCCCATTAAAAGGGGAAAGCAGGTTTTAAATGGGGGAAGGGAAGTTTAAAAATTTTTCCCCCCCTTTTGGGTAACCCAAACGGAAAAAAGGGGGTTTCAAGAAAAGGGGTTAGGGCAACCCTTTTTTACTTTTTTGAATATTTAAAAAAAACCCCCCGGGGGGGGGTTGGGGGGGAAAAATATTTTAAAATTGGGGGGGGGGTTTTTTTAAAAACCAAAAATTTTTTTTTTTTAAAAGTTTTTTTTGCCCCTTTTTTAAAACTAATTAAGGGAAAAATTCATTTTAAAATTTTAAATGTTTCCCCCCCGGGGGGTTTGGGGGCCCCCTTTTTTAAAATATGGAGGGTTGGAGCAAATTTTCAAAGAAAATTTTGTTTAAAAAATTTTGTTTTCAAAATTTTTCCAGGGTTTTTTGTTCCCCGTGGGGGTAAAAGGGAAAAATTGAAACTTCCCAAAAAATTTCCCCCGGGAGAAAAACCTTTTTTTTCCCCCCAAAGGGGAAAAAAAAATTTTAGGAAAAATTTTCCCTTTTGGTAAAAAAGCTTTTTTGGGGTTTTTGTTCCCCCGGGGTTGGAAAGGAAAAAAAATTTTAAACATTTGGGGGTTTGAAATAAAAATTTTAAAACCTTTAAAAATTAAAATTTTTTTTTAAAAATAAAAGAAAATCAAAAAAATTTTTTAAACAATTTAAATTTATTTTTGAAATTTTTAAAAAAATGAAACATTTTTATTTCCCCTTTGGAAAACGTATTTTTTTAAAACCCTTTTTTCCCCCCCCCCTTTTTTTAAAAGGTTTGCCACCAAAATCCCTTAACCTAATTTTTTTCCGCCAAAATGTTTTTAATAGGAATTTTTTGGAAATGGCCCTTTTGGGGGGGGAAAAAAAGGGTTTGGTGGGCGAAGCAATTTAAAAAAAATTTGGCCTAAAATTTTTTTTTTTTGGAAAAAAAAACTTAAATTTTTTTAAAAGCCCACCCAAAACTTTTTAAAAAGGGGAAATTTGAAAATTTAAAAAACATAGACCAAAACCCTCTAAAAAAAAAAAAAAAAAAAATTTCCCCCCCCCCACATGTTGAAGTACAGTAGATTAATAAAGCTACAGTACTGCAGCTGGTGACAAAGCTGCGTATATTGAAAAAGCTTGTTAGTGCATAGGTCAAATGTATCTTTGTGATGCTCATTTCAAGTATTTTTTCCAGCTTCAGACAAACACTAAATATTTCACTTAAAACATAGTTTTGTTGTATTTAATGATAGAGAAGAGAAGAGTTTGACCAACACAGATTCATGTCCAATCTTTGAGGACGTGTCTACATTGTTAGAGTGGTCACATGCCAATCTGTTCCATATAATAGACAGTCTTTGGAACAGTGGAAAGCTGCATGGCCCCTTGGTTGTTGCTAAGCATGCATTCTTCTTCTATGGTGTTTATTGGTGGTGTTCAGACCAACGTTAAAGGTACATCACTGCCACCTTCTGGGCTGGAGTGTGATAGAGACATGTGGTTCTGTCCTGGTGAGATCACAGGGTCAGAGAAAACTGGTATGACTGTCACTCACTCAGCCCATAAGAACCATTCATACTGTCCAGGAAGAACTGAATACAACCATAAGAGCCATTCATACTGTCAGATCTAATATGGAAGAACTGAATACAACCATAAGAACCATTCATACTGTCAGATCTAATATGGAAGAACTGAATACAACCATAAGAACCATTCATACTGTCAGATCTAATATGGAAGAACTGAATACAACCATAAGAACCATTCATACTGTCAGATCTAATATGGAAGAACTGAACTGAATACATACTGTCAGATCTAATATGGAAGCACTGAATACAACCATAAAAACCATTCATACTGTCAGATCTAATATGGAAGAACTGAATACAAAAGAGAAGAGAGGTTGACCAGTACAAATTCATGTACTAATGTTATTTTTCATTGGCAGATCAATGCAGTTTTCCAAACATATTCATCATCAGTTGTTTTGTAAGATTTTAACTAACTGAACAAAAATATAAACACAACATTCAACAATTTTACTGGGGTACAGTTCATATAAGGAAATCAATCAATTGAAATACATTCATTAGGCCCTAATCTATGGATTTCACATGACAGGGGCCCACCCATCAGCCAATAAGAATGATTTTTCCCCACTAAAAGGGCTTTATTACAGATATAAATACTCCTCAGTTTCATCAGCTGTCCGGGTGGCTGGTCTCAGATGATCCTGCAGGTGAAGAAGACCGATGTGGAGGTCCTGGGCTCTTGTGAACATTCCTGCAGTCAGAATGCCAATTGCGCACTCCCTCAAAATGTAGACATCTGTGGCATTGTGTTGTGTGACAAAACTGCACATTTCAGAGTGGCCTTTTATTGTACCCAGCACAAGGTGCACCTGTGTAATGATCATGCTGTTTAATCAGCTTCTTGATATGCCACAACTCGCAGGTGGATTGATAATCTTGGCAAAGGAGAAATGCTCACTAACAGAAATGGAAACAAATTTGTGCACCAAATTTGAGAGAAATAAGCTTTTTGTGGGTATGGAAAATATCCGGGATCTTTTATTTCAGCTCATGAAACATGGGACCAACACTTTACATGTCAAGTTTATATATTTTTTCAGTATAGTTTTAGAAGACAATTAACTAAATACGTAGTCATTTCATTTTGTCACATGTTTGGTAAACAACAGGTGTAGACTAACAGTGAAATGTTGACCAACAATGGAGAACACAATACAACAATTATAATAATAGAAAAAAGATTGTATAGCACAAGGAATTAATACACGATGAGCAATGATAGCTTGGCTATATACATGGGGTGCCAATACCTAGTCAATGGTAGCTTGGCTATATCACATGGGGTGCCAATATACATAGTCAATGACCTAGTAGCTTGGCTATATACATGGGGTGCCAATACCTAGTCAATGATAGCTTGGCTATATACAGTGCAATCTGAAAGTATTCAGACCCCTTGACTTTTTCCACATTTTATTACGTTACAGCCATATTCTAAAGTTGGTTAAATTGTTTTTCCCCCTCATCAATCTACACACAATACCCCATAATGTCAAAGCAAAAGACAGGTTTAGACATTTTTCCTAATTTATTAATAAAAAAACGGAAATATCTAAGTATTCAGACCCTTTACTCAGTACTTTCTTGAAGCACCTTTGGCAGCACTTACACCATCGAGTCTTCTTGGGTATGATGCTACAAGCTTGGCACACCTGTATTTGGGGAGTTTCATTCATTCTTCTCTGCAGATCCTCTCAAACTCTGTCAGGTTGGATGGGGAGCGTTGCTGCACAGCTATTTTCTGGTCTCTCCGGAGATGTTAAATCGGGTTCAAGTCTGGGCTCTGGCTGGGCCAGGTGAACCTTCGCCCAAGTCTGAAGTCCTGAGCGCTCTGGAGCAGGTTTTCATCAAGGATCTCTCTGTACTTTGCTCCGTTCATTATTCCCTCGATCCTGACTAGTCACCCAGTCCCTGCCTCTGAAAAACATCCGCACAGCATGATACTGCCACGACCATGCTTCACCGTAGGCATGGTGCCAGGTTTCCTCCAGAAGTGACGCTTGGTATTCAGGCCAAAGAGTTCAATCTTGGTAACAACAGACCAGAGAATCTTGTTTCTCATGATCAGAGTCCTTTAGGTGCCTCTTGGCAAACTCCAAGCGGGCTGAACTCTGGAGCTCTGTCAAAGTGATCATCGGGTTCTTGGTCACCTCCCTGACCAAGGCCCTTCTCCTCCGATTGCGCAGTTGGCCGGGCGGACAGCTCTAGGAAGAATCTTGGTGATTCCAAACTTCTTCCATTTAAGAATGGAGGAGGCCACGGTGTTCTTGGGGACCTTCAATGCTGCAGACATTTTTTGGTACCCTTCCCCAGATCTGTGCCTCATCACAATCCTGTCTCGGAGCTCTACGGACAATTCCTTCAACCTCATGGCTTGGTTTTTGCTCTGACATGCAATGTCAACTGTGGGATGTTATATAGACAGGTGTGTGCCTTTTCAAACCATGTCCAATCAATTGAATTTATCTCAGGTGGACTCCAATCAAGTTGTAGAAACATCTCAAGGAATATCAATGGAAACAGGATGCACCTGAGCTAAATTTCGAGGTTCATAGCAAAGGGTCTGGAATACTAATGTAAATAAGGTTTTGCAAAAATGTCTAAACCTGTTTCCACTTTGTCATTATGGGGTATTGTGTGTAGATTGATGAGGGATTTTTGTTGTTGTTGTTTGTAAAAAAAAAAAACATTTTTACAATAAGGCTGTAACTTATTTTTTTGTTGAAGAAGTCAAGGGGTCTGAATACTTTCAGAATGCACTGTATAGACACTAACTATTTCACTTTAAACACTTTGTTATATTTATGCACAAGAGAAAAGGTTGCCCAGCACAAATTAATGTACAAACATGATTTTTCATTACATATTTGTAATTTAGCAGATGCTCTTATCCAGAGCGACTTATAGTACCAATTGGGGTTAATTGCCTTGCTCAAGGCCACAATGACAGATTTTTGACCTAGTTGGCTCGGGATTCAAACCAGCGACCTTTCAGTTACTGGCCCAACACTCTTAACCGCTAGGCTACCTGTTAAATACATAACACAATACGTGACATAAGTAGAATACAGAACACTTGAAACATTACAGGACATTTTTCATGATGGAAATTGAAATATTAAAATGTGATTTAAAAAAAGCAGTGGGTAGAGTGGCGTTTCGCAGGCGGTTTGTACGGGCAGTTATACAGGACAGTTTGTGGCTGTTTCTCAGGAGCCTGGTGGTGCAGTTACCTCTTCTTGGAGGGAGCAGGTCATTCAGTGGATGGTCAAGAGTGTGCATGTCCTTCACCAGGTGCACTGCAGCCTGTTTCTCGCCTGCTCTGCAGTGACGGGAGCTGTGGTTGGACTGCTCCACCTCTGGAGATGATCCTCAAGGCCCTCCTCTGCACCCTGTCTAGTTGGGCCTGCTGCTTTTTACTGCATCCAACTAACAGCACTCCACCGTATTCCAGACAAGGCCTGGCCAGTATAGTATAGACTGTGACCAGATCTTCAGTAGGACATTACTGGCAAGAACAGTCAAAAAGGCGTTATCGAGGCCATTCTCACTGGCTGCTCCAGGTGTCACCACTGAGGTTAGAGTCTAGATGAAAACCAAGATACTTGGTTGTTGTTACCACTGGTACTTCCTGTCCTCCTAGGATTAGTGGTGCAGTTTGTGGATGGTCCTCTGACCAAGGGCTAAATGTACCAGTTGCCATCACCCTCTGCCCTCTTTCGGTGGTGTAGCTGTGGAGTCAGGCTAGTAACCTTGAACACAGTTCAATGTCAGACAGATGTTGCAGGAACTATGGGTGATCTACTCGATCAAAGGCTTTGGACACATCAGCAAGTAACACCCTCACCATTGTTGGGTTTATGGAGTCTGTAGCTGTCAGCCAGGAGTATGTGGCTTTCACAAGGGCGGTAGTAGTGCTGGACATTGGGAGGTAGTCATACTGAATCGTGCACTCAGATAACACCTCCTACTGGCAGGGGACAGTTTTAACAATGTGTTTGATGACAGGGGCTAGATCTTCTGCATGCTCTTTAGTAGCCAGGCTGGAATGCCATCAGGCCCACATGCTTTACGTGCTCTGAGTCTGTTCAGAGCTTGCTTTAACTGGCCAATGCTGCACAGCTCAACCTGCTTTGTAGACATGGGCAGGGGGAAGATGGCAAGAGGTGTGGTGCTTGTCCATGCCTCAGCAAAGAAGCCATTCAAAACATCAGCCACGTTGTCGTCTTCAATTCCCTCGACCTGTATTCTCCCTCCTGATGTTTTCTTTGGTCCCAGTCCATTGTTAATGAAGTCCCACCATTCCTTAGGGTTTTTCTTCTTTAGGTCCTGGATTTCAGTTTTGTAGTAGCTTGTCTTTGCTTCCTTGATAAGCATTTGCACTGTGTTTCTGTATTTTCTCCATGTCATAGTTTCTCCCCATCTGTTGAAAATATTCTGTATTTTCCTGATGGCAGCCTTTATTCTTTCAGTCATCCAGGGCTTGTCCAGTGTTGTTGTTCTTTTTCTTATTGGCATGTATACATCAAGTGCAGTTTGAATGCAGGAGTTGAACGTCTCCACTGGGATGCTGGCCTATGTTGACTGCAGTACTGCCGATGCGATGCAATGCGATGCTTTTCCACAGTCAGAGCAGGAGTAAGGCTTCTCTCCTTTGTGTATACGTTCATGTATTTTTAATTTGCTAGATTGAGAGAAACTTAACCCACAGTCAGAGCAGAGTAAGGCTTCTCTCCTGTGTGTATACGTTCATGTTTTTTGAAGTTGCCCAGTCGAGAGAAACTTGTCCCACAGTCAGAGCAGGAGTAAGGCTTCTCTCCTGTGTGTGTTCTCTGATGAACTTTTAGCTCAGTTGATGTTTTGAAGCGCTTTACACAATCAGAGCAGGAGTAAGGCATCTCTCCTGTGTGTGTTCTCTGATGAAGTCTTAGCTCAGTTGACCCGGATAAAGCACTAAATAAACTTCAGTTAGTGCTAAATACGGCTGCTAGAATCCTGACTAGAACCAAGAAATGTGATCATATTACTCCAGTGCTAGCTTCCCTACACTGGCTTCCTGTTAAGGCACGGGCTGATTTCAAGGTTTTACTGTTAACCTATAAAGCGTTACATGGGCTTGCTCCTACCTATCTTTCCGAGTTGGTCCTGCCGTACATACCAATACGTACGCTACGGTCACAAGACGCAGGCCTCCTAATTGTCCCTAAAATTTCTAAGCAAACAGCGGGAGGCAGGGCTTTCTCCTATAGATCTCCATTTTTATGGAACAGTTTGCCTACCCATGTGAGAGACGCAGACTCGGTCTCAACCTTTAAGTCTTTACTGAAGACTTTATCTCTTCAGTAGGTCTTATGATTGAGTGTAGTCTGGCCACAGGAGTGTGAAGGTGAACGGAAAGGCTCTGGAGCAACGAACAGCCCTTGCTGTCTCTGCCAGGCCGGTTCCCCTCTCCACTGGGGTTCTCTGCCTCTAACCCTGTTGCAGGGGCTGAGTCACTGGCTTGCTGGTGCTCTTTCATGCCGTCCCTGGGAGGGGTGCGTCACTTGAGTGGGTTGAGTTACTGATGTGATCTTCCTGTCTGGGTTGGCGCCCCCCCCCTTGGTTTGTGCTGTGGTGGAGACCTCTGTGGGCTATACTCGGCCTTGTCTCAGGATTGTAAAGTTGGTGGTTTGAGGATATCCCTCTAGTGGTGCGGGGGCTGTGCTTTGGCAGAGTGGGTGGGGTTATATCCTTCCTGTTTGGCCCTGTCCCGGGGTTTCTTCGGATGGGTCCACAGTGTCTCCGGGACCGCTCCTGTCTCAGCCTCCAGTATTTATGCTGCAGTAGTTTATGTGTCGGGGGGCTGGGGTTAGTTGGTTATACCTGGAGTACTTCTCCTGTCTTATCCAGTGTCCTGTGTGAATTTAAGTATGCTCTCTCTAATTCTCTCGTTCTCTCTTTCTCTCTGAGAACCTGAGCCCTAGGACCATACGTCAGGACTACCGGGCACTGACTTCTTGCTGTCCCCAGTCCGCCTGGCCTTGCTGCTATTCCAGTTTCAACTGTTGCCTGCCTGCGGTTACAAACCCCTACCTGTTCCTCCTGCTGTGTTTCAACTCTTAATGATCGGCTAAGAAAAGCCAACTGAGAGACCTGAGCCCTAGGACCATACGCCACGGGGACCGGCAGTCTTATGCACAGTATGCTTCCCCAGTCCGTATGGACTTTGCTCATTCCATTTCCTCTTGTTCTGCCTGCGCCCATGGACCTCTGTCCCACACCTGCTGTTTTCAACTCTAATGATCGGCTATGGCTTCTCAACTGAGATTTATTCCTGATTATTTGACCATGCTTGTCACTTTTGAACATTTTTGAACATCTTGCATGGTTCTGTTATAATCTCCACCCGGCACAGTCAGAGCAGGAGTAAGGCTTCTCTCCTGTGTCTATACGTTTCTTCCTAGGTTTTGGCCCTTTCTAGGAGTTTTTCCACAGTCAGAGCACCGTGCTTCTACACCTGCATTACTAGCTGTTGCAGGGGTTTTAGGCTGGGTTTCTCTCCTGCACTTGAGATATTAGCTGATGTAATGAATTATATAAAATAAAATTGATTGTTGATTGATTGATTGATGTTTTGAAGCATTTTACACAGTCAGAGCAGGAGTAAGGCTTCTCTCCTGTGTGTATCGTTGGTGTGATTTCAAGCTTTCCTGCTGAGAGAAACCTTTCCCACAGTCATTGCAGGAGTATGGCTTCTCTCCTGTATGTATACGTTCATGTATTTTTTAAGCTTTGCCAGATAGAGAGAATCTTAACCCACAGTCAGAGCAGGAGTATGGCTTCTCTCCTGTATGTATACGTTCATGTCTTTTTAAGTGGCCCAGTTGAGAGAAACTCGCCCCACAGTCAGAGCAGGAGTAAGGCTTCTCTCCTGTGTGTGTTCTCTGATGAACTTTTAGCTCAGTTGATGTTTTGAAGCGCTTTACACAGTCAGAGCAGGAGTAAGGCTTCTCTCCTGTGTGTATACGTTCATGTGTGTTTTAAAGCTTTCCTGATGAGAGAAACCCTTCCCACAGTCAGAGCAGGAGTATGGCTTCTCTCCTGTATGTATACGTTCATGTATTTTTAAGTTGCCCAGTAGAGAGAAACTCTTCCCACAGTCAGAGCAGGAGTAAGGCTTCTCTCCTGTGTGTATACGTTCATGTTTTTTAAGTTGCCCAGTTGAGAGAAACTTTCCCCACAGTCAGAGCAGGAGTAAGGCTTCTCTCCTGTGTGTGTTCTCTGATGTGTTTTTTTAAGTTGATGTTGAGAAGAAACTCTCCACACAGTCAGAGCAGGAGTAAGGCTTCTCTCCTGTGTGAATACGGTGGTGTTTTTTTAAAGTCCCCAGTTGAGCAAAACTCTCCCCACAGTCAGAGCAGGAGTAAGGCTTCTCTCCTGTGTGTATACGTTCATGTTTTTTTAAGTTGCCCAGTCGAGAGAAACTCGTCCCACAGTCAGAGCAGGAGTAAGGCTTCTCTCCTGTGTGAATACGGTGGTGATGTTTTTTAATTTGCCCAGTTGATGCAAAACTCTCCCCACACAGTCAGAGCAGGAGTAAGGCTTCTCTCCTGTGTGTATTCTTGATGTTTTTTAGCTCAGTTCCTGTCGAGAGAAGCACTTTACACAGTCAGAGCAGGAGTAAGGCTTCTCTCCTGTGTGTATACGTTCATGTATTTTTAAGGGGCCAGTCGAGAGAAACCTCTTCCCACAGTCAGAGCAGGAGTAAGGCTTCTCTCCTGTGTGTATACGTTCATGTTTTTTTAAGTTGCCCAGTCGAGAGAAACTTGTCCCACAGTCAGAGCAGGAGTAAGGCTTCTCTCCTGTGTGTGTTCTCTGATGAAGTTTTAGCTCAGTTGATGTTTTGAAGCATTTTACACAGTCAGAGCAGGAGTAAGGCTTCTCTCCTGTGTGTATCCGTTGGTGTGTTTTTAAGTTGCCCAGTCGAGAGAAACTTGTCCCACAGTCAGAGCAGGAGTAAGGCTTCTCTCCTGTGTGTGTTCTCTGATGAAGTTTTAGCTCAGTTGATGTTTTGAAGCATTTTACACAGTCAGAGCAGGAGTAAGACTTCTCTCCTATGTGCACTCTCTGATGAACTGTCAGAGCCTTTGATATTGTGAAATTCTTCCCACAGTCAGTACAGGAATTCAGATTCTCTCCTGTGTGTATTTGTAGGTGTATTTTTAACTTTGATAGAATTGAGAAACTCGCCTCACAATGTGGGCAGTGGTGAGACCTCTTAGCTCTGTGATCTTCCTGTTGTTGCTCTTTGGATGTAGAGAATGTCTCAACATGGTCTCCTGTGTGAACAACATCAGAAGAACCAGTCAGTTGGTGTGATATACATGTCAATCAATTGTATTTTATGAAACCCTTTTTACATCAGAAGTTGTCACAAAGTGCTTTATAGAAACCCAGCCAAAAACCCCAAAGAGCAAGCAATGCAGATGAAGAAGCCATATCATCCTCCACTCACTATCACAAGGGTTAGTAACTACACAGACTCATTTAATAGAACTTTAAAACATTGGCAGTTTGTCTACTTCACTTCTTTAGTCTACTCTCTGATCACTCTAGATAGCCCAGTGAATAAAACAAATGCTGGCAATACTGGTGTCAAACCATGTACAGTGAGGGAAAAAAGTATTTGATCCCCTGCTGATTTTGTACGTTTGCCCACTGACAAAGACATGATCAGTCTATAATTTTAATGGTAGGTTTATTTGAACAGTGAGAGACAGAATAACAAAAAAGAAATCCTGAAAAACGCATGTGTCAAAAATGTTATTAATTGATTTGCGTTTTAATGAGGGAAATAAGTATTTTGACCCCTCTGCAAAACATGACTTAGTAATTGGTGGCAAAACCCTTGTTGGCAATCAGAGGTCAGACGTTTCTTGTAGTTGGCCACCAGGTTTGCACACATCTCAGGAGGGATTTTTGTTCCAATCTTCTTTGCAGATCTTCTCCAAGTCATTAAGGTTTCGAGGCTGACGTTTGGCAACTCGAACCTTCAGCTCCCTCCACAGATTTTCTATGGGATTAAGGTCTGGAGACTGGCTAGGCCACTCCAGGACCTTAATGTGCTTCTTCTTGAGCCACTCCTTTGTTGCTTTGGGCCGTGTGTTTTGGGTTACTGTCATGCTGGAATACCCATCCACAACCCATTTTCAATGCCCTGGCTGAGGGAAGGAGGTTCTCACCCAAGATTTGACGGTACATGGCCCCGTCCATCGTCCCTTTGATGCGGTGAAGTTGTCCTGTCCCCTTAGCAGAAAAACACCACCAAAGCATAATGTTTCCACCTCCATGTTTGACGGTGGGGATGGTGTTCTTGGGGTCATAGGCAGCATTCCTCCTCCTCCAAACACGGCGAGCGAGTTGAGTTGATGCCAAAGAGCTCCATTTTGGTCTCATCTGACCACAACACTTTCACCCAGTTCTCCTCTGAATCATTCAGATGTTCATTGGCAAACTTCAGACAGCCCTGTATATGTCCTTTCTTGAGCAGGGAGACCTTGCGGGCGCTGCAGGTTTTCAGTCCTTCACGGCGTAGTGTGTGTACCAATAGTTTTCTTGGTGACTATGGTCCCAGCTGCCTTGAGATCATTGACAAGATCATCCCGTGTAGTTCTGGGCTGATTCCTCACCATTCTCATGATCATTGCAACTCCACGAGGTGAGATCTTGCATGGAGCCCCAGGCCGAGGGAGATTGAAAGTTATTTTGTGTTTCTTCCAGTTGCGAATAATCGCACCAACTGTTGTCACCTTCTCAACAAGCTGCTTGCCGATGGTCTTGTAGCCCATTTCAGCCTTGTGTAGGTCTACAATCTTGTCCCTGGTCTTGGCCATGGTGGAGAGTTTGGAATCTGATTGATTGATTGCTTCTGTGGACAGGTGTCTTTTATACAGGTAACAAACTGAGATTAGGAGCACTCCCTTTAAGAGTGTGCTTCTGATCTCAGCTCGTTACCTGTATAAAAGACACCTGGGAGCCAGAAATCTTTCTGATTGAGGGGGGGGTCAAATACGTATTTCCCTCATTAAAATGCAAATCAATTTATAACATTTTTGACATGCGTTTTTCTGGATTTTGTTGTTGTTATTCTGTCTCTCACTGTTCAAAAATAAACCTACCATTAAAATTATAGACTGATCATGTCTTTGTCAGTGGGCAAACATACAAAATCAGCAGGGGATCAAATACTTTTTTCCCTCACTGTACATTAAATTCATTGATACGGTAATTAATACAAAATTGCAGTATTAGCCTGCTCTAAAAAATGTGAGGGTAAATGTTCTTGGTTCGTGCAGATGACTGACCTCCTCAGACCAATTGGCAGTACGCCCAGAACATTGTTCTGGGATCCAAAAGGGATATCTCAGTTTCAAGGTCTCAGCTTGGAGAGAAGAAGCCTTGTGAGGTATTGGTCGGTCACATGCAGGAACCAAATGTTAACAATTAATTAATTATGAATAAAGCTAAAATCATGCAAATATAACTTGTCTGTGTAAGCAGTATATAGGACAACTAACGGGACTGCCCCGGCAGAGCTCCCGACCGACGTGTACTATGGTGCTTTTACGTTTGTTGGAACCTCTCCAACAAGGGACTCATTTGACTTTGAGTCCCTTCGTGGCGATTTTCCACGACAAAAACCCACCACCCCATTCCACTATTTAACCCCATCTAGTCCTACGCCAGACCACTACCACTCAACACCCCCTGCAGCTGTTCTGCAGTAAATCCTCGCAATCCCAAGTACTTCTCTGCCGCTGCCACCACAGCCTCTATTTTCTGGGACTTTTTGATCAATTTCTGCAGTACAATTGACAACCATTGCTATAAATGCTAAAAAGCCCACCTTACTGAAGCACATATTCTTCCCATCACTCTCTCTTGGTCTCTGCCTACTCACAGGAATCCTCTCAAGATCCCTCACCCTGTACCCATCTTCCTCTACCACTCCCTTCACTGCTTCTGCTACAACACTTTATGTACTACTGTAACCCTGGCAACCTCAATCTAATAATAATAATAATAATAAGCCATTTAGCAGACGCTTTTATCCAAAGTGACTTACAGTCATGTGCGCATACATTTTTACGTATGGGTGGTCCCGGGGATCGAACCCACTACCCGTTACAAGTGCCATGCTCTACCAATTGAGCTACAGTTGAGCTATAGAGGACCACAATCTGCCTTTCTCTCACCTGACACCTCAGATCTCCAGCCCGTTAGCACCCCCACAACTAACACACAGAACTTTCTCCACCGATACCACACATTTCTTCATCTCATGCCCTCCTGCACACTTGTCACATCTAGGCATCTCACGCCTACACACTGCTGCAACAGGCCCATAAACTTCACACCTAAAACACTGTAATATTTACGGAACAAAATCGCTCACGGGATAACTGACACTTCCTACCTTGATCTTATCTGGCAGAGACTATGCATCAAAATCCAGCATGACAGATAATGTATTCTCTGTTTCCCCACGCTCTACACCGGATCTACGTCTCACCAAACGGAGGGTGTCACAGACACCTGGAATCTTCCATTTCAACTGCACATCCTCAACACTTAAACCTAACCCCATTATCACTCCTTTCAATGCCACCCTGTTCCGGAGAGCAATTCAAGTCACAATTCCTGTCTCTAATCACGTAATCCGCAGCGCCCGCTCCCTCTGGACAGAGGAGAAACAAAAATCATCACGAGTCCACTCAGTTACCTTCACCAACTCAACAGTCCCCAACCTCTTCTCCACCTAACCTGACACCACATATGGATCCATTCTCTCTACAAATCTCACTCCCACTGGGCCAGAATCATCCTTATCATCCTTGGAACAAGGCCCAAACTCGGAGTTCCTCTCACAGCAGGTAATTCATCCTCACTCTCACCAGGTTCTATCTCTGAGCTACTGGAGGACGTATCCCTCTTTATACACTAGACGATAACCTCCCTCACCACACTGCTTCCCTCTACACTCAGCTCCTTCTCAGCGGTCATCACTGCACCTGCCACCACAGTTAATTAGTGTCTGAGAGGAAATAGAGCTGAATATGTTGCTAAAAGTCACGCCAGGGTAAGCCTACACGAAACACAGCCATTATTTTAAGTGTTTCTAAAATGAATAAAAAGGAAAAATGATTGGAACCATTTCCCTGTTTGACCGCTAGGTGTTATGACACAATTTTTGCAAAAATAATAATAATAAAAAAAACTGTATTCAGACTTTACTCAGTACTTTGTTGAAGCTCCTTTGGCAGTGATTACAGCCTCAAGTCTTCTTGGGTATGACGCTACAAGCTTGGCATACCTGTATTTGGGGAGTTTCTCTGCAGATCCTCTCAAGCTTGTCAGGTAAGATGGGTAGTGTCGCCACACAGCTATTTTCAGGTCTCTCTGTACTTTGCTCCGTTCATCTTTCCCCCGATCCTGACTAGTCTTCCAGTCCCTGCCACTGAAAAACATCCCCACAGCATGATGCTGCCACCACCATGCTTCGCCGTTGGGATGGTGCCAGGATTCCTCCAGACGTGACGCTTGGCATTCAGGCCAAAGAGTTCAATTTTGGTTTCATCAGACCAGATAATCTTGTTTCTCATGGTCAGAGAGTCCTTTAGGTGTCTTTTGGCAAACTCCCAGCGGGCCTTTTCATGAGGAGTGGCTTCCGTCTAGCCACTCTACCATAAAGGCCTGATCACAAATCCATGTCAATTATGCCTTGCCTATTGCTGTTGGGTTAGTTGTTATTATACAATTTCAATGTAGAACCCCTAGTCCCTCTCAAACTGTCTCATATAGTTCCTTTGTTCCTCCCCCCATACACGCCGAGACCGGCTCAATCGATGCCTCCAATGACGCTATCTCTTTCATTGTTACCCAACACTTAGGATTACCTGAACTGTACTCATATCCTTCCATATCCTTTCTGTACATAATGCCCTGAATCTTTTCTACAACGCCCGGAGAACTGTCCCCTTTATTCTATGTACCCAACGCACTAGAAGACCAGTTCTTAAAGCCTTTAGTCGTATCCTTATTCTAGTCCTCCTCTGTTCCTCTGGTGATGTAGAGGCTAACCCAGGCCCTGCAGCCCCCAGTATCACTCCTACTCCCCAGGAGCTATCATTTGTTGACTTCTGTAACCGTAAAAGTCTTGGTTTTCTGCACATAAATATCAGAAGCCTCCTTCCTAAGTTTGAGCTATTCACTGCGTTAGCACACTCCGCCAACCCTGATGTTCTAGCAGTGTCTGAATCCTGGCTTAGGAAGGCCACCAAAAATTCTGAAATTTCCATCCCCCAACTATAACATTTTCCGTCTAGATAGAACTGCCAAAGGGGGTGGAGTTGCAATCTACTGTAGAGATAGCCTGCAGAGCTCCATCATACTATCCAGGTCTGTGCCCAAACAGTTTGAGCTTTTACTTCTAAAAATCCACCTTTCCAGAAATAAATCTCTCACTGTTGCCGCTTGCTACAGACCCCCCTCAGCCCCAGCTGTGCCCTGGACACCATATGTGGAATTGATTGCCCCCCATCTATCCTCAGAGTTCGTACTGCTTGGTGACCTAAATTGGGATATGCTTAATACCCCAGCCATCCTACAATCCAAGCTAGATGCCCTTAATCTCACACAAATTATCAACGAACCTACCAGGTACAACCCTAAATCCGTAAACATGGGTACCCTCATAGATATCATCCTGACTAACTTACCCTCTAAATACACCTCCTCTGTCTTCAACCAGGATCTCAGCGATCACTGCCTTATTGCCTGCGTCCGTAACGGGGTCCGCGGTCAAACGACCACCCCTCATCACTGTCAAACGCTCCCAAAAACACTTCAGCAAGCAGGCCTTCCTAATTGACCTGGCCCCAGGTATCCTGGATGGATATAGATCTCATTCCGTCAGTAGAGGATGCCTGGTTGTTCTTTAAAAGTAATTTCCTCTCAATCTTAAATAGACATGCCCCATTCAAAAAATACAGAACTAAGAACAGATATAGCCCCTGGTTCTCCTCAGACTTGACTGCCCTTGACCAGCACAAAACATCCTGTGGCGTACTGCATTAGCATCAAATAGCCCCCGTGATATGCAACTTTTCAGGGAAGTAGGAAAACCAATATACACAAGCAGTTAGGAAAGCAAAAGATAAATAACTTTTTCAAACAGAAATTTGCATCCTGTAGCACTAACTCCAAAAAGTTTTGGGACACTGTAAAGTCCATGGAAAATAAGAGTACTTTCCTCCCAGCTGCCCACTGCACTGAGGCTAGGAAACACCATCACCACCGATAAATCTACAATAATCGAGAATTTCAACAAGCATTTTGCTACGGCTGGCCATGCTTTCCACCTGGCTACCACTACCCCGGCCACCAGCTCTGCACCCTCCGCTGCAACTTGCCCATGCCCCCCCCGCTTCTCCTTCATACAAATCCAGACAGCTGATGTTCTAAAAGAGCTGCAAAATCTGGACCCCTACAAATCATCTGGACTAGACAATCTGGAACCCTTTCTTTCTAAAACTAGCAGCCGAAATTGTCGCAACCCCATATTACTAGCCTGCGTCAACCTCTCTTTCGTAACGTCTGAGATCCCCAGAGATTGGAAAAGCTGCCGCGGTCATCCCCTCTTCAAAGGGGGTGACACTCTAAGATCCAAAAACTGTTACAGACCCATATCCATCCTTGCCCTGCCTTTCAAAAAAGTTTTGAAAGCCAAGTCAACAAACAGATCACCAACCATTTCGAATCCCACCGTACCTTCTCCGCGTATGCAATCCGGTTTCCGAGCTGGTCATGGTGCACTTCAGCCACGCTCAAGGTCCTAAATGATATTATAAACCGCGATCGATAATAGACAGTACTGTGCAGCCGTTTTCATTGACCTGGCCAAGGCTTTCGACTCTGTCAACCACCGCATTCTTATTGGCAGACTAAATAGCCTTGGGTTTCTCAAATGACTGCCCTCGCCTGGTTCACCAACTACTTCTCAGATAGAGTTCAATGTGTCAAATCGGAGGGCCTGTTGTCTGGACCTATGGCAGTCTCTATGGGGGTGCACACGGTTCAATTCTTGGGCCAACTCTTTTCTCTGGTATATCAATGACGTCGCTCTGCTGCTGGTGCACTCTCGATCCACCCTCGCGCAGACGGAACACCATTTGTATAATTGGCACTTCATGGACACTGTGTTAACAAACTCCAAACGAGCTTCAATTCCATACAACACTCCTTCAGTAGCCTCCAACTGCCTCTAAACACTAGTAAAACAAAATGATGCTCTTCAACGAAGCTGCTAGCACCGCCCACACGGACTAGAATCACTACTCCTAGACGGGTCTGAACTAGAGTACGTGGAAACTAAATATCTAGGGGGTTGGTTAGACGTAAATTCCTTCCCGACTCACAAAGAATCTCCCAATCCAAAATTAAATTAAAAAATCGGTTTCCTATTTCGCAACAAAGCCTCCTTCATCATGCTGCCAAAATGCCCTCGTAAAAAAGACTATCCACCCATCCTTGACTCGCGATGTCATTTTCAAAAAAGCCTCCCAACATCTATCACAAATTGGGTGGTTTTCATCACAGTCCTCCCTTTTTTCTCCAAACCCCATATAATACCCACCCCTGGACCTGTACGCTTGTTGGGGTGGGCCCACTAAATTCATCGCCAAAAACACGGCTCCAGGCCTCTATAAACCCCTGCTGGAAATCCCCGCCTTTTTCTTGTCATTTTTTCACCATAGAAAACCCCCCACCCGTAGTCTGCGCTCCAGCGGGGATATCTCATGGTCATCCCCCAAAACCAACACCTCCTTTTGGGCCCAATTCCTTCCAGTTCTCTGCTGCCCAAACGGAACAAATTGCAAAAAACTCTGAAGCTGGGGACACTTATTCCCCATAACTTTTAAACTCAGTTGGCAGAGCACCTTACCGATCACTGCACCCGTCACAGCCCATCTGAAATAGCAGCCCAAACCCCATCCCTATATTGTTTTTTTATTTTTCTCATCTGTACCCCAGATCTCTATTGCAAATCTCTTGCACATATTCAGTGTTAAAAACTAAATTTTAATTATTTTGCACTAAGCCTATTTTATTTCCTTACCCCCATAAATTGCTAAATTTGCACACTGAATTTAAATTTATTTCGTTTATTTTTTTTTTTTTTTTTTTTTTTACCCTATGTAACTCTGGTTGTTGTTTAGCACGCTTTGCTTTATCTTGGCCAGGGCGCAGTTGTAAATGAGAAAATTGTTTCAATGGTTTTCTGGGAAAAAAAGGGGAAAAAAAATAAAAAAAAAATTTTTAATATCATCTTCCACAGTCAAAACAGGGGTAAGGTTCTTCCGTGTGTATACTTATTTTGTTTTAAGCTGTCCAGTTGAAGAAAAAATGCCCCACGTCAGAGCAGGAGTAAGGGTTCTTCCCGTGGACACTGAGAAAATTTAGCTGAGTTGATGTAGGAAAAATTTACACATCAGAGCAGGAGTAAGGCTTTCTCCGTAGTTTCGCATGTTTTTTTAATTTCCAGGTGAGAGAAAATTGCCCCCCACGTCAGAGCAGGAGTAAGGCTTTTTCCTGGGTATACGTTCATGTGTTTAAGGGCCAGGTTTTAGAGAAAAATGACCCCAGCAGAGCAGGGGGTAAGGGTTTTTCCTGTAGTACAGGTACATGTTGTTTTTAAATGCCCAGTCGAGAGAAAATCTTCCCCCAGCCAGGCAGGGGTAAGGTTCTCTCCTGTGTGTATCCTTTGGTGCAATTTAAACTTTCCTTCGAAGGGGAAATTCTTCCCCCAAGGAGAGCAGGAGAAGCTTCTCTCTGGTGGTTCTCGGTGAACTTTAGCTCAAATGATGTTTTTAAGCACTTTTCACAGTCAGAGAGGGGGTAAGGGTTCTCTCTGTGGTATTTGTAGGTGTATTTTTAATTTTATGATTTAGAAACTTCCTCACAATGTGGGGAGCGGGGAGACCCCCTAGCTCTGGATCTCCGCTGTTGCTCTCTGGTGTAGAGAAGTCTCAAAATGGCTCCTGTGTGAACAACAAAAGAAGAAAACCCGTCATTTGGTTTTATTACAGTCAATAAATGTATTTTGAAGCCCTTTTTTCATCAGAATTTTCCGTTTTC
>CM072220.1:72433334-72500031 GCA_036851935.1 Coregonus suidteri
CTATGAATGGCTTTTTACTCTTTTTTGTGGCAGTTGAAATGAGACGTCATGGGGAAATGTAACATCACTCTAAATAGAATACGCATTTTTTTGATTTAGTTAGCTTTTCTAAAACTCTCCCCCAGAGAGAATTTCAGCTTGGTTTACTGTATTTACGCCATGCTTAGGTCACATTCTACAGAAAGTAGCCTATAGCTCTAATTTTTTAATTCATGTATGAAGCCTGTCAATGTCTGATAGCCTGTGGTATCACCCGTCCAGCTGACTTGTGTTTTTGATAGACAAAATTAGGGTAGGCCTAGACAGATACGGTGTTTGATAGACAAAAATTATGTGTGGGGCCTCGAAGATAGGTTGTTAAGACACAAATGATGTGTAGGCCTCGAAGATTGGTTTTTGATAGACAAAAATGTGTGTGGGCCCTACGACAGATTGGTTGTTGTAGACAAAAATGATGTGTAGGCCCGACGTATGGTTTTTTGATAGACACAAATGTGTGTGGCCCTACGACAGATATGGGTTGATAGACACAAAGATTTGTAGGCCTGACAGATAGGGTTGCTTTTCAGATACATTTGTATTTAGTAAGGGGTCAATCTTAATTGTTTTTATTAAAAAAGGTTTTTGATGGAGGGACATTTCAATATTTTTGTACTTTAAACACACAGGCCCAGTGGGGCGGCGAAGGGGGCGCAGGGCGCCCCCCCCCTTAAATAAAATTTTTTAAAAATAAAATAAAAAATAAATAAAAAAAAAATAATAAAAAAAAATCAGTATGTCAATATTTGGTTTTTAAAATTGGAAGCACACAGTAATATGTTAAAAGTTGATAAAAATCAAATTCGAAACCTTCCTCTGCCTTTCAAACCCCTCGTCAGCTCTGGGCGATACGAAAGGCCCGAGGAGGGGGTTACGTGCAGTTAACCCCAATTTGAAATTTAAGAATGAATGTTGAAATAAAATGTAGCCAATCAGCGATTTAAATCAATCCAGGAGGGCGATTTTTTTATCGCCCCAACTGCCCCTGAAAAATAGGCCCGGGCTCCAGTGGGCCATTTTTATAACGACAATGGCGAGCGAAAAAGTTACCCCTCCGGGCCAACCCTAACTGGGTGAAATCTCTCCTCCAAGACCCTTTTTGAGAGGAGAATTTTGTCAGAAAAGTTCGGGTGAAAGGCGGGGAGATAAACCTGCCCTTCAATCAGACAGCAGGCTAGCGAAAAGGGGGAAGCAGTATAGCGGGCTTCTCCCGTACGGTACACCGGGAAGGCCCCTTGGCTATGGGTGATGAGCTAAGTTTTTATTTTTTTTCCCGTGCGCTTTTTAAAAAACACGGGGTCAGATTCAGCTGGACGGGTCCCGGAGTGGGGGATATGAAACCTGTCAGAGAAGGAAAGAAACATGAGAACCCAGGGCACACAGGAAACTCTGAAAAGCTAGCTGTATTGGGAAGGGGAACATTGCTACGCAGGGGGAGAGGGCCACAGGATTGCGGTGGGAAAACAATGAGGAGGTGGATAAAAACGGGCCATTCTTCCAAAATTACGTTTGTGTGAAGTTCTGGGGGTTTTTGAGTTGGCCTTGCGTGGGCACGAGGAGACTGACCTCGGAAAACCCCCGGCTTTTTCCGGGGCTTAGTGGTTTTTGTTCCCTCCCTTGACATTGTGCGGGAGGAGCACCTAAGACAGCTCCCTTTTTTAAGGGCCGTAAAAGACGATACAGAACGAGCTGTTGGATGTTGCTGTCAGGTTTAAAAGGATTACTCCGGGAGGAAGTAAAGAGTGCTGATTTTATCGCCTTTAAGGACGAGACGAGACGTTTCCCCCCACTCCGGGTGCTTGGATACGTACATCGATGCAAAAAAGTAAGTCCAAGGGTTTTTTGGGTTCTTTTTGATCGAGAACGCAACCCCCGACACCATCCACGCCTGCTGGAGGGGCCCCGCACCATATCTAAAATGGACAAAAGGCCCAACTTATGCCAGGCTTGACGGAGAAGGGTTTGATGGGGAGCCACCGGGGAGTGCAGGTAAAATAGTGGATGTGTACGAAAATGTGCACTATCCACTGCTATGACATCAGTAAACCCTCATCGCAGAGGCTACTTCACACTCCCCAGGATGGGCACTTTTTTTTTCCCCCCCTTGCAGGATTTTCCTTTTTCCCCAGGTCTCCCAAGCGAACCACGGTGTTTGAAAAAGTGGTTGCGCTAGACCCCAGACCTCTAAACCGGGGGAACTTCCCAGTCGCGTTAAACACTGTGTACGAGACGGGGATGCCCCTCCTAACGTTTTTCCCGACCATCAGAGACTTGGGAATTTTGATGCCCCCGATTCAGAGAGGCGGGGGGCTTTGTGAGGATCTCGAAACGAGGCTTTCTGTTTTTTCGGGCTTGTTCCACAAGTCATGCCAAATGTGGACATGCTTTTCACCCAGCTGCAGAAGAGGAACATCGACCCTGTCTTCTTAAAGCACTTCCCCCGGGGTTCACAGCAGCTGCAACAATCGGGTAAATAACTATATTTTATTGGTATAAAGATTTTGTTAGAAAATAAATAGTTCAAACTTCAACAGTTTAAAACCCTAAATGTGTCTGGTCATCAAAGTGAGTTTTATCAAGAGCCGTCACAATTATTTTGTTTTGTATTTTAAAAGGAAAGAGAAGAACAATCAAAAGTTGAAAATATGCAGGAAAGTACTACACATTTTTGTAAAATTTATTCAGGTGCCCGGGTCAATTTCTAAAAGGGCTAGTTGTTTTGAAGTTTAATTTTTATTGCTAATGCCAGCAGAACAAAATGATGTTGCATCCCCCTCACAAATGTATAGAAAAAGGTTTAAAAGTAAAAACATCAGTTAATTTGTACATCACAGGTTAAAAGATTTACTAAAATTGTGTTATATAAACTTTGTCTGTCCTGTCGTCTGTCTGTCTGTTGTCTGTCTGTTGTAATATATATATAATTATTATTATAAAAAAGTCACGGGTTTGTGGTGGGGGGAATTACAGTGAGTAGAAGTACTGATTGCAAGTTATCAAATTTCAAACTTTATTTTTTGGACCAGGGCTCAATTCCTCTTTTGTGTGGGGAAGCGCATCTGACGAGTCAGGCAACAAGCCCATCCAAGCGACGGAGGATGCTGGACCAGGAGAAAAACAGAGGATTGGCTATAGAGGTAAGTTGTGATGTAATGTCAGTTGTTTCCCCCAGAACTTTTTTCAGGCCTGGTAGTATGTAGCCAAAACCCTGAACATCAGCACCTTGGTAATCATATACTGAGTGGACATAGCATGTGTCAGTCAGATCACTTGCATCACATAGCTAATTGCAATTAAAGCTGATGAGTATCTTTTAAGGTTATGTGATACCATCCTGAGCATGCAAAGACGAGGTTCTCCTTCACATGCAAAAACCTCTCCCTCATCAGCGCAACACTATTGAACGGATGAGTTGCTTCCACAACACAGTGTGAAGTTCCCCGATACAGCGCTTGAAAAACACCGTGGAGGCACCCATGTTGACAAGGCCAAGCTCAAAAACCGAAATGTCCATCATCTATGAGAACAGTGAGTTCAAGGCTTGTAGTGTGCAGTGCCCCTGTACCAGTTCTTCATGGAGAACAACCTTCAGAGCACTTTCACAGAGACTGCCAGCCTCCTCAAGATCCTCATCACCACACCCATGACAACTGGATGAGTCAGAAAGGTGCATTCTCATACACTGAAAAGGATCAAGACTTTCTTTTTTCTGAGAAACAGCATGACACAGGATCGCCCTGAACGCTCTGGCCATGCTCTCCATGGAGAAGAACTTGTTCAGGGACATTCCTGACTTTAATCAAAGGGTCAATTGAGAGGTTTGCCACTCAGAAGGACAGACGGGCACAAAATTCCTGTACAAACTAAGATGACTGAGACACACACACACAGAGCAGCTCTGGGCCGCATGTTTCTTTGTATATAGTTGACCTTAGCATAAAAAAATCCAGTTTATATATGGTACTCTAGAAAGTCTTAACAGTGTCTTTGCTAATATTACTGTATATATGTTGTTTTGTATCAATTAATTGTTGCAGTTCTGGAGCACATTAACAATTAGTCACATTTAGTATGATCATAAAATACTGTATGCTATTCTTCCAGTCAAAGGTTTGAGTTCATCCACTTGATATCCATTTCTATATTATACATCCTTTTATACAGTGTAGAGATTTCCTATAAACTTTATAATAATTTCATGTTATTGTCCACTTTCCCCTCTGTTCTGACAGCATGCCTGTTGCGTTGCCTGTTTACTACCAATGGTGAAAAGTTCACTTTAAATGCAAATGAAAGGCTTGGTTTGTGTAATATGTTTTTGTGTAAGAATGCCTCAACTTTTTAATATTGGCATTAAATAATTACTGAATGTTTCACTGAGCACTGCTGTCCTGCAGTTTGTGTTAAAATATATCGCGATGGTTACAGGAAAAAAAAAGTATGGCACAGCCCACCGAGAATATTTTTTCACCAGCCGCCACTGACTAGGACCATCATTTCAACAGCAGTAGAACCATCATTTCAACAGCACTAGGACCATCATTTCAACAGTACTAGGACCATCATTTCAACAGCACCAGGACCATCATTTCAACAGTACTAGGACCATCATTTCAACAGCACCAGGACCATCATTTCAACAGCACTAGGACCATCATTTCAACAGCAGTAGCACCATCATTTCAACAGCACTAGGACCATCATTTCAACAGCAGTAGGAACATCATTTCAACAGCACTAGGATCATCATTTTCACAGCAGTAGGACCATCAATTTCAACAGCAGTAGGACCATCATTTCAACAGCAGTAGGAACATCATTTCAACAGCACTAGGACCATTCTGGTCTCCTGAGTGGCGCAGTGGTCTAAGGCACTGCATCGCAGTGCTAGCTGTGCCACTAGAGATCCTGGTTCAAATCCAGGCTCTGCTATAGCCGGCCGCAACCGGGAGACCAATGGGGCGGCGCACAATTGGCCCAGCGTCGTCCAGGGTAGGGGAGGGAATGGCAGGCAGGGATGTAGCTCAGTTGATATAGCATGGCGTTTTGCAACGCCAGGGTTGTGGGTTTGATTCCCACGGGAGGCCAGTATGAAAATAATAATGTGTGCACTAACTGTAAATCGCTCTGGATACTACACTTGCCTGCATCTAGCTTATCTATGGTGTAATCATTAGTCCCACAGTTGCAGACAAGTTTCTATTGGACAAATTCAGGTATGTTTATCCCTGTTTCATTCCGTTTGCTTTCGTTTAAGAAACGTTTTTCAACAAATTGGCGGAATGAATACACCCTGATCACACCCTGAACAGTTCACTTTCATAGCCAAACAGTTTGTTGTATTCTTTCTTACCAGTTACACCGGCGGGCCCCGTGGAAATAAAATTAGTAAAACCAAAAGCTTACCTTGACTTGGAAGAGTTCCAGTGTTAGATAGTCATAGCCAGCTACCTAACATAGCATCCCTCTGTTTGAGCCGGGTATTTGAGTAGGCAAAACTAACCATTTGCATTTGCTAGCTAAGTAAGTGAAACTGAAAAAAATGACAAAATATCTCTCTCTCTTGCTCTTCCTTCATTTTTGAAGAAATGCATTTGTTAAAAACTGTTCAACTATTGTCTTTCTCTTTCTTTGAGTCAACTACTCAATACATTTTTATGCACTGCAGTGCTAGCTAGCTGTAGCTTATGCTTTCAGTACTAGATTCATTCTCTGATCCTTTGATTTGGGTGGACAAACATGTCAGTTCATGCTGCAAAAGGTTAGAGGATGTCCTGCGGAAGTTGTCATAATTACTGTGTAAGTCTAATGGAAGGGGTGTGAGAACCATGAGCCTCCTAGGTTTTGTATTGAAGTCAATGTACCCAGAGGTGACGGAAGCTAGCTGTCATTTCAAAACAGTGTGTTTTAATCATTATTTGGTTAAATATTAATGTATATATATTTTTTTATAGTTGTATCTAAAAATGATAACTTTTTTAATGTTTCACTGTTATTAAAAAAAAAAAATGAAATTCACTGAGGGGGGATGGTCCTCCCCTTCCTCCTCTAAGGAGTTTCCACTGATTGCAGGGAATACTGACTGGAGATGTTCCGCCCTCCAAGGCCCCTGAACCTGTGTAGGGATGTGATTTGGATTGGACTGTGACTTTTTTTATGTATTTTAATTTTGTGTGATGTAGTTTTTCCCCCTTTTCCACAATGAACATTTATTTTTACTCTGGTTTACTAACCGAACAGTAGGTGGAGGCATACACATTACGTGAACGTCATTATACTAGATAAGAAGAAGAAGAGGTAGAGGGCCCACCCATACGTAAAAATGTATGCACACATGAATGTAAGTCGTTTTGGATAAAAGCGTCTGCTAAATGGCATATTATTATTATTATTATTATTATTATTATTATTAAGAGGTAGTTAGTCCATCAGTCCAATAGATGTCGTTGTTGCACTGTGGTAGTGGGGGGAACAGGAAGTTCCGGGTTGGCGCGCCCCATTGTTCAGAATAAAGAATGCGCCAGACCTGTGTTGTCAAGACGACAACTTTGTGTCTGTTTCAAATGTATTACTACAGGTATGTAATAGCACGTTTAAACTTTCTAATATCGAAAGAACATGTCATAACATGCTAGTTAACAAATACCGCAAGGTATTCTCCCATTTGGTAAAGTTATTATGTGTTATTTTTTGTGTCAAACCGAGTGAGTGAAAAGAACGTGATAAAAGCTATTTTACAAGTCACATAGCTAGATATTTGCGATTTGTCTGAGTGGATGTACATAATTTTTTTTTTTCGTATAAAAGTAACTTAATAAAATAAAACCATTTGAGATTTCTGTGTTCGTTTGACATGTTATTGGTTTTGTGTGTCAAAATGTATAATCTTACGAGCTGTTAAAATGGCGTCGTCCATTCTGATGTTCGTTTAAAAGTCCACATAGAAGATAATGGCCCCTATCAGATATTTATGTAGTTTGGTGCAGTATATTATTTTACTGTAGTAAATATACATTGGGTGGTCGGGGTTGTTAGAGCCCTGAATGCTGATTGGCTGAAAGCCGTGGTAATTCAGACCTACACCACAAGTATGACAAAAGCAATATTTGTACTGTTCTACATATGTTGGTAACCAGTTTTATAATAGCAATAAGGCGACTCAGGCGTTGCATCGTGCCTAACAGCCCTTAGCCGTGGTATATTGACCATATACCACACCTCCTCTGGCCTTATAGTATAAATATACATGAGTTCTAACTTGGAAAAGCATTTATTAGCTTTCAATTGTACATTTATGCGCCCCGCATATAACCACGAAGACGGACGGAAAGGCCCTAAAGTATTGGAGATTTTTCAGTTAATCGCGGTTAACCACTAACTCACACAAGGATAGAAACATAACAAGCTAATAAGTATGGTGCAAAAGGAAATGGCTCAGTTGAAACAAAGACAGGAAATGGCTCAGTATACACCTATGGAGAAAGAACCACTTAAAGGGTTAAAACAGAGCCAGGAAGTGGCATAACAAGGTTTGGTCCCGCCACCATTGTTTCCAAAAACAGACTGAATAGAAGGAAGAGAAGTCAGATTGTGCCACTATTAAAGAATAAACAAGTGGGTGGGATGGTCAAGATGTTAAGATTGGAAACAATGGTGGAGTAAACTAACCAGGGATGGATTAAGAAAAAGGTGTGTACTAGGAGCAAAAATGAAACTGTATAAAAACTGACAACTGAGTGTAGGAGAGTAGTTGCTCTGCAGACCAGCTCGGCTCTATTGCTTGTGTAAAAAAGTCTATCTTGATTCTACAAAAACTCTGGAAGTACTTTGTTTTTACTGAGGATAAGGACAATTCTCCACAACATTGTCTGTTTCTCTTTATTACTACAGGCCGACTAGGATTAAATCTGAGGCCTGTAACATCAACAGTGAGGACAAACCCAGCCTGCCTCTCTCCTTCCACACTGAGTCCAAACCTACATTCACTGGGTCCTGATTGACAGTCGAGCCCAGTTTGCACCGCAGGTACAAGAGATGGCATCAGTGAAGCTGGAAGACTGCAGTCAAACACTGGAGCTGAATGTCAACATTAAAGATGAAGAAGAGGAGGAGAAGATTGGGAAATCTGTTTCTCATGGTAAGAGCAGGTTCGTTCCAACTTTCCACTGTGCATGAAAAGTTGCAGTAGAACTGTTTCATGATGAACTGTTTCAATGAGAAGGTAGATGTTATTTTTATGCTACTGAGACTTGCATGGATGACACCAGTATGGTCTGTTTGGAATGGGTGGCCAGTAATAAACTGGCCCTGAACATCTAAAACTAAGAGCACTGTATTTGGTAAACAAAATTTCCTAAATTCTAGACCTCAGCTGAATCTGGTAATGAATGGTGTGGTTGTGAAACAAGTTGAGGAGACTAAATTACTTGGCATTACCTTAGATTGTAAACTGTCATGGTCAAAAACATATAGATTCAATGGTTATAAAGATGGGAAGAGTTCTGTCCGTAATAGATGCTCTGCTTTTTTTTGACACCACACTCCAAAAAGCAAGTTCTGCAGGTTCTAGATTTGTCTTATCTTGATTATTGTCCAGTCGTGTGGTCGAGTTCTGTAAGGAAAGACCTAGTTAAGTTAATAAGTATATAGGATATAGGTTAAGAACTTTTGTGAAAGAGCACAGTTTGAAAGATATGGCATACAGAAGAAACCGGATGGACATCATGAAAATGATCGGAGAGGTTGAGGAGTAAAAACAAACAAAATAGAACTATTGTGAAATTGACTGTGTCCATAAAATGTATATAGTATGTATAAGCATGAAGTAGAGGCCTAAGCATTGTTGTTCACTAGTTTACTCCAATTAGGGGAGGGGTGGTGGGGTTGGAAAGTAATAAAGGAAAATATGTATTTTTTAAAGGATACAGTGCCCTCCACAATTATTGGCACCCCTGTTTAAGATGTGGTCGAGGACTTCCAAAAATTCTCCTTTTTTTTTAAACAACATAGAACCCAAATGCAAAAAAAATAGAAAAATCCAACCTTTTATTTAAGTACATTACTTTGGTGTAAAAAAAAAAAATCACACATTTAGGGAAAAAAAAACTTGAAATCATGTGTCCCACAATTATTGGCACCCCTGATGTTAATACTTTGTACAACCCCCTTTTGCCAACAAGACAGCACTTAATCTCCTCCTATAACATTTCAGAAGATTGGAGAACACAGAGAGAGGGATCTTTGACCATTCTTCTTTGCACAATCTTTCTAGATCATCCAGTGTCCTGGGTCCTGTCTTATGCACTCTCCTCTTTAGCTCGCCCCACAGGTTTTCGATTGGGTTGAGGTCTGGGGACTGAGATGGCCATGGGAGGACCTTGAGTTTGTGACTGCTGAACCATTTTTGTGTAGATTTTGCCACATGTTTTGGATCATTATCCTGCTGAAAGACCCAATGACGACCCATCTTCAGCTTTCTGGCAGAGGCCATCAGGTTTTTATTTAAAATGTCCAGGTAGTTCAAAGCGTTCATAATGCCATGCACCCTAACAAGGTTCCCAGGGCCTTTGGAAGAGAAACAGGCCCACAGCATCACAGATCCTCCACCATACTTCACGGTGGGCATGAGGTGCTTTTCGGCATACTCATCTTTTGTTTTACGCCAGACCCACTTAGAGTGTTTGTTGCCAAAAAGCTCAGTCTTAGTCTCATCTGACCAAAGCACACGATCCCAGTTGAAGTCCCAGTGCCGCTTAGCAAACTCCAGACGTTTACGTTTGTGAGTGTTAGTGAGAAAAGGCTTTTTCCTTGCATGCCTCCCAAACAGCTTGTTGGCATGTAGAGAGCGTCTGATGGTTGTTTTGGAGACTTTGTGACCCCAAGATGCCACTCTTTGATGCAATTCTGTGACAGTGAGCTTAGGACTTTTTTTTACTTCTCTTACCATCCTCCTCACTGTGCGTTGTGGCAAGATAAACTTGGGACCTCTTCCAGCCTTGTTTGTCACTGTTCCAGTTGTTTTAAACTTCTTAATGATTCCTCTGACTGTAGATACGGGCAAGTTAAGGCGAGTGGCTATTTTCTTGTAGCCATTGCCTGACTTATGAAGGTCGACACAAATCTGCCTTACTTGAATGGTGTGTTCTCTTGTCTTTGCCATGTTGACAAATGGGTTAGAGAATTAGGCCTCTGTGTCACGTCATATGTATACCCCAGGGAAACAGGAAGTCATGAATTACTAATTAAAAGTTCCTAGATACCCTGACCAACTTTAGCAAATACAGAAAAATACATTAAAAAAAAAAATCAATTAAAATTTTCAGCGGAATTGTTAGGGTGCCAATAATTGTGGGACACATGATTTCAAGTTTTTATTTTTCTAAAAGTGTGATTTTTTTTTTTACCACCAAAGTAATGTACTTAAATAAAAGGTTGGATTTTTCTCTTTTTTTGCATTTGGGTTCTATGTTGTTTAAAAAAAAAGGAGAATTTTTGGAAGTCCTCAACCACATCTTAAACAGGGGTGCCAATAATAGTGGAGGGCACTGTATATATATATATGTATATATTATATTATATATGTATATGTGAAAAATATATATGGGGGATTGGAAGTGATGCAGACAATTACATTGATGGAAGTTACAATCTATCAGAAATATTAAAGCTGATTTATTTTAAATAAAACGGAATAAATAAAAATACCTATTTAAGCTGCAGCTGGCCCAGAACAGAGCGGCACGTCCTGCTCTTCATTGTAATCAGAGGGCTAATATAAATACTATGCATGCTGTACACATATCTCTGACACACACACTTACCCCACCAGACATGCCACCAGGGGTCTTTTCACAGTCCCCCAAATCCAAGAAAGTATACACTATTATATAGAGCCGTTATTGCATGGAAACTCCGTTCCATCTCATATTGCTCAAATAAGCAGCAAACTGCTTTCAAAAACAGATAAAGCAACACCTCATGGCACAACGCCTCTCCCCCATTTGACCTAGATAGTTTTTGTATGTATTGACATGTAGGCTACGTGTGCCTTTTAAAATGTTTTTATGTAGTTCTGTCCTTGAGCTGTTCTTGTCTATTAATGTTCTGTATTATGTCATGTTTCATGTTTTGTGTGGACCCCAGGAAGAGTAGCTACTGCTTTTGCAACAGCTTATGGGGATCCTAATAAAATACCCAAATACCAGTATTGCCAGCATGTGTTTTATTAACTGGGCTATCTGGAGTGCTCAGAGAGTAGACTAAAGAAGTGACGTAGACAAACTGCCAGTAATTAGAACTTCTATGAAATGAGTCTGTGTAGTTAGTAGGCTTGGGTGGTATACTGGATACCAGGGAATTTGGAAAAAGCCACTGGATGGGTTTTCCATACAGCTGAAACTGTTTTCTTGAAGTTTTTCTTGATTAATTTGAATATTTGTAGCTACTTTTTAAGTAAATACCTGCAGAACTTGTGCAATACGTTACGAGATAAAGAACATTACGTCACATTATTATGTAGCTTACGGTAGTCCCCAGTCAACGAGAAGAGACCGGAGCCTTGTGAGTCAATCTCTGTCGTGCAGCATGAGCCAGGTGATCTAATTACAGTATGGAATTCACAACTAAATGTTTGCCAGCTAGATATCTTAACTATTAAGTTAACAGTCTACAATGTGCTAAATGCTCTGCAGTTGCCCATTAGGTTTGCTAATGTAGTAGTTAGTTAGCTATCTAGCTAAGTGGTTAGCTTCTTCCAATCAAGGATTCCCTTGCTAACAGCAGAGAATCCCCACCTGGATCAAGAGCCTTGCTGGCTAATATTAGTTTTGTGCAGGCAGCCAACTGTGAGTGTTTGAGTTACTTGTATAGCTGAGGTCAGAAACTGTACAAAGTGTTCGCATTGCACTCGTTAGCATTTAGTTAGCGTCCTCTATGATGATTCCTTAGTACTAGTTAGCATTTTGTTAGCATTCTGCTCAGTTAAGTTTTTTGACCTTTGAATATTAGTACTTTTAAAATAAATACCTGTAGTCAAGTTGTTCGCTAGGTAATAGATAAAGCACATCGCGTTCATCATTTCGCCCGTTAGATAATTTTTCATTATGAAGCTTTCTGTTAGGTTCTGAACAAACAGAGTAAAAACTCAAAAGGACATCTAGGAAAACCTCAAACCAAGTTCATTCATCCAACGGGTTTCAAACAGCTGCAAAGACAAAGCATGATTACACAAGCACATATATTTATAACCTCCTACTCAACTCCTTACATATCTAGACAGCCAATACATCTCTGATGCTAGTCAGGAACTTAATTGGTTCTTCTCACTGGTGTAGTCATGGCCCTGCCTGATGCTAGAACCTTCGTGGGCGTGAAAGTGTATGCGTGTGAGATAGGACTGTAGTAGGAGGGTCGTTGTGGTGGGCCCCTCTGGCCCCCCTCCCAGAGGTTTCTACTCACTTCATCTGTTGACATGACCTCGAGCCGGATTCCTTGCTCCTCCCTAGTTCTGCAACTGGCCTGCCTTATCAGGAACTGAAACTAGACTGTTGCCCTTTGCCTCCCTCCTTAGGAACAGAAGATGAATTCTGCACTTCCCCTTGTCTCCCTCAGTAACTTTCCATGCACCAAGTTCCTATCCACCCTTCATTGACCCCAACATATACAGTGCCTGCGGAAAGTATTCAGACCCCTTGACTTTTTCCATATTTTGTTGTGTTACAGCCTTATTCTAAAACTACACACTACCCCATAATGACAAAGCAAAAACAGGTTTTTAGACATTTTTGCCAAACTATTAAACAATTTAAAATGGATTCAGACCCTTTACTCAGTACTTTGTTGAAGCACCTTTGGCAGCGATTATAGCATTGAGTCTTTTTGGGTATGACACTACAAGCTTGGCACATCTGTATTTGGAGAGTTTCTCCCATTCTTCTCTGCAGATTCTCTCAAGCTCTGTCAGGTTGGATGGCGAGCGCTGCTGCACAGCTATTTTCAAGTTTCTCCAGAGATGTTCGATCGGGTTCAAGTCCGGGTTCTGGCTGTCCTACTCAAGGACATTCAGAGACTTGTCCTGAAGCCACTCCTGTGTTGTCTTGGCTGTGTGCTTAGGGTCGTTGTCCTGTTGGAAGGTGAACCTTCGTCCCAGTCTGAGGTCCTGAGCGCTCGGGAGCAGGTTTTCATTAAGCATCTCTCTCTGTACTTTGCTCAGTTCATCTTTGCCTCGATCCTGACTAGTCTCTCAGTCCCTGACGCTGAAAAACATCCCGACAGCATGATGCTGCCACCACCATGCTTCACCGTAGGGATGGTGCCAGGTTTCCTCCAGACGTGGTGCTTGGCATTCAGGCCAAAGAGTTCAATCTTGGTTTCATCCAACCAGAGAATCTTGTTTCTCATGGTCTGAGAGTTAGGTGCCTTTTGGCAAACTCCAAGCGGGCAGTCATGTGCCTTTTACTGACAATTGGCTTCCGTCTGGCCACTCTACCATAAAGGCTTGATTGCTGGAGTGCTGCAGAGATGGTTGACCTTCTGGAATGTTCTCCTATCTCCAGAGGAACTCTAGAGCTCTGTCAGTGACCATCGTGTTCTTGGTCACCTCCCTGACCAAGGCCCTTCTCCCCCAATTGCTCAGTTTGGCCGGGCGGCCAGCTCTAGGAAGAGTCTTGGTGGTTCCAAACTTCTTCCATTTAAGAATGATGGAGGCCACTGTGTTCTTGGGGACCTTCAATGCTGCAGACATGTTTTGGTACCCTTGCCCAGATCTGTGCCGTGACACAATCCTGTCTCGGGGCGCTACGGACAACTCCTTCAACCTCATGGCTTGGTTTTTACTCTGACATGCACTGTCAACTGTGGGACCTTATATAAACAGGTGTGTTCCTTTCTAAATCATGTCCAATCAATTGAATTTACCAAGGATTGGCTCGAATCAAGTTGCAGAAACATCTCAAGGATGATAAATGTAAACAGGTTGCACCTGAGCTCAATTTCGAGTCTCATAGCAAAGGGTCTGAATAATTATGTAAATAATATAGTTCTGTTTTATTGTCACACCCTGGCTCTGGGACTCTATATGTTGAGCCAGGGTGTGTTCATTCTATGTGTTGTGTTTCTATGTCGGGAGTTCTAGTTGTATTGTATTTCTATGTTGGCCAGTGTGGTTCTCAATCAGAGGCAACGAGTGTCAGCTGTGGCTGGTTGTCTCTGATTGGGAACCATATTTAAACAGTCCGTTTTCCATTCGTGTTTGTGGGATCTTGTTTCCGTTTTGGTTTGTTCCTTGTTGGCTATGTTAAACCGTAGGACTGCACGTTTCGTTTTGTTGTTTTGTTGTTCTTATTATCACTGAAGATAATAAAGATTAAATATGTTTGTTCATCACGCTGCGCCTTGGTCTACTCTCTACGACGATTGTGACATTTATTTTTAATTTATTAGCAACATTTTCTAAAAACCTGTTTTCGCTTTGTCATTATGGGGTATTGCTAAGGATTATTTTTGTATTTTTATTTTTTAATCAATTTTAGAATAAGGCTGCAACGTAACAAAATGTGGAAAAAGTCAAGGGGGTCTGATTACCTTCCGAATGCACTTGTTAGCAGTTGATGTTATTCTTCAATAACACAGACCCCAAAGCAATCAGGGGGAGAAAAATATATATTTATTCAAAGAGAACCAATCATTTTTTATGCTGGAAAGTAGATTGTAGATGTTTATTCTTCCCTGTTCTCAGTGTTTTCTCCCTTGCCTATGGTTGACCAATTAGAAATCCTTGCAATAACATTGGTCCAATGGCCAAATACCAAGTATCCCGTTTCAGGCTCAATGTATAGACCATTTGGACCAATGCTAACTTGCCACATGTAGCTATGAGTCCCAGACTGGAACCCCTACATAGATACTAAACAGATGTTGAACTGAAAAACAACTGTTTCCATTGATCGTTAATTCCCTGTGTTGTATATTTATCTTGGAATACTCTTGCACACTGTATATAGGCTACTGTATCAATCATTCATTTGTTCATGTCATCACACACCATGCAAGTCATTGAAATGCAATCAAGCATTTTGGGTTTTTAAAATAACAAAGCAACCCTTGAATAATTAGCATAAACAATAAATAAACCGTTCCATTTCGGAAATTGCATTCACAAATCAATGCAACTGTTTTTAGTCTTTGCTGTAATAAAGGCTTAACAATAAAACGTTACAACAGACTCTCTGGTACGCTTATCATTTATTTACTATTTAGTGCGCTTCAACCTGTCAGACAAGCTCAGTGCATATGGTGGATTTGATTACCTGGATGTGCGTATATTCTTCAGCTTTTGTATTTGATTTGATTAAAACACACCATTCACCCTCTGAATGGCACACACATACACAATCCATGTCTCAATTTGTCTCAAGGCTTTAAAGTCCTTCATTAACCTGTCTCCTCCTCTTCATCGACACTGAAGTGGATTTAACAAGTGGCATCAATGAGGGATCATAGCTCTCACCTGGTCAGTCTGTCTTGGAAAGAGTTCATAATGTTTTGTACACTCAGTGCATATCACACCAATTGACTTTTTTTAAATGCTTTTCACACAGGTGACATTGAGACATTCTCTACATCCAGAGAGCAACAGCAGGAAGATCGCAGAGCTAAGAGGTCTCACCAGTGCCCACATTGTGAGGAGATTTTCCCAATTCTATCAAAGCTAAAAATACACCTAAAAATACACACAGGAGAGAATCTGTATTCCTGCACTGACTGTGGGAAGAGCTTCACAACATCACAGGCTCTGACAGTTCATCAGAGAGTGCACACAGGAGAGAAGCCTTACTCCTGCTCTGACTGTGGGACGAGTTTCTCTCTACTGGGCAACTTTAAAAACACATGAACGTATACATACAGGAGAGAAGCCTTACTCCTGCTCTGACTGTGGGAAGAGTTTCTCTCGACTGGGCCACTTAAAAACACATGAACGTATACATACAGGAGAGAAGCCTTACTCCTGCTCTGACTGTGGGGCAAGTTTCTCTCAACTGGGCACCTTAAAAACACATGAACGTATACATACAGGAGAGAAGCCTTACTCCTGCTCTGACTGTGTAAAATGCTTCACAACATCAACTGAGCTAAGACTTCATCAGAGAACACACACAGGAGATAAGCCTTACTCCTGCTCTGACTGTGGGAAGGGTTTCTCTCGACTGGACACCTTAAAACAACATGAACGTATACATACAGGAGAGAAGCCATACTCCTGCTCTGACTGTGGGAAGGGTTTCTCTCGACTGGGCACCTTAAAAACACATGAACGTATACACACAGGAGAGAAGCCTTACTCCTGCTCTGACTGTGTAAAATGCTTCACAACATCAACTGAGCTAAGACTTCATCAGAGAACACACACAGGAGAGAAGCCTTACTCCTGCTCTGACTGTGGGAAGGGTTTCTCTCAGCAGGAAAGCTTGAAATCACACCAATGGATACACACAGGAGAGAAGCCTTACTCCTGCTCTGACTGTGTAAAATGCTTCACAACATCAACTAACCTAAGACTTCATCAGAGAGAACACACAGGAGAGAAGCCTTACTCCTGCTCTCACTGTGGGAAGGGTTTCTCTCGACTGGACACCTTAAAACAACATGAACGAATACACACAGGAGAGAAGCCTTACTCCTGCTCTGACTGTGGGGCAAGTTTCTCTCAACTGGGCCACTTAAAAACACATGAACGTATACATACAGGAGAGAAGCCTACTCCTGCTCTGACTGTGTAAAATGCTTCACAACATCAAGTAACCTAAGACTTCATCAGAGAACACACACAGGAGAGAAGCCTTACTCCTGCTCTGACTGTGGGAAGGGTTTCTCTCAGCGGGAAAGCTTGAAATCACACCAACGGATACACACAGGAGAGAAGCCTTACTCATGCTCTGACTGTGGGTCAAGTTTCTCTCAATCTGGCAAATTAAAAATACATGAACGTATACACACATGAGAGAAGCCTTACTCCTGCTCTGACTGTGTAAAATGCTTCACAACATCAACTAAGCTAAGACTTCATCAGAGAACACACAGGAGAGAAGCCATACTCCTGCTCTGACTGTGAGATGAGATTCTACATATCTGGCAATTTAAAAAGACACCAACGTATACATAAGAAGTGGTAGTGGATGGGATACACTCTATTGTAATCATATTGTTTCTCACTGTGAGAGAACTGTGCAGAGGTACGGGAAAGTTGTAGAATTTTAGCATTTCTTAACTGATCAGTGTGCACCTTGTGAGTTTTGCAGTGCTTAGATAGCTCCTACTGTAAAGATAATGAGAGGGCTAGGATATTGAGGAAACCACGAGTACATGCATCCATGCCGTGTGTCAGCATTGCAGGATGGTGGTGGTGGTGTGGGGTGTGTTTTCATGGCAGACATTGGGCCCCTTGATAAAAGTGGAGCAACGTTTGAATGCCACAGGATATCTAAAAATAATTGCCCTTCATGGCAGCAGTTATCCATCTGCAAATAGATTCTTTCAGCTGGATTATGCCCCATGCCACAAGGCTTGTCCAGAAAAGGTTCCACGAACATGACAGTGAATTCAGGTTACTGCAGTGGCCTTCCAAGGCACCAGATCTCAAATCCAATTGTGCATCTGTTGTAGGAGATGGAATGAGCTATTCTGAGTAGAAATCCACTGCCAGAGAACTTGACACAACTGTGGGAAGCATTGCAGTCAACATGGGCCAGCATCCCAGTGGGACGCTTTCGACACCATGTATAGTCCATGCCCTGACAAATCGAGGCTGTTCTGATGACAAAGACTATCAGCTGTTCAGAAATGACAGGTCCAGAGAGGGGATGCGGGGAGGGGGCATGGCTATGTATGTGAATCACAGTATGCAGGCAAAGAGAAGAATAACTGACCTAGAGAAAGAAGAGTTTGAGTGTCTTCAGCTCCGTCCTAAACAACACCCCAGCTCAGTCTCATCTCTGGTAGGAGTGCTCTAACATCCATCATGGGCACATGACAAAACACTGCAGCAGAACACTGTGGATTATCTCATAATCACTGTCCATGTGATCAGGATGTCCTCTCCCCAAATGGGTCTCATCCTGTGTGGAGACTTTAATCACCTGCCCATCAAGATGCTGACAAACTCCCATCCAGACATGAAACAAGTGGCCAAAGACAAGACCACAGAGGGGACTCCATCCTAGATCTGATCAACACAACCCACTGTACTTACTCCTCTCGGATCCAGTGATCACAAATGTCTGCTGTTCTCTCCAAACACAACATCAGGAGGGAGAAGAGAGGTGCAGCGGAAAAAAGGACATCTGGTAACTCAGAACAGAAAGGAGACCTTTGCACGATGTATGGCCAGTACTGACTGGTCTGCCATATATGAGGTGGAGACATTCAACTCCTGCATTCAAACTGCACTTGATGTATGCATGTCAATAAGAAATAAGAAAACAACAATACTGGACAGCCCTGGATGACTGAAAGAATAAGCTGCCATCAGGAAAATTCAGAATATTTTCAACAGATGGGGAGAAACAATGACATGGAGAAAATACAGAAACACAGTGCAAATGATTATCAAGGAAGCAAAGACAAGCTACTACAAAACTGAAATCCAGGACCTAAAGAAGAAAAACCCTAAGGAATTGTGGGACTTCATTAACAATGGACTGGGACCAAAGAAAACATCAGGAGGGAGAATACAGGTCAAGGGAATTGAAGACGACAACGTGGCTGATGTTTTGAATGGCTTCTTTGCTGAGGCATGGACAAGCACCACACCTCTTGCCATCTTCCCCCTGCCCATGTCTACAAGGCAGGTTGAGCTGTGCAGCATTGGCTAGTTAAAGCAAGTTCTGAACAGACTCAGAGCACGTAAAGCATGTGGGCCTGATGGAATTCCAGCCTGGCTACTAAAGAGCATGCAGAAGATCTAGCCCCTGTCATCAAACACATTGTTAAAACTGTCCCCTGCCAGTAGGAGGTGTTATCTGAGTGCACGATTCAGTATGACTACCTCCCAAAGTCCAGCACTACTACTGCCCTTGTGAAAGCCACATACTCCTGGCTGACAGCTACAGACTCCATAAACCCAACAATGGTGAGGGTGTTACTTGCTGATGTGTCCAAAGCCTTTGATCGAGTAGATCACGCATAGTTCCTGCAACATCTGTCTGACATTGAACTGTGTCCAAGGTTACTAGCCTGGCTCCACAGCTACACCACCGAAAGAGGGCAGAGGGTGATGGCAACTGGTACATTTAGCCCTTGGTCAGAGGACCATCCACAAACTGCACCACTAATCCTAGGAGGACAGGAAGTACCAGTGGTAACAACAACCAAGTATCTTGGTTTTCATCTAGACTCTAACCTCAGTGGTGACACCTGGAGCAGCCAGTGAGAATGGCCTCGATACGCCTTTTTGACTGTTCTTGCCAGTAATGTCCTACTGAAGATCTGGTCACAGTCTATACTATACTGGCCAGACCTTGTCTGGAATACGGTGGAGTGCTGTTAGTTGGATGCAGTAAAAAGCAGCAGGCCCAACTAGACAGGGTGCAGAGGAGGGCCTTGAGGATCATCTCCAGAGGTGGAGCAGTCCAACCACAGCTCCCGTCACTGCAGAGCAGGCGAGAACAGGCTGCAGTGCACCTGGTGAAGGACATGCACACTCTTGACCATCCACTGAATGACCTGCTCCCTCCAAGAAGAGGTAACTGCACCACCAGGCTCCTGAGAAACAGCCACAAGCTGTCCTGTATAACTGCCCGTACAAACCGCCTGCGAAACGCCACTCTACCCACTGCTTTTTTTAAATAACATTTTAATATTTTCAATTTCCATCATGAAAAATGTCCTGTAATGTTTCAAGTGTTCTGTATTCTACTTATGTCACGTATTGTGTTATGTATTTAACAGGTAGCCTAGCGGTTAAGAGTGTTGGGCCAGTAACTGAAACGTCGCTGGTTTGAATCCAGAGCCAACTAGGTCAAAAATCTGTCATTGTGGCCTTGAGCAAGGCAATTAACCCCAATTGGTCCTATAAATCGCTCTGGATAAGAGCATCTGCTAAATTACAAATATGTAATGAAAAATCATGTTTGTACATTAATTTGTGCTGGGCAACCTTTTTTCTTGTGCATAAATATAACAAAGTGTTTAAAGTGAAATAGTTAGTCTATACAGTGCATTCTGAAAGTATTCAGACCCCTTGACTTCTTCAACAAAAAAATAAGTTACAGCCTTATTGTAAAAATGTTTTTTATTTCTTTACAAACAACAACAAAAATCCCTCATCAATCTACACACAATACCCCATAATGACAAAGTGGAAACAGGTTTAGACATTTTTGCAAAACCTTATTTACATTAGTATTCCAGACCCTTTGCTATGAACCTCGAAATTTAGCTCAGGTGCATCCTGTTTCCATTGATATTCCTTGAGATGTTTCTACAACTTGATTGGAGTCCACCTGAGATAAATTCAATTGATTGGACATGGTTGAAAAGGCACACACCTGTCTATATAACATCCCACAGTTGACATTGCATGTCAGAGCAAAAAACCAAGCCATGAGGTTGAAGGAATTGTCCGTAGAGCTCCGAGACAGGATTGTGATGAGGCACAGATCTGGGGAAGGGTACCAAAAAATGTCTGCAGCATTGAAGGTCCCCAAGAACACCGTGGCCTCCTCCATTCTTAAATGGAAGAAGTTTGGAATCACCAAGATTCTTCCTAGAGCTGTCCGCCCGGCCAACTGCGCAATCGGAGGAGAAGGGCCTTGGTCAGGGAGGTGACCAAGAACCCGATGATCACTTTGACAGAGCTCCAGAGTTCAGCCCGCTTGGAGTTTGCCAAGAGGCACCTAAAGGACTCTGATCATGAGAAACAAGATTCTCTGGTCTGTTGTTACCAAGATTGAACTCTTTGGCCTGAATACCAAGCGTCACTTCTGGAGGAAACCTGGCACCATGCCTACGGTGAAGCATGGTCGTGGCAGTATCATGCTGTGCGGATGTTTTTTCAGAGGCAGGGACTGGGTGACTAGTCAGGATCGAGGGAATAATGAACGGAGCAAAGTACAGAGAGATCCTTGATGAAAACCTGCTCCAGAGCGCTCAGGACTTCAGACTTGGGCGAAGGTTCACCTGGCCCAGCCAGAGCCCAGACTTGAACCCGATTTAACATCTCCGGAGAGACCAGAAAATAGCTTTGCAGCAACGCTCCCCATCCAACCTGACAGAGTTTGAGAGGATCTGCAGAGAAGAATGAATGAAACTCCCCAAATACAGGTGTGCCAAGCTTGTAGCATCATACCCAAGAAGACTCGATGGTGTAAGTGCTGCCAAAGGTGCTTCAAGAAAGTACTGAGTAAAGGGTCTGAATACTTAGATATTTCCGTTTTTTTTTATTATAAATTAGGAAAAATGTCTAAACCTGTCTTTTGCTTTGACATTATGGTGTATTGTGTGTAGATTGATGAGGGGAAAAAACAATTTAACCAACTTTAGAATATGGCTGTAACGTAATAAAATGTGGAAAAAGTCAAGGGGTCTGAATACTTTCAGATTGCACTGTATATAGCCAAGCTATCATTGACTAGGTATTGGCACCCCATGTATATAGCCAAGCTATCATTGACTAGGTATTGGCACCCCATGTATATAGCCAAGCTACCATTGACTAGGTATTGTCACCCCATGTATATAGCCAAGCTACCATTGACTAGGTATTGGCACCCCATGTATATAGCCAAGCTACCATTGACTAGGTATTGGCACCCCATGTATATAGCCAAGCTACCATTGCTCATCGTGTATTAATTCCTCTTACTACAATCTTTTTCCTATTATTATAATTGTTGGATTATGTTCTCCATTGTTGGTCAACATTTCACTGTTAGTCTACACCTGTTGTTTACCAAACATGTGACAAAATGAAATGACTACGTGTTTAGTGAATTGTCTTCTAAAACTATGCTGAAAAAATATATAAACTTGACATGTAAAGTGTTGGTCCCATGTTTCATGAGCTGAAATAAAAGATACTGGATATTTTCCATACCCACAAAAAGCTTATTTCTCTCCAACTTGGTGCACAAATTTGTTTCCAGTTCTGTTAGTGAGCATTTTTCCTTTGCCAAGATTATCAATCCACCTGCGAGTTGTGGCATATCAAGAAGCTGATTAAACCGCATGATCATTACACAGGTGCACCTTGTGCTGGGTACAATAAAAGGCCACTCTGAAATGTGCAGTTTTGTCACACAACACAATGCCACAGATGTCTACATTTTGAGGGAGTGCGCAATTGGCATTCTGACTGCAGGAATGTTCACAAGAGCCCAGGACCTCCACATCGGTGGCAAGATGATCCAAGATGGCGTAGTAGTGCAGTTGTGTTTTTATCGTCTGTCTGTAAATAGCCTGTAAATACCCTATTTTTTCGTACATATTTCCCTATCAGACTTTTCATCCTTCTACAAGATATACTTTCCTGCAACCCGCCTCACTCAATGTGGAACGGATTCTATTGACTTACCTTGACTTACCTTTATCTAGAATCTAGAATCTCCAGTTGAAACTAGCTAGCCAGCTAACTAGCTACTTGCTATTTGCTATTAGCCACAGCTAGCGGTGTTTTCACCCAAAACATTGGATTTTTTTCTGCGGGATTAATTTTAATCACTGGACATTGATCACCGGATATTCGGCACGACGAAATCGTCTAATCTGGTTACGACGTTAACCACGAATATTCCATCCATCTGATAGCTCTGGCCCGCTAGCACACGCTAAACTGAACTAGCTACTTGCTATTAGCCACAGCTAGCGGTGTTTCACTCAGGACATTGGATTTTTTTCTGCAGGATTAATTTTAATCACTGGACATTGATCACCGGATATTCGGCCAGTCTGCACAGCGCGTTATCGACCCAGAACATATCAGTTTTTCCGCCGGAATCACTGAATCACTGGACCTTTAACTCCGGATTTCATCGCTACCACCAGCCAGCTACAACAAAACGGACGCTGTGGTCTGGCTAATCACCCTGAGCTAGGCCCATCGCCCATCTCCCGGCTATCTACCTCTCTGTCAACCGGACGGGACCACCTAGTGTTGACACGGAGCCCCGCCGATCCTACACGACTGGTCTGCCGACGAAATCGTCTGATGTGGTTACGACGTTAACCACGAAGATTCCATCCATCTGCTAGCCCTGGCCCGCTAGCACACACTAGCCGTAGCCTCTTACTAGTGCTTCACCACCGGACCTTATGATAACTCAGCTATACAGCTGATATCTGCTGGACTGTTCCTTTTTACGGTACTACATCCTGTTTTATGTTTAGCCTCAGCCCAAACATGGTTAGTTTATTGTTGTTTCAGTTATTTCTAATTGTACTATATCACTGTAGACCCCCCAGCCTAGCTAAACCTGCCTTAGTTAGCTCCTTCGCACCTCCCCCTATACACGCGGAGACCGACTCAATTGATGACTCTAGCGATGTTATCTCTTTCATAGTTACCCAACGCTTAGGGTTACCTCCACTTTACTCATATCCTTCCATATCCTTGGTCTGTACATAATGCCCTGAATCTTTTCTATAACACCCGGAAATCTGCCCCCTTTTTCTATGTACCCAACGCACTAGAAGACCAGTTCTTAAAGCCTTTAGCCGTATCCTTATTCTAGTCCTCCTCTGTTCCTCTGGTGATGTAGAGGCTAACCCAGGCCCTGCAGCCCTCAGTATCACTCCTACTCCCCAGGCGCTATCAGTTGATGACTTCTGTAATCGCAAAAGTCTTGGTTTTCTTGCACATAAATATCAGAAGTCTACTTCCTAAGTTTGAGTTATTCACTGCGTTAGCACACTCTGCCAACCCTGATGTTCTAGCAGTGTCTGAATCCTGGCTCAGGAAGGCCACCAAAAATTCTGAAATGTCCATCCCCAACTATAACATTTTCCGTCTAGATAGAACTGCCAAAGGGGGTGGAGTTGCAATCTACTGTAGAGATAGCCTGCAGAGCTCCATCATACTATCCAGGTCTGTGCCCAAACAGTTTGAGCTTTTACTTCTAAAAATCCACCTTTCCAGAAATAAGTCTCTCACTGTTGCCGCTTGCTACAGACCCCCCTCAGCCCCCAGCTGTGCCCTGGACACCATATGTGAATTGATTGTCCCCCATTTATCCTCAGAGTTTGTACTGCTTGGTGACCTAAATTGGGATATGCTTAATACCCCAGCCATCCTACAATCCAAGCTAGATGCCCTCAACCTCACGCAAATTATCAACGAACCTACCAGGTACAACCCTAAATCCGTAAACATGGGTACCCTCATAGATATCATCCTGACTAACATACCCTCTAAATATACCTCAGCTGTCTTTCAACCAGGATCTCAGCGATCACTGCCTTATTGCCTGCGTCCGTAACGGGTCCGCGGTCAAAACGACCACCCCTCATCACTGTCAAACGCTCCCTAAAACACTTTAGCGAGGAGGCCTTCCTAATTGACCTGGCCCAGGTATCCTGGATGGATATAGATCTCATTCCGTCAGTAGAGGATGCCTGGTTGTTCCTTAAAAGTAATTTCCTCTCAATCTTAAATAAACATGCCCCATTCAAAAAAATACAGAACTAAGAACCGATATAGCCCCTGGTTCTCCTCAGACTTGACTGCCCTTGACCAGCACAAAAAAAACATCCTGTGGCGTACAGCATTAGCATCAAATAGCCCCCGCGATATGCAACTTTTCAGGGAAGTTAGGAACCAATATACACAAGCAGTCAGGAAAGCAAAGGCTAACTTTTTCAAACAGAAATTTGCATCCTCTAGCACTAACTCCAAAAAGTTTTGGGACACTGTAAAGTCCATGGAGAATAAGAGCACTTCCTCCCAGCTGCCCACTGCACTGAGGCTAGGAAACACTATCACCACCGATAAATCTACAATAATCGAGAATTTCAACAAGCATTTTGCTACAGCTGGCCATGCTTTCCATCTGCCTACCACTAACCCGGCCACCAACTCTGTACCCTCTGCTGCAACTTGCCCATGCCCCCCCCGCTTCTCCTTCACACAAATTCAGACAGCTGATGTTTTGAAAGCGCTGCAAAATCTGGACCCCTACAAATCAGCTGGGCTAGACAATCTGGACCCTTTCTTTCTAAAACTAGCCGCCGAAATTGTCGCTACCCCTATTACTAGTCTGTTCAACCTCTCTTTCATAACGTCTGAGATCCCCAGAGATTGGAAAGCTGCCGCGGTCATCCCCCTCTTCAAAGGGGGTGACACTCTAGATCCAAATTGCTACAGACCTATATCCATCCTGCCCTGCCTTTCGAAAGTATTCGAAAGCCAAGTTAACAAACAGATAATCGACCATTTCGAATACCACCGTACCTTCTCCGCTATGCAATCCGGTTTCCGAGCTGGTCACGGGTGCACTTCAGCCACGCTCAAGGTCCTAAACGATATTATAACCGCGATTGATAATAGACAGTACTGTGCAGCCGTCTTCATCGACCTGGCCAAGGCTTTCGACTCTGTCAACCGCCGCATTCTTATTGGCAGACTAAATAGCCTTGGTTTCTCAAATGACTGCCTCGCCTGGTTCACCAACTACTTCTCAGATAGAGTTCAGTGTGTCAAATCGGAGGGCCTGTTGTCTGGACCTATGGCAGTCTCTATGGGGGTGCCACAGGGTTCAATTCTTGGGCCGACACTTTTCTCCGTGTATATCAATGATGTCGCTCTTGCTGCTGGTGACTCTCAGATCCACCTCTACGCAGACGACACCATTTTGTATACATCTGGCCCTTCATTGGACACTGTGTTAACAAACCTCCAAATGAGCTTCAATGCCATACAACAATCCTTCAGTAGCCTCCAACTGCTCTTCAACACTAGTAAAACTAAATGCATGCTTTTCAATCGAACGCTGCTGGCACCCGCCCCACCCGACTAGAATCACCACTCTTGACGGGTCTGACCTAGAGTATGTGGACAACTACAAATACCTAGGTGTCTGGTTAGACTGTAAAAACTCAACTTCCAGACTCACATAAAGAATCTCCAATCCAAAGTTAAATCTAGAATCGGCTTCCTATTTCGCAACAAAGCCTCCTTCACTCATGCTGCCAAACATGCCCTCGTTAAAACGGACTATCCTACCGATCCTTGACTTCGGCGATGTCATTTACAAAATAGCCTCCAACACTCTACTCAGCAAATTGGATGTAGTCTATCACAGTGCCATCCGTTTTGTCTCCAAAGCCCCATACACTACCCACCACTGTGACCTGTACGCTCTTGTTGGCTGGTCCTCACTACATGTTCGTCGTCAAACCCACTGGCTCCAGGCCATCTATAAATCACTACTAGGCAAATCCCCGCCTTATCTTAGCTCATTGGTAACCATAGCAGCACCCACCCGTTGTCTGCGCTCCAGCAGGTATATCTCACTGGTCATTCCCAAAGCCAACACCTCCTTTGGCCGCCATTCCTTCCAGTTCTCTGCTGCCAATGACTGGAACGAATTGCAAAAATCTCTGAAGCTGGAGACTCTTATCTCCCTCAATAACTTTAAGCATCAGTTGTCAGAGCACCTTACCGATCACTGCACCTGTACACAGCCCATCTGAAAGTAGCCCACCCAACTACCTCATCCCTATATTGTTATTTATTTTGCTCTTTTGCACCCCAGTATCTCTATTTGCACATAATCTCTTGCACATCTAGCATTCCAGTGTTAATACTATTGTAATTATTCTGCACTATAGCCTATTTACTGCCTTACCTCCATAACTTGCTACATTTGCACACACTGTATATATATTTTTCTGTTGTATTTTTGACTTTATGTTTTTTACCCCATATGTAACTCTGTTTTTTTTTTTTTTATTGCACTACTATGCTTTATCTTGGCCAGGTCGCAGTTGTAAATGAGAACCTGTTCTCAACTGGCTTACCTGGTTAAATAAAGGTGAAATAAATTTTTTTTTTTTAAATCGGTCTTCTTCACCTGCAGGATCATCTGAGACCAGCCACCCGGACAGCTGATGAAACTGAGGAGTATTTATATCTGTAATAAAGCCCTTTAGTGGGGGGAAAATCCTTCTTATTGGCTGATGGGTGGGCCCCTGTCATGTGAAATCCATAGATTAGGGCCTAATGAACGTATTTCAATTGATTGATTTCCTTATATGAACTGTATCCCAGTAAAATTGTTGAATGTTGTGTTTATATTTTTGTTCAGTGAAAATCTTACAAAAAAACTGATGATGAATATGTTTGGAAAACTGCATTGATCTGCCAATGAAAAATAACATTAGTACATGAATTAGTACTGGTCAACCTCTCCTTCTCTTTTGTATTCAGTTCTTCCATATCAGATCTGACAGTATGAATGGTTCTTATGGTTGTATTCAGTTCTTCCATATTAGATCTGACAGTATGAATGGTTCTTATGGTTGTATTCAGTTCTTCTATATTAGATCTGACAGTATGAATGGTTCTTATGGTTATATTCAGTTTCTTCCATATTAGATCTGACAGTATGAATGGTTCTTATGGTTGTATTCAGTTCTTCTATATTACATCTGACAGTATGAATGGCTCTTATGGGCTGAGTGCCTGGAGTGTTTTGGTATGACCACAGTCAGGAATTTTCTCTGACCCTGTGATCTCACCAGGACAGAACCACATGTCTCTATCACACTCCAGCCCAGAAGGTGGCAGTGATGTACCTTTAACGTTGGTCTGAACACCACCAATAAACACCATAGAAGAAGAATGCATGCTTAGCAACAATCAAGGGGCCATGCAGCTTTTCCACTGTCCCAAAGACTGTCTATTATATGGAACAGATTGGCATGTGACCACTCTACAATGTAGACACGTCCTCAAAGATTGGACATGAATCTGTGTTGGTCAAACTCTTCTCTTCTCTATCATTAAATACAACAAAACTATGTTTTAAGTGAAAAATTTTAGTGTTTGTTTGAAGCTGGAAGAAATACCTGAAATGAGCATGACAAAGATACATTTGACCTATGCACTAACAAGCTTTTTCAATATACGCAGCTTTGTCACCTGTGACTGTATACAGTGGGGGGGAAAGTATTTAGTCAGCCACCAATTGTGCAAGTTCTCCCACTTAAAAAGAGAGAGAGGCCTGTAATTTTCATCATAGGTACACATCAACTATGACAGACAAAATGAGAAGAAAGAAAATCACATTGTAGGATTTTTAATGAATTTATTTGCAAATTATGGTGGAAAATAAGTATTTGGGTCAATAACAAAAGTTTCTCAATACTTTGTTATATACCCTTTGTTGGCAATGACACAGGTCAAACGATTTCTGTAAGTCTTCACAAGGTTTTCACACACTGTTGCTGGTATTTTGGCCCATTCCTCCATGCAGATCTCCTCTAGAGCAGTGATGTTTTTGGGGCTGTCGCTGGGCAACACAGACTTTCAACTCCCTCCCAAAGATTTTCTATGGGGTTGAGATCTGGAGACTGGCAAGGCCACTCCAGGACCTTGAAATACTTCTTACGAAGCCACTCCTTCGTTGCCTGGGCGGTGTGTTTGGGATCATTGTCATGCTGAAAGACCCAGCCACGTTTCATCTTCAAGGCCCTTGCTGATGGAAGGAGGTTTTCACTCAAAATCTCATGATACATGGCCCCATTCATTCTTTCCTTTACACGGATCAGTCGTCCTGGTCCCTTTGCAGAAAGACAGCCCCAAAGCATGATGTTTCCACCTCCATGCTTCACAGTAGGTATGGTGTTCTTTGGATGCAACTCAGCATTCTTTGTCCTCCAAACACGACGAGTTGAGTTTTTACCAAAAAGTTATATTTTGGTTTCATCTGACCATATGACATTCTCCCAATCCTCTTCTGGATCATCCAAATGCACTCTAGCAAACTTCAGACGGGCCTGGACATGTACTGGCTTAAGCAGGGGACACGTCTGGCACTGCAGGATTTGAGTCCCTGGCGGCGTAGTGTGTTAATGATGGTAGGCTTTGTTACTTTGGTCCTAGCTCTCTGCAGGTCATTCACTAGGTTTCCCCTGTGTGGTTCTGGGATTTTTGCTCACCGTTCTTGTGATCATTTTGACCCCACGGGGTGAGATCTTGCGTGGAGCCCCACATCGAGGGAGATTATCAGTGGTCTTGTATGTCTTCCATTTCCTAATAATTGCTCCCACAGTTGATTTCTTCAAACCAAGCTGCTTACCTATTGCAGATTCAGTCTTCCCAGCCTGGTGCAGGTCTACAATTTTGTTTCTGGTGTCGTTTGACAGCTCTTTGGTCTTGGCCATAGTGGAGTTTGGAGTGTGACTGTTTGAGGTTGTGGACAGGTGTCTTTTATACTGATAACAAGTTCAAACAGGTGCCATTAATACAGGTAACGAGTGGAGGACAGAGGAGCCTCTTAAAGAAGAAGTTACAGGTCTGTGAGAGCCAGATATCTTGCTTGTTTGTAGGTGACCAAATACTTATTTTCCACCATAATTTGCCAATAAATTCATAAAAAATCCTTCAATGTGATTTTCTGGATTTTCTTTTTTCTCAATTTGTCTGTCATAGTTGACGTGTACCTATGATGAAAATTACAGGCCTCTCTCATATTTGTAAGTGGGAGAACTTGCACAATTGGTGGCTGACTAAATACTTTTTCCCCCACTGTAAGTCTGAGGCCAGTAACATAAAAAGTGAGGACAAACCCAGCCTGCCTCTCTCCTTCCACATTGAGTCTAAACCTAAAGTCACTGGATCCTGATTGTGACAGTGGGGCCCAGTTTGCACTGCAGGATCCAGAGATGGCATCATTGAAGCTGGAAGACTGCAGTCAAACACTGGAGCTGAATGTCAACATTAAAGATGATGAAGAAGAGGAGGAGAAGATTGGGGAATCTGTTTCTCATGGTAAGAGCAGGTTCTATCTAACTATAAGTAATCTTTTTTTTTGTCAAGCAGTGGCAAATATACAGCACCAGTCAAAAGTTTGGACACACCTACTCATTCAAGGGTTTTTCTTAATTTTTACTATTTTCTACATTGTAGAGTAATAGAGAAGACATCTAAACTATAAAAATAACACATATGGAAATCAGTACTAACCAAAAAAGTGTTAAACAAATCAAAATATATTTTAGATTCTTCAAAGTAGCCACCCTTTGCCTTTGACAGATTTGCACACTCTTGGCATTCTCTCAACCAGCTTCACCTGTAATGCTTTTCCAACAGTCTTGAAGAATTTCACACACATGCTGAGCACTTGTTGGCTGCTTTTCCTTCACTCTGCGGTCCAACTCATCCCAAACCATCTCATTTGGGTTGAGGTCGGTTGATTGTGGAGGCCAGGTCATCTGATGCAGCACTCCATCACTCTCCTTCTTGGTCAAATAACCCTTACACAGTCTGGAGGTGTGTTGGGTCATTGTCCTGTTGAAAAACAAATAATCCCACTAAGCGCAAACCAGATGGGATGGTGTATCGCTGCAGACTGCTGTGGTAGCCATGCTGGTTAAGTGTGCCTTGAATTCTAAATAAATCACCAGCAAAGCACCATCACACCTCCTCCTCCATGCTTCACGGTGGGAACCACACACGTAGAGATCATCTGTTCACCTACTCTGTGTCTCACAAAGACACTGCGGTTGGAACCAAAAATCTCAATTTGGACACATCAGACCAAAGGACAGATTCCCACCGGTCTAATGTCCAATAGCTCATGTTTTTTGGCCCAAGCAAGTCTCTTCGTCTTGTTGGTGTCCTTTAGTAGTGGTTTCCTTGCAGCAATTCCACCATGAAGGCCTGATTCACGCAGTCTCCTCTTAACAGTTGATGTTGAGATGTCTGTTACTTGAACTTGTTATTTTGATTTGTTTAACACTTTTGTTGGTTACTACATGATTCCATATGTAATTTCATAGTTGTGATGTTTTCACTATTATTATACAATGTAGAAAATAGTAAAAATAAAGAACCCCTGGAATGAGTAGGTGTTCTAAAACGTTTGACTGGTACTGTATGTGAATTTGGGAATATCTACTATAGGTTAAGTACCGGCACCTATTTCAGTCCAAGTCAAGCACTGAAGTAGATAATTTAACAAGAATAAATATAATATATTTTTTTTTTAGAGAATAAAGAAAGTGCCAGAACTGTCAAGACAATAACTTTTTGTGTCTGTTTCTCATTGTTACTACAGGACGACTAAAATTAAATCTGAGGCCGGTAACATCAATAGTGAGGACAAAACCAACCTGCCTCTCTCTTTTCACACTGAGTCCAAACCTACAGTCCACTGGTTCCTGATTGTGACAGTGGAGCCCAGTTTTCTAAGCAGGATCCAGAGATGGCATCAGTGAAGCTGGAAGACTGCAGTCAAACACTGGAGCTGAATGTCATCATTAAAGATGAAGAAGAGGAGGAGAAGATTGGGAAATCTGTTTCTCATGGTAAGAGCAGGTTCATTCCAACTTCCCACTGTGCATGAAAAGTTGCAGTAGAACTGTTTCATGATGAACTGTTTCAATGAAAAGGTAGATATTATTTCATGCTACTGACCCTTACATGGTTTGACACCAGTATTGCCAGCATGTGTTTTTATTCACTGGGCTATCTGGAGTGATCAGAGAGTAGACTAAAGAAGTCAAGTAGACAAACTGCCAATGTTTTAAAGTTCTATTAAATGAGTCTGTGTAGTTACTAACCCTTGTGATAGTGAGTGGAGGATGACACTAACCCTTGTGATAGTGAGTGGAGGATGATATGGCTTCTACATCTGCATTGCTTGCTCTTTGGGGTTTTAGGCTGGGTTTCTGTAAAAACACTTTGTGACAACTATGTAAAAGGGCTTCATAAAATACATTTGATTGACATGTATATCATACCAACTGACTGGTTCTTCTGATGTTGTTCACACAGGAGACCATGTTGAGACATTCTCTACATCCAGAGAGCAACAGCAGGAAGATCACAGAGCTAAGAGGTCTCACCACTGCCCACATTGTGAGGAGAGTTTTCTCAATTCTATCAAAGTTAAAAATACACCTAAAAATACACCCAGGAGAGAATCTGTTTTCCTGTACTGACTGTGGGAAGAATTTCACAACATCAAAGGCTCTGACAGTTCATCAGAGAGTGCACACAGGAGAGAAAGCCTTACTTCTGCTCTGACTGTGGGGTGAGTTTCTCTCAACTGGGCAAGTTAAAACAACATGAACTTATACACACAGGAGAGAAGGCTTACTCCTGCTCTGACTGTGGAAAGAGTTTCTCTCGAACTGGACCACTTAAAAACACACCAACGGATACACACTGGAGAGAAGCCTCATCACTGCACTGACTGTGAGACGAGATTCTACAGATTGGGCCATTTAAAACGACACCAATGTATAAAGGTGTAATCCTCATCAGTTCTCTCAGACCAGCTAAGATTAGTCACTCCACATAATTCTCATCTCATAAAATAATTGGCAACGTTGAATTGGATCAAATGAAGAAAGCGTAGGACACTAGTGTAATCCTATTGTTTCTCACTGTGAGAGAACTGTGCAGAGGAAAGGGAGTGTTGTAGAATGTTAGCATCTCTTTACTTTACTCATCAGTGTTCAACTTGTCAGTTTTGGTGTGTTTTGTTATCTTCTACTGTAAAGATATTGAGATGACCTTGGATTTGCCCTTAGGGTTGAATACCCTGCGTGATGATTGACTGGGTGGTGCTGCTTCCATCTGCACTAAACCTATTATTCTATACGTACATCCGTGCCACTCCATTTAGTATCATAATAACCTTACCTTATGTTACATAAGGCTAAAAAAGAATAGTGGTCATACAATATGCTATATATGTACACTGAACAAAAATATAAACTTGACATGTAAAGTGTTGTTCCTATGCTTTTGTTTAATTCACGGCATTCAAAAATATACCTTGGATTTGTCCTTAGTGTTGAATTCCCTGTGTAGTGGTTGACTGGGTGGTACTGCTTCCATCTGCAGTTTTCTGTGGTAATGAACTATTAGACACAACATGTATCAGATAGAGATGGTGTGATGATCAGTTTTCACCATTAGTTTGGGTATATTATTTTTGCTATGTTACAACTTTGTTTAATGATAAACAGACTTTAAAACAACTACATGTGTTTATTAAATGTTATTTTAAAACAATAATTGTTATTGTAGTCATTGATATTGAATGGTTGGATATTTGCACTCAAGCCAATTTAGTTCATCTGCCATTAATTTATGGCATTCAAAATGTATATTTCTCAATTATAATAATATATTACTCAAAACATGTCACTACACCTCTACACACACCAAATTGAAACACTTAGATACCTTTTTTTTAAACAAGGTTGATTTTGTCTAGCTAATTAAACTCACTGTTTTATTCTCCATGCAGGAGTTAGTCCGTAGCAGGTGTGGGGTTGTGGGTAGGAAAATATGGCAGAAGTGCTGTTCGATTCTGATGGCGCGCGGTGGAGTGAAGTTGGTAAGATGAATGGAACACAGTGCCAACGAAAAATGGAGCAAAGAGCGAAAGTCATCAACACCAAACGTATTTATACCAAGAGAGATCATGATACAGGAAGAAGAGAGATCATGATACAGGAAGAAGAGAGATCATGATACAGAAAGACACAGGAAGAAGAGAGATCATGATACAGAAAGACACAGGAAGAAGAGAGATCATGATACAGAAAGAAACAGGAAGAAAGAGGGATCATGATACAGAAAGACACAGGAAAGAAGAGAGATCATGATACAGAAAGAAACAGGAAGAAGAGAGATCATGATACAGGAAGAAGAGATATCATGATACAGAAAGACACAGGGAATAAGAGAGAATGATACAGAAAGACATAGGAAGAAGAGAGATCATGATACAGGAAGAAGAGAGATCATGATACAGAAAGCAGTGGATTGTCTAGTAAAGAAAGCATAGGGCCAAGGTAGGGAGCAAGAGTAGTGATGTGTTGGAGTGGAAAGTGGTGATAGTGTTTGATGAGACCACAGGGCCTCACTTACACCCTCTCCGACTTAACTAATGCCGTAGAGAAAGAGGTAGGTGAAGTGAAATTAGCTTGGTTCATTGGAAATGGTAGATGATTTAATATTGTGTGGTAGCCAGGCTCAGCAAGGGAAGATTTAGAAAATGGAAAAACTGAATGGGATGAAGATTAAAAGCCATGTCCCTGGTGCTGATGCAGGTTACAGATGATACTAAAGACAATGTGAAGGGAGGCAGAGTGATTGAGGCCAAAAGGTTGATCAGTAGGAAAAGAGGGTCAAAGAAGTGAAAAGCTTATCAGTAATGCTGAGGTTTTGAGAAAGTCTTGCCGGGAAAAGTACAGATAGGATTCCTTACTTTCAATGTTAGAGAATTTGTCCATATATGCACTGCAGTGTTTTAAAATGCCAAAGAATGGGACGTGTAGCTGCTTTAGTGTAAAGGAAATAAAAAGTTGTGCCAAGTGTGGAGGAGCACAAGGTTATGGTGAATGTGGAAGCAATGTGAAGGTTAAGTGCTGTAATTGTGTGGGGGAGAACACAGTGCAGCGTTTGGTGGATTTCCAGGTACAGAGAGAGGCTCAGAGATATAGGATCAGTCATGCTGTATCGTATGGCAGAGGCCATAAAAACAGATTGGTAGAACTACAGTGTGGACTGATGGAGCTTACATGGATGTACCTGTAGTAAGTGGACCTACTGTCGGGGCTGGTGCTTCTGATGGTCCTAGCATGGTTTCAAGGGCCTGTTCAGAAATCTTGTGCTCATGAATGTGAATAAAGTTTGACTCCATAGCTTTCATTGGTAAGGTTGTCAACACGACTCGGGTTATGGAAACAGAAATGCAAGGTTGAAGGTTACTGTGGAGACGGCAAAAAGAGATATTGGGGCTAACAGATGTTAGTGTTGAAATGGTTGTTGACATGCTGAACAATCCTAAGGGTGGAGTGTTTCCGCATGATATAGATAAAGTTTAATGGGGTTGGGGAGGGTGTGGTTGAATTTAGGGATTTATTTGGTTTAGAATTGTATTTTCATGGTAGGACAGAATTGGCCAGATCATGATTCAACGTACATTCCAGCACAGTAGGTTGCGGCATGCACATAACGGTTGTTTGCGGACCGCCATGATAATCAACGAAGAAGAAGAAGAAGTCTTGCGTTGTTGCGTCTATGGATTAAGGAAACTGTGGCGGTGTGGAACAGGAAGTTCCTGGCAGGTGTGTGCATCGGTCTTCAGAATAAAGAAAGCGCGCCATAATTGTGCAGTCGACACGATAACTTTGTTGTATTTACTACAGGTATGTAATAGCGCGTTTAAACTTTCTAATATCGAAATAACATGTTATAACACAGAGCTGCCAACTCTAACGCTTTCGCCGTGTGGCACACGTTTTTGCCTGTTTTCACACGCACTCACGCCACACATCCAATTTTCTCACGCACGGCAAAAAAAAATTGCCAGAGACTCCTTTTTTTTTTTTTGTTCCTTTTTTCAAACTCCCCGACGGTAGATGGCGCTGATGAGCGCCACTGAACCATATGCGCTGCACCCCCGAAGTTAGCGACAGAAGAAGAGATACCATTGCCCCGCGAAAGACAACAGGAGAAGAAACGGTCACTACCTCAAGAAGTCTGATAAGAAGCTGAGCTGAGACTAGGTATGTAACAATGAAAAATGTCCGTCCAATTTGAGTAACTCACTCTCTTAAACTTTAAATCTTGAAAGAAATTATTTGTTTGTGCGTGTGAACATGTTTTATGTTGGTGAACTGTAAACTCAGCTGATTTCGAACAGGTAAAGATGTATTCCAAAGAATTGAACATAAATACAGGAAATGTGTGCAATAGAAGTAGGGTATGTTTTTGTAACTGAGAGTAGAGTTATTAAACCAACATGACCATTTTTAATTGTTTAAGGTTTCAAAGATGTCCCCCGCAAGAGACCTTTGCCAGGACAAAAGCGTGAAACCTTTTATTTTTAAAAAAAAAAAAACAAAAAAAAAAAGTAAAAAGAACCAGCCAAGTGCAGAAACAGACAGACAAACACACTGACAGAACAGCCAGAACGATTGATAGAAACGACAAGGACAACAGACAACATACAGGAGCAACACAAAAGGACAGAGAGAGCAGGAGACAGGGACATACTGACAAACAAGCAGAGGAGCAACAGACAGGAACAGACTGACAAAACAAGCAGCAGAGGAGCAACAGACAGGACAGATTGACGCACATGCAGAGGAGCAACAGACAGCGACAAATAGAACAACCAACAGGGCAGATGGAAGGAGACACAGAGGGACAGACAGAAGAACCCCCCCCAATCCAACAGCAGGGCCAGAAGAGTCGTGCTCTGTGCTGGAGCAGCAACATATAGATCCATTTTCCCAAAATGAGTGGACCCTCTTCATGGCCATGTATTACCAGAGTGGAGCCTCAACGGCACTACTGGTGTGCAGTCTGCCGTATTGAGAAAACTCATGTTGCCACCAGGGTGTGACAGATGTAGTGCGCCATATAAAAGCAAAGGCCACCAAGATAAGCAAACGAGCTCTCCAGTACCACAGCCACAATATCCCAATATGCATGGCCGTTCCATCTGTACGGGGGTATGTCTGCACAAGAGGTTAAGGTATGAATATGTGTGAATGATTCTGTCAAGGTTCAGTCAAGAGTTTTGTGTTCTAGTTGATCACGGTAAAGTCATGGTTGATAGTTTTTGACTAATTTGTGGTTTGTATTTCAGTGTAGTACAGTCCAGTTTTCTTAATTTGAGATCTTAGTTGCTGAATGTGTTTTTTTACCTGTGCCCTATTATCGCAGGCGTCTATTTTAAATAAACTATGGGTCTTTTTTGGGAGGATTCATAATTTTTAATTTCTTACAGACAAGAAGGGCTGAGGTCAAATGACAGCTGGGTTGGTAGTTCACAACGTCCCCCTAGGCCTTTGCGGACCACCTGGGGGCCTCTCCTAAAATAATGTTTTTCGGAGATTCGAAGACAGCGCAGGAGTACAGGTGTGCCAGGACTAAGTTCATCCTGCATTACCAGATGAAGCACTCGCACATAATATTTCCACAGGAGCTTGTGAAGGAGATGAAAAAAGCCCCGTATACCCTTGTTACGGATGGGCTGGGAATGACACTGGTATTTCACAAACTATTTGAGATTTTTTCTCCTCTGCAAAACACATGTGCTTTGTGTATTTTTTAAACATCTCATGACATGAAACATCTGTATGATTCTAACTTGTCATTATAGGAGTGGAAAAGATGTTAACCCGCTTACTGTCCCGGGTCTTCATGGGCAGCAAAGTTGTCCACCAGTCTTAAATATGTGCACCAACAACTGGGACCAGAGGTGTGGGACAGCAAGTGAGGATTCATTCACCAAAATTAACTCCACCATAGAGGAGCATGGCATCCCTTGGGAGAACTGCATTGGTCTCTCAGTTTACAATGCAGCTGTGAACTTGGACCACGTAATTCCATTGCCTCTAGGGTGCTCCAGAAGCATCCCAACACCTATATTCATGGTTGTCCTTGTCATGTGGCACATAAACACCGCCAAAGCTGCAGGAGTGGGATTTTTTAAAGATTTTTTAAAGTGAGTTAAGGCCTGATTTATCTTTACATGTACATTTTTATTTTGTATCCTAATTACGTTTACGTGCATTGACTGAATGTGTTATGATTGATTTATGCATTGCAGGTGTCCGTTTTGATTTGGAGGATATGGGTAGTGGACATCGGTTACTGGTTCAAGGGTAGCACAAATCGGAAAGGATACCTGTCAGGTATGCATGTTTGATACTATTTAATTGTAATACTGAAATGCTGAGCGGTAGAGAAAATAATATGATAATGATTTTAATGTCTAAAACAGAGTTTGTGAGCTCCATGAAGCGGAGTACAGGAGGTCCCAAATCCTGCGTATCTCGGTCCCGTTTGCTAAGCCTTGAACGTTGTGTGACCAGGATCCTGAGGCTGTATGAACCTCTGGCCAGCTACTACAAATCTGCTAGTATGGTCATCCATTTCAATTTCATTTATGCCGCAACTACATGGATTGTTAGTCACATACTTGTATTAATGACAACCTCTTGTTTTGGTGTTATTTATTGATTGATTCAAGATGAAAATCAGGCGCCCAGGTTTCAAGAGACTTGTGCAGACATTCACTGACCCCATGAGCAGAAGTGTACCTGCTGTTCTTCCAAGCCACCGTACCAACTTTCACATTCTTTCAACTTGCTGCTTCAGAGAGGAGCAGTCATCAATATTTTTGTTACATGATGAGGTGGGATTGGATTTTGCAGTTTTTTTTCTCATTCTGTGTATCTTGCTGATATCTGCAGGGATCCTCTGAAACAGATTTTCACCAACTATTTTTGTAAATGGTCTGTTATAGATGGTTGAAAATTCGTACGCAAGCTATGTTCCAAGTTATGGTTCCAGCAGCTCTGCAGTGCCATGAGGAGCTTGTGAAATTGCCTTTGAAGAAAAGGCAAACCATTTACCAGGTTTTAGTAGTTTGACTATTATTGATGATCAACACTGTGATATGTGATATTTAGCCTTGTACCTTATTTACCGATATGCTGTATTGGGTTCAACAACCAGGGCTAAAACTCTTAAACAGAATTACTCCACGAGGGTGACATCACACACAGCAGGGGTTTAAATTCCATAAAACCCTGTGTTGTGTTTTTGGGGGACTATGTTTGTGGACTATGCATTAAAACTCCACTGGAAAAAGGCCAGATAAAGCACGCAAAATTTGTAGAGTCCGGCGAGGGGCCTAAAAGTGACATCAAAAGATGTCCTGTATTTTGAAAAAGGGTTTTTTTTTTTTTCTCTAATTTTGGGCCCCTTATCATCTTAGCAAAAATACCCTGTTTTTTTATGATGGGGTTTTGTTCACCCTTTAAACTGCACAGGGAGATATTTTTTATGGGGTTTCCCCCAAAAGATGTGTATGAACTGTGCGGGTTGATGACTAATACCTAAAACGTAACAACGGTAACTTATTTTCATAAATGGGTTTTCCCCCTCCCCCCATACCATTGGCCGGGGAGCATAAACCTTCGGGGTGAGGGGGTTTCAAATTTTTAATAAAGACCATCCCAAGATACCCCTGAGGCCCTAAATAAAAATGGAAGCTTCTGGGCTAAAATGGAAAACCCGGGAAGAAAAGGAAATTTTTTTTTTCCCTTTTTTGTCTTCCTTTTGGCAGGTGTGGTTTGGCTCCCCTCTTTTGTTAAAAATTTGGGTTGCACCCTATATGTGTCATGCATTTTTTCAAATTATGCATTTTTTATCTAAAATTTTTGTTAAGGGACCCAACCCTACAGTAAAATCACAGTATTAATCAATAAAAAATAAAGGGTATGTTTTTTCCATTGTGTTTTGGGGGCTTTTCCATGGGTTGACGGACCCAAAAAGAATTCGGAGGCTTGTCCCGTCGCCAAGTTTGTCCTGGGGTTGCCCCATGCAAAACGCAGATGCTGAGAGGGTTTTTCAGTTGTGGGACTGAAAAAAAAAGCCAAAGAAAAAAACAGCCTAGCTTTGGTGGCACCCTGTCCCAAAAAAGGGACCAAAAAGGGGGGGGCCAATCGGGAAGCCCTGCTTCAAAGGGGAGCCCCCCTCCGATATCATCAAGGCCCCCAAAGAAGGCCCGGGCCCCAGAAAACCCATGCCGACAGTCATAGACAAGGGGCCCCTTTTGAGATGAGCCAGGCCTGCGCAGAATCAAATCAACGGCGTTTAAACCGCCCAATGCATGGGGTTTAAAATTTGTTCCGATTTTAAAATATTAGTCTCTCTGAGCCTTTTGGTACATTTGCATCCTGTTTAGGGGGGTTTCTTTTCGGTTCCCCTTTTGTCTGGAACACGGGTTGAAAAAAACCAACATTAGGAAAACGACCCTGGTAAAATACAAGTGTGCACCCCAAAAGGAAACCCTTTTCGCTAAAAGGGCAAAAACTTTTGAAAAGGGCCCATAGAGCGCTGGAAAAAAGGAAAGGGGACTATATAGGGAATGGGGTGCCATTAGGGACTACCTTTTGACTCCTCCCTTTGTGAAATTAGGATTGCTTACAGGGGCCCTCACTAAACCCTCCAAAGGGACAATGACAAAGTTGTTCTAATGCTAAAGGGGCCCAATGGGGGTTGTAGTGAATCTGTGGGGTTTAAATTTCAGCCCTCCCTTAAGATGAAATCTAAAAAACACAGAGCCCCCTCCCTTAAACATAAATTTTTGGAAACTTTTTGCTTTTTTCGGTGGGAAAACGCCACCCCTGTTCTTTTTAAAGTCTCTTCCCCTCTGGAAAGGGGGAAGGCGGGCCATGCCGTCCCCCTTTACATCGGGCGGGCAAAGGGGCCTTCCTGGCAGGGAATTCCTCAGTAGCTTAAGGTCAGCTACAACACCATGATTTGATTTAAATTGTGGCATTGCTGGTGTCTGAGGGAAAAGGGACCCCGGGTTTAGGGGTGACCCCCTGTGTAAAATTTAACGGGGGAAAAGGGAGGCCCGAAGCCATTAAAAGTCAGTCACGGGCATCCCAAAGGGCCATTCTCTCATTTTATATTTCCCACTATTTTTAAAAACCGGACCCATGGGCCCTGGTAAAAAAGTAGTGCACAAAATATGGGAAGGTGCCTTTTTGGGACACCCCCCAAGGTGAATTTTAATCAAAAAACGAAATGTATTTGGGGTTTGTTACAATTAAGTCCTTTCGATGAAAAGGGGTTTTACTTTCACTTCCCATCCTTTCCAATTGTAGTTTTTGGGATAAAAAAAGTCGGGCTGTCCCATCACCACTCGTCATCAACTTGTTTGCCCGACCCAAAAAAACCCTTTCACCCAAAAGGGGGGCATAGGCCTTCCCATACCCCTGCCCTGGGGGAAAGTCTCCAAACAGAAGTCGGGGAAAAGTTGAAATAGCTCTGGGGCATCTTTCCTTTGACAGTTCCTCGGGGCGGTTTGGGCAGCGCCGGGTTTGAGAAGGCTTCTGGGGCCCAAAAACCAGGGAAATTGAAGCTGGGGGTTTATGGTTATCTCCTAAATTTAGACCATGGACCTTTTTGATCGGGTTCCCAGATCCCCTTGAAGGGCTTCAATTTGACAGGGGGCCTACCCCGATGTTCTTCTGCTGAAGTCTTTCTCGGGGTCGGCCCGGGTCTTCAATGGCCCCATTATAGTTTTCCCTATGATATGGTGTCAGATATTTTTAAATTTCTTTTGGCTCAAAAGCGTTGACCGTAACCGTCTGCCCCTTGCGATAGGGTGGGGGATTCGCCCTTTGTGTTTTATGGGCGCGCTAATGTCAGGAAAACTGGTAAAGGCTCTCCAGTACAGAGTTAACAGTTGGGGGCCCTATCAGCACTCCTCACTTCCCAATCTGCCCCCAAAATGAACTCTCAGAGGTTTGGCCACTTTTACATTTGATCACATTTAGGTAAACCCCCGGGAAGCGTCTTCTTTGCAGTTTTCCCAAAAGGGCCTTTTTGGCTGATCCCAAATTTTAGTCTTTTAGACCCAAAAGGGGTTTTTGCAACTTTCACTAAAATCCCTCCCGTGGAAAAGGAGGGGTTTCTTTTCCCAAACGGTTTTTTGTCAAAAACTGACTACTCCTGGGGGGGAAAGGATGACATCCTCACTGAATGTGTCAATTAACAGGGGGGTCTTTTGAAGACCCACCAAAGACAGGGGGGTTTTGGGCCCTTTTTACCCAAAAAAATTTTGACAAAGGTTTTCTCACTTCTCACAGCGGAGGGCGGCCCCTGTCCTCAAAAAAAAAAAAAGAGCAGGGTCAGGGGACTTAAACGTTGAGTGTCTCCCCCGGGGTGGAGCCCAAGCACATTTTTGGTTTGTTTGATTTACATTTTGGAAAAAGAGAAAAAATGTTCGGGCTATCCTTTTCTCTGTGGTAAATGGTTTAGCGGGACCCAAATTTAAGTTGCCCCCAAAAGAAAACTCTGGGTTTGAGCGGGACTCCAGCTTTTTCTTTTCCTATTTGGGAAGGGCTGCGCCCTCCCCCTTTTTACTGGGTTTCACTTTCAAGGTCTTGCATGATAATTTTTATATTCTTGGCTGTAAAAAAAACCGCTTTGGTGTGAAAAGGTGGGCTAGGCATGCTCGTAGCAAAAAATGGTGCTTTGCTAGCAGCTCTGGGGAATGGTCCATCAAAATGTTTTTTGGGCCTTAGTTTGGGGAACTCAGCACTGTAAAAGCCCCTGGAGGGAAAATGTTAGAGGTTCTCCCTTTGGTTTGCACTAAAGATGCGGGGGTTTTGTGGAAATCTCGGCTGTGTCACTCACTCAAAAAGGTGGGGGTCCCCCTTTTCAAAATTATCAGCCCAACTTCGGTTGAAGTCAAAGGATAAATTTTTAAACTTATTTCCCCCCAAAGGGAAGCGGAGCAGTTTTCCCTTTTGGAAAGTGTCCACCCTCAGCCCCGAGTTTCCACCTGTTTGTTTAAACCCCTTTAGTCCCATGGGTCGGGGTGACGGGTTTGGGCTGGGGCCCTGAGAACTTAAAGGGGTCTTTACGTCTGTCTTCTTTACAGGGGGGACACTCCCAAAGTGGCCTCAGTTACAGGGTTTCCTGCCAGTGGCCTCATTACAAAAAATTCCATTTGCAAAAAGCTCGTTTTGCAAAGGAGTTTTTTTTCCCCAGTGAGATGGGGGGGGGAGGTGAAAAGTTCCCTTATTTTTGCCCCGGGGTTTTTTGGTAAAAATCTTCGGGGGAAACCTGAACTCATTCCCCCCGGGAACTTTTGGGACCTGATTTCGTACGCATGGAGGCCTTTTTTTGACCTCAGATACCTCATGCAGGTGGGAAAATAATTTCCCCCCAAAGAGTTTCAGGGGGATGCCTCCCCCAATTTTTCTTTTAGGAAAAGGGGACAATGGGATTTCGACATTTTCCCCAAAAAGGTGGGGTTTTTTATCCAGCGAAAGCAGTATATGTCACGCTGCTTTCCTAAAGCCCTGAATGAGCAGGGCTCGTTTTGACAAATACCCCTCCCACTGGTTGACCAGGGGAGGATGTCAATTTTTATCAGCGGGAGTTTCCTTCTGAATATAAACATTCCCCCTTGGGGGCATGGGTTGTTAAATAAGCCCCTCAGGGACCATCTTAGAGGAGGCGAGAGATGAGTGGGAACCCAAGATTTGTATTTGTCGAGGGGGGAACTCTGGAGGGGTTTTATCACAGCACCTCCCCAAAATCGCGAGGGGCCCTGGGGGGATTTCAGAAAAATATCCAGGGTCCCTCAAGGGTCTCTACCAGAAAAGTATTTAGGTCTCTGGCGGCCGGGTTTGGTGGGCCTTTGGTTCTGGCTCTGTTTTGATTGTTTGACGGCCCCATTCCCAGAGCAACCGCAGAGCGAGAACAACAACTGCTTAAAAGGTGGGGGTCAAAAAAGTTTGATGCCCAGATTTTCCCCAGACATGGTGGGGGGTTGACTCCCCAGAGACAATGGGCGGGTTTGACAGACCCCCTTCTGACCAAGTCCCCAGCAAGAGCTCTCTATTTTATTGTTTCCACAAAGCTGATTTTTGGGAGCGGGCCCCCTCTGTGGCCTTGAGGGGTTTTTCCTTTTTACCCAAAAATCCTTACCCAAAAAACCAAAAAGTACAAGACCCACAACCCGGGTGACACTTCTTTTCACTCTGTTTCGGACAGAAATTATTTGGATGAAGGGGTCCCTTTCCATTCACAGTCCGGGTCCCCAAAAGGGGATTTTTTTGGACTGACTCTGGATAGGGAACTGGGACGGTTTTCCCATTTGGGCCCTTGGGGCCAAGAGTTCCCTTTTGGGGCAAAAATGATTTTAAGCCCTTTTTGATTTAAAAAATGTTCAGCGGTGGGTCGTTGTTGGGGCATTTCTGGTGGAGGTCTGCAAAGCCGTTGTAAACCCACTAGGCTTTGTATTTCTGCCGAAAGGGCAGTTAAAAATGGGTTTCCAGGGGCTGGTCGCTCTCCCCTCTTTCCCCCGTTGGCATTAGCCTTGATGATGCTATCTATGATGATAAACTATAAACCTTCCAGCCAGAAAACCCCAAAAAGGGGCCCCTCAAGCTCCCTCTCTAACTAAAGGGGGAGATTTTGGGGCCCCGAGCCAATAGGCTCTAGGCCCATGGGAATACATCTTAGAAGTCCCATGTTAGCATCCCCTTGGGGGCCAAACTTTTGATTTGCTGAAAAACTTCCAGTCAGCAGAACAAAGATTTCCCCGGCCTGACACTTGCATTAGCTCACCAATCGGGGTTTGAAAAGGGTTTTTAAAACCAACTCGACAATCCCCATCAAAATTGCCATCCGTTGACATTTTGCTAGGTCGGTATTTTTCCTGTCTACTCCTTTTTTGGGCGGGGTTTTAACGATGCACCCGGGAAATGGCGCTCGGGACCATGTCGAAGACAGAGCCCTCAGAGATCCCAAACACAGATCTCAGTGGTGCTGAGTGTGGTCTTGTTCATCTCTCTAGGCCACCCTCAGGTGAGGAGACTATCGTCTTCGTTTCACTTAGCAAAGGGGGTCATGGGCCGGGAGAAAGCAAAAACAGAAATGAAAAGTACAAAAAGGGTAAAAAAATAAAAAATATGATCCAAGGTTTGAGAAAACCCAAAATTAAACCCGGTTATTTTTATTCAAAGGGGAAACATTGTGAACCATCTCAAACCACACCAGGGCCAAACAAACATTCAGATTTAAAAGTTTTTTGAGTGGGTTTTTTAGTATCTAAGTATTTTTTCTACTAAGTGGGGTCTGGAATGGATTTTTTTGGAAACCCATAACAGGAAATACCTGCCAAAAAAGGGGGGGGGGTTTGAGTAGGTATCGTGAGAGGAGGGGTTTGGGCTAAAATACCTGTGAGAGGAGGGGTAGGGCTAGGTCCCCGTGAAAAGGAGGGATGGGGTAGGTACCTGTGAGGGAGGGGAAAAGGGCTAGGTTCCTGTTTAGAGGAGGGGGGTAGGGCCCAGGTACCCGTGAGGGGGGAAGGGCCCAGGACCCGTGAGAGGAGGGGGGGTGGTAGGTCCTGTGAAAGGAGGGGATAGGGTAGGTTTTCCCTTTTAGAGGGTGGATAGGGGTTTGGGACCCGGGAGAAATCGTGGGGTAGGGGGAGTTTCCTGTGAAGGGGGATAGGGCTAGGGACCTGTGAAAGGAGGGGATAGGGCCCAGGTACCTTTGAGAGGCGTGGATTTGGGGGAGTACCTGTGAGAGGAGGGGGTAGGGGTAGGTTTCCTGTGAGAAAGGGTGGATAGGGGTAGGGACCTGTGAGAGGAGGGGAAAGGGCCCAGGACCTTTTAGAGGGGTGGGGTAAGGGGGGAGGTACCTTTGGAGAGGAGGGGATAAGGGGGAGGGACCTGGGAGAGGGATTAAAAGGGCTAGGTACTTTGAGAGGGGTGGGTAGGGCTAGGGACCTGTTTGAGGAGGGAAGGAATAGGTACCTTTGGGGAGGAGGGGATGGGCTAGGTACCTTGGAGGGCATGGATTTGGGTTAGGTTTCCGTTGAGGGGATGGATTTTGGTTAGGTACCCGTGAGAGGGGGGGTGGATAAGGGTAGGGGAAAGTGAAGGCTGGAAAGGGGTAGGTACCTGTTTAGAGGAGGGGATAGGCTAGGGGACCCGTGAGGGGGGCCCCGGTAAGGCTAGGGGGGCCCGTGGGAGGCATGGTAGGGCTATGTACCGTGGGGGGAGGCGGGGATTTGGGGTAGGTACCAGTGAGGTGCTTGGTAGGGGTAGGTACCTGTGAGGGGGGGGGAAGGGCTTTCGTTTGCTGTGAAGGAGGGGATAGGGTAGGGACCCTTTTGAGAGGAAGGGGATGGGCTAGGGGACCTGGGAGGAGGGGAAAAGGGGTGGGGGGTGGTGTGCTGTAGGCGGTTTTGGCGCTGGTGCACCTGCTGGGTCCTCCATAAAAGTGAATCTGACGCTTTTCGGCCAAAAGAGGGGCCCCTTTCCCCCGGCCCCCATTACTTCCTGATCCCCGGAAAAAGCTTGGGGAATCCCGGAGCTCTATCTGCCCTGGTGAGGCAAGGGCGGGGGAAAAAACCACAGTGGTGTAAAACCCCTCACCCCTTCTACAAATTCCCTGCCTTGGCCCCTAAATATTCTGGGCCCTCGGCCCAAAGTTAAAAGACTTACAGATTAGTTGTTTTAAAAGGGGCTGCAATGATATAAAAATTAGAAACCCTTTACCAAGTAGTCAATTAAAAAAGTGGGTTTAGGATTAAAATCCGCAGGGTTTCTACAAATGAATGTTTGGGCCAAATTTTAAACCCAAAATGAACTTTCTTTAGAGGGGGGGGCTAAAACCCCACCCCGGCAAAGCCCTATTCCCCACTCACAGATTCAATGGTGAAAAATAAATAAATGCAAGTACACAAAGAACCCAAATTGGGCATTTAAACCCCTATTTCTTAACTCGTTTATGCCCTGGCATTTCCTTTTATTATTTTTTGATTTTGTTATGGATGGGGCATTAACCCCTATTTTTTAGATTACGTTTTTGGGGTGGCATTTCCTCTATTATTTTAGATAGTTTTGGGTGGGCATTACCTCATTATCCCTTTGAACGTTATGGATGGACATACCCCTTTTTATCTTTGACTACATTAGGGGTGGACCTCTATGGAACAGGCCCCACCCCGACACCTGATTGGTTTTTTTGGGGCCGTTGAGTCCTTTTTATTGGGCCCGAACATTTGGGGACTCTCAATCCCTCGCCTCCTTCTCAAAACCCAATGGATGAGAAGGGTTTAGAAAAGGGGGGGACCCCTGGCTTTTTTTCATCAATGGGTTTTTAAAGAGAGGACACGAGGAGTATGCAATTGAGATAGGGAACATATTAGGGGATGCATGGGGAAACCAAAGAGAAAAATTTCTCGTCCTTTTATTTCTGCACAAAGGTGTGTGGTCTGGGGAGCTTTTTCTTTCCCCCGCAGAGGGGGAGGCTGGTAAAGGTAGTGAATGTCACCATTTCAGCCGATGGCGACCCAAAAGAAAGCCCGAGTTAGGGTGGAATTCAATTTTGCGTCATTAAAAACCAAAAAAATCTCAAGAAAAAGTTACATGTAATAGGAAAAAAACATCCAACATCCTGTGACTGAGATGGGATGGCAAAAGCCCCGCCCAAATCACTCATTCCTTAAAACCCCCTGGCGTGAGATTGGGGATGGCCACAAACCCGTCCCAACCCCACTCTCTTTCAACCCCCTGTGACTGGAAAGGGATGGGAACCCGCCCCGTACAAAACACTTTTTCCCCCTTCAAACCCCTGCACTGAGATGGGATGGCAACAGCCTCGTCCAACTCCAAACTTCCCTTTTAACCCCCCTGCGCCCCGAATGGGGTGGGAAAACCTCGTCCAAATAAATTTTCACCTTCAAAAACCCCCTCCATGAGATGGGGTTGGGAACAGCCCCGTCCAAATTTACCCCCTCTCCTTCAACCTCCCTGCGGGCTGAGATGGGATGGGAACCGCCCGTCCAACTCACTCTCTCCTTTAACCTCCTTTTGACTGAGATGGGGTGGCAAAAGCCCGTACAAAAACCCCTCCCCCCTTCAACCTCCCGTGACTGGAAAGGGGTTAAAACAGCCTTTTCCAAAATTACTCTCTCCTTCAACCTCCTTGACTGAGATGGGGTGGCAACAGCTTTGTTCCAAATCACTCTCTCCTTCAACCTCCTGTGCTGGTTGGGGGACTGTCTCTAGAAAAGCCTCTTTCCCAAATTGGTTAGTCTCCGCCCTCTGGGATCTTTATGGGATTTTAGATTTGAGAAAAGGGAAAATTTCTTAGGTCATGCTATAATTTAGTGTAGGATGTGTTTTCCCAAATTTTAGAATTAGTATCATGAATTGAAATTTATTCTTTGAAATTGATAGAAAACAATAAAATTTTATGGCTCCAAAACTCTTGAGTGACTCGGCCCCCATCCAGACCAAATTTTAGAGAATTTCCCGCCAACTTTTTTAAAAAAAATCAAAGTTAGGGCCCTTTGAAACCTTCCCTTTTCCTTTTATTATAATACATTCTAATTAAAAGATTTTCATTTCATAGCATTTTTAAAAATGTCAAAAATTGCCCCCTTGTCACCGCATCCAAACGGACTGATCTTTGTCATTTTCAAAGGAAAACCCCCAAAGCTGTGCGGGCAGGGAAGACATCCCCCTCCCTCATGTGGTACCCCTTCCCCCGGGAGGCTATCCTGACATGACCCTCCAGCATGACAATGCCACCAGCCATCCCGCTCGTTCTGGGGCGTTTATTTCCCCGCAGACAGGAATGTCAGTGTTCCCGCCATGAAAAAGCCGGATCCCGTTTGGTCGGAGGGGGGGGCTAAAGGGTTTAGCCTTCCCCCAGAAATGTCGGGGAAATTTCAGGTGCCTTGGTGGGAAAAGTTGGGGGAAAATCTCACAGCAAGAAAATGGCAAATCGGTGCAGCCATGAGGAGGGAGCACTGCAGTTTCTTTAAAGCAGTGGGCCCCCACCAGATACGGGAAATTTTGAAAAAACCCCCCCCCCCCCCCCCCCCCCCCCCTTTTTTCTGTTGGGGCACACGTTGTGGAACTTGTTAAATTTATGTCTCAGTTGTTTAAACTTGTTTTGTTTTATACAAATATTTAAACGTTAAGTTTGCTGAAAATAAAAAGCAGTTGACAAATGAGAGGACCTTTTTTTTTTTTGCTGGTTTTTTTTCTCAATGTCCCCAAATCTCTAAATAAATGGTCCCCTGGGCCCACCCCCTCCATAGGGGGTGCCCCTTTTCCCCACTACTGAATCTGTAGGCCTATGTGATCCCGTAACCATTTACAAAAGTGGGCATTTGTTAAATCCCCTTACCTGACTTCCTTTTATAAATCAATTCTTTATGGGGTCTCCGGTCTATGAGGGTGAGGCATTCCCCCTGACCCCCTGCCTCTTTAAAGAAAAGAAAAAAGTCATGTTTTTGATGTCCCCCACTGTGTCGCCTTTTGGGCCCCCTGTTTAAAAAAAAATGGGAAAATTTTGGGGTTCCCACTTCAGTGGGGTTCAAGACAAATGGGAAATTTGGGAAAAAAAAAAAGCTCCCCGACTGGGGAAAAATCGGTTTTTTTTGGAAATTGGGGAGAAAAAGGGGGAGAAAAGGGGGGGAAAAAAATTGGGGAGAAAAGGGGGGTAAAATTACCACCACAAAATTAAAAAGGAATTCCCAATCGGAAACTCTGGCATCTTTTTAGGCCCCCGACTTTTTCCGACCCGGGAAAATCCGGACATGATTTGACCTATTTTTTTTTTTTCGATTTTCCCCGTTGCCTTGAGAGCACCCCTTAAACCCCCCTTCATTGCACATATAAAGCATCATATTTAGAGAAAATATAATCACCAAACTCATACAGGTGTTTTCAGTTCAGTTTTTTCCAGTCAAAAATTTCCAAGGGCGAGGCTCTATCCTTTCTAGTGACCATTTTTCATGGTCCCTAATAATGCAAACATATCTATGCTTGTGTCCGAAATAGCACCCTATTTTTCCCAAAATATGCACTTCTTTTTGGGTGAGCCCTATAGAGTCCCCCAGTATTGTCCCTAAACCCAAAAAAACCTAGTTTGGTTTAAAAAAGGGAAATGGTTCCAATTTTTCCCCCCTTCATTTTTCCCATTGGGGTTTTTTGAAAAACTTAAAATAAGGTCTGTGTTTCGTGTGGTTACCCTGGTGTGACATTTTTATAACCGTTAAATTTTTCTAGGGCAAGGGGACTTACAATATATTCGGGCCTTTTATTTACCTCCCAAAAAGGGAATGGTTTTTTAGCTGCTAAGTTGCTATCCCAAAGAACTACAAAATTTTTTCGTTTAAGTCATTTAGCAGACCTCTTTTTCCAAGCGAAATTACAGTAGTGAATACATATATATATTTTTTTATACGGCCCCCCTGGGACCTAACCCACAACCCTGGGTTGCAAACGCCTGCTCTAGCAAATGAGGGTACATCCCCCCGGCCATTCCCCTCCCTACCCTGGACGAAAGCTGGGGGGCCCAAATTTTGGGGCCCCCCATGATTTTCCCGGCACGGCAGGGGTGCGAAAAAGCCTGATTCGAACCAAAATCTCTAGGGCACAGTTAGCACTGGGGATGGGGGCGCCTTAAAACCCCCTGCGCCACTCAGGAGACTTTTTCCAAATGCCCTGATGTCATGTGATCGAGGCAAAAAGGAAGAATCCGGGGTTAAAATATCTGATGTTAGGGTCAAAGTAGTAAAGAATAAAAAATTTGGGTGCATTTCCCTTTAAAAGGGAAAAATTCTGGGAAATGCCAGTGGGTTTTTTAAATTTACCAATACCCTTTGCAAAGGGTTTTTTCAGCTAGAGATGACATGCAGGGGCCCTTTCAGGGATTTGTAGTTTTTTCATGTTTTCCCACTTGCATTTTTTGAATCTGAGAGTAAATAAGCCCCAATTTTCCCGATAAAAGTCAAAATTGGCCCAGAGAGATTTTAAAGGGGAAACCTTTCCCCAAAAACCGCCCTTATTTTATGGTTTCTAAAACGCCATTGGGGAAAAAAGAATGGTGGAAAAAAATTGGAACCCCTTTTTCCCCGTTTTTAAACCCTTGGTTTTTTTGGGGTTTTTCACAAATTTCCCCTGTTTAAAATCTATAGAGGGGTTTGGGTTTTTTAGCAAAAAAAACTGGCCTGCAAATATGGGCAAAAAAGACAGGGTTTGCCCTTTGACAACAGGGAAACTATATTTAGTTCTAAAAGTTTAAGCAAACATAAATACATTTGAACAATGAAATTCGTATCAAATAAATTGTTTTCGTTTGTTGGGTTAGCTAGGTTTTCGAATTTTAACCATTTTTCATTTTGAAAGATTCAGTAAAAAAAACCCCAAAAAAAAGAAATTGGTATCAATACCCCCATACAACCCAGCTGAAACTGCCACGAGTACGATTCCCCCCATGGAAACTTGTTGTTAGTGAGGGTTCGATTTAACAAGGTACACGACTTTCCCCGGGCCCTCGATCGCAAGCATTTATTTTCGTTTAGCCAAACCCTTTCATGGCTCCTGTCAAAAATTTGGCATAGCTCCCGGTCAAAAGTAGTGCACTAGCATAAAAAGGGGAAAAGGGTGCAATTTTTGGGGCGTATTTATGAAGGCGCTGCAAAAACCTTTGACCCCCCTTTTAACCCCAGCAGATTCTACTTACTGTACCTTTAGCCAAATCCATGCTCCCCGGCCATAGACTTTTCTAGTTTGATATTCCCGGGATGAAAAGCCACTATTTTTATTTGTTTAAAAAATATTTAAAACCCCCTAATTTAAAATTTGAAAAGATTTTAAAATAAAAAACATGTCTACCTTGAACCCTTTAAATTTTCCCCTCTCCTTGCAAAATAGCACATTTCCTTGCCAAAATGAACGCGCATTTCCCGAGCGAAAACAAAAAAGCAATCCTCCAGCACTAGGGAGGGTTAACCCGAACTGCCCAGCGGTTTCTGATCCCGTTTTAACGTTTAAACAGTGATTTACGTAAAAAATGACCTGTTAACCCGATTTGAAAGCACTTAGATCTGTGCTGATGCAAAAACCCTTTGTTGTTGGAAAACTCATGTATGGAAATCCCGGGAGTTGTAAAAAAAATGTAGGGTATTGTTGCCCCCTTAAAAAAGAAAAGTTGAGGACGGGCCCTGAAAAAATAAAAAACTAACCCACACCGTTAGGCCAAGGGACATGCAATTTCATCATTTTTTTCCAAAAGACTTCTTTTTCCTTGTTGGAGTAGCCTTTCTTTTGGGGGTTAGCACCCCGTCATAAAAAATTGATACTGGGGGTTGTAAAAATAAAACAGATAAAACCCCTAGTTTATTATTAAAAAAACATAATCATTTCCTTTTATTTTTACTCATAAAATTACAGCAATCTTTAGATACTGAAAGAATTCATGGGGGTTTTTGAATTCGTCACTATTTCATTGTACATGCTGTTTTTATCCTTTTTTAAATAAAAAAAAAAAGGGCCGAAAAAAAATGTGAACCTTTCCCGTTCCCGATTTTACGAAATAGCATATGTATTGTAAATATTTCCAATTAAAATGATTTTTAAAAAAAGACAAAAAAAGGGGGTTTGAAAAAGCAACAATAAAAAGGGTTGAGTGGTTTCATTTTTTTTAAAAAAGTTAAAACAAAACAAAACCCGTTTTAAAATAAATGTAAAAGACCTTTACTAGATCATAAAAAACAACTGTCCAGCCCGAGGGTTGGGGGTTTTTCGAATGGCGGTTTATTAAAAACCAAACCCTTTAAAACAGGCTACTGTTTTTGGGGTTAAAAACCCCCGCCAAATAAAAGGAAAAATAATTTCCAAAAAGCCAATCGTGACCTTCCCCTTTTGAAGCCCAGACGTAAAAAAAAGAGGGGAAAAAAGGCCCAAACCTGGTCCTTTAAATTCCAATGCTCCATCCCCCCGCCCAACCCCCCTCCCCCGCCACTCCCCCAAACCCCCAGGGTGCCCCGGCATCAAACATTCCAGGCATTCCCGTTTATTGGTCGATAGAAATTGATTGACATTCAGACCCCCCGAACATGGGGAAATGGTAGTACAACACAAACCCCTATAGCCTAACACATAACACAAGCTGTCTGTGCGGGTCGCTACAATATGTACATGCCCAGTTTCAACCCTTTTAAAAAAAAAAAGGACAAAAAAAAAAAACCCTTTAACCCCCTGATCCTGGGTTTGAAAGAACATAGCATATGTAGTAAATTTTTTCCCGTTAAAATGATTTTTTAAAAAGGGGACAAAAACGGGGGTTTTAACAAGCAATCACAAACTTTTGGTCCAAAGTCTGTTTTTTTTCCCCATTTAAGTGTACTATCCCCCCTTGGGCTTTCGGTTTTGCCGTCATAAGGTGTTTTTCCCGTCTGTTTGGTTTGGGCAGGTAGCTTTGTTTTTTAAGAGCGTTTTTGCCAGTAACCGAAAGGGCGTGGGTTTTAATTCCCCCAGCCCTAGGTGAAAAAAAATGTCCCCATGTGCCCTTTAGCAAAAGGGACTTAAACCCCAAAATTTCCCCATGAAAGTCGCTTGGATAAGGGTCTACCCAAATGACAAAAAAAAAAAAAAAAAAAAAAAAAAAAAATTTAGGGCCTTTTTGGGTAAAGGTAAAGGGGGGTTAAAAGCAGCAGCCGTTTCCCCTTTAAGTCCAGTATCTGCGGAAGGAAACCTGGGGGGTAAGAGAGGGTGAGGTGGCCACCAGCCTGTTGGGGCCTCCCCCTCCCATTTTTCTTTTCTCCTCTGCGGGACTCTTAAGGCTCCGTGCGGACTGTCTCGGCCCTTTCCCTCCCAAAGCTGGCTGTGGGGATTGGGAAAACACCCGGGGGTTAAAGGGGTGGATTGTTTTTGGCCTTTGCCCCACTTCAAATGTCCCCCCCCCTTCCCTTGGGGTCCCCTCCTGGGCACGACCCCACCCCCCTTTATTTCTTTTTTGAGTCTGAGCGTGGTTCCTCATCCTTGTAGAACCTCCATCGTGTTCCCCGGTGGCCCATGTTGTTGAAGCTTGCCAAAAGGACCCGTGCTCGCTTTCGCGCAGGGCAGGGGTCGAAGTTCACCCCTCTTGGAGGGGGGTGGGGTGTGTGGGTTTAAAGGCACTGAAGGACGGGTGGGGGCCGGGTTTTCAGGGGGGCACGGGGATCATGGTGGGCCCGGATCCCGCGCCAGGGGAGTCCGCCCCGGGCTTTTTGGGGGCGCCCGGCCCCAAAGGCCCGGCGTTTTAACCTGGGGGTTCAAAAAAGAACAGCAGGGGTCACTTCCGGGGAAACACCGTTTTCCTCAACAATTTTGGGTTTTAAAAACGAAATAACAGCAGGTAGGATACAAAGTTAAGACAATAACCCAAACAGTGGGCTAGAGGAAACTTTGGGGGACAGATTTTAGGGAAAAGAAAAAAGAAAAAAAAACGGTTTAGCGTTATGGATTTTTACCCTTTCCCCACGACTGTGAAAAACGCTACACCCCTTTACTAGTAGTTCCTGAACCACCACTGTCAGACCATTTCCGGTTGCAACGTGTAAAAGGCCCGAGGAGAAAGTCCGTCAGTTAGCCAGCAGCAAATGGGTAACCCCCCCAAAAGCCAGACATTCCTTTATAGTGGGACTTCTTCTAAATTTTATAAATTTTAAAAAAGACATTTAGCAGGGCGCTTTATTTCCCAAAAGGGCTTTCATAAAGCGGGGCATAATTTTTTTTGTTGGGTTTGGGCCCGGGGACGAACCCAAATACCTTGGCGTTTTTAAACCCCGTGCCTACCAGCTGAGTACAGGGCCCAAATTCCCTTTTGGCCCAATTAATACAAGCTTCGGGGGATTGCCGGGGCCCCCCGGGGGGGGGAAAGGGGCCGGTTTTTTGGGTTTTGGGGGGGCCCTTTTTTCCCCCCCCAAAACCCCCTTCCCCCCCCCGGGGAAAAACCCCCCCCCCCCGGGGGGAGGGGGAAACCCCCCGGGCCCCCGGGGGGGGGGAAAATTTTTCCCCCGGGGGCCCCCCCAGGGGGGGGGGGGGGGAAAAAAGGGGGGTTTTTTTGGGGGCCCCCCCCCGGGGGGGGGGGGGGGAAACAGGGGCCCCGGGGGGGGAAACCCCAAAAAAAAACCCCCCCTTTTGGGGGGGGGGGAAAACCGGGGGGAAAAAAAAAACCCCCCCCGGGGGCCCCTTTTTCCCCCTTTTTTAAAAAAATTTGGGGGGAAAAAAATTAAAAAAACCCCCCCCCCAAAAAAAAAAAAATTTTTTTTGGGGAAAAAAAAACGGGGGGGAAAAATTTTTTTTAAAGGGGGGCCCCCCCTTTTTTTCCCCCCCCCCCCCCAAAAATTTTTAAAAAAGGGGGGAAAAAAAACCCCCCCAAAACCCAAAAAAGGGGGGGCCCCCCCCCCCCAAATACCCTTTTTTTTTTCCCCCCAAAAAAAAAAAATTTTTTTTAAACCCCAAAAGAAAGGCCCCATTTTTTTTTTTGGGGGGGAAAAAACCCCCCCCCGGGGGGGTTTTTTTGGGGGAAAAAAGGGGCCCTTTTCCAAAATTGGGGGGGGGGAAAACCCTTTAAAATTGTTTTTTTTTCTTCTTTTTGGGGGGGGGTTTTACCCCCCTTTTTAAAAACCCAAGCCAAAAAATTTCCCCCAAAAAAGGGGGGAAACCCTTTAAAAACCCCCCTTGGGGGCCCCCCCCCCAAAAACCCCTTTTTTTTTTTTGGGGGGGGGGCCTCGGGGGGGGGGGGAAAAAAAAATTTTAAAAAAACCTAAAAAAAAAAAAAAAAGGGGGGCCCCCCCGGGGGGCCCCCTTTTGGGGGGAAAGGAAAAGGGGGGGGGGCCCCAAAAACCTTTTTGGGGGGGTTTTTTGGGGAAAAGAGGGGGTTTCCCGGAGGGGGGGGGGGTTTTTCCCCCCCTTTTTTTAAAAAAAAAAAAAAATTTTTTTTTTTGGGGGGTCTTAAAAAAAATTTTCCCCCTTCAGGGGGAAAAAAAATTTTTTTTTTTTAAATAAAAAAAAAACCTAAAAAAAAAAACCCCCCCTTCCCCCCAAAAAAAGGGTTTTTTTAAAATTTTCCCAAAAAAAGGGGGGTTTTTGGGGGGGTTTTTTGGGGGAAGGGCCCCCCCCCGGGGGGGGCCCCCCCCCCCCTTTTTAAAAGGGGGGGGGCCGGGGGTTGGGGGGGGGGGGGTTTTTTGGGAACCAATTTTTTTCCCCCCCTTTTGGGAAAACCGGAAAAAAACCCCCAAAAAAAAAAACCCCAAAAAGGGGGCCCCCCGGGGGTTTTTAAAATTTTTACCCCCTTTTTAAAAAAAAAATTTTTTTTTGGGTTTTTTAAAACCCCAAAAAAAATTTTTTCCCCCATTTTTTTTTCCCCCCCCCTGGGGAAAAAGGGGGGGGGGGGGAAAAAAAACCCCCAAGGGGGGAAAAAAACCCGGTTTTTGGGGGGGGGGGCCCCCTTTTCCCGGGCATTTTTTTTAAAAAATTGGGGGGTTTTTTTCCCAAAAATTTGGGGGGGGTTTTTGGGGTTTCCCTTTTTTTAAAAAAAACCCCCCCCCTTTCGGGGGTTTTCCCCCCCCCCCCCTTTTTAAACCCCCAGGGGGGGCCCCCCAAAAAAAGGAAAAAAACCCCCCTTGGGGGGAAAAACCCCTTCCCCCCCAAACCCCCAAAGGGGGGGAAAAAAAAATTTTTAAAAAAAAATTTTTAAAAAATTTTTTTTCCCCCGGTTTTTCCCCCCCAAAAAGTTTTTTTTTAAAAAACCCTTTTTTTTTTAAAAAAAAAAAGGGGGGCCCAAACCCCAAAAAATTTTAAAAAAAGGGGGGGGGGTTTTTTAAATGGGCCCAAAAGGGGGGGGGGGTTCCCCCCTTTTTCCCCCCCCCCCAAATTTTTAAAACCCCCTTTTTCCCCCCCGGGAAACCCCCTGGGGGTTTCCCCCCGCCCCAAATTGGGGGGGGGGGAAAACGGAAAAAAATTTAAAAAAAAAGGGGGGCCCAAAAAAAAGGGGGAAAAGGGTTTGGGGGCCCCCCCGGGGGCCCCCGGGGGTTAAAAAAAAAAAATTTTAATTTTTTTTTTTAAAAGGGGGAAAAAAGGGGTTAAAAATTTGGGGTTTCCCGGGGAAAAAAACCCCCAAATTTTGGGGGGAAAAGGCCCGGGGGAAGGGGGGGTTTTTAAAAAATTTTTTTAAACCCCCCGGGGGGTTGGCAAGGGTTGGGGAAACCCCTGAAAAAAGGGTTTTAAAAGGGGGGGGATCCCCAAAGGAAAAAAAACCCCCAAAAAAAAAATTTGGGGGGGCCCCTTTCGCCCCCGGAGGGGGGGGAAACCCCCCCCCCCTTTTTTTTTCCCCCCCCCCCCCAAAAAATGCCTTTTCCCCATTTTTCCCCCCCCTTTGGGTTTTTTCCCAAAAAGGGGGAAGGGAACCCCCCCCCCTTTTTTAAAAAAAATTTTTTGGGGGGGGGGTTTTTTTTGGGGGGGGGGGCCCCCCCGGGGGGGGGGTTTTTTTTTTTTCCCCCTTTTTCCCCCCCCCCGGGGGGAAAACCCCCACCCCCCCCTTTTTTTTGGGGGGGGGGGGGGCCCCCCCCCTTTCTTTTTTTTTCCCCCCAAACCCCCCCGGGGTTTCCCCCCCCGGAAAAACCAAAAAAAGCCCCCATTTTCCCCCCGGGGGAAAACCCCTTTTTTTGTTGTTTTTTGGGTTGGTTTTAAATTTTCCCAAAAACCCCTTTTTTTTTTTTCCCCCCCCCAAAAAAGGGGTTTTTAAAAAAAATTTTTTTTTCCCCCCCAATTTTTCCCCCCCCTTTTTTAAACTCCAATTATTTTAATTTTTTTTTTTAAACCCCCCCCAAAAAACCCCCAAAAAGGTTAAAAAAGGGGTCCCGCCCAAAAAAAAAAAAAAAAATTTTAAGGGCCCCGGGGGGGGGGGCCCCCCCCCAAATTAAAAAGGGAAAACCCCCCCCCCAAAACCCCTTAAACCCCCTTTTTAAAAAAAATTTTTTAAAAAAAAAAAAAAAAAAAATTTTTTTTCCCTTTTTTAAAAGGGTTTTGGAAAAATAACCTAAAAAAAAAATTTTTTAAAAAAAGGGGGGGAAAAAAAAACCCCAAAAAAAAAAATTTTAAAAAAAAACCCCCAAAAAAAAACCCCTTTAAAAACCCCCCCAAAAAAAAACCAGAAAAAAAAAACCCCCCAAAAAAAAAAACCAAAAAGGGTATCCCAAAAAAACTTTTTTAAAAAAAGTTTTTGGAAAAGGGTTCCAAAAAAACTTTTTTTAAAAAAAACCCCCCCCTTTTTTTTAAAAAAAAAAAAAAAAAAAAAAGGGTTTAAAAGGGAAAAAAAAAAAAAAATTTTTTTTGGGGTTTTTCCCCCCCCCCAAAAAAAACCCCCCCCCAAATTTAAAAAAAAAATTTTTTTTAAAAAAAAATTTTAAAAAAGGGGCCCCCCCGAAAAAAAAAAAAAAAAAACCCCCAAAAAAGGGGTTTTTTTTTGGGGGGAAAAAACCCCAAAAAAACCCCCTTTTTAAAAAAAACCCCCCTTTTAAAATTATTTAAAATTTAAAAAAAATTTTAAAATTGGGAAAAAATTTTAAAATTTTTTTTTTTGGGGGGGGAATTTTGGGGGTTTTTTTTTAAAAAAATTTGGGGGGGAAAAAATTTTCCCCCTTTCCCCTTTTTCCCCCGGGGGGGTTTTTTTTTTGGGGGGGAAAAAGGGGGGGGGGTTTAAAAAAAAGGGGGTGGGGTTTTTTTGGGAAAAGGGGCCCCCCCAAAATTGGGGGGGGGGGAAAAAAAAAATGTTGGGGGGGGAAAAAATTCCCGGGGGGGGGGGCCCCCTTTAAAAAGAAAAAAAAAAAAAAAAAATTTTTTAAAAAATGAAACCCCCGGGGGGTTTTTTAATTTAAAAAATTTTTGGGGAAAAAAATTTTTTTTAAAAAAAATTTTTTGGGAAAGGGGGCCCCCTTTTTCCGACCCCCCAAAAAGGGCCCCCCCCCCCCAAAAAGGGGCCCGGGGGGTTTTCCTTTAATTTTTTTTTTGGAAAACCGGGGGCCCAAAGGGGGAAGGAAAAAAGTTTAAAAAAAACCCCGGGGGGGGAAAAAACCCCCCCAAAGGGGGGGGGCCCAACCCCAAAAAAAAACCCCCTTTTTTTCCCGGCCCCCCCCCAAAAAAAAACCCCCCCCCAAAAAAAACCCCCCCCAAAATTTAAAAAAAGGCAAAAAAACCCCCCAAAAAAAAAAGGGGGCTGGCCCCCCCCCCAAAAAAAAGGGAAAGGAAAAACCCCAAAAATACTCTAAAAGGAAAAAAGGCCCGGAAAAAAAAACCCCCAGATTTAACGGGAAAAAAGGTCATCCCCAAAACACACACAACAGTAAGAGAGGGGTGAACGTATTTCCGTCTGTGTCGGAGGAGCAGCGTATGGAGGGGGTTTCCCAACCCCCCTTTTTTCCGATCGTTTACCCCCGGGCCCCGACCCCCCCAAGGCAAACAGACACTGGTAGTTTTCAATTGGCTGCCCCCATAATGCAGAGGACTCCTGAAAAAACGACACAAGAAAAACCCTTTAACATCAAAAACGAAAAAGCTTTTTGGAGCCGGGAAAACATTTACATTTTAAAAATTTTAAGTCATTTAGGGAGACACTCTTACCCGTGGAATTTCAGGAGAAATTTGGGTTAGTTTCCCTTTCTGCAGTGCACATAGGGCCCCATTTTTTACCTAGTCAGCTAGGGGATTTGAACCAGCAAAACCTTTTTGGTTATTTACCCCCAAAGCTTTAAACCCCTAGGCTAACCCGCCCCCCAATATTTTCCCCTAATACTTCCTATAGCCCCCGATATATTCCCCATTTTCCCTAAAATCCCCTAGAAAGTTTTTTGAGCCCCCAGGGAAAAACCTTCCGAAGCTTTTCCTTTTTGTTGAAGTCTGCCCCTGTTTTTTAGCAGCAGTTCAGGGCAGTCCAGGTTTCCCGGGAACAAGATATCAAGGGGAGAAAAAGGGCCCCCGTACATCTGAGCCCATCAGGTGGGGTGGTAACAAGATATCAAGTTCCGAAAAGGCCCCTTTCCCCATTGAGCTATTTAGGTGGATGGTAAAAAAAAAAAAGATATCAATTTTTGAAAAAGGGCCCTTTTTACTCTGAGCTAAACAGGTGGATGGTAACAAGATATCAAGTTCGAAAGGCCCCGTACATCTGAGCTACAGGTGGATGGTTTAAAAATGAGAACCCCTTTAAAAAAAAGAGGAACCCCCCACTGCTCTTTCTAGTATCACTGTTTTTCTAATTTCTAATAAAAGCAATAAAAAAAAAGTGGGTATAGCAAAAAAAGCAGTTTGCCGGTTTTTCTTTTTTTCAAGAAAAATATAAAGACAATTTTGACCCGGGGTGCAAAATTTAAAACCCCCAAAGGCAGGAACCACAATACAGAAATGATTACCCCAAATTTAAAGATCATACCAGGGGTGTCAAAAAATACCCCCCCGCGGGCCGGATCCGGGGCCCGCAAAAAGGGTTTTTAAACGGCCCCGGCGGGAAAAGTGAAAAAAAAAAATTTCCCCCCCCCCAAAAAAAAAAAAAAAAAAACCCCCTTTTTTTTTTTTTTTGGTTTATAAAAATTGCTGGGGGGTAATTTTTCCAAAAACAAAATAAAATTTTTTGTTCAAATTTTCGTCCAAAAAAAAGGATTGGGCGCAAAAAGGCAAATTTGGGGGGGTTTAAGGGGGGGGGCAAACTTTTTTATAACCGGGGCCAGGGGCCAAATAAAAAGGTCAAGCAAAACCGTGGCCAAAAAAAATGAAGTAAAAAATTTGGGGGGGTTTTGCCCGGGGGGATTTAAAAATTAAAAAAAGGGCTTTACCTTTTTTAAAATTTTTTGGCTTTTTTTGGGGAAAATTCAATTTTTAAAACCCCCCCAAAATTCGGACGTGAACTTTTGGTTCCGCGCTGTTTTCCCCCGCCCGGGCTAACAGGAATGGTTTGCGCCCTCAATTGGAAATCGGGGGAAAAAAAGCGGCCCTTTTGGGCAAAGTTAAAAAGAAAAAAGGCAATCCCGCAAATGGAGGACGTGATTTTTTGATTTTTCCGATTTTCACCAGGGGCTTTTTGTTGCAAAAATATTAAAGATGGAAAGTCATGAAAGGGGTTTATCCAAACCCGTTAATTTTTATTTTCCCATCCAGAAGCCCAAAACACCGTCAGTTTGACAGCCCTTTTTAGAGAAAAAAGACCACATCTATGGCCTGCCATACCACACTGAGGTAAGAGGTTAAGCGAGGGGCGTGCTGAGGGGTTTCTTTGATTTTCGAGAAGAAAAAGGGAAAAGTTCATGGAAGAAAAGGGCAAAAACCCCGTGTTAGAATTTCATTTCCCCAGAAGGATTTCCGGACCTTGCCCTTTATGGTGGATGGGTTTAAAAACCTGAAAAAAACTTTAACAAAAAAGCTGCAAGGGCGCAACAAAGTTTTCACGGGAGGAATTTTGGGCAGATAAGTTCTTTCAAGGTTTAAGCTGTATTGTGGAGACGCAAAATTGCCGGGGTGATGCAGGTCAATTTTTTTCCGGGCTGAAAAAAGTTTTGCGCGACCAAAAATGTGGCCCGACATGAAAAAAAAAAGGTTCAAAGATAAAAAAAACTGGGCTTGTTACGGGAGTTTGAGCCCAAAGCTTTTTAGATTTTTGTTTATATGTTTTTATGTTGATGTGCTATTGTTTTTTAATTTATTTTTTTTTGTTTTATAACCCCATTTTTGACTCTGTGGTTCTTTCCCCTTTTTTGGGGAAAAAGGGTTTATTATTTTTATTTTTACATTTCGGCCGGGGAAATGACACCCGATATGTTCTGTGATTTTTTGAAACAGTTTTTGTTAAAAACTGAGGCATTGTGTGTTTTTTGGGTTTTTTTTTTTAGAAATTTTTAAAAAAAAATTGAGGTGTTTTATGATTTAAAAGTGATGTTTTTGCTTGCTACTATTTTGGGCCCCAAAATGTCCTCAGGCTCCAGCTTTTTTGTTTTATTGATCCTATTTAAAAACAAAGAAAAAAATTTGAAAATTGTTGTTTTTAAGTTATATATACCATTTATTTTTCCGGGCCCGGGCCCCTTGGGAATGATTTTCCTCCCTGTGGCCCCCGAGCTAAAATGAGGTTTTACACCCCTGACTATACGATTTTTTTAAAACTGCTAAACAAAAGTGAAATGTAAGAGTGTGAAATGTGGTTTTTTTGGTGGGTTTTCCCGTTCATGAACTTTAAAAATTCCCTTTGGTTTTAAAAAAACCCGGTCCAGTCCAATCACCCCAAAAATGGGTGCAGCATGTAAAAAAGGTCCTTCCCCAAAATTTCAGGGGTTTTTCTATATCAAAGCCTGAAAGAGAGGGGCTTCCGACGCAGTCAGAGAAACCCCCTGAGAGGAGGGCAGGGAGGGGGAAAAAAACCCATTGGGCGCCTCGCCCCAACACAAATTTTTTCATTTGAGACTTTTTAAACAGGGCACTCTTACCAGAGCGGGCTTTCAGTTGATTCAGGGAAGATTGGAAAAAAGCACCCCATCACATCCTCATTAAAAACCCCCCCAGCCCGATCAACACATAGCATGCTGCAATTTCCCTGTCTATAAAACCCCCCCCACACCACAAGGGGTTGAGCCCTAGTCTCCAAGCGGGAATTCGGTCAAAGACCCGAATTGCAGAGCTGTTTCATTTTTGCTGGGAAAATGTGTGGGTTCTCTTGGGTGTGTCAGCTGCCCTTTGTGGTGAGTGATTGATGAGTAACTCATGGCCGTACGAGCAGAGATGTGCAGAGGTGTTTTTTTCCATTTTTTTTCACGTCGATTCAGCACCTACAGGGAAAACAAAACACACACAGGGCACACACAGACACACCCCAAAGGGCACAACACAGACCACACACAGACAAAACACACCCCACAAAAACACACACACAGAAAACACAACGGCAACCAAAGGGCCCTAGAAGGGCCCCCATGAAGCTTCATGTTTAACCACTGGCAAGTAACATTGGGGGAAAAAAGGGGAGAAAAGAGAGAGAGAGGGGGGGGGGGGGGGGTTGGGGAAACAAAACAAACATTCCTGATCAGGTCACTTGGTTTGGGAAAAAAAACCCCCCGGGCCCAAAACCCCTTTTTCTTCATTACTGGTTCTGAAAAAACCCCCCGGTCCAACCTCTCTCTTTCATTTTTGGTTTGAAAACCCCCTTGGGCCAACCTCTCTTCTTCATTAAATTTGGGTTTTGAAAAACCCCCCGGTCCAAATCACTGGCTCTAACCTTCTCTTTCATTTCTATTATGAAAAAAACCCCCCACACATTTGAAATGGTGTTGACCACATCCACACCCAAAGGGCCAGGAGGGGACTTTACCACATGATCATTCCAAGGAGGGTGAAAAGGGGGAGAGGGGTGTAGGGTTCTTGGCTTTACAGGGGCACCCTCTGTCCATGAGAGGCCCAACAGTTTTACCAAACCCCAATGTGTTTTTGGGAGAGAGAGAGGGGGAGGGATAAAGAGAGAAGAGGGAGGAAGGGGAGAGGGAGAGAGGAAAAGAGAGAGAGAAAAAGAAGGGGAGAGGGGGGAAGAGAGAGAGAGTGGGGAGAGGAGAGAGAGGGGGGGAAGAGGAGAGAGCCCAGAGAGAGGGGGAGGGGGGGGGAAAAAAGTAAAAGGGGGGTTTAAAAGAGGAAAAAAGAGATACAAAAACAGAGAGATAGGGAAGAGGGAGAATAGATTAGTTTACAGTGGTTTCACAGGGACCATAAGCAACACCACATCATGTTTGTACAACTGAAACCCTCTTTAAACAACCACTTTGTACATGATTTGAAATAATAACACATAGAGGGGGTCATTTCAGCCCGAGGTGAGACTAACACACGTCCCTTCATTTATTCATTCATTGGGATAAAAAGGCATTTGTCAGAATTTTAAATGAGTGGGAAAAAACATCACCCAAATTTTAAACAGCCCCCCGGGGTTTCTCGGCGATCCTTCTTTCAAAGGCAATTTAAAGTTGGCCCCCTCTGGGGAGAAGCAGCCCCCACCAAACTAAAAAGGGAAAAGGAGAGAGGGAAAAAAAAACACGGTTTTAGGAAAACTAAACCCGCAAAATCCGCCCAAATTGGGTTCAAAGCCTTCCCTTTTAAAAATTTTAATTTTTTATTCAAATGAATGGGAAAAATAACAGTAAAGACATTGGGGTACAAATTTTTTCCCCTTTAGTCCCCCCCTTTTACCCCCCCCTCCCCCAGAATGCCTCCCCAACCCCATATAAAAAGAAAGGGAAAGTTTAATTTAGTTACATGTCAAGGGGAAAAAAAACAAAAAATATCCCAAAAAAGTTACTTCAAGCAAAAAAAATTTAAAAGCCTTTAACCCAATTTTAGGTGATTTTAAATTGGGTTTATAGGCCTTTTTAAAAGCAGTAATCTCAAGGTGGGGCCCAAAAGTACTAATCTTGGGAAGGGGGGGGGGGGAAATGTTTTGGGGCTGTTCAAAATAGGATATCATCGGGCCCCGGGGGAATAAAAAAGAGTTGGTTGACCCCCGAAGGTTTAAATTGATTTTTCATTTTTGGAACAAACTTCAGATCTTGAGCCCAAAAAGAGGCTAAGGGGGATTGATGATTTTAAACCCAAAAAAATCCTTCTGGGGGCCCCAACAGGGAGGCAAAGGCAATGGCAACTAGCTGTCTATTGGTCAGAGAAGGATTTTTGTTTTGGGACTCCAAAAATAGCAATTTCGCACTAGGCTGCAAACCCTTTTTAAACAAATGCTTCCGAAAGGTTTAAATAGGGGAAACTAATCTGCCCGAGGGGACAGGACCAGAAATTTGATTAGTCCCATTTTTTAACCCAAAAAGTGGGGTGATGGAAAATCAAAAGACAGAGGGGGATTTCCCCCGGTCAGGTGGAACAAACGCCTTTCCCCCAGTGCTTGCAAAATAAAGGGCTAGCAAACACTCTACCCAGGAGCTATGTACAATTGGTGTAAATGGAAGGACACCCCCCCCTTTTCCCACACTAAAAAACCCCCCGCATAACAGTTTGGATTTTAGAATTTCCATGGCTAACGGGGCACTAAAATATAGGGGTTTTAACGATCCCTCTACTACATCGATGTATGATTTTTTTTTCAATGATCCCCAACCATCGATTGTGCTCGGCGAGTTGGCCTTTTTGGGAAAAAATATGATCTAAAAAACGTTTTAAAAAGTAATAAAAACGGGTTTTTATCGATTTTTAGGAAAAAAACCCCTTTGGGTTTAAGGGACGTCAGACCCTTTTTTTATGCAGGGGGCACATAAAAGGTACGGGAGATACGCAAAACGCGACAAAAAAAAGGAATGCGTAATGCCATTGTGTTACTAAGGCCTTTGCGTACTTAACCCATCCCTTTTCACAAAAAATTACACATGACATTTGCTTTTTCAAATACGTCAGGGTTCCAAAAAAACAACAGACATTTTTAAACAGGGTTCTTTGGGGTTTCGCCACCCACAAAAAGAAACGCCAACTGGAGCCAGAGCCAAAAAAAATATTTTTTTCGAAAAGGGGCCCAAAGATGTGCAGGGTTTTGAAGTAACATGAGGAACTAAAATTGGTCAAATTTGCCCTCAAATCCACATCTAGCGAAAAAAACGGGCATTTTTTAAAGGCTCAAAAATTTCAACCACCCTTTATTTGACAAACATGAAAAGAGAAAGGGAGCACCGAATGTGGCGAAAAGCCATTGCTAAAGCTAGCAGGAATAAATGTCCAGCCCCCATGCCAGAGGCGGACAAGTGAATGAAGAAAGCGGCAAGCTCTTTTAATATTTTTCTTTCCATAAAGTAAACACGCACGTCCCATGCTTCCATTGAGGTGTTCCTTTACTAAGTTTTTGATGGTCGAGGAATCACAAAATGAGCAGGAAATAGTTTACATTGTGTCGTGCCCCGCAACGGAGAGTTTATTGGACTTTTTTGGCGATTGAAGGGGTGTGACCAAAACGCACAGGCCTAAAGGGGGATTGTAGATTTTTCCGGGAACAGTTTGGATGAGGGGACAACAAAGTTGGTCGCGTGTGCACAGAGGGGGCTGCTGTAAGTAGGATGGGTAAGTTCATAATACCGATGGTCTCATGGGGGGATGAACATGTAAAAAAATCAAGACTATTGCCAGCCATTAAAATGCAATGGTTTCCAGGTATTTATTTTAGACATGGTTTAATTTTTGGGTAAAAGGGTTTCTGAATCATTTCAAGTCCGAATCGTTTTTGGTGTACGTTTTAAAGAACCAAAAATGTCCTTGAATCGTATCGACAACCACGAATCGTGATACAAATCGAACGTTTTTAAAAGAATCGTTACACCTACTAAAATCAAAGAATTAGTGCATTTAAATACAAAAAAAAAAAAAAATGCAAAAAAAAAAAATTCATCCAAAAAACAAAAAATAAGCACGGGGAAAACCCGTATCAATGAATATGCTACATTCACTTTCAGTTTTTCGATATACACTTAAGTAAGTCAAAAATTCCATGCGCAGTCGTGCACCCCATCCACAGCCGCCCGGCGGTCGGCTTGAGCGACCAGTCGGCAGGTACGAATTAGGACACTGCCCCAACTGGAATTCTGATGGTTTGGGAAAATTTTTTTTCGACCGCACACGAAAAGAAACAACAATAGTTTCTTTGGTGCAGCCACAGCCCTCGGGCATTGCTAGTTTAAGGTCAGGCAAAAGGAACAGGTGGCATGCACCATCAGTGCTAACAAAACATAAAATACAAGTAAAATGATATACCAAAAATTCTGACGAAAAAAAAGACATAACTGACACCACGAGACAACACACAATAGGTTTGCCCTTGGTGCAGCAAAGCCTCGGGCCCCTGCGGAGCAATAGAAACCACTCAAAAAGCCCCAAATATCCGAGTTACAATGGTACCCCAATTTGCAGTCGGGAAAGTTGTTAAATACATCTTTTTTTGTCCACATTGTAACAAAAACCGTAGTTTCGAAAAGCATTTTTGAACTTTACCACAGTTTATATTGCAAATTACGGCGCCCCGGACAACATACCTTTCTAGTGAAGGCAGGAAAAGGAACAATAAAAGGGTACTAAA
>CM072220.1:72500531-72543176 GCA_036851935.1 Coregonus suidteri
AAAACGATTTTCCTGTCACACACTCAGTCACAACACACTTGGCTGGCTGCGCAAAAGTGATTGTGGTGACGTCAGCAGCAGACGCTCAGCTCGTGTGCACAGGCCCAGGCAGTCAGGCCAAGCCAAGCAGCACACCAACCTGAGAGAAGCGGAGCGAGAGATGCCTAGCGTCACGACATTCATTATTTGAGTTAAGTTGCTTGTTCAATAAGATAGCATATCATACCTTGTATTAGCTTGTGTACATATAATTTGATTGATCACCGTCAGAGATATAGCATGTTAAACTAACAACAAATACCCTGCTTGAGACTATAATTGTTCAGAATGTGTATGTTTACTAGTTAAGAAAATAAATCAAAATGTAAGTCTTCAATAATGTTGTAATGTGTAATTGTTTACAATCAATTCAAGTGTGTTGTGTTTTATAAATAAAAATATCTGATCATTAAAAATTTGTGTTGTGTTATATTACTTGTACAAATACAAATATGTGATAATTAAACAAACAAATCTAAACTGAACAAATGTAAACGAACAACATTTGTTGGCAACACTGCAGGGGAGTTGCTCTTTCAACTTTCACATATTCTCTTAGACTTTCCAACATAATAATAGCCACATGGGCACAAGTCAGGAATATACCACACATTTTGTTTTACAGGAAATTCTAACCCAGGACATACATGTTTTATTTCCAGTCTGAGGGTGAAGAAATAAATCCCCCTTGGTCATCGCATTACATGTTCTCACAATGATGATTTGAGGGGAGGGTGGAAAGGAAATGCTGAGGGGGGGAACATATTCATCGCTCTTACTAGGCTGTCTTTTATGTTTTCTAGCATGTTTAAAAGAGAATCGAGAGATATTCTGAAAAGCCTGGCCCACAGAGGGAGTCCCAGTGCCCTAAATAGAAGTCAGGAGATCAAACTACCTGGTTTCTCCCCCTTGTTCCTTCCACACTCCCTCCCATGTGTACTGTATGTATGAACACATTTTGAACAATGGATGGCTAAAATGCTGTAGGTGCTTACAAACACAACAGGAAAGGTTGTGGTAGACGTGGGCCATCACAGGTGAGTTCACACAATCTTTTTATTCTGGAGCATTCATATCAATGGACTCACCCTCAGATGGACCATACAATGCCAGAGTTATCTACAAGACTGTTTAGCATAATCAACTGGGTATTTCAACAGTCTGTCCACCTCAATATAGTCCTGGGCATATATTGTTTATCTTACTATTTGTTATAACTGCTAACTTTTTAGCATTTGTGGCACAAAATCCATTGCAAGTCAATGGTACGTATACAGTCACAGTGAAAGTCTACACACCCCTTTATACATTATTTGCAAGCTAAAATCTTAATATAGAGATTCAAATAGTTTTTATCCTGCCGACCTACAAAAACTATTCCACACTTTTCAAGTGTAAGAAAATTGTAGAACAACTTTCCTACTAAAGAGGTATCCAGTAGTTTTGATTACATATATTTTCACACCCCATGACACAGTTTCTACAGCAACTGTACATGTGTGTTGTGGCCTGTAAGTAGCTAGCTAGCGGTTTAAGACATGGGTTGAATCCCTAATCCAACCTATCCCAATGTGAGCGGACATGTTTGAAGTACATTAGATTAATAAAGCTACAGTACTGCCAGCTGGTGAACAAAGCTGCGTATATTGAAAAAGCTTGTTTAGTGCATAGGTCAAATGTAATCATTTGTGATGCTCATTTCAGGTCTTTTTTCCAGCTTCAGACAACACTAAATATTTCACTTAAAACAGAGTTTTGTTGTATTTAATGGATAGAGAAGAAGAAGAGTTTGACCCACAACACAGATTCATGTCCAAATCTTTTGAGAGACGAAGTGGATACTACTAGTTATAGAGTGGTCACAATGCCCATCTGTTCCATATAATAGACAGTCTTTGGAACAGTGGAAAGCTGCATGGCCCCTTGTTGTTGCTAAGCATTGCATTCTTCTTCTATGGTGTTTTATTGGTGGTCGTTCAGACCAACGTTAAAAGATACATCACTGCCACCTTCTGGGCTGGAGTGTGATAGAGACATGTGGTTCTGTCCTGTGAGGATCACAGGGTCAGAGAAATTCCTGACTGTGGTCATATACCCAAAACACTCCAGGCCAACTCAGCCCATAAGAGCCATTCATACTGTCAGATCTAATATGGAAGAACTGAATACAACCATAAGAACCATTCATACTGTCAGATTTAAAGTATGGAAGAGAAGCTGAATACAACCATGCAAGAACCATTCATACTGTCCAGATCTAATATGGAAGAACTGAATGCAACCATAAGAACCATTCATACTGTCAGATCTAATATGGAAGAACTGAATACAAAAGAGAAGGAGAGGGTTGACCAGTAAAAAATTCATGTACTAATGATATTTTTCATTGGTCAGATCAATGCAGTTTTCCAAACATATTCCTCATCAGCAGTTTTTTTGTAAGAATTTAACTAAACTGAACAAAAAAGAATATAACACAACACATTCAACAATTTTACAAGGGTACAGTTCATATAAGGAAATATGTCAATTGAAATACTAGTCATTAGGCCCCTAATTCTATGGATTTCACATGACAGGGGCCCACCCATACAGCAATAAGAATACAATTTTCCCCACTAATGGGCTATATTACAGATATAAATACTCCTCAGTTTCATCAGCTGTCAGTGTGGCTGGTCTCAGATGATCCTGCAGAGGGGTGGTGAAGAAGCCAGATGTGGAGGTCCTGGGCTTGCACGGATTACACGTGGTCTGTGGCTGTGAAGCCAGTTGGACGTTATGCCAAATTCTCGGTAGAGAAATTTTACATTAAACTCTCTGGCACCAGCTTTGGTCAGCATGCCAATGTACGCATGGCCCTCAAAATGTAGACTCTGTGGCATTGTGTTGTGACAAAACTGCACATTTTCAGAGTGGCCTTTTTTATTGTACCCAGCACAAGGTGCAACCTGTGTAATGATCATGCTGTTTTAATCAGCTTCTGGATTATGCCACACCTGCCAGGTGGGATTGATTATCTTGGCCAAAGGAAATGCTCACTAACAGAAATGGAAACCAAATTTGTGTAGCACCAAATTTTGGGAGAAATAAAGCTTTTTGTGCATATGGAAACTTTCTGGAATCTTTATTTCAGCTCATGAAACATGGGACCAACAGTTACATGTCAAGTTTACATATTTTTCAGTATAGTTTTAGAAGACATTTCACTAAATACGTAGTCATTTCATTTTAATTGTCACATGCTTGGTAAAACAACAGGTGTAGACTAACAGTGAAATGTTTACACAACAATGGAGAACACAATACAACAATTACAATTATAGGACGAAAAAATTCTAGCACAAGGAATTACATACACGATGAGTAATGGGTCGTCTTGGCTATATACTGGAGTGGGTGCATAATACCTATCCCAATGGTAGCTTGGCTATATACATGGGGTGCCAATACCTAGTCAATGGTAGCCTTGGCTTATATACATGGGGTGCCAATACATAGTCAATGATATAGCTTTGCTATATACATGGGGTGCCAAATACCCTAGTCAATGATAGTTATATACAGTGCATTCTGAAAGTATTCAGACCCCTTGAACGTTTTCCACATATTATTATTTTACATCCATATTCTAAAATTGATTAAATAGTTTTCCCCCCCCTCTAACCAATCTACACCCAATACCCCATAATGTCAAGCCAAAAGACCAGCAGGCTTTTAGAAGTTTTTCCTAATTTATTGATGAAACAAAACAGATATCAAATTTCCATAAGTATTCAGGACCTTTACTCAGTACTTTCTTGAAGCACCTTTGGCAGCGATTACAAGCATCACTGTCTTCTTGGGTAAGACGCTACAAGGTTGGAACACCTGTATTTGGGGAGTTTCATCCATTCATCTCTGCAGGGATCCTCGCAAGCTCTATCAGGATGGATGGGGAGCATTGCTGCACAGCTATTTTCTGGTCCTCTCTAGAGATGTTAAATCAGGTTCAAGTCTGGGCTCTGGCTGGGCCAGGTGAAACCTGTCGCCCCAGTCTGAAGTCCTGAGCGCTCTGGAGCAGGTTTTTTCATCAAGGATCTCTCTGTACTTTGCTCCGTTCATTATTCCCTCGATACTGACTAGTCTCCCAGTCCCTGCCTCTGAAAAACATCCGCACAGCATGGTCTATACTAGCCACAACCATGCTTCAACGTAGGCTTGGTGGCAGGTTTCCCTCCAGATGAGAAACGCTTGGGCATTCAGGCCAAAGAGTTCAATTATGGTGGGATAACATCAGACAAGAGAGTCATGTTTTTCTCATGGTCAGAGTCCTTTAGGTGCCTCTTTGGCAACTCCAAGCAGGCTGAACTCTGGAGCTCTGTCAAAGTGATCATCGGGTTCTTGGTCACCGCCCTGACCGAAGCCTTCTCCGCCCCCGATTGCTCAGTTTGGCCGGAGGAGCGGACAGCCTCTAGGAAGAAATCTTGATGATTCCAAACTTCTTCCATTAGAATGGAGGAGGCCCAATGTGTTCTTGGGGACCTTCAATGCTGCAGACATTTTTTGGTAACCCTTCCCCAGATCTGTGCCTCGACTCACAATCCTGTCTCGGAGCTCTACAGACAATTCTTTCGACCTCATGGCTGTGGTTTTTGCTCTGACATGCAATGTCAACTGTGGGATGTTAGATAGACAAGTGTTGTGCCTTTTTCAAACATGGTCCCAATCAATTGAATTTATCTCAGGTGGACTCCAATCAAGTTGTATAAACATCTCAAGGAGATCAATGGAAACAGGATGCACCTGATCAACATTTCGAGATTCATAGCAAAGGGTCTGGAAAACTTAATGTAAATAAGGTATCTTGTTTAGTTTATTTCTAATGCATTTGCAAAAATATCTCAAACCTGTTTTTCTCTTTGTCATTATGGGGTATTGTGTGTAGGATTGATGAGGGATTTTTTAATTTAAAAAAATGCTCTTTTACAATAAGGCTGTAACATATTTTTCTTGTTGAAAAAAGTAAAGGGGTCTGAATACTTTCAGAAATGCACTGTATAGGACACTAACCTATTTCACTTTAAACCTTTGGTTATATTTATACACAAGAGAAGAAGAGGTTGCCCAGCACAAATTCCATGTACAAACATTTTTCATTACCATATATTTGTAAATTTAGCAGATGCTCTTATCCAGAGCGACTTATAGGACCATTGGGGTTATTGCCTTGTCCAATGCCGACAACGACAGATTTTTCTGACCTAGTTGGCGTAGGATTCAAACCAGTGACCTTTCAGTTACTGCCCAACACTCTTAACCGCTAGGCTACCGGTTAAATACACAACACAATACGTGACATAAGTAGAATACAGAACACTTTGAAACATTACAGGAACATTTTTCATGATGGAAATTGAATAGTAAATGTGATTATAAAAAACAGAATTTTTGGGAAAACCATTTTAGAGCTGAGTTATTATGCAGTCTGATAGCAGTGGGTAAGAGTGGCGTGTTTCGCAGGGCGGGTTTGTACAGGCAGTTATACCAGGGACAGTTTGTGGCTGTTTCTCAGGAGCCTGGTGGTGCAGTTACCTCTTCGTTGGAGGGGAGCCGGTCATTCAGTGGTGGAGATGGTCAAGAGTGTGCATGTCCTTCACCAGGTGCACTGCAGCCTGTTCTCACCTGCTCTGCAGTGACCGGGAGCTGTGGTTGGACTGCTCCCAACCTCTGGAGATGATCCTCAAGGCCTCTCCTCTGCACCCTGTCTAGTTGGACCTGCTGCTTTTTTTACTGCATCCAACTAACGGCACTCATGGTGGATGTTAGAGCACTCCACTACCAGAGATGAACTGAGCTGGGGTAGTTGTTTAGGGCGGAGCTGAAGATCACTCAAACTCTTCTTTCTCTAGGTCAGTTATTATATCTCTTTGCCCTGCATACTGTGATTCACATGATACATAAACACGCCCGCCCCTCCTTGCATCCCCTCTCTGGACCTGTCATTTCGAACAGCTGATAGTCTGTCATCAGAACAACCTTAATTTGTCGGGCATGGACTCTACAAGGTGTCGAAAGCGTTCCACTGGGATGCTGGCCCATGTTGACAGCAATGCTTCCCACAGTTGTGTCCAGTTGTCTGGTAGTGGATTTCTACTCCGATAGCTTCGTTCCATCTCCTACAACAGATGCACAATTTGGATTGGGGATCTGGTGCCTCGGAAGGCCACTGTAGTAACCTGAATTCAGTGTCATGTTCGTGGAACCATTCCTGGACAAGCCTTGTGGCATGGGGCATAATCCTGCTGAAAAAAATGTTTAGATATCCTGTGGCATTCAATCGTTGCTCTACTTTTATCAAGGGGCCCAATACGTGCCATAAAAACACAACCCACACCACCACCACCAGCCTGACAATGCTGACACACGGCTAGATGCATGTACTACGAGTGTTTCCTCTATACCCTAGTCCTCCCTTCCAAGGTCATCTCAATATCTTTACAGTAGAAGCTATCCATAGCACACAGCAAAAAAAAACAGTCAAGGTGCACACTGATCAGTAAAGCAAAGAGATGCTAACATTGTACAACGCTCCATTTCCTATGCACATTTCTCTCACAGTGAGAAACAATAGGATTACAATAGTGTTCTATGCTTCCTTCATTTGATCCGAATCCACTACCACTTCTTTATGTATACATTGGTGTCTTTTTAAATGCCCAATCTGTAGAATCTCGTCTCACAGTCAGTGCAGTTGATAAGTCTTCTCTCCAGTGTGTAACCGTTGGTGGGGGGTGTTGTTTTTAAGTTGCCCAAACGGAGAATCTCTTGCCACATTTAAGAGCAGAAGTAAGGCTTCTCTCCTGTGTGTGTTCTCTTGATGACCTTGCAGCTTAGCTGTTTTTTTTTAGATCAGTGGTAAGGATTCTCTCCTTATGTTTCTTGGTGTCTTCCTAAATTTACCAATTGAGAGAAATTCTTTCCCACAGTCAGAGCAGGAGTAAGGCTTCTCTCCCGTGTGTGTGTTCTCTGATGAACTATTAGCTCAGTTGATGTTGTGAAGCACTTTACACAGTCAGTGCAGGAGTAAGGGCTTCTCTACTGTGTGTATACTTTCATGTTGTTTTAAGGGTGCCCAGTTGAGAGAAACTCTTCCCACAATCAGAGAAAAAAAAAAAGCAGAGTAAGCTTCTCTCCTGTGTGTACACGTTCATGTGTTTTTAAGTTGCCCAGTTGAGAGAGAAATCTTCCCACAGTCGGGAGCATGAGTACGGCTTCTCTCCTGTGTGTATTCGTTCATGTTGTTTTAAGGTGCCCAGTTTAGAGAAAACTCTTCCACAAGAAGAGCAGGAGTAAAGCATCTCTCCTGTGTGTGTTCTCTGATGAAGTTTTAGCTTTTTTTGATGTTGTGAAGCATTTTACACAGTCAAGCAGGAGTAAGGCTTCTCTCCTGTGTGTGTGTACGTTCATGTTTTTTTTAAGTTGCCCAGATGAGAGAAACTTTGGCCCCACAGTCAGAGCAGGAGTAAGGCTTCTCTCCTGTGTGTGTTCTCCTGATGAACTATAAGCTCAGTTGATGTTTTGAAGCACTTTACACAGTCAGAGCAAGAGTAAGCTTCTCTCCTGTGTGTATACGTTGATTGTTTTTTTAAGTTGCCCCAGATTAGAGGAGAAACTTGCCCCACAGTTCAGAGCAGGAGTAAGGCTTCTCTCCTGTGTGTGTTCTCTGATGGAGAACTATAAGCTCAATTGATGTTTTGAAGCACTTTAACACAAGTCAGAGCAGGAGTACGGCTTCTTCTCTCCTGTGTGTATACGTTCATGTAGTTTTAAAGGTGCCCAGATTGAGAGAAACTCTTCCCACAATCAGAGCAGAAGTAAGGCTTCTCTCCTGTGTGTATACCGTTCATTATTTTAAGTGGCCCAGTTGAGAGAACCTTGCCCCACAAGTCAGAGCAGGAGTAAGGTTTTTTCTCCTGTGTGTATCACGTTCATGTTGTTTTAAGTTTGCCCAGTTGAAGAAACTCTTCCCACAATAAGAAGCAGGAGTAAGGCTTCTCTCCTGTGTGTGTTTCTTCTGATGAAGTTTTAGCTCTTTTGATGTTGTGAAGCATTTTACACAGTCAGAGCAAGAGTAAGGCTTCTCTCCTGTGTGTATACGTTCATGTTTTTTGAAGTTTGCCCGATGAGGAGAAACTTGCCCCACAGTCAGAGCAGGAGTAAGGCTTCTCTCCTGTGCGTGTGTTCTCAGATGACGTTTCAGCTCAGTTTTGATTGTTTGCAAGCACTTTAAAACAGTCAGAGCAGGAGTATGGCTTTTCTCTCCTGTGTGTGTTCTCTCGATGACGTTTCAGCTCAGTGATGTTTTGAAGCACTTTTAAACAGTCAGAGCAGGAGTTATGGCTTATCTCCTTGTGTGTATACTTCATGTTGTTTTTAAGGTGCCCAGTTGAGAGAAACTCTTTCCACAGTCAGTACAGGAATACAGATTCTCTCCTGTGTGTAATTGTAGGTGTATTTTTAACTTTGATAGAACTGAGAAAATCTCCTCACAATGTGGGCAGTGGTGAGACCTCTTAGCTCTGTGGATCTTCCTTCTGTTGCTCTCTGGATGTAGAGAATGTCTCAAACATGGTCTCCTGTGTGAAACATACTCAGAAAAAGAACCAGTCAGTTTTGGTGTGATATACATGTCATATAGGGTGAATGCACCAATTTGTGAGTCGCTCGGATAGAGAGCGTCTGCTAAATGACGTAAATGTGCCTTGAGCAAGGCACTTACCCTAATTGCTCCTGTAAGTCGCTCTGGATAAGAGCGTCTGCTAAATGACTAAAATGTAAATGTAATGTAAATGTAATCAAATGTATTTTATGAAGCCCTTTTTACATCAGAAGTTGTCAAAGTGCTATACAGAAACCCAACCTGAAACCCCAAAGAGCAAGCAATGCAGATGTAGAAGCCATATCATCCTCCACTCACTATCACAAGGGTTAGTATCATCCTCCACTCACTCATCAAAAGGGTAAGTAACTACACTGACTCATTTCATATTACGTTAAAACATTGGCAGTTTGTCTACTTCAAAGTTTTATTCTACAATGTAGAAAATAGTAACAATTAAGAAAAAAACCCTTGACATGAGTAGTGGTGTGTTCCAAACTTTTGACTGGTTACTGTAAATGCATAAATGACAAAAGCCATTTAGTACAAGGTCACTGGTTTGTTTTTAGGCAGCACTATGTTACTATTTTCCTGAATAACCATGTCTTTACTGTATTACTTCAATCAAAAACCAATTATATTCACCATAGTGAAACATTTATCGATAAATACAGAAACAACTGAATGTGTCTGAATATTAGTACACATGGTAGAAAACTGATAAATTATTACATTCAGCTTCAAAAACAGTAGTGCAAACCGTGAAATTGTAATGGGTTTCTCTCTGCTGCATGAAGTCCATTTGAGGCTGACCCGACGTGGGCGGCGCATTTTACCAGCTCGTTAATTTTTTTTTTACACAAAACCAAAATGCAAAACCAAACTCGGAAATCTAAAAATAAATGGATTTCTTTATGGAAATCCTAAAAAAGCAATCAGAGTAATTACATTTTGATTCCTCTGTAATTGTCATGCCCCCTAAAAAAACGTAATGTGAAAACGTGCATGATATTCTTTTTTGTGTGGGTATTTTACCCCCCTTTGTCTCCCCAATGTCGTGGTATCCGATTGGTAGTAGTTACAGTCCCTGTCCATCGTTGCAACCCCCCGTACGGACACAGGAGAGCCCAAGGTCGAGAGTCGTGCGTCCTCCGAAACAACCACCAACCGAGCCGCACTGCTTCTTGACACAGTGCCCCGCTTAACTCCTTTCTCCATGAGTATCCATAGGCTGGGGTCCCAATAATATCTCCTTTCTCTCCATGAGTATCCATAGGCTGTGTCCCAATAATATCTCCTTTCTCCATGAGTATCCATAGGCTGTCCCAATAATATCTCCCTTTCTCCATGCAGTATCCATAGGCTGTGTCCCAATAATAATCTCCTTTCTCCATGATATCCATTAGGCTGTGTCCCAATAATATCTCCTTTCTCCATGAGTATCCATAGGCTTGTCCCCAAATATCTCCTTTCTCCATGAGTATCCATATGCTGTCCCCAATAATATCTCCTTCTGTCCATGAGTATCCATAGGCTGGGTCCCAATAATATCCTCCTTTCTCCATGAGTATCCATAGGCTGTGTCCCCAATAATATCTCCTGTTCTCCATGAGTATCCATAGGCTGTCCCAATAATATACTCCTTTCTCCATGAGTATCCTAGGCTGTCCCAATTAATATCTCCTTTCTCCATGAGTATCCATAGGCTGTGTCCCAATAATATACCTCCTTTCTCCATGAGTATCCTAGGCTGGGTCCCATAATATCTCCTTTCCTCCATGAGATACAATGTGTTTTCTCTCACACTTAGGGGCCTCGGCTATTGATGGATTCAAGACAAGGTCGTTTTTTATTGATCTCAGAGTCAAGTAGCCTCTCATAGTTTGATCATTAATTTGTGGTATTAAAAAATATTCTGTGAAAGACTCCATTCATCTAAAATGATGTAGAATTGCATGAAATCCATTTATAAAAAGAACATATTTTCCCCGGACTCTAGGCTACACAAAATGTACTCCATGTGTGTAACTTCTGCAAGCGGCTCCACACCACTGCTCTATGCCCGTACGCGAAAGCCATGATAATGCATGCAATGGCTTGTTATAAAGGTTGTTTGTTTTTATCCGTTCTCTGGTACCTCAGATCCCCCCAGTCACCCCCCTCTCGGAGCTCACTTTTGGTTCCGGCACCGGCCCAATTTACAAATGAAGCCCTGGAGAAGTGGGTAGCTGCCGCTGCCGGCCTCCTCCGGGACACTTCTTCCTTTGCATAAAGTTTAATCAGGCTGTTGATTGTGGCCTGTGGAATGTTGTCCCACTCCTCTTCAATGGCTGTGTGAAATTCCTGGGATATTGGCGGGAACATGGAACAAGCTGTGGTCACCGTCAATCCAGGACCATCCCATACATGCTCAAAGGGTGACATGTCTGGTGAGTCATGCAGGCCATGGAAGATTGGGATATTTTCAGCATGTTCACTTGTGTACAGATACTTGCGAGCATGGGGCTGTGCATTATCATGCTGAAACACGAGGTGATGGAGGTGGATGAATGGCAGGACAATGGGCCTCAGGATCTCTGTCATGGCATCTCTGTGCATTCAAATCTGCCATCGTGGTTAGTTGTCTGTAGCTTATGCCATCCCATTCCAATAAACCCTGATACCACCATGGGCCACTCTGTTCACAACACATTGACATCAGCAAACTGTACGTCCACACAACGCATATACGGTGGTCAGCAGTTGTGAGGCTGGTTGGGCATACTGCAAAAATTCTCTAAAACAACATTGGAGGCAGCTAATGGTAGAGAAATTAACCTAACATTCTCTGGCAACAGCTCTGGTGGACATTTCCTGCAGTCAGCATTCCCAATTGCATGCTCCCTCAAAACTTGAGACATCTGTGGCATTGGTGTTGTATGTATGAGTGGCATTTTTGTATTTGTTAGGGATCCCCATTAGATGCTGCCAGCACCTCCTCAGCTACTCTTGCCCCCAACCACAAGGTGCACCTGTGTAATGATGATCAGCTTTGCGGGATGTTTAATCCAGCTCCTTGATATGCCACACCTGTCCAGATGGATGGATTATCTTGGCAAGGAGAAATGCTCACTAACAGGGATGTAAACCAATTTTTGCACCAACATTTTAGAAATAAGGTTGTGTTCTGGAAACATTTCTGGGATATTTATTTCACCTCATGAAACATGGGACCAACACTTACATGTTGCGTTTTATGTTGTTCAGTGTAAGCAGTATATCTTTTTTTAATCATACAAACTATCAATAACGAAATTTAAATTGAACTATATCAGCTGCTGTTTTCTGTTCTAATCAGTTTCCCTACACAGGCTCAGAAGGATCCTTTGAGGGCGGAACATTTTCTGCAACAAGTAGTCCTTGCAGGGCTTCTGCCCGTGAAGTCTTTGGAGACCCAAAAAACTTCTCAGCTGCAGATATAATGATGTCCAGCTTCTTGGACTTCTTGTGCAGTACAATTAATAACTGTAAATACTAAACAATCCACCTTCTCAAAATAAGTGTATCCAGATCACCTTGATTGACGTACAACATTTGCAACTGGTTGCAGTGCATCCAACTTTTAGTGTGCCATACACCGCCACCTACTGTACTAGTGTGTGAGGCCATTCACAGACTACATACATTAAATTCATTGATACGGTAATTCATACAAAATTTGCCCTGCCAAGTAATAGCCCGCTCTAAAAAAGGTGAGGGAAAATGTTTCTTGGTTCGTGCAGGTGATGATCTTCTCAGCCCAATTGGCAGTAACGCCAGAACATTGTTCTGGGAACCAAAAGGGATAGCTCAGTTTCAAGGTCTCAGCTTGGAGAAGAAGAAGCCTTGTGAGGTATTGGTCGGTCACAAGCAGGAACCAAAATGTTACTGATAAATTTAATTATTAATAGCTAAATCATGCAAATATAACTTGTCTGTGTAAGCAGTATATAGGTACAACTACGTGGACTTCCCCGGCAGAGCTCCCAACCGACGTGTACTATGGTGCTTTTAAGTTTGTTTGGAACCTCTCCAGCTTGCTGATAAAAAATAATGATTCATTTAAGTTTGACTTTGAGTCCCTTCGTGGCGATTTTTCCACAACAAAACCAACCACCCCCCATTCCACTATTTTAACCCCATCTAGTCCTACGCCAGACCACTACCACTCAACACCCCCTCTGCAGCTGTTCTGCAGTAAATCCCCGCAATCCCCAAAGTACTTCTCTGACGCTGCACCACATCTTCTATTTTCTTGGACTTTCAATCCATTTTCTGAAGTACAATTGACAACCATTGCTATTAATGCTAAAATGTCCACCCTTACTGAAGCACATATTCCTTCCCATCACTCTCTCTTGGTCTCGGTCTACTCACAGGAATCATCTCAAGACCCCTCAACCCTGTACCATCTTCCTCTAGCACTCTCTTCAATGCTTCGGTATACAACACGTTCTGTAAACTACTGTAACCCTGCAACCTCAATCTGCCTTTCTCTCACCTGACCACCTCAGATCTCCAGCCCGTTAGCACCCCCACAACTACCACACAGACTTTCTCCACCGATACCACACATTTCTTCATCTCATGCCTCCCTGCACACTTGTCACATCTAGGCATCTCACACCTACACAATGCTGCAACAGGCCCATAAACTTCACCCCTAAACTGTAGTATTTAACGGAACAAAATCGCTCGACGGGATAACTGACACTTCCTACTGACCTTTATCGGGCAGAGACTATCTATCAAAATCCAGCATGACAGATAATGTTATTCTCTGTTTCCCCACGCTCTACAAATCGGATCTACGTCTCACCAAACGGAGGGTGTCACAGGACACCTGGAATCTTCCATTTTCAACTGCTCATCCCTCAACACTTAAACCTAACCCCGTTATCACTCCTATCAGTGCCACCCTGTTCCGGAGAGTAATTCAAGTAACAATTCCGGTCTCTAACACGTAATCCGCCAAAGAAACCACCAGCGCCACCGCTCCCTCTGGATAGAGGAGAAACAATAAATAATCACCAGTTCCACTCACCGAGTTACCTTCACCAACATTTACATTTTAGTCATTTAGCAGACGCTATTATCCAGAGCGACCTTACAGTTAGTGAGTGCATACATATTATTTTTTTTTTATACTGGCCCCCCCGTGGGAAATCGAACCCACAACCGCTGGCGTTGCCAACGCCATGCTCTAACCAACTGAGCTACATCCCTGCCGGCCAGTCCCTCCCCTACCCTGGACGACGCTGGGCCAATTGTGCGCCGCCCCATGGGTCTCCCGGTCGTGGCCGGCTCACGACCACTCAACAGTCCCCAACCTCTTCTCCACCCTAACCTGACACCACATATGGATCCATTCTCTCTACAAATCTCAGTGCCACTGGGACAGAATCATCCTGTGGAACGAGGCCCGAACTCGGAGTTTCCTCACCGCATGGTTCACTTCATCCTCAGGTTCTCTGGCAACTGGAGCACGTATTACTCTTTTACACTAGACGATAACCTTCTTTCACCACACTGCTTCCCTCTACACTCTCAGCTCCTTATCAGCGGTCATCCTGCACCTGCCACACAGTTAAAATTCATCTCACTCTCATCACGTTTCACTTTCCTCCTGTCGCTCTTCTAAAAAGTTCTGTGAGATCTTCCATTCCATATTCCTCCAAAAACATATTCCACTTTTCTCCTTTGTCCTTGTCCACCATCTTCTCCTTCATCAGATCTTCCAGAAGGTTGCAATCCCCCATTCCACTTTTTTTCTTGTCCGCCATTCTTACCACGTATGCTCTCAGCTCATCCACACCCCACTAGCTTGGTAGCTGCACACCATGGAGTAACCACAGTATAAATGATAATACCCATAAAACCTTGCAGTCAATCAGGGAAATGGTTCCAATCATTTTTACACCATTAATTTTTCTCATAGGGGATTTTCAGAAAACACTTAAATAAGGGCTGTGTTTCATGTAGGCTTATCCTGGCGTGGCGTTTTGATAACCGTGTAAATCTCTCTAGGACAAGGTGACTTTTTATCAATATATTTGCCTATCGTTTCTACCCCCACAAAAATGATAATGGTAATTAGCTGCTAAATGTGGCTATCATAAAGTTGAACTACAAATGCCATGGATGATCTGGACAAAATTGCAGAATCGAGTCAAAGGTAAGGATCTCTGGGTTAACTATATAATGTTAGCTAAATTTAGTAATGAATAAATAGGCTACATTTAATTTAAATGGACAAATCTGTGAACTGTCTTGTGCAAGTTTTGAAATTGACACAACACCTGTAGCAAAGTGTGCAGGAGTTTGCAGGGGGGGGGGGGGATTTGTTGTTTTGCATGATGTACCTACGTTTATGATAATTAGCGTGTTTTAAATCTGAGATGAAATAGAGCAGAATATATTGCTAAAAATTCACGACAGGGTCAGCCTTCACGATAACACAGCCCTTATTTTAAAGTGTTTCTAAAATGAATAAAAAGGAAAAAGTATTGGAACCATTTCCCTGTTTGACCACTAGGTTATATGACACCATTTTTTGCAAACATAATAATAAAAAAAAAACTGTATTCAGACTTACTCAGTACTTTTTTGAATGCAACCTTTGGCAGTGATTACAGCCTAAAGTCTTCTTGGGTACTGACACTATAAGCTTGGCATACCTGTATTTGGGGAGTTTCTCTGCAGATCCTCTCAAGCCTTGTCAGGTTAGATGGTAGTGTCGCGCGCACAGCTATTTTCAGGTCTCTCTGTACTTTGCTCCTTTCATCTTTCCCCGATCCTGACTAGGTCTCCAGTCCTTGCCACTGAAAAAACATCCCCAACAGCATGATGCTGCCACCACCACATGCTTCACCGTTCTGGAATGGTGCCAGGATTCCTCCTGACGTGACGCTTGGCATGGTCTGAGAGTCCTTTAGGTGTCGTTTGGCAAAACTCCCAGCGGGCAGTCATGTGCCTTTTCATGAGGAGTGGCTTCCGTCTAGCCACTCTACCATAAAGGCCTGATTGGTGGAGTTCTGCAGAGATGGTTTGTCCTTCTGGAAAGTTCTCCTATCGCCACAGAACGCTGGAGCTCTGTCAGAGTGACCACCGGCTTCTCTGTGACCTCCCTGACCAAGGCCTTTCTCCCCGATTGCTTAGTTTGTCGGGCAGCCAGCTCTTGAAAAAGTATTGGTGGTTCCACACTTTCTTCCAGTTAAGAATGATGGAGGCCTTTTGATCATATCCTTGGACTAAAATTATTGACGACGTCTGTGCAAGCCTAACATCATGTGCATAGGGCCTTTGGGGTAACGTAGCACATATTCAATGATATCTCTTTTTCTCACGTAGGCTGTTTCATTTTCTGTGTCTTTTAAACTTTTTTTGGTTTAAAACGTATCATGATATACTACGTTAACACCCGTTCGTCGGGTGAGGTGTCTCTCTCTGGCGGGAGGTAAGCTTGGCTTATATGGTGTAGAGTAAAGCTTAAACTATGTAGTTAAGGATTGAGTTAGGTATTGTAGGTAGTTAATTTTTTATCGTGGTTTGTTGTATGTAATTATTGTAGGTAAAGTATTGGTATTCGGCTGAGGCCGTTGAAGCACGAAGCTAGCTATCTACCCGCTACCTTGCACTAGCTAGCGGGTAGCTACTGGTAACTATTAGCAACTGTTGATAGTTGTTTTTCACACTTAAGAGTGGCTGTAATAATTACACCAGCTAGCTGCCTACAATAATTAATACAATAATGCCTACCATTCAGCCTGTTTTTCTAACCTCATTGTCTGAAGCGTTAACGTTAGCGTTAACGTTAGGTAGTAAGTAGGCTACTGTGCTCGAAATGTAGTTAGCTTGTTGATCCCTACCTGGCTAGCAGCGAAACAATAGCTGGAACGACCTAGCGAACACGCGACTAGAACTGGCTCTGAGTCGATTCAGTGGCTAGCTTTGCACTTGGCTAGCTAACAGTAGCTGCTAGGGGTAAGTTATAACCTACATTTGTGTTTTGTTTTTACATACTGGTAGCCAGAGTCGTTTCAAAGGGAATTCGTGGCGTGGGTGGGAGGGTTTTTTTCGTTGGCAGAAAGCAATGGCTAGCGAGGTATGCTAACTATTCTAGCTAACTAACTGGCTGAATAAGTTGACGACGGACTCGCTCAAGCTGTCGGGACTAACCCACACTGTTAGACACGGACAACGCATGATCTGCACTAGTGGTTTGTTGTGGGCCACGAGTATTGGTGCTTAAACCGTGTTGTTTGGAGGCCTGGCATGCCTAGTTGCTGTGGGCGTCATAGGCTAGGTGCCCTGGGTGGTTTACGGTTTTCACGGAAGAATACTGTAACCAAGTTAGCTAGCTGAATAAACTAAGTGAGTCTATTCCTAGAAAAAACATTGAACTGCTGTAGTTTACAACAATTATAGTTTCTGAGGTGGAAGTTGGGAGAGTTCTATTTGGGTGTTTCAGTGAAAACGTAAGTGAGGGAGGCCCCGCCTCTCGTTCGCTTTCCCAGATGTTTAGTTCATTTCATTCCGATCACACCTTTGCATTACTGTAGCCATTTTCTGTAGCCTGTCAACTATGCCTCCTGTCTATCCCTGTTCTCTCTCCTCTCCGCACAGGCTATACAAACGCCTTACAAACACCGCGTTGGCTGCTGCCTCTCTAACCTGGTGGTCCACCTGCTAAGCACGACCCAGTGGAGTTCCAAGTTTTCCGGCAGCCTCTGGAACTGCCGGTTCTGCGGCCACAAGGCAGAGTCATCTCAGCCTATGCTTACCCTCCAGTCCCTCGACTTCTTGGCGCTGACGGAAAACAGGGATTACCACTGAAATAGCACAGCTACTCCCTACTGCTCTCATCCTCGTCTGACCATGTTGTTCTCGCATACCCCGAGAGCATCTGTCAGCGGGGTGGTGGCACAGAAAATCCTCATCTCTCCAAGTGGACATTCTCTTCTTTTCCCCTGACCCATCTGTCTATCTCCTCATTTGAATTCCATGCTGTCAACATTCCACTAGCCCATTCAAGCTTAACATCCTTGTCATTTATCGCCCTCCAAGATCCCTTGGAGAGTTCATCATTGAGCTTGACGCCTTGATAAGTATCTTTCCTGTGGATGGCTCACTCCTCACGGTTCTGGGTGACTTTAACCTCCCTACATCTACCTTTGACTCATTTCTCTCTCCTCCTTCTTTCCACTAACTCCTCTCCTCTTTTGACCTCACCCTCTCACCGTCCCCCCCTACTCACAAGGCAGGCAATACGCTTGACCTAATCTTTACTAGATGCTGTTCTTCTACTAATCTCATTGCAACTCCCCTCCATGTCTCCGACCACTACTTTGTATCCCTTTCTCTCTCGCTCTCCTCCAACACTACTCACTCTGCCCCTACTCAGATGGTAATGGGCGCCGCCCGCAACCTTCGCTCTCTCTCTCCCGCTACTCCTCTCCTCTTCCATCCTATCATCTCTTCCTCTGCTCAATCCTTCTCCCTCCAATCTCCTGATTCTGCCTCCTCACCCTCCTCTCCTCCCTTTCTGCATCCTTTGACTCTCTATGTCCCCTATCCTCCCAGCCGCTTGGTCCTCCCCTCCTGCTCCGTGGCTTGAACTAGACTCATTGCGAGCTCACAGAACAGGGCTCCGGGCAGCCGAGCAGAAATGGAGGAAAACTAGACTCCCTGCAGACCTGGCATCTTTTCACTCCCTCCTCTCTACATTTTCTTCCTCTGTTTCTGCTGCTAATGCCACTTTCTACACTCTAAACTCCAAGCATCTGCCTCTAACCTAGGAAGCTCTTTGCCACCTTCTCCTCCCTGCTTGAATCCCCCCCCCCCCCCTTCTCCTCTGTGGATGACTTTGTCAACCATTTTGGTAAAGAAGGTTGACGACATCCGATCCTCGTTTGTTAAGTCAAATGACACTGCTGTCCTGCTCACACTGGCCCTACCCTATGCTTTGACTTCTTTCTCCCCCTCTCTCTCCAGATGAACATCTTGCGACTTGTGGCCGGCCGGCCCTCCCAACAACCTGCCCGCTTGACCCTATCCCCTCCTCTCTTCTCCATACATACCATCTCCAGTGACCTTCTCCCTTACCTCACCTCGCTCATCAAACTCATCCTGACCGCTGGCTATGTCCCTTCCGTCTTCCCAAGAGACGAGAGTTGCACCCTTCTCAAAAAACCTACACTCGTATTCCCTCCGATGTCAATCTAACTACAGACCAGTATCCCTTCTTTGTTTTCTCTCCAAAACTCTTGAGCGTGCCGTCTCTAGCCAACTCTCTTGCTATCTCTCTCAGAATGACCTTCTTTGATCCAAATCAGTCAGGTTTCAAGACTGGTCATTCAACTGAGACTGCCTCTTCTCTGTGTCACGGAGGCTCTCACCGCCAGTGCTAACTGCTAACTCTCTACTCCTCTGCTCTTGTCCTTCTAGACCTGTCTGCTGCCTTTGACACTGTGAAACCATCAGATCCTCCTCTTTCACCCTCTCCGAGTTGGGTATCTCCGGCTGCGGCTCACTCTTGGATTGCGTTCCTACCTGACCCGGCCGGTCGCTCCACAGCAAGTGGCGTGGCGAGAATGTCTTCTCCGCACCACGTGCTTCTCACCACTCGTGTTCCCCCAAGGCTTCAGTTATAGTCGGCTCCTCCTATTCTCGCTATACATCAAGTCACTTGGCTCTGTCATAGCCCTCACATTGGCCTCGCCTATCACTTGCTACGCAGGACGACACCAACTAATCTTCTCCTTTCCCCCATCTGATAACAGTGGGCGAATCGAATCTCTGCATGTCTGAGCAGACATATCAGTGTGGATGACGGATCACCCCTCAAGCTGAACCTCAGCAAGACGGAGCTGCTCTTCCTCCCGGGGAAGGACTGCCCGTTTCCATGATCTCCGCCATCACTGGTTGACAACGCCGTTGTGTCCTCCTCCCAGAGTGCAAAGGAGCCTTGGCGTGCAAACCTGGACAACACACTGTCGTTCTCTCTCCGCTAACATCAAAGCGGTGACCCCGATCCTGTAGGTTTCATGCTTCTACAAAATTCGGGAGAGTACGACCCTGCCGTAACACAGGAAGCGGCACAGGTCCTAATCCAGGCACTTGTCATCTCCCGTCTGGATTCTTACTGCAACTCGCTGTTGGCTGGGCTCACCTGCCTGTGCCATTAAACCCCTACAACTCATACCCAGAACGCTGCAGCAGCCGTCTGGTGTTTCAACCTTCCCAAGTTCTCTCACGTCACCCCGCTCCTCTGCACACTCCACTGGCTTCCAGTTGAAGCTCGCATCTGCTACAAGGACCATGGTGCTTGCCACGAGCTGTGCTAGGGAACGGCACCTTCCTCCGTACCTTCAGGCTCTGATCAGTCCTACACACCCAGAACTAAGGGCATTGCGTTCATCCACCTCTGGCTCTGCTTGTCCCCCTACCTCGGCAGTGGAAGCAGCACCGTTCCCGCTCAGCCCAGCCAAAACTGTTCGCTGCTTCTGGCACCCCAATGGTGTGACAAGCTCCCTCACGACACAAGGACAGCGGAGTCACTCACTCACCTTCCGGAGACACTTGAAACCCCACCTCTTTAGGCAATACCTGGGATAGGATTTAAGTAATTCCTTCTACCCCCCCTTGATACCACACCCCAGAAAGAAAGAAAAAAGAAAACATAATGGGTACAAGTAGGTTATCCCACTGGCCTATAAGTGAAATGCACAATTTGTAAGTCGCTCTGGATAAGAGCGTCTGCTAAATGACGTAAATGTAAATGTAGTCTGTTAACGCTAATGTATTCGCCAGTTTGTTACTTGGTAGCTACTCAGAAGCAGAACCTGTGTTGTGGATCATCTACCACTATTTTGGACGGTCCATTTTGTAACGTGTAACAGTTAGGTCTCAGGCTTCACTAACTAGCGTTTACTGCTTTAGGTGGAGCTATTCTTTGCTACTCTTCAAACAAATACTACGCGATATTATGTTTGTTTTTCAACAGATCTTTACATATCTTTTCCTCACTACAAAATATTAATGCGGTCCTTGTGGTTACTAAACATATTTTAGATATGCTATAGCTTATTCCATGTTTACATCTTTGATTAAATGACTTCAAATGCAGAAACTTAAATTTATTTTGTGGAATGTCTGTGGAGTTTTGTAAACTATCCAAGCTTAAACAGGTATTACTAGGTGCTTAACAACTTCATTCATCTATTGTTGTTCCTACAAGAAACTCACTTGTTGAGGGATGAGCTACTTAAAGTATGCAGGAGATGGCAAGAGCAAGTACATAGCATCCTGTTTCTCTCCTCTCATTCTCATGGTGTTATGGTTTTAAATTCACAAATATGTTCAGTTTCAGTGGATACTATTATAACTGATACAGCTGGTAGATACATTTTGATACAGGGAAACTCTTTTGAATGAGCATATTAATCTGTTTAAATGTTCATGGTCCTAAGATGATCATCCAAATTCTTTGAGAATGTATTTCTATTGATAGCCTCCATTCCTGGTACGGTCCTAATGGCAGGGGACTTTAATTGCACTCTTGATCGCGCATCTAGATCGCTCCTCTGGTTTAGCACTCTTCCACTCGCAGAGTAGAAAGACATTACAGCATTTCTTTAAGGATTTAAATCTATGTGAAACCTTGGAGGTGACTCAGGACCCGAGTAAAAGGGAGAGGAAGAGAATTCATGTGTCACATTTAAATCATATTTCTCATGTAGACTACTTTTTTGTTTCTTGCTCATTGCTTCACAATGTAGCAGGAAGTGGATATGTAGTATACAAAACTAGTAAAAGGATCCTCTAGATGGGCGTTTGCATCTCAGATGGTTACAGACCCAGACTTCTTACATTACGTTTGGAGTGCATATAGATGTTTATTTGACATTGAACACTGACCAAACATCAGCGAGTACCAGATGGGAGGCTTTTCAAAGCACATATTTGGGGGCAAAATATACGTTTTACCAGTTTTTACAAATAAAATAAAATCAGAAAATGAGAGAGACGGAGAGCAAAATGAGCAGAATTGGAGAGGGAAGCTTTTTTGGATACCTCAGTAGAAGTAAACAAGGAATGATTTGGTCTTAAAGCTCAGTATGATGAACTTCCCCCCTCAAAGGCTGCAAACAGCTTAACTAGGCAGAAACAGTCCTTCTATGATCAAGGTGAAAAACCTGGTAAATTGCTGGCCTGGCACATTAAGAAGTCAAATCCAGCCTTTAATGCAATTCAGAAGTATTACAAGGACAATTATCAATGGATCCTGTAGAAATAACTAAAATTGGATCTGGAAAAGGAATTGATGGTGTTGAAATATCTGATGCTATTTTCAATCTGAAGGGAGGTTAAGCGGAAGCGGTCCAGATGGGGCTCCCAATAGATATTTAAGGACAAACTTCTAGGTCCACCTTTGGAAAGTATTCAGACCCCTTGACATTTTCCACAATTTGTTAGCGTTACAGCCTTATTCTGAAATTGATTAAATAAATAAAATCCTCATCAATCTACACACAATACCTCATAATGACAAAGTGAAACAGGTTCTTAGACATTTTTGCAAATGGTATTAAAAATAAAACAGCAGAAATACCTTGTTTACATAAGTATTCACACCCATTGCTATGAGGACTCGAAATTGAGCTCAGGTGGATCCTGTTTCCATTGATCATCCTTGAGATGTTTCTAAAACTTAATTGAGTCCAACTTGGTAAATTCAATTTGATTGGAGATGATTGGAAAGTCGCACACAACTGTCTATATAAGGTGACCAAAGAACATGATGGTCACTCTGACAGAGCTCCAGAGTCCTCTATGGAAATGTGAGAACCTTCCAGACAAGGACACCATCTCTCTTCAGCACTCCACCAATCAGGCCTTTATGGTAGAGTGGCCAGACGGAAGCCACTCCTCAGCAAAAGGCACATGACAGCCCGCTTGGAGTTTGCCAAAGGCACCTAATGGACTCGGACCATAGAGAAACAAGATTCTCTGGTGTGATGAAGCCGAGATTGAACTCCTTTGGCCTGGAATGCCAGCATCTCACGTCTGGGAGGAAACCTGGGCACCATCCTTATGGTGAAGCATGGTGGTGGAAGCATCATGCTGCACGTGATGTTGTTCAGCGGCCAGGGACTGGGAGCCTGGTCAGGATCGAGAAAGATGATTGGGAGCAAAGTACAGAGAGATCCTTGATGAAAACCTCCTCCTAGTGCGCTCAGGATCTCAAGACCGGGGTGAAAGGTTCAACCTTCCAACAGGACAAACGACCCTAAGCACGACAGCCAGAATAAACGCAGGAGTGGCTTCGGGACAAGTCTCTGAATGTCCCTTGAGTGGCCCAGGCCAGAGCCGGGACTTAAAACCCAATCGAACATCTCTGGAGACCTGAAAATAACTGTGCCAGCAACGCACGCCCCCACAACACTGACAGAGCTTGAGGATCTGCAGAGAGGAATGGGAGAAACTCCCCAAATACAGGTGTGCCAAAGCTTGTAGCGTCATACACATTAAGACGTTGTTTTGGCTGCAATCACTGCCAAAGGTGCTTAAAACAAAGTACTGAGTAAAGGGTCCTGAATACTTATGTAAATATGATTGTTCAGTTGTTGTGTTTTTGCTTTGTCATTATGGGTATGTGTGTAGATTGATGAGGGAAAAAACAATTTAATCAATTTTTACAATAAGGCTGTAACGTAACAAAATGTCGAAAAAGTCAAGAGGTCTGAATACTTTCCGAATGCACTGTATATAGACAGGTGTGTGGACTTTCCAAATCATGTCCAACAAACTTAGTTAGATAGAACCTGCTCTTAACCGTGAGAAAACAGCTTTCCCCAATCTTCTTGCTCCTCTTCTTCATCTTTAATGTTGACATTCAGCTCCAGTGTTATTTTTGACACTGCAGTCCTTCCAGCTTCATTGATGCCATCTCTGGATCCTGCAGTAAACTGGGCTCCACTCTAAACAATCAGGACCCAGTGACTGTAGGTTTTCGGACTCAGTGTGGCAGGAGAGAAGGCAGGCTGGTGTTTGTCGTCTCCTGTTGATGTTACCAACCCGGCCTCAGACTTAACTGAAATCGGCCAGAAGGAATAAAGACAATCAATACAAAAAAGTTATTGTCTTGGACAGTTCTGGCACTTTCTTTTATTCTCTAAAAATATGTTCCTTTTTCTTTGTTCAATTATCTAATTCAGTGCTTGAATTGGAACTGAAATAGGTGCTAATACTCATTTTGGGTGCGGTACTGTTTATATTAAGGTGCAGGAGCTCCACATACTTTGGAGCTAATACCTAACCTATATTAGATAAATGCATAAATGACTCAAAATCCATTTAGTACAAGGTTACAGTTTGACATCACTCTGTGCTAATAATTCCTTCAATCCTGGTCTTCACTGTATTACGTCAATCAAAAACCAATTGTGTATTCCTGTTCACACCATAGCAAATTTATTGATAAAGACGAGAACACAACGAATGTGTCTGAATATTAGTACACATGTAGAAAACTGATAATCATTACATTCTGCTTCAACAAACAGTAGTGCGACCGTGAAATTGTTCTCTATCTGAATGCACCCGCACTGTCCTCACTGAAGTCTAACTGATGCTGACCGAGAGTAGCCGCCATTTTACCAGCTTGGGAATTTTTACACAAAACCAAAGTAAAGGCTAAACGAACACAGAAATCTCAAATAAATGGATTATTTATTACATTACCTTGAGAAAATTTATGTACATCCACTTCAGACAACCCAAAAGTCTCTAGAGCTATGTGACTTGTAAAATAGTTTTTTATCACGTTTCTTCACTTGGTTTTGACACAAAAATAAACACATCAAACCTTTACCAAACGTGATAATACCTTAACTGATGTGTTACCTAGCAATGGTATGACAGGTTCTTTTCGACATTACAAAAGTTTAACGGCTATTACATACCTGTAGTAATAAATAGAAACGGCCACAAGGTTATCTTCTTGACTGCACAGTTGTTCTGGGGCTTTCTTATTGTGAAGAATGGTGCCAGCCGCCTTCCCGGAACTTCCTGTTTCCCCCACTACTAACGTTCGCGTGCCTTCCGAGATCAGATTACAACCATTCATTAATTAAACTAAAAAAGTTGTAAACTGTAAGCCATTTTATTTCCCTTTATTATCGTTTATTAGGCTAAGCATGACACTACATCCAAATAATTTATCGAGGTTGGAACCGGTTCAGGGAACAGAACTAAAAAAATAACGTTAAAAAGAACCGGAAACTAAAGTGTTACTATACTTTTCAGGAACAGCAGTTATTTTAAAAGCATTTAATCCAGGTAATAACCTTATTTTACTTTCCGGGTATTTTTTCTCCAGTCCACAAAATCGCAACAACGCTCACTCTAGAAACATATCCAGTTTTCGCCTCCAGCTTGAAATGGAACTTTTGCCAGTGGGTGTGCGTGGTGGAAACTACCTGCTCCTCCCCTCTGAAGCATAGGTTACGTATCCTACTGACAACGTTACAAAGCATGATTCAGAATTAGGGACGATATGTTTAATTTGAGAAAAATGGATGAAACTTTTTCAATGCTAGTTTAAGGATACTATAGTCCACCACGTTTCACATTGGATTTATTAACGACATAAATGTACGACCTGTTTTTAATTCTAGTGCTGCACTGCACAAAACAAAGGTTGTTAGCTAGCTAGCTAACTCTGCTCTGGTCCACGTTAAACCAACTCTGAAGTTCAAAGACATTCGAAAGTTCCCTCCATAGAAGCCGCTCCTCCGTAGGTATAATTCTGTGGGCCTCATTCAGATAATGCACAGTCATAACACCCCCCCGATGCCCAGCTCTTCAATGCAAGCATCCTCTATCCTCTAACCGACTCTCCTCACCCGCAAAATGTCGCGCCCTACACTGTGATTGGCAAAGTCACAGTTTGCTCTTAATGATTTTCCTAACAGATACTCTGTGGTTGTCACGAGAATTTTGTTATCTCAATGGTGAAAGTCAAACACTTCTTAAATCTTTGAATAATTCCCAGAGGTATAATCTCTAGTTTAAATAAATTCAACAGGACCCCTTACTGCAATGGTCATTCTTTAATTCATGAGAGCTCTGCAAAAATCATACAATGCACACGTTTTTTATACCAACCTAGTTGTTTCTTCCTGTATCTATTTCACACTCCAGCTGTGTTCATGTGGTTGCTTTTCCTGGTTCCTCCAGTATCAGGTCACACATACACAGACTTCCTTTCACTGGTTTCACAAGACACAAATACTCTGTAGCTGGGCAAATATGCATCTTAATACAAGCACATATGATTAACTCTCTAAGCTCTCTCACTGTCCCTCACCCTAGGTGGGGACATTTTTTTCAGTGTCTAGTTTCCCACATCCTGTTTTCTGTTTTTGGTTTCACAGTTGCATTTCTGCTTGCATAGATATAACAATAAGCACAAAAGCCTTGTTTTTACTTCTAACTAAGCTAAACACAATTATCAGATTGTAGTTTTATGATTTATTCTAACACATTTCACAAGAATCGGAGTGTAATAATTAGTAGCATTACCAAAAATTCTATCAGTGGTGTACTATGTATTTTATTCTCCCACTTGGATGTCACATTCCACAAGCTTTAAATTGAGGGCCAGGTTGTCAGGATGGGTAATGTTATTCTCATCTGGGACTTGTATTTATTATGGATCCCCTTTAGCTGCTGCCTTGGCAGGCAAGCTACACTTCCTGGGATCCCAGCAAAATTAAGGCAGTTCATAAAAACATTTTAAATTCACAGATTTCACACACACTGTGTGCCCTCAGGCCCCTACTCCACCACTTACCACATATCTACAGTACAAAATCCATGTGTACTTGTGTGTATAGTGCGTATGTTATCGTGTGTGTGTGTATGCATGTGTCTTGCGCCTATGTTTGTGTTGCTTCAAACAGTCCCCGCTGTTTCGAAGAGGTGTTTTTTTTATCTGTTTTTTAAAGCTAATTGTACTACTTGCATCAGTTACTTGATGTGGAATAGAGTTCCATGTAGTTCATGGCTCTGTGTAGTACTGTGCACCTCTCATAGTCTGTTCTGGACTTGGGGACTGTGGAAGAGACCTCTGGTGGCATGTCTTGTAAGGTATGCATGGTGACCGAGCTGTGCGCCAGTATGCTCAAACAGACAGCTCGGTGCAACCCAACATGTCAACACCCTCCACTTTGAGCCATGAGAGATGCATATTATTAAATATTAGCTCTCTGTGTACATCCAGGGCCAGCCGTGCTGCCCTGTTCTGCGCCAATTGCAATTTTCTTAAGTCCTTTTTTGTGGCACTGACCACACGACTGTACAGTAGTCCAGGTGTGACAAAACTATGGGCCTGTAGGACCTGCCTTGTTGATAGTGCTGTTAAGAAGGGAAGAGCAGCGCTTTATTATGGAACATATTTTTCCCCATGCCTTAGCTTCTGTTGTATCAATATTTTTTTGACCATGAAAGTTTAAAATCCAGGGTTACTCCAAGCAGTTTTAGTCACCTCAACGTTGCTCAATTTCCACATTATTTATTACAAGATTTGTTGAGGTTTTTAGGGTTTAGTGAATGATTTGTCCCAAATACAATGCTTTTTTAGTTTAGAAATATGTTATGGACTAACTTATTCCTTTCAACCACTCTGAAACTAACTGCAGCGCTCTTGTTAAGTGTTGCAGTCATTTTCAGTCGCTGTAGTAGCGACATGTAATAGTGTTGAGTCATCCGCATACATAGACACTTGTGTTGGATCGGTTTCAATAAACGCTCAACCAAGTTAACCCAGATGGGAACGCTTTTTTTGGGAGGCAAGTGCTAGCAACAACATTGACTGGAGATATATTTTGAACAGTGCACATTTCATGTTTAAGTAAATTATTTTTTATTTTACCAGGGTAAGTTGACTGAGAACACATTCTCATTTACAGCTACAACCTGGGAAATAGTTACAGCGGAGAGGATGGGGGATGAATGAGCCGATTGGAAGCCTAGGGATGATAGGTGGCCATGATGGAGTAAATGTATGAGGGCCAGATTGGGAATTCAGCCAGGACACTGGGGTTTAACACCCCTACTCTTTACGATAAGTAGCAAGGGATCTTTAGTGACAGCCGCAGACAGTCAGGGCACACCGCTTCACGTCCCATCTGAAAGACGGCACACAGGACAATGTCCCCAAATTCATTGCCCTGGGGCATTGGGGTGTTATGTGTTTTGACCAAAAGGAAAAAGAGTGCTTCCTGCTGGCCCTTCACAACACCACTTCCAGCAGCATCTGGTCTCCCATCCAGGTACCGACCAGGGACTCAAACCCTGCTTAGCTTCAGAGGCTAGCTAGCAGTGTGATGAAGGGGAGTATATTGCTGGCCAAATATTAATTAGAGCCCATTGAGCATATAGGCTATAATATCTCAGGACACCCAGAGCGCAAATCCACAAGGGATCCCGAACCTTTGTCACAGTTGTAATAAATCCGGAATCACAGACCACAATTACTACCAAGTACATGTATTACATTGTAACTGTGTGTCATTTACAGTAACTACAATACTTGTTTACAGTGTAGTTACACATGTAACTTACACTGTAATAAGGACCCCATTAAAGGAAGTGTTACCGGGCATCTCTTCTTTTATGTATACGTTGATGTGCTTTCAACAAACCCTAGAGCACCCCTGTGGAAATCAAATTAGCATCATAATAACAATCCCCCATCAAAATCTGTCCTGTGTTTAAGCTAGAGATGTATTTTTTGCATGGGCTGCGTCTCAATCCACCACATCCTCTGAGGTCGGCCTTCCTCATCTGTTTACGGTGGAAGAACTACAGTGTTGTTTTTGTCAGACCAGGAGACTTCTGTCTGTAGCATCCGAGAAGTTTGGCCTACACAGCTAAAGGTGAGACTCACCAACAAGTTCATGTCTGTTGTTTCGCTCTAGCGACGCCTACAAGTGTGCTGAAGGTAGCAGGTACCAGTTTAAAATCTTTGTGGAAGTAAATATTGAAGTACTGAGTGCCCAAAAAAAAGGTGTTAATTTTTATATATATATATATAATATATATTTTACTTATCCCTTTCTTAATCTCTGAAATATAGGACAGAAACTTCAAAACCAGCTTCCCTTTGAAAATGATTAGCAATATCATCCCCACTCACTATCACAAGGGTTAGCAAATGTCACGGTCAATTCCTTTCAATTACAGTCGAGAATTCACAAAGTAACCCAAATTCAATTCCACATTTTCCTCATTCATTTACAGATGGATACACTGCTGCCATGAAGGATGCACCTGTTGGGCAATGATGTTTAGATATCCTAGTGGCATTCAAAAGTTTGCTGCACTTTTATCAAGGGGCCCCAATGTGTGCCATGAAAACACACCATCACCACCCAGCCTGAAACACTGACACCCAGCATTGGATGCAATTGTACTCATGTTATTTCCCAACCCTAGTCCTCCCATCCTACAAAACTCATCAAATCAGGCATGCTTTGCTTTTCAAATTCTCCAGTGTCCAGTGTTTCATTCCATAGCCCACTGCAACTGCCGTGTCTTGCTGAAAGCTAATGGGGATCTATAATAAATACACAAAAACTACATCATTAAGGATCATAGCGTTCAGTCAATGTCATGGAAATAGCTGTGTGTCCATAATGTTTTGTACACACAGTGTATGTTGTGTCCTAACAGCTCATGCCCACAGAAAACTGCAGAAGGGAATCAGTACGCACGCCAGTCAACCATCAGACTCATTGTGAGACGCCTCAAAGAGGATTTCAACTCTAAGGGCAAATCCAAGGTAATCTCATATCTTACAGTAGAAAGCTAACAAAACACAACAAAACTGACGCAGGTGAACACTGATCAGTAAAGTAAAGAGATGCTATAACATTCGAGATAACGCTCCCTTTCTCTGCACAGTTCTCTCACAGTGAGAAACAATAGGAATTACCATAGTGTTCTACGCTTTCTTTCTTCATTGATCCAATTACTGTTACCAACTTCGTTTATGAGATGAGAATTAAGTGGAGTGACATAATCTTAGCTGTCTGAGAGAACTGATGAGGATTTCACCTTTATACATTGGTGTCTTTTTTAAATCAAGTATGGCCCAATCTGTAAGAATCTCTTCTCACAGTCAGTGCAGTGATGAGGCTTTCTCTTCCAGTGTGTATCCCGTTGGTGGTGTTTTTTACGTTTGCCCAAATCAGCGATAAACTCTTGCCACCCATTAAGATCAGATGTAAGGCTTCCGCTCCTTTATGTTTATACCTTGTGTCTTTTTAAGGTGTCCAGTCGAGACAAACTCTTCCCACAGTCTGAGCAGGAGTAAGGCTTCTCTCCATTGTGTATCCGTTGGTGTGTTTTTAAGTCGGTCCAGTCGAGAGGAGCTCTTTCCACAGTCAGAGCAGAGTAAGGCTTCTCCTTTGTGTGTTCTCTGGATGAACTCTTAGCTGAGTTGATGTAGTGAAAGCATTTTACACAATCAGAGCAGGAGTAAGGCTTCTCTCCTGTGTGTGATCTCTGATGAACTCTTAGCTCAGTTGATGTTGTGAAGCCATTTTACACAATTAGAAGCAGGAGTAAGGCTTCTCTCCCTGTGTGTGTTCTCTTGATGAAACTATTAGCACCTTTGATGTTCTGAAGCATTTTCCCACAGTCAGAGCAGGAGAAAGGCTTTCTCTCCTGTGTGTGGTGTTCTCTGATGAACTTTTAGCCCAGTTGATGTTCTGAAGCATTTTCCACAATCAGAGCAGGAGTAAGGCTCTCATCACTGTGTTTGTATACAAGTTTCATGTTGTTTTTAAGTGGCCCAGTTGAGAGAAACTCTTTCCAGTCAGAGCAGGAGTAAGACTTCTCTCTGTGTGCACTCTCTGATTAACTGTCAGAGGCTTTGATGTTGTGAAATTCTTCCCCACAGTCAGTACAGGAAAAACAGATTCTCTCCTGTGTGTATTTTTAGGTGTATTTTTTAACTTTGATAAAATGGAGAAACTCTCCTCACAATGTGGGCAGTGGTGAGACCTCTTAGCTCTGTGATTCTTCCTGCTGTTGCTCGCTGGATGTAGAGAATGTCTCAACATGGTCTCCTGTTGTGAACAACAACAGAAAACCAGTCAGTTGGTATGATATACATGTCATCAAATTGTATTTATGGAAGCCCTTTTTTACATCGAGAAGTTGTCACCAAGTGCTTTACCAGAAAAACCCACCCTAAATCCCCAAAGAGCAAGCAATGCAGATGTAGAAGCCATATCATCCTCCACTCACTATCACAAGGGTTAGTGTACATCCTCCACTCACTATCACAAGGTGTTAAGGTAACGTACAACAGACCTCATTTAATAGAACTTTTAAAACATTGGCAGTTTTGTCTACTTGACTTCTTTAGTCTACTCTCTGATCACTCCAGATAGCCCAGTGAATAAAACACATGCTGGCAAATACTGGTGTAAAAAACCCTGCCCCAAGGGTCAGTAGCATGAAATAATATCTACCTTCTCATTGAAACAGTTCATCATGAAACATTTCTACTGCAACTTCTAATGCCAGTGGGAAGTTAGAATGAATAACACAAAAACTTAGTTAGATAGAACCTGCTCTTACCGTGAGAAACGATTTCCCCAATCTGCTCGCTCCTCTTCTTTCATCTTAATGATGACATTCAACTCCAGTGTTTGACTGCAGTTTTCCAGCTTCACTGATGCCAGCCCTCTGGATCCTGTCTTAGCAAACTGGGCTCCACTGTCACAATCAGGACCCAGTGACTGGTATGTTTGGACACTCAGTGTGGAAGGAGAGAGGCAGGTTGGGTTTGTCCTCACTATTGATGTTACGACCTCAGATTTAATTCTAGTCGTCCTGTAGTAACAATGAGAAACAGCACAAAAAGTTATTGTCTTGACAGTTCTGGCACTTTCTTTATTCTCTAAAAATAGATATTTTTTTCTTAGTCAATATGTCATGACATAGTTAAATTATCTACTTCAGTCTTTGACTCGGACTGAAAATAGGTGCCGGTACTCATTTTGGGTGCCGGTACTGTTTATAATTTAGGTGCAGGGAGCTCCCACAATACTGTTGAGCTAACATTCTATAAGAGGAACAGGAGCTCAAGCACTAGATATTTGAGGTGCCGGTACTTAACCTATAGTAGATATTCCCAAATTCACCATACAGTACCAGTCAAAATTTTTTAGAACACCTACTCATTCCAGGGGTTTCTTTATTTTTACTATTTTCTACATTGTATAACTAATAGTGAAAACACACAACTATGGAAATAAACATATGGAATCATGTAGTAACCAACAAAGGTGTTAAACAATCAATATATATAATTTTTGTATTCTTTAAAGTAAGCAACCTTTGCCTTGATGACAGCTTTTGCACACTCTTGGCATTATCTCTACCAACTTCATGAGGTATTCTCCTGGAATACTTTCAATAACAGGTGTGTGTGCTTGTTAAAAGTTCATTTGTGGAATTTTCTTAATGCGCTTGAGCAATCAGTTGAGTAGTGACATGGTAGGGTGGTATACAGAAGACTAGGCCTATTTGGTAAAAGACCAAGTCCATATTATTGCAAGAACAGCTCAAATAAGCAAAGAGAAACAGTCCATTTTTTTACTTTAAGATTCTTCAAGTGCAGTCGCAAAAACTAACAAGGCGCATTGATGAAACTGGCTCTCATGAGAACCGTCACAGGAAAGGAAGACCCTGAGTTACCTCTGCTGCAGAGGATAAGTTCATTAGAGTTTTACCAGCCTCAGAAATTGCAGCCCAAATAAATGCTTCACATAGTTCAAGTAACAGACACATCAACATCAACTGTTCAGAGGAGCCTGCGTGAATCAGGCCTTCATGGTCGAATTGCTGCAAGAAACCACTACTAAAGGACACCAACAAGAAGAAGAGACTTGCTTGGGCCAAAAAACATGAGGCAATGGACATTAGACCGGTGGAAATCTGTCCTTTTGGTCTGATGTGTCCAAATTTGAGATTTTAGTTTAAAACCGCAGTTTCTTTTCTTTGTGAGATGCAGAGTAGGTGAATGGATGATCTCTACTGTGGTGGTTCCCACCGTGAAGCATGAGGAGGAAGTGTGATGGTACTTTGCTGGTGAATTTATTTAGAATTCAAGGCACACTTAACCAGCATGGCTACCACAGCATTCTGCAGCGATACGCCATCCCATCTGGTTTTGCGCTTAGTGGGACTTATCATTATTTGTTTTTCAACAGGACAATGACCCAACACACCTCAGGCTGTGTAAGGGCTATTGACCAAGAAGGAGAGTGATGGAGTGCTGCATCAGATGACCTGGCCTCCACAATCAACCGACCTCAACACAATTGAGATGGTTGGGATGAGTTGGACCCGCAGAGTGAAGGAAAAAAGCAGCCAACAAGTGCTCAGCATGTGTGTGAACTTCTTCAAGAATATTGGAAAAGCATTCCAGGTAGGAAGCTGGTTGAGAGAATGCCAAGAGTGTGCAAATCTGTCATCAAGGCAAAGGGTGGCTACTTTGAAGAATCTAAAATCAAAAATATATTTTGGTTTGTTTTAACACTTTTTTGGTTACTACATGATTCCATATGTGTTATTTTATAGTTTAGATGTCTTCACTATTACTCTACAATGTAGAAAATAGTAAAAATTTAAAAGACAACCCTTGAATGAGTAGGTGCTGTATATTTGCCACTGCTTGAACAAAAATATATATAATTTATAGTTAGATAGAACCTGCTCTTACCATGAGAAACAATTTCCCAATCTCCTCCTCCTCTTCTTCATCTTTAATGTTTTTGACATTCAGCTCCAGTGTTTGACTGCAGTCTTCCAGCTTCACTGATGTCATCTCTGGATCCTGCAGTAAACTGGGCTCCACTGTCACAATCAGGACCCAGTGACTGTATGTTTGGACTCAGTGTGGAAGGAGAGAGGCAGCTGGGTTTGTCCTCACTGTTGATGTTACCGGCCTCAGACTTGAATCTGAGTCGTCCAGTAGTAATATAGAGAAACGGACACAAAAGTTAGTCTTGACATTTCTGGCACTTTCTTTATCCTCTAAAAATATATTAGATCATGTAGCTAAGCATTGACAACAAACCATTTATTAAATTTCACATTAGACACAAATTGCACACTTTGAATTAAACCATGTAAGTGCACTTAACCTATAGTAGATTTTTCAGAAATTTTCTCATAAATGACTCAAAAACCATTTAGTACAAAGGTTGCAGTTTTGTTTTAGGCAGCACTATGTAATATTTTCCTTAATAACCGTCTCAACTGTATTATTTCAATCAAAAACAATTGTATGTCCCGTTCACACCATAATAACAATTATAGATAAAGATAGAAACAACTGAATGTGTCTGAATATATGGAAAAAGGGGAGGGGTCTGAATACTTTCTGAAATCGCACTGTAAGGGATTGGGCAACTCGTTCTCATTCTAAGAATTAAGGTAGGCCACTTGATTTCAACATCTGAACAAAGTGGACAGCTAACGATGCTTTTCAAACAGTTGGAGACAGACAGAATGGTGTGTTCATAACAACTCAACTGTTCAACCTTGTTAGCAATAGATCCAAGTTGGCTAATCTTGAAATATAAAGATTAGCTGGTTAATCACTTAGCACGTGAGCTTGAGAGATTGTTGATGAGAACCTGTGTGTCATTTTTTCTATAGCCTAATGCCTGCTACAATAAATTAGTCCATTGTGTAACAAAAAATTGAATTTTTCATAGACTAACTTGAAAGCCAGCAGATCAGTGATTATTTGCCAACAAAAAAAAGCAGGTTAAACAGAGTACATTACTGGTTTACTGTACTATACTGAACTTTTCTTTCCTGTACTCCTTCTGTACTGTACTTCCAATCTTGTGTGACAGTAGCTATGTTTCCAATAACTTGTCCAGTGATTTTTTTTCTGGACATTTAGAAAAGTTTTGCTATAGAAAATAGATAGGACAATTGCCCTCTAGGGTGTGTTTCCAGTAACTACAGTGGGGGGGGAAAGTATGTTAGTCAGCCACCAATTGTGCAAATTTTCTCCACTTAAAAAGATGAGAGAGGCCCCCCTGTAATTTTCATCCATAGGTACACGTCAACTATGACAGACAAATTGAAAAGAAGAAAAAAAAATCCAGAAAATACACATTGTAGGATTTTTTAAAAAATGAATTTTATTTGCAAATGATGGTGGAAAATAGTATTTGGTCACCTACAAACAAGCAAGATTTCTTGGCTCTCACAGACCTGTAACTTCTTCTTTAAGAGGCTCCTCTGTCCCTCCACTCGTTACCTGTATTAATGCACCTGTTTGAACTTGTTATCAGTATAAAAAGACACCTGTCGACCACAACCTCAAACAGTCACACTCCAAACTCCACTATGGCCAAGACCAAAGAGCTGTCAAAGGACACCAGAAACAAAATTGTTAGACCTGCCCAGGCTGGGAAGACTGAATCTGCAATAGCGGTAAGCAGCTTGGTTTTGAAGAAATCAACGGTGGGAGCAATTATTAGGAAATGGGAAGACATACAAGGACACTGATAAATCTGCCTCAGATCTGGGGCTCCCAACGCAAGATCTCACCCCGTGGGGTCAAAATGATCACAAGAACGGTGAGCAAAAATCCCAGAACCACACGGGGGGACCTAGTGAATGACCTGCAGAGAGCTGGGACCAAAGTACAAAGCCCACCATCAGTAACAACACCCTACGCCGCCAGGGACTCAATCTGCAGTGCAAGAACCTTGTACCCCCTGCTTAAGCCAGTACATGTCCAGGCCCGTCTGAAGTTTGCTAGAGTGCTTTGGATGAGCTCAGAAGAGGAATTGGGAGAACGCATATGGTCAGATGAAACCAAAATAGAACTTTTTGGTAAAAAACTCAACTCAGTCGTGTTTGGAGGACAAAGAATGCTGAGTTGCATCCAAAGCAACACCATACCTACTGTGAAGCATGGGGGTGGAAACATCATGCTGTTTTTCTGCAAAGGGACCAGGAGGACGACTGATCCGTGTAAAAGAAAGAATGAATGGGGCCATGTATCGTGAATTTTGAGTGAAACTTCTTTCCATCAGCAAGGGCATTGAAGATTAAACGTGGCTGGGTCTTTCAGCATGACAATGATCCCAAACACACCGCCCCGGGCAATGAAGGAGTGGCTTCGTAAGAAGCATTTCAAGGTCCTTTGGAGTGGCCTAGCCATTCTCCAGATCCTCACCCCCATAGAAAATCTTTGGAGGGAGTTGAAAGTCTGTGTTTTGCCCCAGCGACAGCCCCAAAACATCACTGCTCTAGAGGAGATCTGCATGGAGGAATGGGCCAAAATACCAGCAACAGTGTGTGAAAACCTTGTGAAGAACTTACAGAAAGAGCGTTTGACCTGTGTCATTGCCACAAAGGGTATATAACAAAGTATTGAGAAACTTTTGTTATTGACCAAATACTTATTTTCCACCTAATTTGCAAATAAATTCATAAAAAATCCTACAATGTGATTTTCAGGATTTTTCCCCCCTCATTTTGTCTGTCATAGTTGACGTGTACCTATGATGAAATTACAGGCCTCTCATATTTTTAAGTGGGAGAACTTGCACAATTGGTGGCTGACTAAAAACGTTTTTTTCCCACACTGTAACTTGTGTCGATAAAAACAGCTGGATGTAATGACTCACCCTGTACTGTCAAAATGATTTGGCAATCATCATTTATTTAAAAAACACTGTTTCAATCCTCACCCTGTCAGAATAAAGAAACTTGACAAAAGAAAAACCCACCCGTCCAAACGATTAAAAATGGTTGTTGAGCTTTAGAACATTTTCTCTTATATCTGCCACTTTTTCATTACACACGTCGCAAAGATATATTTTTTTTTGCAACATTTGCTTTTGTCGAATGCACCTGGGTCAATGGAAACCTGCTAATGATGTCTGAGTGATTCGGTTCAGATTTGTCCGGTCTAATGTTTGGCCCAAGTCAGTTAAGAACAAATTCTTATTTGTCAATGATGGCTTACCCGGCCGACACTGGGCCCAATTTTTGCACCGCCCTATGCAACTCCCAATCACGGACGGATTGTGATACAGCCTGGAATCCAACCAGGGTCTGTAGTGCCAGAATGCAGTGCCTTAGACCGCTGCGCCACTCGGGAGCCCTGTGACTAATTCATTTGGCTATTTAAGCTCTGAAAAGGCCTATCAGCTACCCAACTTTATAAGGAGTTATCCTGAGCCTATTTGCAATGAGAAACAATGCATTTGCACAGCGGGAAATGCAGAAGTATTATTATTTTTTTTGCTATGATCATCTCGTCAAAATGTACAGAGACAACTTGAAACCACTGATTATGATGACAATTTAGCTGACAGGGTTAACTCCCGGACAACAGTGGTTTCAGAGTCATGCAATAGAGTGAAGACGCTAATATTTGTGAAAAGTCCCTACATAGTTTGTGTTCTGTGGGTGTCACTGAGTAGGCTTAACAATACATAGGTAGGGCTGTACAGTTGCAATATGAATGTCCAATACAAACAAAGAAACAGCATACTCAACTGGTTGAATGCGGTCCGGACCCAGCGACCGGGGTCCAATATGGACCACAGGTGCCCCCAAAAATAATATAATAATACTGTTTTGGTTGGGCTTCAACCCCTGGTATCATATAAACACACAAGACATGGAAACATGTAGAATTGCTTAAAAACAGCAACAACAAAACATCTCAGCCCTGTCATAAAATGTGTAGAATTACAGGATATTTGAGCTTTAAAACTGCTAATGTTCTCTCTCCGCCAACAAGTGGGTTGTGAACAGTTTTGGGGTCACAAGTTGGGGGTTTGTTACTACACCAATAAAATGACAATATCCATGCCGGACCTTTGCCACCCTAGGAAATTTGTGTGACCGGACCTTCTCAAATAGTACTGGAGTACCCCTGCAATAGACTGACTGGGAAGGTGATTTTTCACAGTCAAAGTCCTGCAATAAGAGCTAAGAAAGACGCTAACATTTGTATAAACTCTTGAGAATTGTTTTCTGTGGTGTCACCCGTTCCATGGGAGGCACAATTCCAACCCGTTTCATAAGTGCATATATGAACGCCCCAATGCAATTATGTGGTCTAATACCTACAGAGTGGGATTTCAACCGTTTTTATTTTCTCAAAATAATTAGTTTTTGTAATTCATTTTAAATTAAGTAACAACATTTTTGACATGATTCCAATATTTTGTATCAGTTTGCATCACTTTCAATGAGGGCCTTTTATTTTGAGGGCGAACCGCAAATTCCACTATTGTGGCTAATTCCTATCATGACTAGTTTCACATAAGTAGCTGCGTCCAGCAGGAGGACAGAGAAGTTGGCCACGATCAGATACAAATGTATTATGTAGACAAACATGGCTCTGATTCTAAGGGAATCATGTCAGTTCTATTCGTGGGTATTTCTATCTGCAACTTTTCCAAAACGTTTTTTGTACTGAACACATGCCCAGGCGAAACGCACTGACCTATATACGAACCTGGAAAGCCTCACAAATGAAAACGTGTAATGGACACCGCGCCGTGTGCTTGTAAACTATATTTTATCACGTTCTTCAATCACTCAGATTGACACAAACATTACACAAAACCTTTTCCCTTAATGTGATAATACCCTTGACTGATTTGTTATCTAACATGTTATGACGTTATTTCGATATTAGACAGTGTAAAAGTGCTATTACATACCTGTAGTAATAAAGAGAAACGGAAAGCACAGTCCTGACGTTTTCTTTGTTCTGAAAGAATGTTGCGCGCTCCCCGGAAGTTCCTGTTTCCCCAACTACCACAAGCAACAGCGCCACATCTTCTTCTTCTTCTGTGGGTTTTTATGGCAGACTACTTCCAAAAGTTGCATTGGCCGCCACCACTGACGGTTTGAACCACAAAATAAATACATAAAAATACATCCATACTTAATAGTGATACTAACTTACTCCACACTAATAAAAATAGTACAAATTGCCAAAACAAACAAAACTCCCATTTCTTCCTCCTTCCTTGTAAATCTCCATATCTCCCTTCTCAGTCTCTAGGACCTGAGATGGTGGTACGGCTTTTGCCAATATTCCATGTAACTCTTTTGCCAATTAAATCTTTCAGCCCCAGGAAACCGTTCTGCCGCAACCACAATGATTTTTATCTTCCTAGAACTTTCTCCACCTTGGCAGTGCCGTTAATCACCATTGCGATAAGTCCACAAAGTCCACCTTTTTAACCTTTAAAATGTCAGAATCATCTTTGTGAAAGGCAACCCATGCAGCTTGCATTGAAGGCTTATCCATCACCATTATATTTTTACTGTAAAGATTAACCCCCAAACACTACAATGAATTCAGTAGATCAGTAATGTTACAGTACTCTAGCATGTCTCACAGCTGCTTATGCTGACAAAACATGTTAGTGAATAGGTCAGATTAGCTTTGTGATGCTCATTTAAAACTTCCTGTCTTGTTCAGCTTCAGAACAACAGTAAATATGTCACTTGAAACATAGTTTTTTTGTAATTCATTACACAAAAGAGAAGAAAAAACAAAGTACAACAATTCATATACACAATATTTTTTCATTGGCAGATAAATAAACAGGCTTGAATTAAGCCTTAATGACTATTAATGACTTTTAAACAACTCATCTAGTTTTAAAATACAATTTAATAAACAAAAAGTATCCACCCAACTAATGGTGAAAACTGATCATCCCACCATCTCTATCTGATACATGTTGTGTTCTACTAGCTCATTTCCCACAGAAAACTGCAGAGGGTATCAGTACCAACCCAGTCAAACCATGTCACGCCCTGGCTCTGGGGACACTTGTATGTTGAGTCCAGGGTGTGCATTTCATTTGGTTATCTAGTATGTGATTTTCTATGTTGGCCTGAGTGGCTCCCAATCAGAGGCAACGAGTGTCCAGCTGTCTTTGTTTGTCTCTGATTGGGGATCCATATTTAAACTGTCTGTTTCTGGGATCCTGTTTGTGGATCTAATCTTGTTTCAAGTCTGTTATTCGTGAACTGTCACGTATCGTTTTGTTTTTTTTTTTCGATCATCTAATAAAAGATTATGTTTGCCTGCAACGCTGCGCCTTGGTCTTCATCTATGGTAGACGACCGTGACAAACCAGCCTCACAGGGGATATTCAACCCTAAGGGCAAATCCAAGGTAATCTCAATATCTTTACAATAGAAGCTAACAAAACACACCAAAACTGACCAGCGTGAACACTGATCAATAAAGTAAAGAGAGGCCTAACATTCTATAATGTTCCCCTTTCCTCTGCACATTTCTCTCACAGTGAGAAACAATAGGATTACAATAGAGGTGTGCTACGATTTCTTGAGAATTAAGTGATGGAATGATTTTAATCTTAGCTAGTCAGACAACTGATGAGGATTCTCACATGTATGTGGCCATGTTGAGAGAAACTCTTCCAACAGTCAGAGCAGGAGTACCAGATTCCCTTGATATTTTACAGCTCTTTCCCACAATCAGAGCAGGGGAAATAGATTATCTCCTGGGTGGAATTTTTTTAGTGTATTTTTTTAGCTTTGATAGAAATTGGGAAAATCTCCTCACAATGTGGGCAGTGGTGAGACCTCTTAGCTCCGTGATCTTCCTGCTGTTTGTTCTCTGGATGTAGAGAATGTCTCAACATGGTCTCCTGTGTGAACAACATCAGAAAAACCAGTCAGTTGGTGTGATTTACATCAAATCACATTTGTTTTATAAAGCCCATTTTACATCAGCCGTTGTTACAGAGTGCTTTACAGATACCCTAAACCTAACGTATCAGGTGTAAAAGAAATGCCTAACCAGGTCCACAGAAACCAGAAGCTTCCGGTTTTCAGGCTTTTGCCTTACCTCTCTGCCTTTTCCCCTGAAACACGGATGCTTTCCGGTGTTTGTTGACTCTGCTGAGGGGTGCAGGTACCGAGACTACAACCCCAAAGAGCAAGCAATGCAGAAGCACTGTGGCTAGGAAAAACTCCTAGAAGGAAGGAACCTAGGAAGAAACCTAGAGAGGAACCAGGCTCCGAGCAGTGGCCAGTCCTCTTCTGGCTTGTACTGGGTGACAAATGGCTTAATATAAGTATGCTGTACAATACAGGGGAATAAAACTATTATAAGTGTTACGAGCCCATATCATCCTCCACAAGGGTTAGTAACCATCAGGGGTTGGGGTCAATTCCATATCAATTCACATTTTTAAATTAGGAGGACTAATTCAGCAGACACTCTTTATCCAGAGTGACTTACAATAGTGCATTCATCTTAAGATAGCTAGGTGAGAAAACAACGCATCACAATCGTATCAATTACATTTTCCTCCTCAAGAAGAATTAATCAGGCAAAGTCAGTTTCTCGTGGGAAAACAAAAAGTGTGTGGGGGGGGGGGATTTAAGATACTCTACAAAGAGGAAGGGTTTCAGGACGTGTTTAAAAGATGGGGCAGGGACTCCGCTGTCCTGACTTTAGGGGGAAATTTGTTAGAGGGGGAAACTTGTTCCACCATTGGGGTGCCAGGACAGAGAAAGAGCGTTGACTGGGATGTGTGTTGTGTGGGGAGCTGCCCTCCCGTAGGGGTGGGAGGGCCAAGAGACCAGAGGTGGCAGAACGTGGCGCTTGCGATGGGATGTAGGAAAGGTCTTACTCAACGGATGTTTGTAGAGCATGAACCTGCAGGAGCGAGTCACTGCTTTGATGTTTGCAGAGCACAACAGGGTGTCCAGGGTCATGCCACGTTTCTTTGCACTCTGGGAGTGGGACACCGTGGAGTTGTCAACCATGATGGAGAGGCCTTGGAGCGGGCAAGGTCACTCTGGGAGCATGCACTCTGGAGTGGCATGTACACCTGGTAAGTGGGACCGTTGGAGTTGTCAACCATGATGGAGAGGCCTTGGAGCGGGCAGGTCACTCTGGGAGTGGGACACCGTGGAGTTGTCAACCATGATGGAGATGCCTTGGAGCGGGCAGGTCACTCTGGGGTGGGACAAAAACCGTGGAGTTGTCAACCATGATGGAGAGGCCTTGGAGGTCGGGCAGGTCACTCTGGAGTGGGACCACCGTGGAGTTTGTCACCATGATGGAGAGGCCGTGGAGCGGGCAGGTCACTCTGGGAGTGGGACACCGTGGAGTTGTCAACCATGAATGAGAGCCCCAAGGCCTTGGAGCGGGCAGGTCTTTCCCGGGAGGAGAGTTGCTCCGTTTTTTGTTGAGGTTGAGGCTTGATGTGGTGGTCCGACATCCAAGCTGGATAGTGTCAGCCAGGCACGCAGAGATTTGTGTTGCCACCTGGGTGTCAAGAAGGGGGGAATTTGAAGATTAGTTGAGTGGCATCCACATAACAATGATAGGAGAGACCATGTGCGGAGAGGGCCATCACAGGCTCTGTCGTAGCCGGCCCGCGACCGGGAGACCATGGGGCGGCGCACAATTTGTCCAGGGTTAGGGAGGGAATGGCCGGCAAGGATGTAGCTCAGTTGGTAGAGCATGGCGTTTGCAATGGCAGGGTTGTGGGTTCGATTCCCACAGGTGGCCAGTATGAAAGAATTATATATATATAAGTGGGGAGAACAAGTATTTGATACACTGCCAATTTTTGCAGGTTTTCCTAGTTACAAAGCATGTAGAGGGTCTGTAATTTTTATCATAGGTACACTTCAACTTTGAGAGAGCGATTCTAAAACAAACAACTCACAGAAAATTCAACATTGTATGATTTTTAAGTAATTAATTTGCATTTTATTGCATGACATACGTATTTTTATCACCTACCAACCAGTAAGATTCCGGGTCCCACAGACCTGTTTTGTTTTTCTTTTAAAAACCCCCCTGT